>JAKOOJ010000005.1:71381117-72581117 GCA_022577455.1 Arizona elegans
GATAGTCTAATGTGCATATCTATAGGTTCTCCCAATGATCTAGGAGCATGACCTTGAAGGCCTAAACAGGCATGTTTTTCTTCTTTCTTTCTGAGTTTCAACTCTTTATTTCTTCATAAAGAATTCGTAGAAGCTCAAAATCCAGTTGACTGAATTCATTTTGCATCCATATGACTTTTGGATTCACCCTCCCTCTTTGTTTCAATAGCCTAACAAATCTATAATTAAAGATTCTCAAAGCAAGACTGTCAGCAAAAGAAAGAGCTGTCAGAAATATATTATCTAAGCAATCCTTAGAGCAGCTTTAATAGCCAGCATATTTTCAGCTTTATTATCCTCTAGGGTAATGAAGCAGAGATGGAAGCAACATGACTAAGGTTGCGTAGTCAGTTCATGGCAGAGACCAGAACTAGTATCCCTTCTGAAATGGAACAACATTAACTTCTTCTTCAACATTAACTAACTTCTTCTTAGGTGTCGGCTATTCCTGCCAGCTTAGTGTCATCTGCAAATTTGATGAGTTCCCCTTCCATTCCCTCATCTAAGTCATTTATTCAAGCTCTATTCTGATTGATTAACTTGGGAATTTTGTAGAGTTTACTCTTCTGCTTTGGAAGAGCTTTGAGAGGTCATGAAATGGCATGTAGCGAAGAGGGGGTTGAGGGGTTTTTTAGTTAAATTTTTAAAGAAAATTTTAAGGGGACCCGGGAGGGTGGGAGGGGGTTGTAAAAGGGGACCTGGGGGGGTCCAGATAGCGACTGAGCGGGATGATGGGTCGATTAGTTGCAGCAGGAGGGTCGCGAAAGGAAATTTAACCGGGGAGCAGGGGGATGACAGGAAGGGCTGTGAAATTGAAAGAATGAGTGGGAGGGGCAGGTATGACGGACGCAGGGGGTCATATCAAGTGTCGGGGGTGCGCATACGCTGTTTATGAGCGATTGCGCACTCCGGCCCCCGATGCCTGACTCGTGTCCTGGGTTGTGTAGAGTCTCAGGCCCAGGGTCCGCGGCTGATGTTGTGTAATGCCAGGTCGGTGGTTAATAAAGCCCCCCTCATTTGTGATCTTATTTCGGAGGGGGGTGCGGACCTGGCAGGTATTACGGAGACCTGGTTGGGCCAGGAGGGGAGGGTCCCCCTCGTTGAGATGTGCCCGCCAGGTTTCCGTGCATTTCATCAGCCAAGGGCCCAGGGGAGGGGTGGGGGAGTGGCGGTGATTATTAGGGAAAGTCTTTGTCCGAGGGAGACCACTGTTCCTCAGATAGCCGGATGTGAGTCCCTCTGTGTAAAGTGGGGCCATGGGGTGCAGATGGGTTTGCTGACTACGTACCTGGCTCCCTGCCACGTGGCAGCGACCCTGCCCGAGCTACTCGACGTCATTGCCGGGGTGACGGTTGATACCCCCAGACTTATCGTCATGGGGGATTTCAACCTTCCATCCGCGGGTGAGGCGTCAGAGGTGGCTCGGGAGTTCATGGCTTCCATGACGGCCATGGACCTGACCCAGTTAGTTCATGGCCCAACTCACATAGGGGGACACACTCTGGACCTGATTTTTGTCTCTGGTCAGTGGTTGAATGATCTTGGTAGAGGGGACCTAGATATTAAACCCTTGTCATGGACAGATCATTCGCTCCTCCAACTAGACTTTCCTACCGCCGTCCCCCGCCGCAGGGAGACGGAGCCAACTAGATGGTTCCGTCCCAGGCGCCTGATGGACCCCGAAAGGTTCCTGACGGAGCTTGGGCCGTTCCCTGAGACCCTAACACACGACTCGACTGAAGAGCTGGTGGCCGCCTGGGAAAGGGCGGCCGCTGGAGTTTTGGACCGCGTCGTGCCTTTGCGGCCTCTGACCCGATGCCGATCTCAACTGGCTCCTTGGTTCTCTGAGGAGCTGAGAGAGATGAAGCGTCGGAAAAGACGCCTAGAGAGCATTTGGAGGACTAGTCAATCCGATTCCGACCGGACACAGGTGAGGTCTTATATCAAGACCTACCTAGTGGCGATAAAAGCGGCAAAGTCTAACCACTTTTCCGCTCTTATCGCATCTGCAGAGAACCGCCCAGCCGCCTTGTTTAGGGTGACCCACTCCCTCCTCCGGGGGGGAGTGCGGGAAGATCCCTTGCAGGGTGGTGCTGAGGATTTTGTGCAATTCCTGCACGATAAAGTCGCTCGGATTCGGGATGGCTTGGACTCCGACTGGATGAGTCCGGGGGAGGAGACGAGGGCAGGCCTTGAGAATATTATCTGGGAGGAGTTTGATCCTGTGGCTCCCGAGGATGTGGACAGGGTTCTGGGTAGGATTAGTGCCGCCACATATTTATTGGACCCGTGTCCCTCCTGGTTGGTGCTGGCCTCCCGGGAGGTTACACGAGGCTGGCTCCAGGGGATTATAACTGCTTCTCTGAGTGAGGGTGCCTTTCCCGCCGCCTTGAAAGAGGCGGTAGTGAGGCCCCTCCTCAAGAAGCCTTCCCTGGACCCGGCTGAATTAGCCAACTACCGTCCGGTCTCCAACCTTCATTTTGTGGCGAAGGTTGTTGAGAGCGTGGTGGCACGACAACTGCCCAGGCACCTGGATGAAGCTATCTATCTGGACCCGTACCAGTCGGGCTTCAGGCAGGGGTACAGCACAGAAACGGCATTGGTTGCGTTGGTGGATGATCTCTGGAGGGCTCGGGACAGGGGTCGCTCCTCTGTCCTAGTCCTATTAGACCTCTCAGCGGCTTTTGATACCATCGACCATGGTATCATGCTGCAGCGGTTGAGGGGGTTAGGAATAGGGGGCACCGTTCTGCGGTGGTTCTCTTCCTTCCTCTCCGACCGCTCGCAGTTTGTGTTGGCAGGGGAGCAGAGGTCGACCTCGAGGCATCTCGCATGGGGAATGCCGCAAGGGTCGGTCCTCTCGCCTCTCCTGTTCAACATTTATGTGAAGCCGCTGGGTGAGATCATCCGTGGTTTTGGGGTGAAGTGCCATCTGTATGCTGATGATACTCAGCTGTACATCTCCACCCCAGACCACCCCAACGATGCCCTTGATGTGATGTCCCGCTGCCTGGAGGCCGTGCGGGCCTGGATGGGGAGGAACAGGCTCAGACTCAACCCCTCCAAGACCGAGTGGCTGTGGCTTCCGGCGCCCCGATATAGTCAGCAGGTGCCATCGCTGACTATTGGGGGTGAATCCTTGCCCCCCACAGAGAGGGCTCGCAATCTGGGTGTCCTCCTGGACACACGGCTGTCTTTAGAAGAGCACATGACGGCCGTGGCCAGGGGGGCCTTTTATCAGGTTCGCCTGATTCGCCAGTTGCAGCCCTTTCTGGATCGGGACGCCTTGCGCACGGTCACTCACGCCCTTGTCACCTCCCGGTTGGACTATTGCAATGCTCTCTACATGGGGCTCCCCTTGAAGAGCACTCGGAGGCTCCAACTGGTCCAGAATGCGGCCGCGCGGGTGGTTATGGGTGCAACTCGTTGCGCCCACGTGACACCCCTCCTGCGCGAGCTGCACTGGCTCCCAGTGGTCTTCCGGGTGCGATTCAAGGTGTTGGTTACCACCTTTAAAGCGCTCCATGGCATAGGACCCGGGTACCTTCGAGACCGACTTCTGCCACCAGTAGCCTCCCACCGACCAGTCCGCTCCCACAGAGAGGGTCTCCTCAGGGTGCCATCGGCCAAGTTATGTCGGCTGGCGACACCCAGGGGGAGGGCCTTCTCTGTGGGAGCCCCAGCCCTGTGGAATGAACTGCCCCCCGAAATACGTAGGATCTCCGAAATCCGGGTGTTCCGCTGCGCTCTGAAGACCCTGTTGTTCCGCCAGGCAGGGCTATTAACATAACGTTTTAAATTGGGGGTATTTTAAATTTCTGGGATTTTAATTGGAGCCTAATTATTTAATGATTTTAAATTTTAAATTGCTGTTTTGTTTCTGTGTTTTTAAATAGGCTGTACACCACCCTGAGTCCTTCGGGAGAAGGGCGGTATAGAAATAAAATTATTATTATTATTATTATTATTATGAAATGAGCCAATTGGCCTATAAATGGAAAGTTCTCCCTGACCTTCAATGGGACCCTTCTTCAACATTTCAAATTACTTATATTCTTAAGGTAGAAAGTTTGTTGGAGTGACTTAAGGCAATAGGTTGGAAACCAAGAGACCATAAATCCTAATTCTGCCTCAGACATGAAGCCAGCTGGGTGATCTTGGGCCTATCCTTCTCTCTAAGCCGAGGAGGAGGCAATAGCAAATCACCTCTAAAAATGCCCAGAAAAAATTTAAGGACTTGTCTGTGTAATTTCTGGGCTAGCCACCGTGAGAGGATGGCTGGGATTTTTACCTCCAATTTCGATGAACTGACACGGGACTCCTCCCACTGCAGTGAGAGGGCAGTGGAGTCCAGCCTACCAGCTTTTAGGTCCATCTTGCTCCAATACCTTAGACTATTCATCAAACTCCTGACCAGACTTTCTACCTCTCATCTATGTATGGCTTATATCTCGGCAGACCTGCTTGCGCTGCGAGATGCCCCCCTCTGGCGGCGATGGCCCTCCATGTTATCAAAGGCCTACCTTAAGGACGGGCTTTGGAGCCCTGAGAGGTGGCATGTTTCAAAGCGGGGATTAAGGGGTTTTTTAATTAGGGTTTTTAATAATTTTTTAAGGGGAACCAGGAGGATGACCAAAGGGGATGGGGGGGGTAATCCACCAAGGTCAGAGCCGAGCCCGGCACGGGGTAATGGTTTGGAGGACACTGGACAAGGGAATGGGGAGGGGGCGGAGGGCTATCCCAATGAGGGTAATACCATCAGCACGGTGGTTGGGAGGGACAGATATGGCGGGAGCAGGGGGCCAAATCATGTGTTGGGGACGCGCACTTGCTGTTTGAGAGCAATTGCACGCCCCGGCCCCCAAAGCTCCCCTCGGATACTAGGTGGCTTAGATACTCGGGACCTGGGCCTGCGGCTGATGCTGTGCAACGCTAGGTCTGTGGTAAATAAGGCCCCCCTCATCCACGATCTTATCCAGGAGGGGGGAGCGGACCTGGCAGGTATTATGGAGACCTGGTTGGGACCGGAGGGAGGAGTCCCTCTGGTCGAGATGTGCCCACCAGGTTTCAGAGCATACCATCAACCAAGAGCCCAGGGGAGGGGCGGGGGGTGGCGGTTATTATTAAAGAAGGTCTTGGTTCGAGGGAGATCACTGTGCCTCAGATTGCTGGATGTGAATCCCTCTTCGTGAGATGGGGTCTTGGGGTTCAGATGGGCTTGCTGCTTGCGTACCTGGCTCACTGCCGCGTGGCAGCAGCCCTGCCTGAGCTACTCAACGTGATAGCCACGGTGGCAGTTGATACACCCAGGCTTATGGTCATGGGTGATTTCAACTTGCCATCCGTTGGTGAAACGTCTGGGATGGCTCGGGAGTTCATGGCTTCCATGACGGCCATGGACCTGACCCAGTTAGTTCATGGCCCCACTCACGGGGGGGGGGGGACACACTCTAGACTTGATTTTCGTCTCTGGCCAGTGGTTGAGTGATCTTGTTATAGGGGATATAGACATGGAACCCTTGTCATGGTCAGATCAGTCACTCCTTCGTCTGGACCTTCGTACCGCTACACCCCGCTGCAGGGAGGCGGACCCAATTAGATGGGTCCGCCCCAGGCACCTGATGGATCCTGATAGGTTCCAGACGGAGCTTGGGCCAATTCCTGATGATCTGGCACACGACTCGGCCGAGGACCTGGTAGCTGCCTGGGATTGGGCGGCTGGTGGGGCCTTGGATCGAGTCGTGCCTTTGCGGCCTCTGACCCGGTGTCGATCCCTCGCGGCTCCTTGGTTTACCGAGGAGCTGAGGGAGATGAAACGCCGGAAAAGACGCCTAGAGAGCGGTTGGAGGGCCAGTTGCGCTGAATCTGACCGAACACTGGTAAGGTCACATATTAAGACCTACCTAGTGGCGATAAAGACGGCAAAGTTTAATTACTTTTCCGCCTCTATTGCGTCATCAGGGAATCGTCCGGCAGCCCTGTTCAGGGTAACCCGCTCCCTGCTCCATCTGGGAGCGCGGGAGGATCCCTTGGAAGGCAGGGCGGAGGATTTCGGACAATACCTGTATGACAAAATCGCTCAGATCCGGGGGGACTTGGACTCTGACTGGGTAGATCAGGGCAGGATGACGAGGAATAGTCTTGAGAATGTTATCTGGGAGGAGTTTGATGCTGTGACTCCCGATGATGTGGACAGGATTTTAGGGAGACTTAGTGCGGCCACATGTTTACTGGACCCGTGTCCCTCCTGGTTGGTACTGGCCTCCCGGGAGATTACACGAGGCTGGCTCCAGGGTGTTATCAATGCTTCGTTGAGCGAGGGTCACTTCCACACGGCCTTGAAAGAGGCGGTGGTGAGGCCTCTCCTCAAGAAGCCGTCCCTGGATCTGGCAATATTGGCTAACTATCGTCCTGTCTCCAACCTTCGCTTTTTGGCGAAGGTTGTTGAGAGTGTGGTCGTGCGACAGTTTCCGCAATTCCTGGAGGAAACATCCTATCTGGATCCGTTCCAGTCTGGTTTCAGGCCTGGGCACAGCA
Source organism: Arizona elegans (assembly GCA_022577455.1). Classification (NCBI taxonomy): domain Eukaryota; kingdom Metazoa; phylum Chordata; class Lepidosauria; order Squamata; family Colubridae; genus Arizona; species Arizona elegans. Next base: position 71,387,694 of record JAKOOJ010000005.1, read on the forward strand.
CGGAAACGGCATTGGTCGCGTTGGTTGATGATCTCTGGAGGGCTCGGGACAGGGGTTGCTCCTCTGTTCTGGTCCTGTTAGACCTCTCAGCGGCTTTTGATACCATCGACCATGGTATCATGCTGCACCGGTTGGAAGAGTTGGGGATGGGGGGCACCGTGTTACGGTGGTTCTCCTCCTTTCTCTCCGACTGGTCGCAGTTCGTGTTGGCAGGGGGGCAGAGGTCAACCTCGAGGCCTCTTATATGTGGAGTGCCTCAGGGGTCGGTCCTCTCGCCCCTCCTGTTCAACATTTATGTGAAGCCGCTGGGCGAGATCATCCGTGGCTTTGGGGTGAGATACCATCAGTACGCTGATGACACTCAGCTGTACATCTCCACCCCAGGCCACCCCAATGATGCCCTTGAAGTGATGTCCCAGTGCCTGGAGGCTGTACGGATCTGGATGGGGAGGAACAGACTCAAGCTCAACCCTTCCAAGACTGAGTGGCTGTGGTTCCCGGCATCCCAATATAGTCAGTTGACCCCATCACTGACTATTGGGGGCGAGTCTTTGGCCCCCACAGAGAGGGCTCGCAATCTGGGCGTCCTCCTGGATACGCAGCTGTCTTTGGAGGAACATCTGACGGCTGTAACCAGGGGGACCTTTTATCAGGTTCGCCTGATCTGCCAGTTGCAGTCCTTTCTTGATCGGGATTCCCTGTGCACAGTCACTCATGCCCTCGTGACCTCTCGCCTTGATTACTGTAACACTCTCTACATGGGGCTCCCCTTGAAGAGCACCCGGAGGCTCCAACTGGTCCAGAACGCAGCAGCGCGGGTAGTGACAGGAGCAGCATGGCGCTCCCATGTAACACCGCTCCTGCGCAGGCTGCACTGGCTCCCGGTGGTCTTCCAGGTGCGCTTCAAGGTGTTGGTTCTCACCTTTAAAGCGCTCCATGGCATAGGGCCTAGCTATCTTCGAGACCGCCTGCTGCCACCGACGACCTCCCATCGACCCGTGCGCTCCCACAGAGAGGGCCTCCTCGGGGTGCCATCAGCCAAACAATGCAGGCTGGTGACCCCCAGGGGGAGGGCCTTCTCTGTGGTGGCACCTACCCTCTGGAATCAGCTGCCCCCAGAGATAAGGAGAATCCATGACCTTAGTGCCTTCCGCCGTGCCCTTAAAACCTTCTTTTTCCAACAAGCCGGGCTGGCCTAACTCTTTTTAAGTGTTTTTAATTGTTTTTGTTTATTGTTTTAATTAATGGGGCCAAATTTATATATATTTTTAACTGTATTTTAATATTTGTATTTGATGTTTTTATTTGCCTGTTCACCGCCCTGAGTCCTCAGGGAGAAGGGCGGTATACAAGTTCAAAAATAAAATAAAATAAAATAAAAATAAGGAGTCAAGGCTGACTCAGAGGCAAAATCTGTACATCTCCCAAAATGTCAGCCATCTCAACTAGGTCAGTTAGAAAAGAAAGACTTTTGAATCCATTGTTTTGAATCCATTGTTAACAAAAATACCTTTTACTAAAGCCAAGTGGTTACAAAGAAGCAAAGCCGGATATGAAGTTTCGCGCCCATAGCATCTGGTTAACTTTTCCCTTCTCCCCTGGTTATCTTAAAGTATCCAATTACATTCAGACAAATTGTTTTGGTAACAATCCCTATTTTGGCAGACTAGATGGTTTCGCATGCTATTCCATGACCTTGGAACAGCCAACGGCTCCCACAGGATGACACCAAGAGTAGTTTCAATTCCCTTCATCCCAACCTCCTCTTTATCTCCCCGCAGCTCCTTCCGCTCAGTTGACTATGGCAGATTGGCGTCTGGTGAAGCATGACTGGTACAGCAGAATGACAGTCCTGGCACAAAAAGTCCCTCTGTGAGGAAGATGGGTGTTTTCAAAAGTTGATAGAAGGAAGGAAGGAAGGAAGGAAGGAAGGAAGGAAGGAAGGAAGGAAGGAAGGAAGGAAGGAAGGAAGGAGAGGAGTTGTGGCTCACAGGCAGAAAAGAGGGAAAATGCAGGCAAGACAAAGCCCTCAAATCAGACTGCCATTATTAGGCATCTGTTCCTCCCTCTTTCTCTCTGGTTACCTCTTTGCATTCGGTTAGCTTTTCCCTTCTTGGTCCCATCAGCTCAACCAGTCAAAGGCGAGAGTGCAAAGAAAGGACAGCAAGGTTAAGACATTCTTGAAGGGTTCCGTCTGAGAATGCCTGACCAGGCTGCTCCTTGACACTGTTTTGTTGTGCGTTTTCTTAGGCGTTGTGCTGGGATTTTGATGAGAAGCCTTAACTCAAAGCAGTGGGCAGGGTTGTGAGATGTGTAGCGGCAATGAAAAAGCTGTATGTTGGATAATTGGAAGCACATGATTAGTTTTTACATTGCAGAACTCACAGGGAAGAACAAAAGTCGGAGAATATAGCATTGTTAACATCCTTGGAAATAAAAACAAAGAATCCCAGATAAGAATGCCTCTTCATCTTGGCCATCTTGTGTTCAGTGGCTGCAGTGCTCATTTACGTTTCTATCTACTCACAATTTACATACTGCCTACTCCTTATGGTTGGCTTTTCTTCATTATTTCTTTATCTTATGTAGAAGCAAATTGGCCAAACTTGAGTAAACCCTATCACTGAGAGAGATGCACAATACTTCCTCTCATTAGGGATGACCAGAGAAGTAAAAGATCAAAAACAGATGTTCTATTTTGGAAAAAGGAAAAGGGGGAAGAGGAGAAAGAAAAGGTTATAAGCCCGAATCATGGTTTTTAGAGATTATTCCTTTCTTGTTCATTAAAAAGTTTAAACGTATTGTCAAGTTTAAACTTACTTAAAGTAGATTGAGCTAAACAGGAAAATAATTGCTTGAAATTCTCAGAGGTAATATTTTTTAGAAGTGCTTCAGTAAATCCTCAGTCCTGATTAGATACAATAAAAATTCCCGCTAGGTTTTCATGAACATTAAAGAAATGGCAAATAATGGTGGATAGCCTTACTCTTAAGTTTCTTCAGCAAAGTCAAAGAGACAAATCAGAGTGTCTAGTAAAAATAACATAAAATACAGAAGCAGTTGCTTATAAAGAAATGAGACTTGCATTGGACTCACCAATACAGGTAGTCCTCCATTTATGACCACAATTGAGCCCCAAATTTATGTCGCTTAAGTGAGACAGTTGTTAAGTGAGTTTTTGCTCTTTTTACGATCTTTCTTACTAGAGCTGTTAAGTGAATCACTACAGTTGTTAAGTTAGTAACATGCTTGTAAAGTGAATCTGGCTTTCCTATTGGCTTGGTCAAAAGATCACAAAAAGTGATCATATAACCCCAGAACACTGCAACCGTCAAAAACATGAGCCGGTTACCAAACATCTAAATTTTGATCATATGATTGTGGAATGCTGCAACGGTTGTGTGAAAAACGGTCCTAAGTCATTTTTTCAGTGCCTTTGTAACTTAGAACAGTCACTAAATGAATTGTTGTAAGTGGAGGACTATCAGTAATCCTAATATTAATGCAATATAAAAAATCAAATTTCACTCTGAGAGTTATTTTACAATGGTAGTTCCTTTGGTTTCTGTTCTAGCTCTACAACTCTGTGAGGGTTCTTTACTTTCCAATCACTAAACCCACAACGGCGTAGCAAATAGTACCCAGTGCTTTAGTGCAGTACACCACATCCCCAACAGCAGGCGTTTCCTCTTGGTCAACTCTACTCTTCTAGGTTTTGTAAGGTGATTTGCCCACATAAATATGTCATTGATACTTAGTCCTGAATACTCAGAACAAAACAGAATCACAGAGTTGGAAGGGACTTGGAGGTCTTCTAGTCCAACCCTCTGCTCAGGCAGGAAACCTTGTACCATTTCAGACAAATGGTTGTCCAATATCTTCTTTAAAACTTCCAGTGTTGGATCATTCACAACTTCTAGAGGCAAGTTGTTCCACTGATTAATTGTTCTAACTGTCAGGAAATTTCTCCTTAGTTCTAAGTTGCTTCTAGTTTCCACCCATTGCTTCTTGCCCTCAGGTGCTTTGGAGAATAGCTTGAGGGTTCCCTCTTCTCTGTGGCAGCCCTTCTGATATTGGAACACTGCCCTCATGTCATGCTTGATCATTCTTTTCATTTAACCAGACATACTCAATTCCAGCAACCGTTCTTCATATGTTTTAGCCTCCAGTCCCCTAATCATCTTGGTTGCTCTTCTCTGCACTCTTTCTAGAGTCTCCACATCTTTTTTACATCGTGGTGACCAAAACTGGATGCAGCATTCCAAGTGTGGCCTGACCAAGGCATTATAAGTTCAAACTCAGTTCAAACGAAGACTGCAGGTAGTCTTACAACCATTTATTTATTTATTTGTTTATTGGTTTGATTTATATGCCGACCTTCTCTGGAGACTCAGGGCGGCTTACAATGTGTTAAGCAATAGCCTTCATACTTTTGTATATACCGTATTTTCCGGCGTATAAGACGACTGGGCGGATAAGACGACCCCCAACTTTTCCTGTTAAAATATAGGGTTTGGGCTATACTCGCCATATAAGACTACCCCTCTTCCAACACACACCAAATAAAAATTAAAAAACATCAACTGCCTCAACACAATGTAAAAGCAGCTGTGCTAGACCCAAAATGGCCCCTGCAACTAGCAGGAACCTCACACAGCCACAAAAAGCCCAAAAAAACAACTTTCACACTTTACACACACACACAACACAACACAACTGGCTCATCCACAATGTAAAAGCAGCTGTGCTAGACCCAAAATGGCCCCTGCAACAAGCAGGAACCTCACACAGCCACAAAAAGCCCAAAAAAATCAACCTTCACACTTTACACACACAAAATTCCACATACAGGTTTGTGAGATTTTGTGTGTTTGTGTAGTTAGAGTGAAACACTACAGAAACACACCACATCTCAGAAAGCTGCACAAATATTATTTTATTTTTATTTTTATATGAAAACTAAATTTAAAACTTCCTAAACTTTAAATGGCTAGGTCTAAAAAAGAACAACTAAAAAAACCCCAATTAACTATTTTTTTAAAGCTCCCAAAGGGGAAAAAAACTTACCCAATAGAACAGGGGTCTCCAACCTTGGCAACTTTAAGACTTGTAGACTTCAACTCCCAGAATTCCTCAGCCAGCTTTGTTTTTACTGGCTGAGGAATTCTGGGAGTTGAAGTCCACAACCCCTGCCTTCATGGTTGCAGGCAGAAAGTGGCTTGCTGATGGAATGGATTCAGGCAAGCGAAGCAAGGCAAGCGTTGCGATTACCAGCTAAGGTAAGCAAGCTGGAGGGGGAAAACTTTTTCTTTTTACAGGACTCTGGGCTCTGGCGATCCCAGCTGAGTTGCCTGATTAGCAGGCAACGCAGCTGGGATCGTCAGAGCTTGCAGAGTCACGTAAAAGGAAAAAAGTTTTTTCCTTTAACATGGCTCTGGCATCCCAGCTGAGTTGCCTGATTAGCAGGCAAAGCTGGGATCGTCAGAGCTTCGATCGCCAGAGCCATTTAAGGCTCGTTAGAGTCTTTTGGGCTGGTCTGCCTGGTTACAGGAGAACGACACCCGGCATATAAGACGACCCCCGACTTTTGAGATGATTTTCATGTGTTAAAAAGTCGTCTTATACGCCGGAAAATACAGTACCTGCTTAGTAGGGCTTGTTTAACGACCATTCAAAATTACAATCACACTGAAAAAAGTAACTTACGCACTTATGACCATGAATGCATTCCCACAGTCACATGATCAAAATGCAGGTACTTTGCAACCAACATTTATTTACAAGGTTTGCAGTGTCCTAGGGTCATGTGATCGTCATCGGCAACCTTCTTAGTAGACTTCTGACAAACAAAATCGATGAGTGAAGCTGTATCACTTAATGATCATATGATTCACTTCTACTGCAGTGATTCGCTTAAGAACCGTAACAAAAAAAAATAGTCATAGAATCTGGTGCCAGTCACCTAACAATCACCTTGCTTAGCAAGGGAAATTCTAGTTCTAATTGAAGAGCCGGTTTGATCCAGTGGTTAAGGCACCAGGCTAGAAACCGGGAAACTGAGAATTCAAGTCCGGCCTTAGCCATGAAAGCCAGCTGGGTGGCCCTGAACCCAGTCATTCTCTTTCAGTCCAAGTTACCTCGCAGGGTTGTTGTTGTGGGAAAATAGGAGGAAGGAGGAGTATTAGCTATGTCTGACACCTTGAGTTATTTATAAAAGTAATAAAATAATAAAGGCAGGATATAAATTCAATGAGTTGTAAGTTGAGGACTATCTGTATAAAGTAGCATACAATCTTTGCCTTTCCCCCCTCAAACGTTCTTAGTCAAGTTGTGATGAGATGCGGTTTCAGTGAGTTTTCTTCTTTCTCCCAGCAAAGCTCCAAGCAGGACTTTCACGAGGAGATGCTGCTCACCGGAGCTTGTCATCCTGGCAGTTGAACGAGAGTCCTCTTGCCTGCTTGTAATAGCTGCCAATCTCTGTGCCTTACCTCCATTTCCCTGCCTGTATGCCATTGACTCATCACCTTGCTTCCTATATACCCTTCCCTACTTTGTATTAGTCTTTGCTTTGTGAGCTAAGGTGGGGTGAGGCCAGTGGTGGGTTGCCCCCAGTTTGCACCGGTTCTATAGAACTGGTAGTAAAACCGGTGGGAGGCCCCGTCCAACGACCCCAATGTGCATGCACAAAAGAATGCATGCACGCGCAAGCAAAGCAAGTGCGTGCACGCAGCCCCGTTGCAAACTGGTAGTAAAGGTAAGTAGAACCCACCCCTGAGTGAGGCTGCCTCTGGTGTCTTTAAAATGCCAGTTCGTGGCTTGCTTATCACAGGCAGCTGCAACACAGATGGTGTTTCTGTCTGGCTGCAGCTGCTTTTCCAAAGCGCAGAGAGGAACCCCGACTTCACTCTCACACAAACTCCATGAATTCCCAGAAGGATGCTGCATCTCAAAATGCCTCGTCAGTGCAAAGGTGGGAAAGGCTATTCTGCATACAGCAGTTAGATATGTAGCAGCTACATCCTCTATATTCACAGATTATAAAACATACAAAGCATCTCTAATCACCGAGAGGTACATTTGGAACAATTACCATATTTTTCGCTCCATAAGACACACCTGACCATAAGGCGCACTGAGGTTTCGAGGAGGAAAAGATGAAAAAAAAAATGAATATGGAGTGCCGTCTCACGGTGAATATGGAGCGCTGAATATGGAGCAGCAGTGTAGTGAGGGCAGGAGGTGGGGCATGAGAGGACCACAGATAGGTGTCCTCTCATGTGCCAGCTCTGCCTATTGATGATCTGTCCCCGTCTACACACACACACAAACACAGCCAGCCGAGGGTTAAGAAAGTACTTGGCACGCACACAGGTCGTTATCTCAAACTTGGCAACAATATAAGCACCATCTGCCAAGAGCTTTACTGCAACAGATAACATAAAAATACATACGCATTGCAAATAGTCCAGCAAAACAATATCCCTTCGGCAGCTTCAGATGTTGTTCAAGTGACTAGCCAAAGTTAGTTTTTGTTCGTCACAGAGTTTTACCAGCCACCACCCTCTCTTATATAGTCTCTGGGGTGTGGTCCAGTGATTCAGTTCTAATCCATAGCACGCCTCCTTAACTGCTGCAACCGTTTATCACGCCTTCGTTGGCCTGCATCCAGGAACGACGGCTCTCTTTCCTCGCTCTCATCCGAGACACCTGGCTCCTGGCTAATCTCCTCTCCCTCGGCCGGCACCTGCGACAGTGCCAGAGGGGAGGGGCCTGGAGAGGGAGGCCTGGCTGACTCCTCTCCCTCATGTTCAGAGCCTTCTTCCTCCGATGAGATAGGCTCAGAGGGCGGGGCCACAACAATTGACTCCTGCACTGCGGAAAAGAGACAGAAGAGGCGGGGTTCAGCACTGTAAAAGGACCCCACCACCACAGCCTGGCTGCTATTCACCATATTCGCTCCATAAGACGCACAGACATTTCTACCCACTTTTGGGGGTGGGGGAGTGTGTTTTATGGAGCGAAAAATACGGTAAGTCTTTTTCCTCTCTAGCAACATTTTGACTAGATCAATAATGGTAAAACTTCCCGAGAGAGTTACAAATTAATCTTTCATCCTTTCCAAACAATCTTTTTGTAGATTATCCTTCCATGCATATATATCTTACTCACATACAGGTAGTCCTCAACTTACGACCACAATTGAGCCCAAAATTTAATATCGCTAAGTGAGAAATTTGTTAAGTGAGTTTTGCCCCATTTTACAACTTTTCTTGCCACATTTGTTAAGTGAATCACTGCAGTTCTTAAATGAGTCACATGGCTGTTAAGTGAACCCTGTTTCCCCATTGTCTTTGCTTGTCAGAAGGTCACAAAAGGGGATCCCATGACCTGGGACAGTGCAATCGTCATAAATGTGAGTCAGTTGTGAAGCATTTTGATTATGGTGCCAAGGGATGCTGCAACGGTCATAAGTGTGAAAAATGGTCATAAGTCACTTTTTTCAGTGCCGTTGTAACTTCGAATGGTCACTAAATGAGCTGTTGTAAATTGAGGACTGCCTGTATTCCCCATTTATTTATATATTTCTAAAACATTGATCAAAACATATTTATTCATTTGTTATATATAATAAATTTATAGCCTTCTTAATATATCTTGAAGACAAATTCATAGAGGCTTTAAGCAACATGAATAATTTGAAGTGTAACTACTGAATGAACTATTGTAAGTTACAGCAGACCCCAGAAAAGGGATTTTACAATCTGGATTCAAAGTTTTGACATCTGCCCCCTCTTGTGACTATATCTGGGGCGCTTGGCAACCAGCCCAAATTTATCACCTTTTGCAGTGTTCCGGGGTCACATATGACCAGGGGTCCAGCTCCCGAACAAAGAGAACCGGTGCGGTGACGTCATATCATCACCACTACCGGCTCGTCTGAACCGGGCTGAACTGGGAGGAAACCACCACTGCATATGACCATTATTTATGGTTCCCCCCCCCCCCCAGAAACTGCCATTTACTTCTGGTTTCTGGCAAAAAGCTCTCCATAGCAACCAGCAGGTGGACTTAACGACTTCCGCATTTGATTAACAACCTCAGCATTCACTTACAACAGCCATGTTTGCTTAACAAACACTACAAAAATCAGGTGTGGTTGTATAACGATCCATTTTATGACCATCATGACTTATGACAGGAACTGCGAGCTCACTTACAGTTATAACTCTAGGGCAACCTGTACATGTTCTCCTGATGGACTGTTGTCTCATAGTCCATCATATTCAGCTGAGGTTTCCAGAAATAGAGCCAGGGATGATTTTTTTTTAAGGAATGTACAACTGGATATAAATATGTGTGTATGTTTCTATGTGTGCAGGAGAAATTTGCATTTTTAAAGGAAATGTCCCATAAGAACCATGCTGGATAAAGCTCTGTAGCATGTCGCTGCTCCATACAGTTTTCAGCCTTTGGAAAGACTACAAGCACTTGTATGATCCGTGACTCTGGAGAAACATGCAGCCAGCATTATTACTTGCCACTGATAGCTCATTAATTTGTCTTCTTTTAAACCATCCAAATCACAACATTATGCAGTGGGAAATTTTATTTAATTACTTGTAATGTGAAGTACATGTATTTCCCTTTTTCTGGGATGAATTGGAATGTTTGTTTGTTTGTTTGTTTATTTATTTATTTATTTATTTTTATTTATTTTATTTGTCAACAAGTACAAGAAAACAAGTAACAGAATAGACATGAACACATGAAAAAAATTGGCACAAAAATGGATATAAATTGGCAAAACATAGCCATAAACTCATAGAATGATTACGTATAATTGGGAACAGTAGGATAGGGACAGTAGGCACGCTGGTGCGCTTATGCATGTCCCCCTAGGGACCACTTAAGAAAGATAAAAGGTCCACGATAGACAGTTTACGGTGAAAGGTAATGGGATTAGAGAGACTAACAACAGGATCAGGTAGACTGTTCCAGACATTAACTACTCTATTGCAGAAGTCATATTTCCTAAAATCAAGATTAGAGCGAATTACATTGAGTTTAAATCTATTGATAGCTCTTGTGTAATTACGATTGAAATTGAAGTACTCATTTAACAGGTAGAACGTTTTGGTAAATAATCTTATGAACTATAAGCATAGGTCAAAACGTAGGCGACACAGTTCAAGGCTATCTAGACCTAAAATTTCAAGCCTGGGGGTATAGGGAATTTTATTTTGAGCAGAAGATTTGAGTACTCTTCTAGTAAAATATCTCTGGACCCTCTCTAATGTATTGATGTCTGAAATACAGTGAGGGTTCCAGGCAGATGAGCTGTAATCAAGTCTAGGTCTGGCAAAGGTTTTATTATTTATTATTATTTTTATTTTATATCAAATTTATATACCACCCTTCTCCCTGAGGACTCAGGGCGACGTACAGCCAAGTAAAAACATAAACTACAAACATTAAAATACAATTAAAAAGATATATATATATATATATTTGGCCCCATAATTAAAAGCAATGACAAAACAATTAAAAACATTTAAGAAAAAGTGGTAGGCCAGCCCAGCTTGCTGAAAAAAGAAAGTTTTAAGGGCACGGTGGAAGGCACCGAGGTCTTGGATTCTCCTTATCTCTGGGGGCAGCTGGTTCCAGATGATAGGTGCCCCCACAGAGAAGGCTCTCCCCCTGGGGGTCACCAGCCTACATTGTTTGGCTGATGGCACCCCGAGGAGGCCCTCTCTGTGGGAGCACACATTATGCCCTAGTTTGGAGTATAGCGTTACCAGAGATAATACTTTGTAAAATAAGAATAGGATGTTAAAAAGATTCAGCCCAGGATTTCATTGGCTGCCAATTTGGACAATTCTGTTCCACTGATCTTTGCAGCAGAATGAACACTATTATCAAAATAGGCCCAGTTAACCTTCATATTCCCCCTAATTTAAAAAAAAAACAAACTTTAAAATATACTTCTGAAAGTAAAAAGGCAATAGTGTGGTTTTTTAATATATATATATATATACATACATACATACATACATACATACATACATACATACATACATACACTGGGGAAATGTGCATGAGAAAAGACTTGGATAAGAGAAAATAATATACCTTGGGAAACGTAAGAAAACTCATGGGATTCAATACATGTTGTCTTGCAAACATTTTGTTTGTTTGCTTGCATCCAAGGAACCAGAATAGTTCCACAATTGTTGCCTCAAATTTTAGACTTCATTATTAGCATTTTAAAAGGTGATATTAGTACTTTTAACATGGCAGCCTGGGACTTTTTTTAAAGAAAACATGTTTCTCCCTTCTAAGGCCATTCCTTTGGTATGTGAGAGCTTCCTTTTTCAGCAACTGCACAACAGAAAGTGTATTCTGCAAGGGCCTGAATACACTTGAAAGTTGATGGAGATACTTAGTCATCCAGATCACAGTTGTCCCAAAGGTGCTTTTTCAAGAGGCAACTGGAGTCTTTCTGGTTCTTTTCTTTGAAGACGTTTCGTTTCTCATCCACTTCTTCGAAGAAGCATCTTGGATGAGAAATGAAACGTCTTCAAAGAAAAGAACCAGAAAGACTCCAGTTGCCTCTTGAAAAAAGCACCTTCATGACAACACACTTGAAAGTTTTAAGAGAGATAAAAACCCAGCTGGGAAAGAGTAATGTAATCCATCAATTTGCCACTTGTGGAATGTTATCTAGAATCAATGTTTCTGTTGTGGCCCACCAGTGGTCTGCGCAGCTGGTAGCTGATTCTGACAGTGAGGAGGTTGGTGTGGTGATTCGCCAGCAGCCTGTGCAGCTGGCACCCGAGTCAGACAATGAAGAGGCTGAAGAAGATTTGGTGTCAGAGGCAGGGATTCAGCCAGGGCCTTCAGAATCTCCAGAAGCTCCCATAAGTGAAGAGAAAGAAGAGGAGGAGCCTCTTCTTGATGCATGAGCGCGCAGAGCTGCCAAAAGGCAGGAGTGGCTCCTCAGGAGAAGGTCTCCTCGAGAGTAAGGCTTGGGACTAATTGGCCACTCCCCTAGCCTATTTAAGGAATGAAGACGACTGAGGCAATTTGCAGAAAACAACTTCATTCATATTCCTTCGTGTATTGACTCCAGAAACGTCTGATTGGCTCTTGCTTCTCTCATTATTTTTCCTGCAAATTGCTTCTGGGCATTCTGCCAACCACAGTAAGCTTATGGTTATCTGAAAGACTGTGCCTCAGAATTGAGTTATTATTCCTTGGACTCTTGTCGGCTGTTAATGAAGTTAAATTAACAGCCCTTGTTCAGAAAAGACTGATTTAAACTGTACTTGTGTTTGAACAACTACTAAGAAAGCTCATTAGTAGTCCTTAATTAGTAAACTAAGGTTTCTACGGACTTTGTGTGTGCTGCATTCTTTGTGGTCCATAGCTGGGGCAGAACAGTTTCCTATTGTTCAGGTTTCCCATGTAATCAATGTCTTTGATTGTTTGTTCACTTGTTTTCTGACCTATTACACGCACAGATGTGTCTATCATTTGTTTCTGTATCCTGTAGATCAGAGGTGTCAAACTCAAGGCCCATCGCCCAGTTCTGTCCTGCGGGGTGCTTAGATCTGGCTTGCAGGGCCACCCTGGAAACAGCCAAGGACCAGCCCGCAGTGCCTCTGCCAGTGAAAACAGAGCTCAGGAGGGCCCGAGTTCCATTTTCACTGGCAGAGGGTTGCAGGAAGCCATTGCAGCCTCCCCGAGCTCTGTTTTTGTTGGCAGAGCACTCGGGCCACCACAGGTGCCCCCGACACGAGTGACGTCAAGCTGGACACACCCACCCTGGCCACTCCCACCCAGCCCCCAAGGTCAAACACAACCCTGATGTGGCTCTCAATGACATCGAGTTTGACACCCCTGCTGTAGATGTAATTGAATTCCCTTAATAAATACTTTTTGCTTCACCAGAATTATTTGGTGATTTGCATTTTCAGGCGGGCAAAGAAGCCTCTTTGCAAAGGTAAAAGCCTATCTCTCAAATTCAGGGATGACGTTCTTGGCAGCTCCAAGCTAAGCCTTAGGAGTGCCTGAGTTATAACAGTTCATTTAGTGAACATTCAAAGTTACAATGGCACTGGAAAAAGTGACTTATGACCATTTTTCACACTTATAACCGTTGCAGCATCCCCATGGTCACGTGATTTACATTTGGATGCTTGACAACCGATCACATTTATGACGGTTGCATCATCCCAGGGTCATGTGATCCCCTTTTGTGACCTTCTGACAAGCGAAGACAATGGGGAAATCGGGTTCACTTAACAGCCGTGTGACTAATTTAAGAACTGCAGTGATTCACTTAACAAATGAGGCAAGAAAAGTTGTAAAATGGGGCAAAACTCACTTAACAAATTTCTCACTCAGTGTCATAAATTTTGGGCTCAATTATGATCGTAAGTTGAGGACTACCTGTAAAACAGTTCAGGGTGTTTTTTTTTTAATGTGTTTCTGTCACATATTTTCTATTTTTCAGGTATCTTGATTTTGAATAATTTCAAACGCTGGTATTATGCAGGTAGAATGACAAAAAAAGGAGTAAAATTTTTCCCTGTCTACCTTATCCATGTTATGGATGATTTTTATAATCTTCTGTAACACTTCCCCTTATTTATACTTGTTCCTATTTTTAAAAGCAGGAACAATTGTAGTCTTGCCTCTTAGGGGAACTGCTCCATCAAACTGATCAATTTGGCAACTAACACATAAAAAAGTCTACCTGTGTGCTATACCTGTCTGGAAAGAGAGAATTGACAGTTTCTAGCTGAAGTTCGCAGGTAACTGAGATAGGAGATGAAAATGGATTGCTCTCATAGGACCGTCTTTGATAGAAGTACCTGACTGTTTGTCACCATACATTTTGTATATTTATAAATAAAAGCAGATATTATAGACTGTAACTGTCATGTATTGTTTTATCCAAAAGAAAGAAAGTCCAATATTGTACTGCAATATTGAAGATTTCTTCCCTGGGTCGAATTTCTGCTTGGATAACCTTAGAGAGAAAGAGAGAGGGTAAAATATAAATGTATGTCTAACCACTGTCAAGAAGATTAAAAGCAGCTTCTTTGAATGTTTTCTTTTCTGTTACTTTTTAAAAAAATATTTCCTTTTCACTTCCTTATTGCTTTTAATTCCAAATTTGTAGGGTTTTCAATTCTATTAAAAAAAAACTTCAATAAAAAATACTTTAAAATTTAGTACCGCTTTATAAGGTTTGAAATACTGCATCCACTTTTGGTCACCACAATGTATGTTGAGACTCTAGAAAGAGAGCAGAGAAGAGCAACAAAGATGACTAAGGGGCTGGAGGCTAAAACATATGAAGAACGGTTGCAGAAATTGGGTGAACGACTAGGGGTGACATGATAGCAGTGTTCCAATATTTGAGGGGCTGCCACAAAGAAGAGGAGAGTCAACCTATTTTCCAAAGCACCAGAAGGCAAGGCAAGAAGCAATTGTTGGAAACTAGCGAAGGAGAGACACAACCTAGAACTAAGGAGAACTTTTATGCCGTCAAGAACAATTAACCAGTAGAACGGCTTGCCTTCAGAAGTTGTGGGTGCTCCATTACTGGAGGCTTTTGAAAAGAAATAATATAGGGTCTCCTGCTTGAGCAAGGGATTGGACTAGAAGATCCCCAATGTCCCTTCCAACTCTATTATTCTGTTCTGCTAAATATTAAGGTGAATCGCTTGTCTAGAAAGTTTTTTTAATTTGAGACAATACCAGTTTTCAAATCTGATGTACCATTTAAACTATGGCATAAATAAATGTGTGTGGCAGGGGAAAAATAAAGTTATATTTAACTTATATAGTTAACATATAAGGCAGTTATGGTTAACTTTATTTTTTTGTATGCGCATTCGCAAATGCACGTCCACGTACCCGAACCCCCAAAATGCAATGCGAGCATTCTTCGGGCATGCACCCCACCCCAGTGCATGCACATGTGTCCCCCGTGCATGCATCCCCCCTGTGAATGCGCCCTGCCCCCCCTGGTTCATGAGCCCCATCCCCCATCCCCCATTTTGGGCCTGGAAAGCCTGCACCAACCTGGAAGCCAAAACAGGGTGCGGGGGCCCCGCACAATGCCACTGACACCCTTTGGCCTGGAAAGCTTCCTGCACTAACCTGCACCCACACCCATGCGCCTCCCCATGCAGCTGGCCAGCGGGAGGCACGTGCACATGCACAGTGAAGCTGGGCTGGGGCGACGGTTGGTATGCCCACAGATAGGGCTCTGTGTGCCACCAGTGGCACGCGTGCCATAGGTTCGCTATCACGGATATAAGGTGTTACAAAGTGCAAAAGTAATAGGAAGATTGGATTTACCTGATTTGAAATTATACTTTGCAGCCTGTTGTTTGGTCTGGATGAAATAAATGGATGTTGCCAAGAAACAGAAGGATTTTGCAGTTAGAAAAACATGACTTAAGATTCAGGTGCACACAGATATTTATAGTGCAATAAAACGAAGGCTAAAGAAGATTTTAAAAATCATTTTGTTAGATGTGCCATACTGAGAATATGGAAGGCATATAAAACTAAATTGTGCCCAAATATACTTTTGTATCTTTCAGCAGAGGAAGCATTTATGGAAGGGAAACGATTACTAAACATAAATGGTTAATTTACTCTGGTATATTAGGAATATATTAGAATATGTTATTCAAGGAGAATGTAGAGGAAAAATAAGAAAAGAGTTGATGGAAGAAGGGTATTCATGTTAGTGATTTTCTTATGTTCAATTACAGATAGTCCTTGGCTTATGGCCACAATGAGCCCAAAATTTCCATTGCTAAATAAGACAGTTAAGTGAGTTTTGCCCCATTTTATGACCTTTCATGACACAGTTGTTAAGTGAATCACTGCAGTTGTTAAGTTAGTAACCTGATTGTTATGTGAATCTGGTTTCCCCATTGATTTTGCTTGTCAGAAAGTCACAAAAGGTGATCCCATGACCCCTTGGACATTGCAACTATCATAAATAAATGCCAGTTGCCAAGAATACAAAATTGAGTACATGAATGATCGCAAATCGAAGACTATCTGCATGAGAAAGATTTAAAATCGTATAAAAGATCTTTGGGTTTTGAACCTCCTGAGGTCTGGACCATCCCCACCCTACTGGCCTTCCGAAAAGCGGTGAAGACCTGGCTTTTCTGGCAGGCCTTGGGCCATTGATCTCACTCTTGTGATCTGGCGAGATCTGGCCATGAATGGTGTGAATGAGTTTTTTATGTTTTTCATGTTTTTAATTTTTAAATGTCTTTTTATAATGATTTTTTAAATGTATTGTGTCACCCTGAGTCTTCAGAGAGGGGCGCCATATAAATTTAATTAATTAAATTAAATTAATTAAATTATTGAAATATAAAGCAGAAGGATAGCAATAGCACTAACCTTGAGCCTGGTGAGATTCGATCTGCCAAACTGCTGGCAATCGGCAGTCAGCAGAAGTAGCCTACAGTACTGCATTCTACCCACTGCGCTACCATGGAAGAAGAAAAACCAATATGATAGGAATGCATGATATCCTCCTTTGGTTCTGGAGTCCTGCAGAAGTTTACGTTTTATTCAGGCTTTTTTCCCCAGCCGAATTTACCTATCATTCTATTTACCGTATTTTCCGGCGTATAAGACGACTGGGCATATAAGACGACCCCCAAATTTTCCTGTTAAAATATAGGGTTTGGGCTATACTCGCCGTATAAGACTACCCCTCTTCCAACGCACACCAAATAAAAATTTAAAAAACATCAACTGGCTCACCCACAATGTAAAAGCAGTTGTGCTAGACCCAAAATGGCCCCTGAAACAAGCAGGAACCTCACACAGCCACAAAAAGCCCCAAAAAACAACTTTCACACTTTACACACACACAACACAACACAACACAACACAACTGGCTCATCCACAATGTAAAAGCAGCTGTGCTAGACCCAAAATAGCCCCTGCAACAAGCAGGAACCTCACACAGCCACAAAAAGCCCAAAAACTTTCACACTTTACACACACAAAATTCCACATACAGGTTTGTGAGATTTTGTGTGTTTGTGTAGTTAGAGTGAAACACTACAGAAACACACTAAATCTCAGAAAGCTGCACAAATATTATTTTATTTTATTTTATTTTTATTTTTATATGAAAGCTAAATTTAAAACTTCCTAAACTTTAAATGGCTAGGTCTAAAAAAGAACAACTAAAAAAAAATCCAATTAACTTTTTTTTTTAAAGCTCCCAAAGGGGAAAAAAACTTACCCAATAGAACAGGGGTCTCCAACCTTGGCAACTTTAAGACTTCTAGACTTCAACTCCCAGAATTCCTCAGCCAGCTTTGTTTTGCTGGCTGAGGAATTCTGGGAGTTGAAGTCCACAACTCCCTGCCTGCTTGATTGCAGGCAGGGAGTTGCTTGCTGATGGAATGGATTCAGGCAAGCGAAGCAAGGCAAGCAGCTAAGGCAGTGGTTCTCAACCTTCCTAATGCCGCAACCCTTTAATACAGTTCCTCATGTTGTGGTGACCCCCAACGATAAAGTTATTCCTAAAACCATCAAAAATATGTGTTTTCCGATGGTCTTAGGCCAGGGGTCCCCAACCATTTGGACCTCAGGGACCACCAACTTCATAATTTTAAATTTCGCTGACCACTAATACGAATCCAGTGCACCGCTTGCTGAAGCACCTGGACTCCCAGTACGGGATGGGGTCCTTCAGGCACTCTCCCTCCTGTCTGTCTCTCTTTCTCTGTCTCCCACTCTTTCTCTCTCATTCTCTTTCTCTCTCCCCCTTTCTCTCTCTCTCCCCACTCTCTCCCTCTCATTCTGATTCTCTCATTCTGATTCTCTTTCATTTTCTCTCTCTCATTCTCTCTCTGATTCTTTGATTCTCTTTCATTCTGTCTCTTTCTCTGTCTCTCATTCTCTCTCTCTCTCTCTCTGATTCTCTCTGTCTCTTTCTCTCATTCTCTTTCATTCTGTCTTTCTCTCTCTTTCTCTCTCTGTCTCACTCTGATTCTCTCTCTCTTTCTCTCATTCTCTTTCATTCTGTCTTTCTCTCTCTTTCTCTCTCTGTCTCACTCTAATTCTCTCTCTCTCATTCTCTCTCTGATTCTTTGATTCTCTTTCATTCTGTCTCTGTCTCTCATTCTCTCTCTCTCTGATTCTCTGTCTCTTTCTCTCATTCTCTTTCATTCTGTCTTTCTCTCTCTTTCTCTCTCTGTCTCACTCTAATTCTCTCTCTCTCATTCTCTCTCTGATTCTTTGATTCTCTTTCATTCTGTCTCTCTGTCTCTCATTCTCTCTCTCTCTCTCTGATTCTCTGTCTTTTTCTCTCATTCTCTTTCATTCTGTCTTTCTCTCTCTTTCTCTCTCTGTCTCACTCTGATTCTCTCTCTCTCATTCTCTCTTTCATTCTTTGTCTCTTTCTCTCTCTGTCTCATTCTGATTCTCTCTCTTTCTCTCTCATTCTCTCTCTCTCTCATCTCATGGGCCAGCCAGTGTCTTGGGGCTGAGAGGAAGTCAAGCATCTCCCTGAGAGACTGAGGGCCGGAAGAAGTGTGGGAGCGAAGCACTACTTGAACTTGTGCGGCATGAGCATTCGCCTTGGTATATTTGCGCCAGCTGATGGCCAAGGCAGCCCTCATCTGTCTGCTGAAAGTGCAGCATCAGGATTCTGCCTTGCTATATTTGCGGCGCAAGGCAGCCTTTGTTTCCTGCTGCTTGGGATTCAGAGTGGTAAATGGCGTCTGATCCGGAGAGCAGCTGGATTTTGCTCTCTAATCCGGATGCCAGATCGGCCCCCTGCAAACTGTCGTCTCTCGAGGAGCACTCCCTGAAGCGGGGCTGGAAACTTTGGTTGGATTGCTTGAGAGAGGAGAGCTTGCAGGGGGGCGATCTGGTGTCTGCAATGGAGAGCGGCATCCAGCTTTTTCTCTCCACTGTAAGAGCGTTGTAAGAGCGGCAGCCCTCATCTCCTAATGCTTGGGACGCGGAGGGGTAAATGGTGACTGGTCCGGGGAGCAGCTGGATTTTGCAGTCCCAAGCATTAGGAGATGAGGGCTGCCACTCTTACAGTGCTCTTACAGCGGAGAGAAAAAGCCGGATGCCGCTCTCCATTGCAGACACCAGATTGCCCTCCTGCAAGCTCTCCTCTCTCAAGCATTCCAACCAAAGTTTCCAGCCCCGCTTCAGGGAGCGCTCCTCGAGAGACGAGATCTTGCAGGGGGCTAATCTGGCGTCCGCAATGAGAGCAAAATCCAGCTGCTCCCCGGACCAGTCACCATTTACCGCCCCGCGTCCCAAGCATTAGGAGATGAGGGCTGCCGCTCTTACAGCGCTCTTACAGCGGAGAGAAAAAGCCGGATGCCGCTCTCCATTGCAGACACCAGATCGCCCCCCTGCAAGCTCTCCTCTCTCAAGCAGTCCAACCAAAGTTTCCAGCCCCGCTTCAGGGAGCGCTCCTCGAGAGACGAGATCTTGCAGGGGGCTAATCTGGCGTCCACAATGAGAGCAAAATCCAGCTGCTCCCCGGACCAGTCACCATTTACCGCCCCGCGTCCCAAGCATTAGGAGATGAGGGCTGCCACTCTTACAGCACTCTTACAGGGGAGAGAAAAAGCTGGGTGCCGCTCTCCATTGCAGACACCAGATCACCCCCCTGCAAGCTCTCCCTCTCAAGCAGTCCAACCAAAGTTTTCAGCCCCGCTTCAGGGAGCGCTCCTTGAGAGACGAGAGTTTGCAGGGGGCCGATCTGGCATCCGGATTAGAGAGCAAAATCCAGCTGCTCTCCGGATCAGACGCCATTTACCACTCTGAGTCCCAGGCAACAGGAGAGGAGGGCTGCCTTGCGCCACTGACACAAATATACCAAGGCGGAATGCTGTTGCCGTACAAATGAAAGTAGTGCTTCACTCCCACAGCTTCCAGCCATCGCAAACGCCGCTTCTTCCTGCTTCTGCTGCCCCCTCCCCCACCACCACAACAGCACCATTCATTCCGGATGGCGAGGGCTGCGCTCGTTTTTCTGTATTGCACCACCTGCAAAACCCCTGTGAAAGGGTTGTTTGACCCCCAACCACTGAGCTAAGGTAAGCAAGCCGGAGGGGGAAAAGTTTTTCTCTTCTCCATGGCTCTGGCGATCTCAGTTGAATTGCCTGATTAGCAGGCAAAGCTGGGATCGTCAGAGCTTGGATCGCCAGAGCCATTTAAGGCTCGTCAGAGCCTTTCGGGCTGGTCTGCCTGGTTACAGGAGAACGACACCCGGCGTATAAGACGACCCCCGACTTTTGAGAAGATTTTCATGTGTTAAAAAGTCGTCTTATACGCCGGAAAATACGGTAAATATTCAAAAAACTGTTTCGCTAGTCTAATTGGTATTTATTGAAAAAGATATAATAATTTAGGTAATACATTCATCTTTATCACGCCTATTCTACCTATTAAAGATAACTATAATTTGGCCCAAATATCTAAGTCTTTTTGAATTTGTTGTATTAATTTATCATAATTGTCTTCTTTTATTGCAGAACATTTCACCGTAAGCCAAATTCCTAAATATTTTACCTTTTTAGCAGTTTGAATCCCCAATTTCCTTTCCAATTCTTCCTGTTGTGTTTTTGTACAATTCTTCATTAACATTTTAGTTTTTTCCTTATTATTATTATTATTATTATTATTATTATTATTATTATTATTATTATTATTTTGAAAGAATTGAAATTTACACTATGTTACAGTCTTAAAGCATACCGTGGTGCTGAAATTTTTTAGTTTTGTTGATTCTGAACTCTCTGTAGTCAAGGACACATTGACATGTCTGAACCGCGTGATAGAATTTTTATGGGAAATAATGGTTGGTCTGTGAGCCAACGCTGATTAGCACATATGCCCAGTGCTATGTTAATAGCTAATAATGCTATCATTAACCTTTGCTGTCCCAGCTTGGATAAGGCATGTTAAATGAGCAGAATCTATTCAAATACAACAACCTGAACGTCAGGTTATATTAGAAGAAAGAGCACGTAAGGAGGCAATGATTCACTTGCATTTAGTTCAGTCTCTCTCAATCTCAACAACTTTAAGATGCGTGGACTTCAACTCCCAGAATTCCCTAGCCAGCAGGGCAAGAAACTCGAGTTTAGATGCAGGCTGAACAATATACTTACTTCCATCAGCATGAAAGAAGTGCTGAAAGGAAGAAACTATTTTGAGGGGTATTGTGCAGTCAAGTATGCACAATGCAACAATATATGGTAAAAGATAGAAGATAATGTATAATAGAAGATAATGTTATAACCTGTAAATTGCCCAGAGCCAACTTGTAGGGGAGATGGGTAGCCTAATAAAGAACCAGCTTGGGACGCTTCAATCATTGGTTTTCTTTCCAAATGAGTTTTCCCACATTAATAAAAGCAAACCTCAAATCCTGAGGTATTTGACTTGAAAAAAGGAAGAAAATCAATTCTTACTTTTAGTATTAGGGTTTAATATTACTGTAAAAACCTTATATGTAAAAAAAATAGTAAGGAATTATTAGAAACAGCTATATCCTGACTTGGAAAAAGTATAACATCAGATGCCTCCAGATGAGGGAAAATCCCTAAACTTACTTTTATTTTGGCTAGGTAGAATGGCAGCCGTGTAAATGAATAGTTTACCAAAACTTTTTTTAAATAATTCCAATACATACTGATGACAAGATTGGCATAAGCATGTAATGAAATATAGTCTAATAAAAGATTAAATTCAAGACTCTATAGGACTAAAAGAGGAGGGTGGGTTAGCAGTTCCAAATTTTAATTTCTATCATCATGCTAGTTGCTTAATGTGGATTGTACCACTTTATGGCTTGGTTACAACTATGAAACAAGCAAGGCTTCAGGATGGCTTGCATAAAAACCTCTTAGCTGACACAAGCAGACACAAACACTTTATCAGATTGTTTAACAGTAAGTAATGTGCTGAATATTTGGAATAAATACAGAAGAGGATTAATCCACATCTGTCTTGAATCATTGGTTTGTTTTTGTTTTTTTTTTTAAAAAAGAGGTTTCCAGGAAATATTAGTTCATTGGAAAGCTAATAATTTGTTCAGAAATCTAAATATGAATAATACAAAGATAGAATCTTTTGAAATTCATGCCTCACTATGGTCCAGTATTATCTGATTGGTTCCCTTATCTTCAAATATACAGTATAGCATTACAAGGACTTCAAAGACAAGGGACAATAATGATTGAATTTGAAAATCTTAGAATATATATTATAAGAGTTAAGAGTTGTCTTATTTTAAGATTGTTGATGAAGTCTGACTCAGAACTGAAACAGGTCAAAGATTGAAGGATTAAATGGCTGCAGAACTAGAATGTAGTAATAAAGATGTAGCAATGGGAATTCCAATGGAAGAAAAACATTACATTCACTCTGAACCTTATACTCAGAGAAGATTGGCATAAGATGTTTCATCATCAGGATATTACTTCAGTTTTAATTTTTAAAGTGGACAATTCATTTAATAAATGTAATAGGTAGAAAAGATCATTCTTTCCTATTTAGTGGCAATGTCATGATACTCAATAGTTATGGGAAATTATTCACATTAAAATGAAATATTTTTTAAAAATAGAACTCTCTTCAATCTGAATTTTTATTAATTTCGCCAAAGCAAAGCACATTGAATTAACCATACATGTTGCTAACTGCTGCAAAGATACTATACACTTCTTACTGGAAAGGTCACCTTCCCTACTTTCAATGAAAGAATGGCTAAATAATTTGTAAGGCTTTGCTTTGATGTCCAGAATAACTCTGAACTTTAAAAGTAAAGCTGACAATTTTCAGTTTAACCTGGAAACCATTCTTAGATTATAATCTAATATATAGATTAGGAAGACATTTAAAATTTGGATTTATTTATAAACAAAATTTATGTTTCTTTGTAGTGATTTTCATTTGTAGTATGGACATGTTATATTTTACTATGTTTTTTTATATTTGTTTTATTGATTGTTGTATGCCACCCAGAATCACTTCTTATGAGATGGGCGGCCATATAAATGTGATAAATAAATAAATAAAATAAATAATTAAGTATATTTCATGAGATAATTAAGAATAATTTTGTTGGTCATGTGGATTAAATTTATTAAAACCTATGAGTTTATCTCATTATTTGTATTGTTATGTTTCTTAATATTTCTTCTATGCCGCATGTAAAATTATTAAATATCTTTGGTCCCTTTCAAACAATCTTAGGAAGCCAGAATAAAGGACAGCTTTGGTGAATCATTCTCAAACAGCAGGAATTAAGTAGATGAATGATCTCATTATCAACAAAAGATTTTATATACAGACTTTTTTTATTGGCCTAATGTTTCTTCCTCCATCGTCTGTCTCTTGCTGAACTCAATTTGCCCTATTTCCTAAAGTCATGCTGTGATTTTATGAAATAACAATATTTTATTGGATTGGATATAATTTCTTTTTTACATGATCTGCCATTGGTAATCAATGGAGAAAACTATTGTTCTAGTTCTCTTCTTGAAACAGTTAATTAAAAAGCCGGCCAACAACAACTTCTTCACACTGATTACATTCAATTGGATTAGGAAACTATACAGTAGTAACATATTACATTTCCGTGTTTTTTTATGTATGTGTATTGAAATGTGACAGTACAAGTTCTTCTCTGGCAGCTGATTTGTGAATTTATATTTTTTTTTAAAAAAAACATACATGCAAACATCTTTTTCAAGAGAGCCAATCAATAAAAGTATCACCTTTCCTTTGGAGTTCCCACAATTGCTGAGTGATAACATGTAGGCAGGGCTACAGCTAATAACTGAAGTTAAATGTATAAAGTAGTAATTAAATTTTGCTTTTTTACTACTCTAATTGGTCTTTAATTTGTGCACCTGATTTTTTTTCCAGGTATTCTTATGTGCTAATTAAATATGACCTCTAAGCAAAGTAAAAATATTGGGCAGGAGAATATTTAGAAAGGCAGGACCGCTGCAATGATGGTTAGCTACTTTATATTTTCTTCTGTACAAGAGAAGCATTTCCTTAAGAATTGCAATTACACGAGAAGGAAAACAGAAAAGCAGCTTCAAGGAGTTTTCACATGAGGCAACATTATCACAGAATCTGTCTCTTGCCTCCATTACATTTAAAGATGTTCCAGTCTTTTGCTTCAGGATCTCTCTTTATAACCTAATTTCCAAAATGGGTTCTGTGGGTAAATGTGTATTAGCCTGTGAGAAACTGTTGCTTAAGTTGTGTGAGTATGTTTTAATTTGCTTTCCCATTTCCTGTCAATAGGACTCTGATCAGCTATTTGCTTGATAGAGAGCCACTAGACAGCCTGTGCCCTTTTGGATCATTGCAGAGATATTTCCTTTTCTAAACAGAGAAACAGAATGACCATAGGTGGACAAAAAAAAAGCAGTGGGAACAGGAGCAACTTCTGACTTCCTGTCAGTCTCCACATTGAGATTCCTTCTGAGAAGCTGGCAGGGACCATCAGAAATATTCCTGTCTTCCTTCCTTCCTTCCTTCCTTCCTTCCTTCCTTCCTTCCTTCCTTCCTTCCCTGCCTACCTTCCCTGCTTCCTTTCCTCGTTCCCTTCTTTCCCTCCTCCTCCCTGCCTTCCCTCTCATTCTGTCATTATCCCCTTCCCCTCCCCCCTTTCCTTTCCTTTCCTTTCCTTTCCTTTCCTTTCCTTTCCTTTCCTTTCCTTTCCTTTCTTTCCTTTCCTTTCCTTTCCTTTCCTTTCCTTTCCTTTCCTTTCCTTTCCTTTCCTTTCCTTTCCTTTCCTTTCCTTTCCTTTCCTTTCCTCTCCTCTCCTCTCCTCTCCTCTCCTCTCCTCTCCTCTCCTCTCCTCTCCTCTCCTCTCCTCCCCCCTCCCCTCCCCTCCCCTCTCCTTCTTTCCTTTTCTGGTAATTGACTGTTGTTGAGTACTTGGGGAGCAAGAGATTGCAAGACTGGCTGGGAAACTGTCACAGAACATTGAAAATGAAGATCACACGACTGCAGCAGCAGTCAGTACCACTGAAGAAACCACAACTTCCCCAAATTTTATTCCCTCAGAGGGGAATGGGACCTGGATTTTGGACATATTCTCCTGTTCAAGGTTTCTTGGTTCAAAAATTGTTGCCCTATGATGCGCCGTTTGCTCAGGTAAAGGTCTTGGCAGCATGAATTTTTCCTAGTATATAAATAGTGAAAATAAGGAAGAAGGCATTAAGTTTCATTTGGCACTAGACTGCCAGTAGCAATTGCTGTCACCATTTATGCAGGTTAAATGGACTAAAGACTTTTGAACTAGCTAAAGAGGCCAAGTGTTTCAACTTAAAGTTGTTATGGTATGCCCGAAAGAGTGATTTATTGCTCACCCTTCATCCTGAAAGGGTTCTGATCACAAGGATGGTATCACCATTCCACTAACTATCTAGCAAAATAAATAAATAAATAAATAAATAAATAAATAAATAAATAAATAAATAAATAAAGTGCTTAAATGGCCATTATATCTTAAGTATGCATGTAAATTGTGGGAATAAGATTGTCACAAACAATTCCCATAGGGAGCATAGCTATTTTCATAAATAAATTCGGTACTTATTCTCTTAACAGCTATATAATTAATCATTAATTAACTTTGTTACCCATAAAGGAAGAAGATACCTTACACACTCTTTTTTTTTTGTAAAGGATATCTGAAATAAAACTCTGTTCTTGGAAAAATAGGTTAACAAAAACTGTACCAATTAACTCAGATAGGTGATGGGTGCCAGTTTCTCTCTGTCTCAAATAAAATGGGGTTCTGCTATAATTTAGCTTACAACTTGTCATCTGTCAGGCTTCCTTCGTTCTGGAAGGGAAGTTGATGCTGAGAGGTTTTATGTTTTTGTCAATCTCAAATTTTGAGGAATAAGCAAATTCTACCCTGTAGCTAGGACACAAGTACAGGTAGTCCTTGACTTACAAAAGTTCATTTACTGACCAAACAAAGTTACAACAGCACTGAAAAAATGACTTATGACTATTTTTCACATTTACAACCATTGCAGCATCCCCATGGTCATGTGATCAAAATTCAGATGCTTGGCAACTGACTCATATTTATGATGGTTGCATGTGCTGGGGTCATGTGATCCCCTTTTGCAACCTTCTGACAAGCAAAGTCAATGGTGAATTCAGATTCACTTAACAACTGTGTGACTAACTTAACTGCAGTGATTCACTTAACAATCTTTCAACAACATGAAAGGTCATAAAATGGGGCTCACTGATGTCTCACTCAGCAACAGAAATATTGGGCTCAATTTTGGGCATAAGTCGAGGATTATATGTACAGGCATTCATACTGTTATATTATTCTAACAATAAAAATATATAGAAAATATATTAAATGATTGAGAATGATTGAAACAACACTTAAGAAACACACTTCTAGATTTTATTTCTTTATTTTTTTGTGCAGAAATGAATAGGTTAACATTGAGAATAAAAGATAAAGAAGAGTCGATGTATTTCAAGACATGGTATAAATTTTATGATTGGTTAGAAAGGAAATATGAATAAGGATATAGAGATAAAATAGATAGAGAATAGATGGGAGAAAACAATTAGAAAAATAGATACCCAGATGATGTCAAGTAAAAGGAGAAAGGGGGGTGGGTGGTAAAAGGGAAAAAAGTGAGATATTATAAAAATGTATGCAAATGATGAAATAAAAATAAATAATAATTGAATAAGAAATTGAAATGAGAATAAAGATAATTAGGAAATTGGGGCTGCTCGAATACCACTTTAGATTGAACTGAAAAGGGAAACAACAAGAGAGAGGGGAAGGAGTAGAGAGAGAGGAAGGGAGAGGAGAGGAGAGGAGAAAGAAGAAAGGGAAAAGGAGAGGAAGAAAAGGGAGGGGAAAGAGGAACAGAGGAGAAGATTAGAAGGAGGGAAGAAGAGAGGAGTAGGGGAAGAGAAAGGAAAGAAGGAAAGAGAAGGCGAGGAAGAATGAAGGAAGTAGGAGGAGAAAGAGGAAGGAAGAGAAGGGGAGGAGAAGAAGAAAGGTTGGAGTAAAGGTAAAGGGTAAAAGAGCAGTCCCGAAAAAGAAAAATTGAAAAATGAAAGTTAAAAGAAAAGATGAATGAAAAATGATGGAAATGACTGTACATGTAAATGTGTTTATGAGAAATAAAAATAAAAAAAACTTTTTTTTTTTTAAAAAAAGAAACACTTCTAGATTTTAGATGTTTTGAGTATTTTTCCATTTTTGGCTTTGAAACATCTTTTCAACACTGATTTTCTAAAAATACTAAGCAGGCAGTACGAGTTAATTTCTTTTTGCTACTATTTTCATTAGAGTTGCAACATTAATGAGTTAAGCAACAGCAGCTATTCTCCTCCTTCCCACGTTCTTGGGAGCAATTTGCTTTAGAATGAGATTTGAGATTTTATTTCTGGGAAAAGTTCTTCACAGAAGCTAAGTGATAGCAACACGTCATGAATCTGCTTTGAACCATTTATAAAAGCTTGCATTTTGTTTTATTTGAAAAATAAAATATTAATGTTTAATTTAAGAACCAGCCATTTCTTATTAGAAAGGGAGAATGAGATCATGAGAAAAGCATACTTAGGAAAAAGGATTTTCGTGAGTAAATGATGGAACAATACTGGATTTCATCTAAGATTAAAACAAGTTACAAGACACAGTACAGATTTACTGTGGTCCTTACTGTGGTACCCAAATGTAATAATATGACTGTTGACTCCGATATGTGCATAGACCTCATTTAGTGCCCATGATGCTGTTCACTGAATGGATTTTTAAAAAGTATTATTTTAATAAAAATAATTAAATGGAAAGCTATCTTCTAACATCATCATCAATCAACCAATGGAGGCTTCAGAAGTTGTGGGAGCTTCATCACTGGAAGCTTTCAAGAAGTGACCGGACTGCTATCTGTCAGAAATAGTATAGGGCAGTGATGGCTAACCTTTTTGCCGTCACGTGTCAAAAGTGGGGGGAGTGCGGGGAGGTCATGCATGTGCACATCCCACACCCATAATTAAATATGCCCGACCCCCCTGCGCATATGCTCATGACCCCCCGCGCTCCCCCCACTTTTGGCACGTGATGGCATGGTGGGCCCGGTAGGCCCGTTTTTTGCTGTCCCCAGGCTCCAGAGGTTTTCTAGGAGCCTGGGGAGGGTGAAAACGGCCTTCCCCACCTGCCAGGAGGCCCCAATGGTGATAAGAAAGGTCGTAAAATGGGGTAAAACTTCACTTAACAACTGTCCCACTTAACAACAGAAATTTTGGTCTGCATTTTGATCGTAAGTCGAGGTCCACCTGTTAATTCTTCATTCAGCGACGTATATGTAACAAATAACTCTACTATATTGACTGAGTTGTGCAACAAGTCTAAAGCAAGGAGTTGTGCTTATTTTTTATCATCACACTGTGGAAGAGATGAAGTCATTGTAGGCTAAGCCATTAAAAGAGGCTGTAATGCATTCCTGCAATTTGAAATGGTTTCCTTCTGTTAAACTTTCTCTGTTTCTTTAAGGCACAATAAGGGTTTTGGTATTGACTAAATCATTTTTGGATCACACCTCTCACAGTTCTTTGTCCCCAACTCTGCTAGCCAGGCATAACAGGACATGAGGTTCAAAACATCTGAAGGGCATCAGCTCTGCTGACTTTATTTTAAGAACTTCACATCCCAACAAACCCTAAACTCTACAAAACTTAAAGGAGATGTACCATTCCAAAATGTTTCCCATTTCTAGACAGGAAGGAAAGAAAAACAATTATATACATACAATACGCTAGATTAAAATCTGGCTAGAGTGGCTGCAAACAATGTCAGCTATAACATACGGAATTGACCTATTGCTTAACACAATTCTCAGATTAATCTTTAATCTGAGAATAGGCATGTCTATTCTACTTTATCCCCGTTTTCAGCCTCTTAAGAGCTCTCTTGATCTGCTACTTCTTTGAATTCATGTTCATATTTTTCTGCTGGGAAAATACATTCTGAACCCTTTTGCAATGTCACCATGTGTAATCTAATTATTATAGATCTCATGCATTCACTCCTATCATATAATATTTTTTACCTTTATCCTGAATAAATACCATGTTAAAACACACAAACACATAAACATTTCCCACCCCACAAAACCCCACAACTGGAAGTACTGTAGTGCAGTTTGAAATATCACATTTGTAGGATTTTGAACATTTGCTGCCTCTTCCCCAAAGTTATTGTTTCACTTGTTCTACATTAAGTTGTAGAAATAGCAGGAGTTATCAGAAATAAGTTCACCCAGTCGTACAGTTGGAAGGAACACTGAAGGACATCTAATCCAATCTGTGCTCATGATGCAATAGGGAAGCAATAGGGAAGATGTGTCCAATCTTGGCAACAGACAAGGCTTGCTGGGCAATTCTGGGAGTTGAAGTCCACAAGTCTTAAACTTATTTAGATTGGACAGACCTGCACTGGGGCATCTATGAAAGATACTTCTCCAGACTCTGTTTGAAGACCTCCAAAGGATGACACTTCATCTGTTATCCTGTTCTCCTGTTTACTCTTATAGTCAGAAAGTTCTAGCTGAACCAGATGATGTACCTGGCTGGAGCACCAAGGTCTGTGCCAAAGTCATATTATTCTTGGAGAACGAAGGAACTCAGCACAAAACCAAGAGCACATAGGCAGAAAAGAGGAAAATACTGTAAGGTAACATGGAGATGCCATGAAGAGAGAAAGAAGAAGCAAGGAAGGGGGCAGTAGATACTTTATTTACTTGATTTCTATAGTCACTCATCTCATACAAGTGATTCTGGGCAGCAAGCAATTTTATTCGCCTATATTATTAGCCTGGAAACTTGAATTTGTTTAGCTGACTTGTCTCTCACTCTCTCCTAATCTATTATAAAATGCAGTTCCTTCCTTCCCCCAGTAGTCCAACATGATCCATCTTGGCTTCTACTTCTCTTCTATCGTATGCAGAAGAAGTGTTAAGGAGCTGGACCTTCTCAATTATTAATTTACCTCCTGTGAATTTCAGCCTTTCCTACAGTTCTTACAGGTCCAGAAACCATCGTGCATTCTTTGGTTATGGACCGACCCTTCCATTCTCCAGATATGTCCCTGTTTCTCTTCAGCCATTTAGAGAGCTCTGCATGTATCCACACTGGCTCTTTAGATTCCTCCCAATTTTCTTTCTTGTACTGTAGATATTATTGTTTATTCAGTAAGAAGAAGCTCATTTTGTAAGATTCCCCATCCTTTCCATGTCTTTTTCTCCTCCATGATTTCAGGCATTGGTTTTCACCCACCTTTCCTTGAGACTCATTAGAATATGTTGTTCTGAAGACTAGTATGGATGTTTGACTTTTCACAGCTTCTTCTCCCTGGAGATCACAAATTCAAGGATAGCAGGATCGTTTCCCCCAAAATACTTGTACTGTCATTTCTTCAACCAATTCTTCCCTGTTAATGAAGCCTAGGTCCATGAAAGTGGATCCCCTGTTCTATTTTCCATCTCCTGGCAAAGGAAGTTGGCAGGAAGAGAGGACAAGAAATCATTTGACCTCTCAGTCTTGGCAGAATTAGATTGTCAGCAGATGTCAGGATAATTGAAGTCTTTCATTATCACTCTAACATGCCTCTTTGAAGAGCTGATTGTCTAATGGAGAAAGGCCTCATCTGTATCGTCTGCCTGCCCATGCAGTCTATAATAAACTCCCATAACAAAAGCAGTGTCACTTTTGTTTCTTTCTCTCTTCATTCTTACATAGACACTTTCAGTACTTCCATATCACAGTCCCTGAATTCTGTGCGAGCCTTCCAGTGTGCCAATCATAGAGCATAATTCCACCCAATTTCAATGATGCCTAGCCCACCCTAGTTGTCTTTCTGAATTAGAAGCTCTAGTTTCTCATCTTATTTTCCATCCTCTGTGCAATGGTGTAGAAACATCTGAGGTTTGGAGTGGCACCACCTGCCAGCCTTATTGTTATTGTTGACTATGAAACTCTGAATCCCCACCTGATCTCCTGCTTCTCCCTTAGAGTTCTGTTTTCTTGGCTTCAATCCTGGCTGCATCTTCAGCTCTGGATTTTTGCCACCTTCCTCTTTTCCCTCCCTAGTTTCATGAAGTTTCATTTCCTAACTGGAAGGAGGCCTGTCAAATGCTGCTTTCTCAATTTTCATAAAATGCAACTCATATCTTCCCAGAGTTCTTTACTGCATAAAGTTAGCATAGGGTCTTATTGCAGAATCCATACCTTAATTGTTAAATTCCAGGGTCTTGTTTGTTCTTCTTGAACCATACCTCTCAATTGAAAGGACTAATAAAAAGAACTATTTATATTCCTTTATATTCCTTATGAGCCATGGTGGCACAGTGGTTAGAATGCAGTACTGCAGGCTACTTCTGCTGACTGCCGGCTGCAGTTTGGCAGTTCGATTCTCACTGGCTCACACAGCCTTTCAGTCTTCTGAGGTCGGTAAAATGAAGACCCAGATTGTTGGGGGCAAGAGACTGACTCTGTAAACTGCTTAGAGAGGGCTGTAAAGCACTGTGAAGTGGTATATAAATCTAAGTGCTATTGGTATTGCTACTTTACTCTCCTACCCAACGCCTTGAGGTCTCAGGGGTCTTTCCAAGTCTCTTCTGGTGGCATTATATACATCAAAAGTTAGAGTTTGATGGATTTCAAAAATCTTGATACTCTCACTGTTATGTCCTAATACAGACCTCTCAGTAGACAGTATACTTTTGGCACTGTCATATTGCATCTGTAGATGGCTGCTGTGATTCCTCTAAATCAGTGTTTCTCAACCTTGGAAGCTTGAAGATGGGTGGACTTCAATTCCCAGAATCAAGGTTGAGAAACACTGCTCTAAATGGAGAATCACCCAAAATCCTAATCTCTCTATTCTTTCTTGAAGTGGCTCTTCAGTTTTTTTCAGTCTATAAAAATATGTTCTACAATGTTCTTGTCAAGATTTGCCCAAGCTGCCCATACCTCTAGAGTAGGTATGTCAGTCAAGGTCCATGGACTGGATCCAGCCTGCGGGGCGCTTAGATCTGGGCCACAGGGCCGCTCTGAAAACAGCAAAGGACCGGCCTGCGGTGCCTCTGCACAGCTGCACGTGCCCACCCACCCCCTGAACTCTGTTTTCACTGGCAGAGGGCTAGCAAAACAAACTAAAAACAAAACAAAAGGAGAAATGTTTCCCCTTTTGCATTTGAGCATGCAAGAAGGGACAGGAAAGGAGAAAAGGAAAGAAAAATAAAAATAAGGAAAGATGGGAAGAGAGCAAGAAAAGAAAAATAAGGAAGGAGGGAAAGAAAGGAGAACGAAGAGGGAAGGAAAAAGAAGAGAAGGAAGGAAGGAAGGAGATTATAATGGGAGTGAGGGAGGGTTTGAGGAAGTTCTGCCTTAGCACTTGGCCACCACAGGTGCCTCTGACACAAGTGACATCGAGTTGGCCATGCCCACTCTGGCCACATCCACCCCGGACTCCTGAGGTCAAACACAACCCTGATGTGGCCTTCAATGAAATCGAGATTGACACCCCTGATCTAGAGGGACAGCATGACATCGAGCCCAAGCTCTATGGCATCAAGTGTCCACTCTCTTGTTTCTTTGGATCATAGACTTCCATGTCTTTGCCTCTGCCGAAGGAAGGTTTCCCATTCTATGGTATTCTTCCCCCACCCACCCCTGTTTCTGCTGAAGACATTCAGCTCTCCTGTCTAGGAGATTCTTATTTTCCCTGGCATGAGGCAGTCTCTCAAGCCTCTTTACTTTTCTCTTCAACAAGGATACAAAAACGTGCCTTGTAGCAGGCATAGTTTGAGTGAATGCCAATGAGTTAGGCTAACATCATGCATATTTTGCTGGGCATGATAATGCTTGCCTTGATGTTCATGTCACTCTTCTGATGACTTGTCTAGACAACACATCCATGCAACAACTCCCCATTTGATTGTTTTAGTTGCTCATTTGGATGAGGATTAGCCTGGATTGGAAAAAAGAGAGAAAAGTATCCCTCTCAGCTGTTTGTCTTCTCTATCCACTTATTCTTAGAAACTGAATTCCTTATATGCTTGCTTAAAATATTTCAACTAGGTCAGCTTGATCAATGCTCCAATTGAGAAACTATCAGTTGCAGTTAGCAGTCAGTCATAACCATCAAATAGTCAGCAGCCTCTCCCCCACCTTGGCTTGTCCTCTATCTGCCTGCCTCTCTCTCTCTCTCCCTTCCTCTCTCTCTCTCTCTCTCTCTCTCCCCCTCTCCCTCTCCCTCTCTTTCTCTCTCTTTCTCTAAGTCTAGCTACCTACTACATTTCTCTCTCTACCTACCTACCTCTCTCTCTTCTTTCCCTACACATACCGTATTTTTCGGAGTATAAGACACACCTTTTTCCCCCCTAAAAGGGGGTGAAAATTTAGGTGCGTCTTATACACCAAATATAGCCCCGCCCACCCACTGGCCCCCACCCTTTGGCCTCTGCCTCCCAGCAGTTTACCTCCTTGCAGCAAGCAGCAAGAAGAAACAGTTTCAGCACAGCCTAATTAGCACCAGTTGATTGGATTGGCCTTCTGAGTCTCAGCTGTTTTGCTCTCAGCTGTTTTGCGCCGGCCTCTGCTGCTTGCTGCAAGGAGGTAAATTACTGGGAGCAGATTTTTTTTTCTTGTGCTAATCAAGCTATGCTGAAAACGAAAATGAAAATAAAGCAGGCTGTTTGCTGTTTGCTGCAATGAGGCAAAATTGCTGGGAGGCAGAGGCAGATTTCTTTTTCTTGTTTTCCTCCCGCAAAAAGGTAGGTGCGTCTTATAGTCCGGAGTGTCTTATACTCTGAAAAATATGGTATATACACATACATATGGACATACACACACATAAAACATTAATGAAAACACTAAGAAAATTTAGAAAGATAAAAGATAAAAGATAAAGCACAGGAAAAAAATAATACAGGTAAATAATACAGGTGGATAAAGCAAAAATAATTAAAGAAGTGACTTGGGATCTTAATTATTCTTCCTCTTTCTCTGAAATGACATTACAAGGTTCTCTTGTATTTCTGCCCTGTAGCAAACACTTTGAACTAATGGAACTGCACACAAATCCGCTTCTCCGAAAAGCTGGTCAGAAACCAGGAAAGGCAGAACAATTCTGCACAAGTGAACATTTTTTTTCCTCAACCTTTTGTGATAATTTGTGATTCTCAAAATGTCCTCATCCAGCACAGCTATTATTAATTGCTACCTCTACCTCAGCCAGATATCCACTCTGTTTTGGGAACCACTGAAGAGATGATTGGATATCTGTGCTATTATCTATGATTCAGACAACACAACACAACACAAAAGATGTGTTTGTGTGTGGGTAAGAGAGGTCAGCACTCAGCATGCCATTCAGAATAAAGGTTTTGCACAAACAAGCTGTACATCCTCAGATCTGCCAAGAACGCATCCCTTGTTTAGAAGTCAGGGCCAAAGGGAACCATTCTGATGCCCTCATTTACTGTTGACTTTGTTTTGTATTGTATTGTATTGTGCTTCACTTGGATAGAGTTCTGCAGACAACTTTCCTTTGTTTTTTTTCCCCTGAAAACAACTTTCTCTTCCAAAGATTGCAAGACCCACTCTAATACAACTTTAGCACTTTCAGAAGATCAGACGGTTTATTCATCGGAGCGGACTCTTTAAACGAGGACATCACATCTGGCTTCATCGAAAATGCCAATTAATCTTATTTCAGAGATCATTTATTTGGCTACTTGATATTTGTTTCTTTCGTGTTGATTTTCAAGCGGTAAAGTGTGTCACATAAAGGCTTCCATCTGCTAACCAATGGTAGAATGATCAGAGCATTAAGCTTATAAAGAGATGGTTTAGCCCCATAAAAAAAATGTAGTTTGGGGATGCAGCCAGCTTTTACACCCAAATCTTGATTTAAGAGAAGTTGTGGCTAAAAGCATAGGAAAGTATGTCCTTGCTATTTCTGCTCATTGAAAGACTGAATGAAATAAAATTCTGGGTGAAACGCTTTTCTACTTCGAAAAATGAGTGAAGACTATAATAACTTCTGTATACATAGCAGAGTTTCAGTCTCTAATTTGGAAATGAGATAACCTATACTAATTACTATACTATATGGTAAAGAAAAAGATTTACAATTATATCCTTTTCGTTTTCACAACTTGCAAGTACTGTAGTCTTCCATCCTGTACCCAGTTTAATTACATACTTCAGTCAGTAGGTGGCAGCAGTCTTGGCCATCTGTTGGTGGTGTTGAGACAATTTTGATGTAGTAAGTAAGAAACAGGGAGATGTTCTATTCCTACCTTAGACACAAAGCCAGCTAGATCCTTTGGGCCAGCCATTGACTTTCAACCCTAGGAAGAAAGGAATAGAAAACCACTTTAGAAAATGTTCCTAAAAAAAATTTAAGGCAGTGGTTCTCAACCTGTTGTTAGGACCATTGGGTCCTCACACGAGCTCAGTCAGGTCAGCTTCAGGGTTGACACCTGTGGTCCATGGACCCCTGGGGGCAGGGGTGAAATCCAGCAGGTTTTGACAGGTTCTGGAGAACAGGTAGTGGAAATTTTGAGCAGTTCGGAGAACCAGTAGAGGAAATTTTGAGTAGTTCGGAGAACCAGCAAAAACCACCTCTGGCTGGCCCCAGATGGGGTGGGAATGGAGATTTTGCAATATCCTTCCCCCAAGAGTGGGGAGGGAATGGGAATTTTGCAGTATCCTTCCCCTGCCACGCCCACCAAGCCATGCCTACCAAGCCACGCCCACAGAACCAGTAGTAAAAAAATGTGGATTTTACCACTGCCTGGGGGGGTTGTGATATGTCACACAAAGACCTTGAAGAAATGTTATAATTTAGATCTTTAGTTAAGTCTTGGGACAGGGGAGGTTGGTGGCCATGAAAGGTATTTAAAGGGGGTCAATGGTGAAGAAAAAGTTGAAAAACACTGACTTAAGGGATTTGTTCAGGTAGTTGTCAAGAGTCAAGACTGACTCAAAGGCACTAAAATAAATAATTTTAAAAATGGTGGTGATAGGATAGGGCAGCTTTATAAGAAGGAGATGTTGGATCCAAACGAGCATCATAAAGATTCATGCTACCTTCCACGAAAGCGAAGACAAATGATGCTTTTACCTAGTACATCCTAAGCTGTAAAATACATCTGTCATCCAATTTAAATCATCTTAGATGACTGATCAAATTGTGTTTTAACTGTTTAGTTAACCAGTTTATTAGCCAGACATGTAAATGTTTCTTTAGCACTGAGGGATTCATTTGAAAAAGAAAAAGCAGGCTCTCCTTAATTTTAATCAGTGAAATATGACTAAATATATGTATCAAAACAATATATCTCATTGCTGACCTAAAAACCTAAGAAATGAGTTAAATCCATAAGCATTCATGCAGTCGAGTTCGCTTCATCAGAAATGTCAGCTAAAGCAGTCAATGTTTTAAAGAACTGACTTGCCTAATTAATTAGATAAGCATTTTTAATCAACAAAAAGAATTTTAATTGATTAGTCTAACTCATCCAATGATTGAAAGTTAGAACCCCGTTTAAGAGTTCAATAGAAAATTGAACACAGGCTTCCACAACTGCTGTCCAAAAGCACCAACAATTGCACTCCACTTGGGATACCATTGTATTTTTCTGCCTTGAAATGATGTTCCTCTATCTAAAATTTAGATATTTAGATAAAGTTGTCTATATTTAGGCAAGAAAAATCAAATGCACAGGTACAGTAAAGGTGGTACATCGCTCAATAGTGATGACTGTGAGAGGGATCTTGGAGTCCTCGTGGACAATCACTTAAATATGAGCCAACAGTGTGCTACAGCTGCCAAAAAAACCAACTTAGTTCTAGGCTGCATAAAGAGAGGGACAGAGTCAAGATCATGTGAAGTGTTAATACCACTTTATAATGCCTTGGTAAGGCCACACCTGGAACGGCATCCAGTTTTGGTCACCACGATGTAAAAAAAGATGTGGAGACTCTAGAAAGAGTGCAGAGAAGAGCAACACAGATGATTAGGGGACTGGAGGCTAAAACATATAAAGAAAAGTTGCTGGAACTGGGTATGTCCGGTTAAATGAAAAGAAGGACTAGGGATGACATGATAGCACTGTTCCAATATCTCAGGGGCTGCCACAAAGAAGAGGAGGTCAACCAGGGGTGAAATCCAGCAGGTTCTGACAGGTTCTGGAGAACCAGTAGCGGAAATTTTGAGTAGTTCGGAGAACCAGCAAATACCACCTCTGGCTGGCCCCAGAGTGGGGAGGAAATGGGGATTTTGCAGTATCCTTCCTCTGGAGTGGGGAGGGAATGGGGATTTTGCAGTATCCTTCCCCTGGAGTGGGGTAGGAATGGAGATTTTGCAGTATCCTCCTGAAGTGGGGTGGGAATGGTGATTTTGCAGTATCCTTCCCCTGCCATGCCCAAGCCACGCCCACCAAGCCACACCCACAGAACCAGTAGTAAAAAAAATTGAATTTCACCACTGTGGTCAACCTATTCTCCAAAGCACCTGAGGGCAGGACAAAAAGCAATGGGTGGAAACTAATCAAGGAGAGAAGCAAGCTTAGAACTAAGGAGAAAATTGTTTGTCAGAAGGTCTTAAAAGGAATCATGTGGGACACTGCAACCATCATCAATATGAGTCAGTTGCCAAGCAACAGAATTTTGATCACATGATGCTGGAGAAGATGCTATAGTCATTAGTGTGAAAAACAGTCACAAGTCACTTTTTTCAGTGCCTTGTAACTTTGAATGGTCACTAAAGGAACTGTTGTAAATCAAGGACTACCTGCATGTGTAAACCGCCATTGAAGCCTTTTTAATTGAAGAACAAAATGTTTTCACTCAGGAAAGTATTTCAGATTTTTTTTTTAAAAAAAAAAAGTCCACATCCTGCCAGGTTGGGGGAATTCTGGGAGTTGAAGTCTTCACAAACATGTTAAGACTGAGAAACATTGACTTGTATGCTGTATATCGTAAAATATACTGTAATTATCAGTAAAGCTGAGCAAGTCTTTAAACACAAAAGGCTTTCAAATTATGGCTATAGCCACAGAAATGGCTCCCATCTAAATCTGCATGCATGTGCATGTACAACCACTTGTTGTTCTCATTCAAAGAATTTGAAAATCCCTTTATCTATTCAGTTTATTTCTTTATTTTGCAAACCTTTCCCTGAATGTTTGAGCAGCCACCTTACAGCCAGGCTGAAATACCAATGAAATCAGTCCAGAACACAATTCAGTGAAAAAGCAGCAAAGAAAAAAAAGAAGTTTAAAACAGGACACCTTTCTTTTTCTTTCTTTAAAGAAATGTCTTCATTCTCCACATAAACATCAAACTTAAAAGAAAAACAGAATGATTGAGTAGTGTGAAGGTCTGTCTTCAGAGAGGATCCACAATTTCATCCCAAATCATTGGGAAAATATAGACTGAAGTGTTTGCTGAGATATGTATATATCTTGTAGAAGATTTCATGTAGATTCCATATATATATTTATTAATAATTGCTATTTAGATGCTTTCAAAATGACTTTGACTCCTGATGTCAGCTCCATGAGGTAGACCAGACCAGGAAACCAACTCCACAGGCATATTAGAACTACACTTTGAGACAAGCTTTAGCAATAGGATCTAAATCAGGGATCAGCAACCTGTGGCTCTGGAGCCGCATGTGGCTCTTTCACCCCTCTGCTGCAGCTCCCTGTCACTCAAAATATGCGTCACAATCGCCAATGTGCGACACCCACAGGCACGTGATTTATTGAGCTTTTCAACCCCTGGTAGGCCAACCATGGATAAATCCAAGAAAAGAAAAGTTTCAGAAGAAAACAGAACATTTAATTCAACTACATATGCTAGTTTTGTGGCTGCTCATGAAATAGTCAGACACGGGAAAGATTTTGTGGCTCCCTGTGTTTTCTTTTCTATGGGAAACGGGTTCAAATGGCTCTTTGAGTGTTTAA
Source organism: Arizona elegans (assembly GCA_022577455.1). Lineage (NCBI taxonomy): Eukaryota > Metazoa > Chordata > Lepidosauria > Squamata > Colubridae > Arizona > Arizona elegans. Next base: position 71,426,798 of record JAKOOJ010000005.1, read on the forward strand.
GGTTGCAGACCCCTGATCTAAGTCCTTCTTCCCCCTATTATACAGTGAACCAGTGAATCAGAGTGGCACCTGACTGGGTCACATCAAAATATTATCTTTCTTCCCAGGATTTAAAGAATGCTTCAGCCCTCTTTGCTTGGACAACAGTCCTGGCATATTTCTCTCAAGGTCACATTCCATACTTGGTGACTGTATGAACAAATTCTCATCATCTTGAACTTTCTTTAATAATAACTCAGAGCACTTCTAAGAACATTGTAATGATTCCTTTAATCGCATACATCCATTTTATCCATTATCTAGCCAAGGATAATCATTTTTTGCCATTCATTATCTACACATATCTAAATTTCTGATTCCTGATCCCCATTTTAATAGAGTGGTTATTCTTCATTTGATCCAGGACCAATCAATTGACTCTTACTGTGGTCCACAAAACTTCTAGAAACCAGCTATGAATCCTAATAGATGTGCATATTGAGAGTCTGCAGCCAGACTATTCTCAAGACTATAGGAAAATGTAATGAGAAGATTAAATAAAGTTACAGGGATTTCTGATGATTGCCAGTGTGAGTTATAGCCATTCAGTGTGTTCTGTGATGCAAGCTAGCCATCATCAGTCTCATAGGAAGTGGACAGTAGAGTAAATATATCTGTTATATCTGTTCAAAAGAGGATTCACTGACGTTGTCAGAATCTGCTAAAGCTTGTATTTCAAGTCCAAGTTGACCCTACAGGGTAAAAGAAATGACTGAATGGTGATATATAACCCCATCTCTGGTTGCATGTCTGGTTTACAGTCTTTAAATTCTTAGGTTTGGGCATCTCTTTTCTCAACAAGCCAGATTTGAAGCATCGAGGGCAATGATGGCTAACCTTTTTGCCATCGCGGGGAAAGTGCGAGGGGATTGCACACGCGTGTGTACCCACACCCATAATATAATGCACCCTGCCCCCCCCCACGCATGTGCATGCAACCCCCCGAGCTCCCCCCGCTTTGGGCACGTAATTGCCCGGTGGGCCCAGTAGGCCCATTTTTTGCTCTCCCCAGGCTCCAGAGGCTTTCTAGGACCCTGGGAGGGTGAAAACGGCCTTCCCCACCCCCCTGGAGCCCCTCCAGAGGCAGGAAATAGCCCATTTCCCGACTTCTGGTGGGCCTGGAAGGCCCAAAAATCAGCTGTTTGGTGCACACATGCCTGCTGGAGTTTAGCTAGGGCAACGCTCACATGCCCACAGATATGGCTGCACTGTGCCACCTGTGGTACGCGTGCCATAGGTTCGCCACCACGGATCTCAGACATGGGTGTCAAAGTCGCTGCATCATGTTGCCATCACATGACGTTTTGTAATATTTTTCCCATTCATGGACTGGGGTGGGCGTGGCCCAGGGATGAAATCTACTTACCTTTCTTACCGGTTCGGAAGTGCATGCATTGCACCCATGTGCACACCTTCTGCATATGCACAAAACCTTCTGTGCATATGCAGAAGGTAGAAAAACATTACTTCCTGGTTAAAAACAGGAAGTAATGATACCCAGGCGGCGATCGCTACCGGATCGCTGAACCACAGGGAAAAATCGCTACCGGATCGGCTGACCCAGTCCAATCTGGGAGCATTTCACCCCTGGCGTAATCTATATGTAACACATCTGGTCCATGGGCCACTAGTTTGACACTCCTGATCTAGGGCATCTGGCCAAATGACCCCTAACCCAAAAGTATAGCATGTAGTTGATGTCAGAGGATGCTACTACTATAATTCTTCCTTTAGAAGTAAGTAAATGCTCTCATGGAAAGTCAAGAATAGGCTTGAATAAATATCTTACTACAGACACAAGCAACCACTGTGATAGTGAAGATTAGCTTCTATTTTGACTAAGAATCTGATTCTATATACATATATGTGGCTCATGGTTAAATTCTGATTTTATTTCTCACAACTTTTTGTTGTAACGAACTTTGCAATCAGCTTTTGAAGGAGTGAGTTTCAACACAATCTATTTATAAAACAGTCCTATCTAGTCTCAGGCTCCTTGTTTTCTGCCTTATCAGCTCCCACACCACCTCCTCCTCTCTTCTCAATCTCTCCTCCCCCACCCCTGAACCTGGAAGTGTCAGAAGCTTTCTCCCCTTCTGTTGTTTTCATTAGTTGGTGTTTGACAACATGTTCCCCCTTTGCCTGTCTGTCCCCACCATTTTCCTTTTTTAGATATGAGGCAGAGGAGGAAGGTCCCATAGCTGCAGTGAAAATGGTTTCATGCTCCATGAAGACATATGTTAGTTTGGGTCAGGGTAATCTCTTCTTGTAGCCTTCTGAAATGACTATGAGATTTGGAGTGGGATGTGTTGCAGAGTTCTTCTTCCTCCAGGGTTACTTCCGACTGATTGATGAAGGGACGTCCAACCCTAATATCTAATGGATGGAGTTTTTAGAGTGTTGCATTTTCTCCTCACTTCTTTTAACATCTACATGAGGCCCCTGGGTAAGGCCATCTGTTAGTATGAGTTTAGGCACCATCAATTTATTGATGATGCCCAGTTATAATATCTATTTGGGGTCACCTCCTGTATAGCCTCTTGCAATGCATTCTATATGTGCTGCCCTTGAAGAAGACTCAGAAGTTGTAGTTGGTCCAAAATGTAGCAGCATGGATAATTATGGGCATGCCTTGGTTCACCCATGTACAACTCTAGTGTGTGAGCTGAACCAGCTCCCAGTGGACTTCCATGCAGGGGTGAAATCCAGCAGGTTCTGACAGGTTCTGGAGAACCGGTAGCGGAAATTTTGAGTAGTTCAGAGAACCGGCAAATACCACCTCTGGCTGGCCCCAGAGTGGGGTGGGAATGGAGTTTTTGCAATATCCTTCCCCCAGAAGTGGGGAGGGAATGGAGATTTTGCAGTATCTTTCCCCTGCCACACCCACCAAGCCACGCCCACTAAGCCATTCCACATTCACCAAGCCATGCCCACAGAACCAGTAGTAAATTTGAATTTCACCACTGCTTCCACGCCATTCCACGCCATTCAAAGTGCTGGTTATGACCTATAAGGCCCTTCATAGCATAGGGCTGTTCATCCTATGAAGTTGAGAGATCGCATTCTTCATCCCATGTAGTGCTGTTTCCTCTATTAAACAATGCCATCTAAAGGGATGCAGGAATTATGCCTCATCAGATGTATTGCCTACCTGCCAGGTTAAGTCCAAGAACAATTCAGCTAGAGTTCAGTTCTTTATTTCCTTACATATAACAGACAGAATCTGGCCAGACTAAATCCTTATTCTCAGCCTATTGCCATGATGGCGAACCGATGGCATGCATGCCATGGATGGCATGTGGAGTCATATCGGTGGGCACATGAGTATTGCCCTAGTTCAGCTCTGGTGGGACCAGAAGTCGGGAAACAGGTCATTTCTGGCCTCCGGAGGGCCTCCCGGGGGGGAGGGGGAGGCCATTTTTCCCTCCCCAGGCTCCTAGAAAGACTCTGGAGCCTGAGGAGAGCGAAAAACGAGCCTTCCGGTCCCACCAGAAGTCAGCGAACGAGATGTTTCTGGCCTCCGGAGGGATGGGGAAAGCCATTTTCACCCTCCCCAGACTCCTAGAAAGGCTCTGGAGCCTGGGGAGAGCGAAAAACGGGCCTTCTGGTCCCACCAGAAGTCGGCAAACGGGCAGTTTCCGGCCTCTGGAGGGCCTCCGGGATGTGTGGGGAAGGCTGTTTCCGCCCTCCCCAGGCATCAAGAAAGCCTCTGGAGCCTGGGAAGGGTGAAAAACGGGCCTACCAGGCTCACTGTACCACCGTGTGCCAAAAGCAGGGGGAGTGTGGGGGTCATGTGCGCATGCGCGGGGGTGTGTGCATTGAATTATGGGAGTGGGCACACACGCGTGCAACCCCTCCTGCTCCCCTCGCTTTTGGCACATGACGGCAAAAAGGTTAGCCATCACTGGTTTATTGGATCCTGGAAAATTCTATGGAGTGACTATCCTTATTCTCCTCCTCAGTCTTCTATCCAGGTTGTGCTGCCTCTTGATTCCCCTGGCCTTTCTGGAATGTGCACCCTCCTTCCTGGGAAACTGCTGCTTCACTGTAATCTATCACATTATGTCCCTTCCATGAGCCCCAACACACTTACCTCTGAGATTTAGATGGCCCAGACTTTCCTGGTGTGCAGAATGCATTAAGGACCTGCTTTCCTGCCAACCATTCAGCCTGAATATTGGATGATCCCATTTTGGGGTGATTGTTCCATCTGCTGGCTTTTGCTCTAGACATGCACATTTGCTTGCTATTCACTCATTTTTATCATTGTATGAATTTTTAGCAACCCAGAATCACAAGTTGATCAGATGGCCCTATTAATTGATCAATTAAATATAGGAATCTATTTTCTGATACGAGTTGCTGCCTCCCATGTTTTTCAATGTCAAATTAGTCGTCCCATTTAATTAGATATTCCAGCTTTCTCATCTGTGGCAAGAGCTCAGAATAAAGTGAATTTCAATTCCCCCCTTCTATTTCCCAAAATAGGGCGGGGGGGAGGCGTACAAAAGAAAAGGAGGAAGCTTAGTCCAGCTAGGTAAGAGAAAGCATGTGGATAAAATCTCACCTGAAGATATTTCCAGTTTTGGGCCTCTTTCTAACCATTTCCGCATTTTCCAAAGAGAATCTGACAGATGATTGTGATAGCTAAAAATAGAAGGAGCTCCATCAGTCAGTTTCTATCTTTTTCTCCATCAATCATCTGAAGCTACATCTTGATAAGAACAGATTTGTTTCATAAGCCACTGCAGTTAAGGAATCCATCCAGTTTCTGAACTTTACAATGGTCATATTTTAAGATTCCTTTACTTTAGCAGTAGGACATGAAGAAGGTTACAGTTTATGATATGGAAATAAAAAAAAAAGATAAATGGGAAGTGTGAATAGAACAGTTTGACATTAAGATACTAAAAACAAGGATTTCTAGAGGAACAAGATAAAAGACTATTATCTAGACTAAAAGACAACCCTTATTTCAAGGAACATGCATTATCAGAATCTTTGCCAATCAAAGCATCTGATTGTTTGTATTCAGGATTTTCTGTCCAGCTGTTATAGTATATTGCAATAGAGAATAAATATAAATCTCCAGTAAATAAATAAGCAAAAAAAATCTCTTTATACACAGAAGCTAGCAAATTATTTCATAGGCCAGTGAACTATTTAAACTATTTCTCAAACAGTTCTTTTTTCTTTTCTTTTTTTTTTCCTGGAATGCATTCTATCAGATTGCATTTCGTCCCAGAATTAGGCATAATAGACTGGAATAGGTTGGTGTAAGCAAAGTCGCTCCCGTATTTGAAAGATGTTGATGGTACTTATGAATTTATCATCACGCACGCAGAAAATTCTGCATAAAACAACAATTATGAAAAGCTCTAGGTGGTTTTGCCATTGATTTTGACAAGAAAAGACAGAGGTCCTTTGAGAAGGCTGCACTCAAGATCGATGTTGCTCTAAACCACTCTATAATTCACAAAGTCATGAGTTGAATTTTAAGATGTTACACGCCAAGTTAATATGGGGGGGAAAAAAACAGCTGTACTGGGAAATATGAGCCCATATGTAATTGTTCAATAACGCTTAGATTTCTGACTGTTCAGTTTCATTTTCAAATGATTCTGCAAACCACACTTAATTAATCCTCCCAAATATCTAAAGAAACAGGTAATCTTGCTTTTTATTATCAATAATAGTTACTGTACAGTGCTCTAATGTTAATGGCAAGAGCCTGTAGTACAGTGGACTAAGCACTGTTATTCATATCTGCTGCTTGCTATTACTGCAAGTTCAAATCTCACCAGGCTCAAGGTTGACTCAGCCTTCCATCCTTTCAAAGATAGGTGAAATAAGGACCCAGATTGTGGGGGCAATAAGCTGACTTTGTATAAATATACAAAAGTATGAAGGCTATTGCTTAATGCATTGTAAGCCGCCCTGAGTCTCCGGAGAAGGGCGGCATATAAATTAAAGGAAAAAAAAAACCTATAAGTGGGGGAAAAGTGTAAAAGCTTGCTGTGGTTAGACCTGAGAAACACAGAAATGATTGCTTGTTAGTTTAACACCAGTTTTTTCTTGGTCTTTATTTAATCAGGACTTGTCACACATCTATGCTATCCTGCTTCTACCACCTCTGACACATGCAAACACATTTTTGTTTTGATGCTGTGAAAAGAGAGTGACTGACACAAAATTGCCACCTCAATATCCTGTGGAAAACTGAAAAGTTCAGTATTTCAGTGGTGCAAAATGCCCGGAGTGTAAACCCAGGACTTAAAAACAATTGCATCTTTTCCAGAGATTGCACAGCTGCTGTGTGTAGCTGCCATGCAATCACACACACACACACACACACACACACACACACACACACAAAGATGTAGCTGACTAGGTGCTCCATTGACTCTCTTATATACTCTGAAAGAAAGAGCTGTACAACCTCTCTGCTAAAAGGTCTCACTATTTAATCCGTATTAAGGGAATAACCTATGTTGTTGCTTTGGTCCGGGATGTTTAATCTTGCCCTCTTTTAAGACTTGTGGACTTCAGCTCTGGGAGTTGAAGTCCACAAGTCTTAAACTGGTCAAGATTGGACATCTCTGCTTCTCTGCTTAGTTATTTTCTATGCCATGGTGGCGCAGTGGTTAGAATGCAGTACTGCAGGCTACTTCTGCTGCCTGCTGCCTGCCTACAATTTGGCAGTTCAAATCTCACCAGGCTCAAGGTTGACTCAGACTTCCATCCTTCTGAAGTGGGTAAAATGAGGAGCCAAATTGTTTGGGGGCAATATGCTGACTCTGTAAACTGCTTAGAAAGGGCTGCAAAAGCACTGTGGAGCAGTATATAAGTCTAAGTGCTATTGCTATTGCTATGCGGATCCAAACTTAATTTTAAAATGGGACAGATCTCTTTCTACCTTTGAATCCCACCAAGCCATTCCATATACTTTCAGTTAATTTTGATCCACTAAATGATAATAGATGATATGAAAATCACTCCTATCTGTGATCTGTTCAGAACAGCAACAGGAAACACATTGTTAGGGATTATATTCACATATAATACACGGCGCAATTCCCTACTGCTTACAAGCAATAGATGTACAACAAAGGTTTACAGGAATTCTTGCACACCTTTATGGAAATAAACTGTGGCTGTTGTCTCAAACTGAAGAGACATCAAAGCCTTCCTCAACCATAAAAGTAGGTTACTTATGCATGCAGTGTGTATAATGGTTTTAGTAATATGGCGTTAAGGATACCTTTTGAGACTTCGCAAAAGGCAGCCTCACATGGAGCCTCCCCAGAAAAAGCAGGAGAAGAGCTGACTGACAGGAAACAGTGGGAGGTTACAGGCCCTGGAAAAGATAGCTGAAGACCATATTGCTGGAACAGGCACAAGAACAAATCCTGTTCCAAAGATGAGAGCAGTACATAGAATCCTTGGCTTGCAAAGCCAGGCACACACAGCCTGACAGCACAGCTAGCATAAATATGCTGAGGGAGATGATGTACCACCTCTGAATCACTGAACTTGAGGGAAATGTTTGGAAGCAGGAATCAAACAAGGACTGAACTGTCTGAGGGCCACCGCAGAGCCTCCCAGCCACAACATTATCCGAGCATAATGTGCTTGGATCTTCAGAAATACAGACAGTCCTTGGCTTATGACCACGGTTGGGATCAGAATTTCCGTTGCTAAGAAAGACAATTGTTAAGTGAGTCACATCCAATTTTATGAACTTTTTGCCGCAATTGTTAAGGAGATCACTGCAGTTGTTAAATGAATCGTGTGGTTATTAAGTGAATCGGTCCTTCCCCCATTGACTTTGCTTGTCAGAAGCTGTCTGCGGAGGGTACAAATGGTGATCACATGACCCCAAGGTGCTTCCATTATTGTAAATGCATACAAGTTGCCAAGCACTTGAAGTCTAATTGTGTGTCCAGTGAGGATGCTGCAACACAACAGTCATTAGAACAAGGTTAAGTCACTCTTTCCAGCATTGTTGTAACTTCTTTAAGTGAATGGTTGTAAGTCAAGGACATGTAAGTCAAGCATGAATCCCAGCACTCACCTTTCATGGAACTTCAGCAGAACAGAGTTAGTGCTTTGGGGTGCTGGACAACATTACTGTGTACTATGGACAGTGACAGTCCCAAAGGTGCTTTTTCAAGAGGCAACTGGATTTTCTGGGGGTTTTTTTTGAAGATGTTTTGCTTCTCATCCAAGATTCTTCAGCTCTGGCTAGATGGTAGGGAATGAAAGGATTTATACTCCTTACAAACAGCTAGTCATTTGCATTCTTTTAGAGAGTTGTTGAGGCCACCTGAAGATTTATCTGTGTCGCCAGAGTCACCTGAGTGGTGTGAATGGGTGTGGCATCTTCTTGGAACTGTTGAAAGGATTGTGTTGTAGACTGGAGATAGATGATGTTTTATCCCCCCACCCTCGGTTGAGAGAGGGCTGTTCAATTTTGACATAGATGGCCTCTTTGACCTCTCTTTCAAACCAGTAGTCCTCTCTGCCCAAAATGTGGACTTTGCTGTCTTCAAAAGAGTGGTCTTTGTCCAGAGGTGGACAAAGGTTCTGACCAGTTCTGGACCTTTCTGCTGGAGAACCAGTAGCAGAAATTTTGAGTAGTTCAGAGAACCGGTAAATACCACCTCTGACTGGCCCTGCCCCCATCTATTCTCTGCCTCCCGAGTCCCAGCTGATCGGGAGGAAATGGGGATTTTGCAGTATCCTTCCCCTGGAGTGGGGAGGGAATGGAGATTTTACAGTATCCTCCCCCTGCCACGCCCACAAGCCACACCCACCAAGCCACACCACGCCCACCAAGCCACAACCACAGAACCGGTAGTAAAAAAAATTGAAACCCACCACTGCCTTTGTCTTTTAAATGCAGATGGACTGCTGAATCTTGTCCTGATTGGGTTTGTTCTCCTATGTTGTGCCATGTGTTTATGAAATGGTTGTTTTGCTTCCCCAATGTACAGATCTGCACATGGCTCACTGCATTGTACTGCATATACCACGTTCCTCAGTATGTGTCTGGGTGTTTTATCCTTGGGGTGGACAATGACAGCACTGTCACTGTGCCATGCTGTATACACTCTGTATTTCTGCTGCACTTGAAGGAGTCTAGTGACTTTTCTTGCAATATTAGTTGTTGTCTTCATCACCTTTTTCCCTGTCTTTATGGATCGGTTATGCCCAAGGACAGGGCCTTTTTAAGATGCCATGTTTGCAGAAGTCATTCCTTGAACTCACTCTTTTTTTTACCTTTATGAATGTCTTTCTTTTCTATTCTTAGCTGCCTTAAGCAGCGTTTTTTTGATGGAATGGAAGAATATAATATTTATTTCAATTCCCTCAATGCTGCCACTTTCACTCAGATGGCAATCATACCTAGGCCAACACTGAGAAAATGGAAATTCTCAGTGAAAATATGAAGGAATATGTTTTTAAAAAGGCAAGACACTTTCTGGAACTGAATAGGGGTTTTTCTTGGGCTTTTGTTTTTGTTAAACAAACATCTAGGTAGCAGGTGGGAGGTGAAGAATATGTACTTTTTCAAACTTTTCTCCCTGCATTGCATCTTCTCAATTTTGGGTGGGAAGTTTGGTGAGAAAAAAAAAATCATTCAGCTCTATGCAAAAACAGCACTGCAGAAGTGGCAATTGCTTTAATTGAAAGGGGATTGCTTTGACAGAAATAGAATACTAGACCTGAATTTCCTTTGTAAGATTCTGGAGTTTATTTAAAGATTCTGGAGTCTATTTAAAGTTTCAAATCCAGAAGTGGTCCTAAACCAGCAGGAAAACAATCTTACTAGTCCTTAAAGTGACAGGATACTATGGGCCGAATGGTTAAATGAGGAAGTTTGCATCAAAGAAAAGAATCATCTGCTAGAATACACAAAAAAGCAATGATATATTTGCATCATTGATGTTCTAATGAAATTCAGAAGGGAATTCAACAGCCAATGTAATCTAGGGCTGCATTAATAGACAGATGGAATCAAGATCACAAGAAGTTCTAATATCGTTTTACAAAACCTTAGTAAGACCACACTAGGAATACTGCATCCAGTTCTGGCCAGCACAATACAAAAAAAGATGTTGAGACTCTGAAAAAGTGCAGAGAAGAGCAACAAAACTGATTAGGGGGCTAGAGACTAAAATGTATGAAGAGAAGTTAAAGTAATTAGGTATGTCTAGTCTAATGAACAGAAGGACCAGGGGAGACATTATAGCAGTGTTCCAATATTTGAGGGGCTCCTACAAAGGTGAGGGGGTCAAACTATTTTCCAAAGGCAAGACAAGAAACAATGGTTGGAAACTAATCAAGAAAAGAAGCAACCTAGAACTAAGGAGAAATACCCTAATGGTGAAAGCAATTAACCAATGAAATAACTTGCCTTCAGAAGTTGTGGGTGCTTCACACTGAAGGCTTTCAAAAAGAGACTGGACAACTACTTGTCTGAAATGATATAGGGCAGTGATGGCGAACCTATGTCATGTGTGCCAGAGGTGGCATGCAGCGTCCTCTCTGATGGCACATGAGCTGTTGCCCCAGTTCAGCTCCGCTGCACATCTGTGTGCACCTCCTGCTGGCCAGCTGGTCTTTGGGTCTCTGCTGCACATCCACGGGGGCAGCGTGCATGTGGGGGGGTATGCATGCAGGGGGCAGGGCACATGCAGGGGGGCATGCATACATTGCATTTTGGGGGTTCAGGCACGCACGCGAGCATTCAGGCACTCAGTCCGGAAAAGTTTAGCCATCTCCTGCTCGAACAGGAGATCGGACTATAAGACCTCCAAGGTCCCTTCCAACTCTATTATTCTATGTTCTATGTTCTGTGAATTGAGTGCAGTAGGACAGAGCAAAGAATGCTTAGACTTCCATGCAAACAGGAAGGAGGAAAAAGAACTAATGATAGATAAGTGAAAAACCAAAATTAGTGAGTGAATTTATCAGAAAAAAAAATGAGGAAGAAAATCATCATCTCCAGGTTTTGTTCTGAAGCCAGCAGCACAAACCAACCAAGACTTCATTGGACCTGTTCAAATGTTTCCCTACCCTGGAGGTTCATACGACTACTTTGCCAATGCATTCATTCATTTCTTAGCTGTTAAGTACATCCATGGTCCCTTTGAAGCAGTGGTGGGTTCCTCCCGGTTCGGGCCGGTTCGGCCAAGCCGGTAGCAGTGACGATATGATGTCACCAAACTGTTCTCTTTGTTCGGGAGCTGGGTCCTCCCGTGCCCCCCCCCGCGTTATTCTTATTTTTTATTTGGCCCTGCCTCCAATCTATTCACTGCCTCCCGACTCCCAGCTGATCGGCTAGAAGGAAAAAAACTGTTTAAACTCTTGCCACGGGGCTTCAAAGGGCCACACTACAGCTGATCTAATGTAATGAAGCGGGCTCTGATAGATGACCACTGGATAACTTTCTATTCACTCTATTCTAAAAAGCAATGCATCCGGTTGGAAAAAGTACAAACTCAGCCAAAATCCTTTTGGTTCCTCTAGGAGGCCTCTAAGTTGTCAGAAGAAAGGAACATTCTAATGACATACAGCTTAAAGGTTGGTTAGGTCAAGGGGATCCACATGAGTTAAAAGTTGTCCATCGTCAAAAGATGATTTGAATCTATGCTTCAGTAACTGTTTGCAAAGAAACTCTGTAATAAGGAAATGTCAATTAAAAATGATAAATGTATATGACCATATGAATTGCTGAGTTAACAGAATCCTTTGTCTAGAAGGGTATAAAACCATTGTACCTAATTTCTGTCTTTGTTCAACGCTTCATGTACAGAGCCTTGAACCTATTGCGCAATATATAAAATCTGTCTCTGATTAATCTAAAGTTGTGCTTGTCTTATTAAATCCACAACAGATCAGTGTTAAAAGGCAGTGTGGTGGTAGACCAGTGCGCTTGAAAAACAAATGGGTAGACCAGTGCCTCCAAAAACAAATGAGTAGACCAGTGCCTCCAAAAACAAATGAGTAGACCGGTGCCTCCAAAAAGAAATGAGTAGACCGGTGCCTCCAAAAACAAATGGGTAGACCAGAACGCTCCAAGAACAAATGGGTAGGCCGGTACAGCTCTGCAATCAGTTAAAAGCCTGGTAAACCAGTACCTCTGCTAAATCCTAAAGAATTGTCACATGATTTAGACCCAAAAAAACTAGTTTGCATGTATCCAAATTTACAACTCAAGTGTTGGCGATGTGAGTGTGAAGATGCTACATATTTTCATATATGGTGGACATGTAAAAAAATTAAGGCCTTTTGGATTAAAATATGGTAGATTATTCAAAATATTTTAAGGAAAAAAATTAAATTTACACCACAGTTTTTTTTTTTTGTTGGGAATAGTCACGGATTGTACTGTAATAGAGACTAAGTTGGTTTTGAATTTAATAACAGTTGCCAGGTTACTGGTGGCACAGTACTGGAAGAAGGAAGATCCACCTACCATTGTGGAATGGACATTAAAAGTTGTGCATCTGAGATGGCTGAGATGGCAAAAATTTCATCATATCTTAAAGATCATTCAAATGAAAAATACATAACAGAATGGAGAAGATGGATTGACTATATGCAAAAAAAGTACCCGAACAAGAAGATTCATATAGCTTATGAATGAAATATTTTTAAGTAGTTTATGTTTATAGTTTTTGAGCTATAAGGAGTTAAAGACCTAGGGAGAATATGAATGCAATAATAAAACTTTTCAATAATAATAATAATAAAAAAAAGAATTGTCACATGACTATCAAACCACACCCACAAAGTAAGCCACGCCCACAGAACTGGTAGTAAAAAATGTTAGAACCCACCACTGCTTTAAAGCATATAAAACTCTGTAATATTTTGCATCAATAGGGTGTTTTAAGCCAAAGTCTTACCTCAAAAGAGAAATAAAGAAGTGGTATAGTAAGGCCACCCCCTCCCCAAATTAAAATATTCTTTATTCTTAATATTAAAAAGAGGCAGGATAGAATATTTCTTTTAAAGGAGGAGAAAAATCTTAACAAAGGCAGAAAGCAGCCCCAGTCTTCCTACCATAGGAAAACAGCCTCAAGCAGAAGCTTGAAGAGGCTGGTCTTTAGCAATGGAGATTTTGTATCCATTCAGAAAGACTGGGCCAATACATTCATAAGCAAAGAGAAGTCAGAAACCCTAAATAAGCAATACAATAGGCAAGGAGTCCAAACTGACAAAATTAGCTCAGACAAACAAAACATTTAGAATTTGCATTTCTCCTCTTGCCTGTAGAGCCAGCCTTGACCCCTACATGACCCCATAAGAATTTGGCAACAGCCATTAAAATATTGAAGGTCATATTCTTGCACAGGAACAGGCATCTCAATCACAAAGCCCCAAAGAATGTATAAAAGCCCACCTACCCTCAACCCCATTTTGTCAGCCACCTCAGAAACATGCTGCTGTCCCTGAAGTTTCTGGCTACCAAATAAACAGAGACTTCATTTTCTGCAGCCTGCCTCCATTTTATTTCCAGCGTCTTTCTCCCAGCTTGGAACCGGACCTGATTTTTCTTCCAACCGTGACAATGATTTAAAACCCTGCACAAAAGGACACCGTTGCATTTAGCGAAGTCTCTGATCCCAAATAAATTAAATAATTAATTAAATAATATAACAATAAATAATAATAATTAAAAAAGGGCAATTTGTGCTAATTGACTGGGATCTCCCTGACCTCATATTCTATGGAATTGTAAATTTAGATACTTTAAGCCAGGCCTAGAAGCTCCAAAAGACAATGCTTCCCAGATATTTTTCTTCTTCCTGGAGAAACGGTGTCTCTTTTATACCGTAGCTACTGACAGTGTAAATGGAGCAAGCTGAGTTTGAAATATAAGATTAAAAAAAGATTCAGGGTAACAAGCAATTATCTAATGCCTTCCTATTGTTATGCTCTTAATATCTTCTTATCTAACTTTTGTGTGTGGAATTCAGAACAGATTTGTGAGAAATCGAAGCTTGTAAACGTTTTTTAAAATAAAGCTGCACAAATCTAGCAGAAGCTCGGTGAACAGTGAGGCAAGCGGTGCCCTTGGGAAATGAAAATGAAATCTGCCTTGAACAGGCCTTTCCTGGAACCAACGTATGAAAATTTTATGCAATTTCTTCTAACTCAGCATGGAGGTAGGGCCACTGCACGGATGTAATATTTAACACAGAGGGACTTGTTAATCAATATGAGAGTGAAGTGTGATTTATTCCCATGGAAGATAATTTTTATTAATTCAGAATGTAGAGCTTCAGGATATTTTGATCGTGGGGGGGAGGGGAGAGGAGTGACCTTAAAAGAAAGCCCATGTGGGATAGAAAAATAAAATAAATCCATCACAAGGGGAAATAAACATAATAGTGAACCTCTGAGAAAAGATAATGAGTCAACCTGGGATTAAGCTACCAGGTAATGCTAAACAAAAAAAACAAAAAAACAAAAAACTGGAGAACAGCAATGAGAAATTAAGTCTGCTGTATCTAACTATATTTCCTCTGGCTGGGGACTGTATCACCATTGAAGATCACTGAGCTACAGAAGGTAGGATCTTCTTCTCCAGATTACCTTTCTCTATGGTGGAGGCAAATTTTGAATATCAATTTTATAGTCAAAGAATAGAAGGTAGAAAGGAAATGCAAGTAGTCCTCAATTTACAACCACAATTGAGCTCAATTGTTGCTAAGCAAGTCATTTCTTAAGTGAATTTTGCCCCATTTTCTTGCTACAGTAGTTAAGCGAATCACAGCAGTTGTTAAATTAGGAACACGGTTGTTAAGTGAATCCTGGCTTCCCTATTGACTTTGCTTGTCAGAAGGTCACAAAAGGGAATCACTGCAACCAGCATAAATATGAGTCAGTTGCCAAGCATTGGGATTTTGGTGGCCATGGGGGATGCTGCGATGGTCGTAAGTGTGAAAAATGGTCATCAGTCACTTTTTCCAGTGCTGTTGTAACTTCCAACGGTCACTAAATGAACTGTTATAAATCAAGGACTACAGTACCTGTATCACAGCAAGAAATTTTAACTGGCTGGCTCCCTTTACTAATTATAGAGAATCTTTGAGACATGGAGAGATAATAAAACAGACAAAGATGAAGACGTAGCTCATAATTCGTTCAAATTAATTAGGGATCCGAAACTATAAACCGGAGTTCTGCTGGTGCCCTAATAGGCAATTGCAAAGCTGAAAAGTCTTGTACTGTGTTGCTGTGAAAAATCCAATTATCCAGTGCTGATAGACCAGAGTTTTCAGGGTTAAAGTGGAATTTAAACACTTGAAAGCAAACCTCTGTATAAAATGCTGAGCCAGTATAAATTGATTTGTAACTACTAACCTATGCAAATCACTCCAGGGTTCTGAGGAACTGCTCTATTCTCAAAATTCATGTGCTGCCCAGAGTGGGTTGTTTTCTCTTCTTTAGTCACATATTCAGTGGCCCTGGAGTCTCTTCAACCATCTTCTTGTGGCAGCAGGGCAGTCAAGTGGGAAAATTAGCATCTCATGGGGATGTGAGGTAGTTTGGCATGGCGTTTTTAAAAAATGACCATGGTTTCTTCCTGATCTTGAGGCTTGTGGCTCGCTGTGCTAAGAACATCATTAGCAGGTTATCCACTTCCAGTGGAGATGGCTGCTGAGGTGAGATTGTGTAGAAAAAGGCATTGCGACAGCCATGTTTCAGAAAACAAAAGAACAGCAAACAAGGCAGCTAGTTTGGTTCAGTGGTTAAAGTGCTAGCCTAGAAACCAGGAGACTGTGAGTTCTAGGCCTGCCTTAAGCATGAAAGCTGGCTGGGTGACCTTGGACCAGTCACTCTCTCTCAGCCCGACTCATCTGGCAGGGTTTTTGTGGGGAAAATAGGAGGAGGAAGGAGTATTCCCGTAGATATCTTCACCTTCTCCTTGAGCTACTTATAAAGTAGTAAAAGAGGGATTTTAAAAATCTAATAAATAAATAAATATGGTATCAGAAGTAGATCCAGCAGTCACTGGCCAGTAGGCAGAGGAAGCCCTGCTGAGCAGAGAAGCCCCCTGGAATTGTCAGCCCCATAATTTATTTATTTGTGAAATTTATTTTCTGCCTCACTTGCTACTCTAGGTGGCTTACACTAATCAAAAGGAAGAAAATAAAGGAGGGTAAACAGAACGGAAGTAAAATAACAGAGCGATACAATAAAATAAATTATAAAAATGGAACACAATGAGAATAATACATCAATATGATAACTGAAGGTATTAGGGGACGTGGTCGCTCAGTGGCTAAGATGCTGAGTTGTCGATCAAAAGGTCGGCAGTTCAGCGGTTCAAATCCCTAGTGCCGTGCAACAGGGTGAGCTCCCGTTACTTGTCCCAGCTTCTGCCAACCTAGCAGTTCGAAAGCACGTAAAAAATGCAAGTAGAAAAATAGGGACCACCTTTGGTGGGAAGGTAACAACATTCCGTGCACCTTTGGTGTTTAGTCATGTCAGCCACATGACCACGGAGACATCTTCGGACACTGCTGGCTCTTTGGCTTTGAAACAGAGATGAGCACTGCCCCCTAGATTCGGGAACGACTAGCACATATGTGCGAGGGGAACTTTTACCTTTGCCTTATGATAACCGAAAAGATGGATGAGTGGAGAGCAGAGAGTAAGGCAGGGGAGGAAGTGACTGCCATCAATCCAGCAGCCAATCTGAGGATGATCGAGAAACAAGACTCATATAGATTTCCATAAGAAGTCTTAAGTGACCAGAATGAGGGGTGAGAGGCAGGATCTTGAGAACTGTCCTAGGAACCTTTTTAACTGTGTGTTGATTAAAATGGACTCTTTTTTGCACGTTTTGAATCTCTTCTTCCTGGTTATAGAGTGAGGGAACTGACCTTGGCAGAAACATGGAAGAAATGTTACCAGGCAAAGGGACCTGAAACATTCTTCAATTCCTAGGAAGAAATATAATATGGAGAAACAACCTAGCCCGGTACCTCCCTGATTTGCTGGGCCATAAGAATGGGAGGAGGTATTCTGTAGCATAATTAGACTTGTACAACTCTCGTTATAACTTATCTCAGTAAAAGTAGTTTTAGTCTTTCTGTGATGTTGATTTCCTGGTCTGCTCTACCCTGTGGCTAACTGGGGGCTTTTGGCACCCCAGACTGAAATTACCATATTTTTCAGAGTAAAAAGTGACCTACCTTTTTTGGGGAGGGAAAAAAAAAAAAAAAAACTGCCTCCCAGCAATTTGCCTCCTTGCAGCAAACAGCGGAGGCCCACGGGGCAACAGGCAATGGCAACAGCTGAGAGATGGGAGGCCAATCCAAACAAAAATCAGCTACTTGTGCTAATCAGGCTGTGCTGAAGCTGAAACAGGTTGTTTGCTGCTGGCTGCAAGAAGGTAAATTGCTGGGAGGCAGAGGCCAAAGGGTGGGGGCCAGCGGGTGGGCGGGGCTACATTAGGTGTATAAGACCCACCCAAATTTTCACCCTCTTTTAGGGGGGAAAAAGTGTGTCTTATACTCTGAAAAATACGGTAGCTAGTAATGTCTAAGCTATTATTACTGATGTCTAGTGTTCCTCCTGTGACTTTTCCAGCCTTCTCACAGTCTTTCACAAGAAAAAAAATCACAAGGAAGCTTCAAAGAAATGAAGTCTCCTATAGGGGAAGGAATGGCAGAATCTGGAGGTGGAGTAAAAAGGGGGATCAGCCTAGAATCCTTATGTAGCCACAAATAAACTAACTTCAACTTCCCTTGAGTGCCAGTGACCCTTATTTAACTTTAACCAGGTGCTCAGTTGAGTTGAGAAGATTCCTTTGCATAAGTTTTTAGCAATGTCAGTTTAATTGAATCTTCACCTCTGGACTTAGTCTTTCATGCTTGACACCTCCTAAAACTCCTTCAGTGCTTTTAGAAAATTGTGACACAAGAAAACAGAAATTACAATTTCACTTAACCGATCAAAGCACACGAGGGGTCTGGAGGGAAGAAAATTGCTGGGATTCTGCAGTATATAGGTAATAGTTAAAACCTTTATAACAGAATGCAGAATTCTTATATGGAGTTGCTCTGCATAGTGAGATGAACTGCATATAAAAGAAAAGAAAGGAAATAAAGAAAGACAGAAAGAAAGAGAAAGAGAGAGAGAGAGAGAGAAATAAAGAAGGGAGGGAGGGAGGGAGGGAGGGAGGGAGGGAGGGAGGAAGGAAGGAAGGAAGGAAGGAAGGAAGGAAGGAAGGAAGGAAGGAAGGAAGGAAGGAAGGAAGGAAGGAAGGAAGGAAGGAAGGAAGGAAAGAGGCAGGCAGGCTGGCTGGCTTTGGAAGAAATTACTTGACCCCAAGATAAATCTAGTTTTTGAAAAGCACTATTTCTGATCCCCTAAGCCAGATAAGGACTCTGGTATAGATTGTGCTAGCTGAGGAATTCTGGGTGTTGAAGTCCACAGATCTTAAAGTTGTCAAGCTTGACAAATATTTTACCACTCTAATTCTTGTTAGAGAATTAAAACAGCAAAGTTGACACTGATTTTATGGACATGGAAGGTTATATGCGTAAAATACAGCTATCAGTGTCATGGAGAGGATGCCAATCGAAAAAAGCCTGAAAAGTCCAAAGCTTGGTTCCAGAACTGCTGCAACTCACTGTGCAAATTGTGCACTGCACAAGGATGCTACACAAGAGAGGGTGCCAATAACATGGTAAAAAAAATGTTTTTAACGGCATGTGAGTGTGCGTGCACACAACTACAATATTAAGCATTGTTTTAGGTGCACATGTGTATGACTAGAATATTTTAAAAAGTGTTTTTATGCACAAGTACCAGTAAATTTATTCAGTCAATGGATAATAAAAATATAGAATATATGCAATGCAACAAATCAGGTCAAAATGAATAAGGGAAAAATACCAGCATAGCAGAAAGTCTCCGTAGTAAAATGCAACATAAACTAGCGTAATGAGCTATAATAATAAACCCTGCAAACGTGAGGCTAAAATACTACACCCTGTAATGGAAAATGGCACATTACTTAAATTATTTATCTTAAGTGATTACAAATCTGCATATTAAGATCTTAAATAAAAATTAAGCTACGTCTTGTTTTTATTGGAACAGAGAATTTGGCTATTGTGCAGGTAATGGCATATTTCGTGCCTTGTAAAGGAAGATTCACAAAACTTATCTGACCTTTCTAGAACTTTATTTATTGGAGCAGAATATAAGTAAACCTAATATCCCTGCAAATTAAAATGTAATAATACATGCTAAATATTTTTGATCAGTTTCTCCCCACATGCAAGTGTTCTATGCACAGGGGTGCCTAGTATGTATGCTAGCAGTGCCCTGGCTTGGATATCTAAAGGCTAAACCAGGGGTCAGGAACCTGTGGCTCTGGAGCCGCATGTGGCTCTTTCACCCCTCTGCTGCAGCTCCCTGTCACTCAAAATATGCGTCACAACCGCCAATGTACGATAGCTGCTGGCATGCAATTTATTGAGCTTTTCAACCCCTGGTAGGCCAACCATGGATAAATCCAAGAAAAGAAAAGTTTCAGAAGAAAACAGAACGTTTAATTCAACTACATATGCTAGTTTTGTGGCCGCTCAAGAAATAGTCAGGCATGGGAAGGGTTTTGTGGCTCCTGTTGTTTTCTTTTCTTTGGGAAATGGGTCCAAATGGCTTTTTGAATGTTTAAGGTTGCAGACTCCTGGTCTAAACTGTAACAGATATAAGCTTTGTTATGAGTCCATTCTGACCTGGCTTCCACAGTCTTCTTCCCATCTCCCAAAGGTGCTTTTTCAAAAGGCAACTGGACTTTGTTTTTCCTTGAAGACGTTTCACTTCTCATCCAAGAAGCTTCTTCACTAACAAAACTTTTTGGATGAGAAATGAAACGTCTTCAAGAAAAAGCAAAGTCCAGTTGCTTTTTGAAAAAGCACCTTTGGGAGAACCATGACCTGGATGACTGAGAATCTCCAGAGACATTCCCTCTGTTTCCCAAGTTTATCGCCATCTACCATTATAGACATTTTCAATCAATCAGAATAGAACTGGAAGGAACCTTGGAGGTTTTATAGTCCAACCCCCTGCTCAAGCAGGAGTCTCTATACCATTTCAGGCAAGTGATTGTCCAGTCTCTTCTTAAAAACCTCCAGTGATGAAGTACCTACAACTTCTGAAGGCAAACTGTTCCACTGGTTAATTGACCTCACTGTTAGGAAGTTTCTCCTTAGTTTCAGGTTGCTTCTCTCCTTGATTAGTTTCCATCTATTGTGTTGTGACCTATGCCCAAGTAGTTATTACCAGACACAAACAGTCCTAAACAAACATATTTTATTAGAACAGCTGAGAATTACTTCATTCTCAGCTTAGTCTAAATTAATTCCAAAACAAGTCCTTCAGAAAAAGTACTTTGGCCTTATCACAAACCTTTGTATCTTTGGCACCCTGCCAAAGGCTTTTCTTGGCAAAGTCCCACGAAGTTCAGAAATAAGAGACACCAACAAAAAACAAATGTAGCAATGTTGCTTTCCTACAAAGAGCCTAAGAGCCGTTGCCACTCTTTTAAGCCTTATGGGAGGGGCCAATCATCTCCTTGTCTTACTCCATTGCCGCCCTGGTCCATGCGTCGGTTGCACAAGCGCACACCCAACCTGCCACTGATGAATGAATGAAATAAATGGTTTGCTCTTGCACAGCTGGCAGATGGACTAGGGCGGTGATGATGGTGGCACATTCAAGAAGGAGAGCAGCTCCGGTAGCTTTCGGGTGCTTGCCTTCCCTGGCAGCCAGCCGTGGGAGAAAGGTAAGGAATAGGACATGCCACATGGCAAAGGGCGAACGGGTGGTGGCTCCGCAGCAAGGTTGGAGTCAGGGAATGGTGCATTCCCTGACCTGGTTGAGGCAGCCGGTGAGCAGGTGGCAGCTTTGGGGCTTCGGTGAATGGCGCGTCTCTGGGCCCCAGCCTCCGACCCAAAGCAAAGGGAGAGCAGGTGGTGAGAGGGCGGGGGCAAGGCCAGAGTCTCTTTCTGGGCGTGTCGCTTCTGCCTGTTGAGCCACTTCCTGAAGCTGGCAGCTCTGCAGCCAGCCGCTTTGCTTTTTCTCTCTTTTTCCTCATGGGAGGCTTGCGTGGTGGCACCAGCAGAAGCGCTGCGGGGAAGTGGCCCAACAAGCAGAAGCGCTGCACCCAGAAAGAGAAGGGCAAGAGGGGCCAGTGGGCTGCAGAGGCTAAGGCAGAGGCTCTAGCTGCCGTTGCTACCAGTTCTCCGAACTACCAGCCATCATCGCTACTGGATCGGTCCGAACCGGGAGCATTTCACCCCTGGTCCAGAGAGGATTTAACCAAAGTGTCAGTGTTCCGAGTAATGCATCTGCTAAAATCAGAACTCTAAGGCAGGTAGATTCCTCAAAGAACATGTTTCTTGGATACATCATATCGGCACAGCTAGTGAAAACCAACTCTAAAAGTTCCTGCGGTTTTTCCCTAGTTAAAAGAGTAAATATTTCTCTCCCCAGATGTCACCAGTCACATTGTCCAGTGTGAATAACTGGCAGGATGCTTGGTCACTCCTCTACTCCCTCAACTGCTGGGATGACCTTGGTTCCCTCAAGAAAACTTTTTGTTTTGACTATTAGCAAGCATATCTATTTCCCTCTCCCCCCTCTTAGAGTTTGTGGCAACTATGAGGCAGCACAAGATGGCTTCAGCCAGGTTTGCTTCAGAGTTGACACAAAGCCTGACTGATTCAGGAAGGATCACCTGTGGTGCCATAGCCTTAATCATGTAAAAGTATTCCTTGCCACAATTGCCACTTGTGGATACACCCAAATGGCCACAGAAGAGGCAATTATGAATAAGAGATATTTATCATTTCACCATGTTACACAAGAGGACGTTTTGGGAAGCATTACCCAACAAAGAATAACAAGAATTTCTTATCCTGCAATAAAAAAGGACCTCATTAAAAAGGAAGAAGGAAAGGGAAAACTAAATAAACCCTTCTGCAATCACAAATATTGATTTTTAGTTTCTTGCCAGTTGATTATTCATTCTTACCCTGTATAACTGCAACCTCAGGAAAATATTCAGTTAAAAAAAAAACCTGAATTGTGTGCTACACTGTAGAAATAATATATAGTATATGGCTGTTAAAAGAGCCATAAAAGGCCATTTTTATAAGTATATTAAGTGTATATGATAGATAAGTGTAAGCTGCCCGGAATTACTCTATGGTAAGATGGGCAGCCAATTAATTAATTAAATTAATTAAAAGGGATCATCCACAAGATTGGGCCCAGAACCTAAAATTACCTGTTTCCCCCTCAAGATGATGTTTAAACTCTATGAAGTTTTTTTTTTTTTCTATTGCCAGTAAGCTAAATAGTTGGAAAGTTTCTACAGCTAATTCATAAGCCAGCTCCTGTATTAATTTAACATTTAGTGTAAAATATTAACAGGCAATCAATACTGGCTAAAATTGGTGTTGCATAAAGAGAACCTATTCACCAGGCTAGGTTTTGGATCCCTTATTTATTTCTTTTGATAGCCTTTCATTACTCATTTATGGTTCTGCTTTGCTCCATCACTCCTGAGTGATGAGGTCCTCTCTAACTTCCAGAAATAAATGATGTGCTACAAGCGGTTGCTTGGTACCAATATTAAATTCATGTGTGTTACTTATATCATTTAGATTATTTTTTTATTGAAACTCACATAGATCTGTTACAATGTGCTCATTTATTTCATCCAACATAGGAGATTTCATTTGTAAAGCCAGAGAACTGGATGTCTTCTAGCTTAAAACTAGGTCCATCCTAAATATTCTCATATTAACCCTAAATATACTGCACAGATTATAAATGCTGCCCACTCTCAGTTTAATAAATTCCATTGGATTTCTAAGCATACGTCTAAATAAGCATTTACTAAGTTAGAACCTGTATCCCATTGCATTGCTAACTATCAGACAATAGTTTCTGCTGGACTGAATTCACTGATATCTAACTTTGTCTTGAATGATATGGCTAGCTTGGAATCTCAATTTTTTTAAAAAAAGGACTTACTTACTTACTTACTTAAAAAGCATTGTTATTAGAATGGTTTGATACAATAAAACTATAAAAAGTTAAAAAAGCTAAAAAGGTTAAAAAAGAAAGAAAAAAGAAAAAAGAGGGAAGGAAGGAAAGACGGAAGGAAGGAAGGAAGAGAGGGAGGGAGGGAGGGAGAAAGAAAACATAGAATTATGACTTCTGTCCTTCTCTCTATCAGGTAACTGCCATCTTAATTTTTCCCCTCCCTGTTTAATCCTGTTAACTCCCAGATTCATAAATCATCAATTCAGCTTTTATTTCTTTCAGCAAAACTTCCCATCAAAAGGGTTTTATTTTTAAATCAGTGTATTGCAGGTCAAGATGCTATTCAGTTCATACATGTTATATTGTCAAACCAGACATTCTGTGGCTGATTTTATTGATGTTTCCTCAAATATCTATGTTTTAGTTTCAACAGGTCAAACATCTCAGGGCCTAGCAATCTAAGAAGCAGTTATGTCATTTAAAGTTAAAATTCTAGACACATCGAGATGGGAAAGAACTATAGTAGTCATCATCATTATATCACTAGAAAGGCAGGTTTATCCTTCCCTTTTCCCAATGTAAACTCAGTAAAATTCCTCCCACTCCATTTAACAATTAACATTTAGGAAAGAAATATCTCCCACAGCCACATATATTATTCTGAAAAAATTACTCTATTGATTTCATTTTTGTAAAACATCTCTGAATTTCTTTTTTAATTATGTACATAGATAGCTGGGATCCCTTCTACAAAACAATCAGAAATAGAGCTCAGGATTTGTTCCTGCTTTAATATATAACCATTTCAACATACAGAACGTTACTTAACATTCATAAATCCCAGCATGGAATCTGGTGGGTTTTTTTTTTACTCTTTTTTTTCTTCAGCACTGCCACACTCTGAAATGCACGGTTTGATCTAGCTAACACAATGTCTAAATATTTTTCCTGATTAATTTCTGTCCATTCAAATTCCATTACTATGTTTCTGAGAGGGTGGAATGTGTCTCAGCAAGTGGCAATTCTGGTTGGAGGACACTAAACCAGGATCTTAGATAAAAAAAAAAACTACTGAGAAATATTAGGATGGTAGAATAGATGGGGAAGTAGAAAAACATCCTTGAAGAAAGCGGTTTTGCCAGTCTCAGGTGTGGCTTGGTAGAAATAAAGACAGAGTCCAGGTATTTGCCTTGATAAGCTATACACGTTTATTCAGATGAATAAAGATGGGCCCTCTCAAAGAAAGAGGGAACCCTGAACATACTGTGACACTCATGTTTATATGCTTGCTAAGTTGCTTACTTCATTATACAGAGAAGCTGGCACTTTATAGATTAGACAAAGAAGCACAGAAATAGTCAACTATCTCTCTTGGAGGTCTTCCAAAGACATTGGGTGGTACCTCAAGGACATTGAGTGTTTCCTGAGGAACTTTCTATGACCTTGAAAATCTGCTGAAGTGGCGGTGCCATCTGCACATATGTTCCCTCAAGGCTGTTGTTAGAATTATTAGATTCCTGACCAACAAAGCTATGATAAGCCTCATTTGTAAGGCAGCCCATAAAACTGTGCCCAGGTGGAAACCACAAATTGAGTTCAACTTGAAGAAGGAATCTCATGCTAGGTCTTGTCCAGTTACACAGATTCTTCCATTCTGAGCATTTTCTTCGGTATAAAGATTGTATACCCATGTTCACAAAGACATGAATAAACTGTTGTGGTCCGCCAGCAGCCTGCGGAGCTGGCAGTGGAGTCAGACAGTGATGAGGCTGAGGAAGAACATGGGCCAGACCTGGAGGCTGGGGAAAGCCCAGATTAGGGCTCTGTGTCAGAGGCAGAGATGGAGCCAGGGCCATCGGGGAGTGGGGTGGGACTCCAGAGCCTCTAGAAACTGATAGGAGTGAGGCAGAGGAACAGGAGGAGCCTGTTCCTAATGCACGCATGAGAAGAGCTGCCAGAAGGCAAGAGCAGCTCAAGCAAAGAGGACAACTCAGGAGTAGAGCCAAGAGATGATTGGCCCCTCCCATAAGGCTTAAAACAGACCAGCAATGGCGTTTAGGCTTTGCCGGAAAACAACGTTGGTAGCTTTGTCTTTGTCTACGTCTTGTATTTATTTTTGTATCTGTGACTTCTGAACGTTTGCCAAGAAAGGCCTTTGGCAGTTTGCCTAATTGGACCAAGGTTTGAGATAGGACTGAATTAGTGTTGGGAGGAATTTGCTTTAATTTAGTTGAACAACGCTGGGAATGAAGTAATTCTCAGCTGTTCGAATAAAGTTTGTTTTTTCACTGACTGTTTTTCCTACTACTGACTTGGACCTGGGTCACAACATAAACCTGTGTTACTTTGTTGCTTTCATGTCTATTTTAAAATATATATTAAAATAACACTAGGCAGTTCGCTGCAACAATGAAACTTCAAAAACCATATGACAAAACCTAAAAGCCCAGTGGCTCAATCAAACTCCCAGGGTGCTCTTAAAACCACCCTATGTCAACCCATTGAGGCACTCCAGACAAAAAGCTCCAACCATGAGAACTACCTTTAAGATTATAGAAACAGAATTTTGCAATTCTAAAAGTACCTCTCTTGTCCTTCACTTTTACTCTCCCCAAAAATAGAGAGGATTCCTTCTTGGATGTTTGCCACATCCCCATTGCTTTTGTGGGCTAGACTGCCTCTTATCTGACCAGTGCCTCCTTCTTTCTCTCAAGGATATCCTAACAAACTATTACATCTGCAGGATAAAATCCCAGTTAAAGAGCCAGGTCTTGATGGCTTTCCAGATGCCAAAAATGGTAGGAGCCTCCCAGGGGGAGAGTGGCCCATAAGGTAGGAACAAGCATGGAAAATAAGGTCCTACCAGATGGCAATATTTCAGAGAATTCTTCATAGGCAGAGAATTCACCAGAATAATCTGGTGTTCCCTGTAAAGTTGCCCAGCTGTTGCATTGCTTCTTACTCCTCATCATTTAGAACAACTTTATGATTACTAGTCCAATATATTTTTGAGCTGAAGGCTTTTTCAGATGATCTGTTTTACTGAAACTACATAATTCATGTTAGATTCATGATCTATTTTTGACAGCTAGAAGGTTGGAAAAGATATTCTTTACTTTTCCTACTACTTTATTATATAAAGCTCTGGTGCACTTAAAATCCTCTTCCTTTCCACCAAATTCTTTGGTATCCAAGAAGTGATAAGGTAATCAAATTAAAATATTTTACAGAATTAACTTTTTCTTCAAAGTTAGCAGGTTTGTTAAAGTCATTAAACTTTTTCTTCTTCTTTTTCAGAGATGCACAAACTTAAAATATAAGTTTTAAGTATGGGTTATGTCCCATTTCAAATCTTACAGTCACAATTACTATTGGCAAACAAATGCTTTGCCATCTACAGTGAATGAATGACTGGATATTTAAACCTGGACTAATTCAGTTCTGAGACCCAGTGTGGTGGAGTGATCAAGATAACCAGGCTAACTGTGAATTCTAGCCCTGCCTTCAAAACGGAGCCAGATGGGTGAACTTTGGCCAGTCGCTCTCTTTTAGCTCAAGGAAGAAGTCAAGGGCAAACTATTTCTGAAAGATCTTGCCAAGAAAACTGAAGGGATTTTGTCTAGGCAGTTATCAAGAATCAACAATGATTTGAAGACAAGAAGGAAGGGAGGGAGGGAGGGAGGGAGGGAGGGAATATACTTTAGCATTTGAGAGTTAATCTGGAAACTTCATTTACACCCTGCTCTTTCTCCAAATACTTAGAATCTATGTTTATCTATGGGTGTTGTGGTGGCTCAGCAGTTAACATGCTGGGATTTTCGGTTGAAAAGCTGGCAGCCCAAATTCAAGACCGGAGAACCATGTGGTGGGGTGAGCTCCCATCATCACCCCAGCTCCTGCCAACCTAGCAATTCGAAAGCATGCAAATGCAAGTAGATAAATAAGTACCACTTTGGTGGAAAGGTAATAGCATTCCATGATATCCTGGCCAGATGACCACAGAAATGAGCTGGCTCAATGGTCTTGAAATGCTGATGAGCAGCACCTTTAGAATCAGCAACAACTAGTGGAATAAAATCTGCAGGGATTTCTTCATTATATTTATTTATATTCCCCCCTCGCTCTTTCATCATCTATCTATCTATCTATCTATCTATCTATCTATCTATCTATCTATCTATCTATTTATCTATCATGTATGTATGTATGTATGTATGTATGTATGTATGTATGTATGTATGTATGTATCAGGGATGAAATCTGAACCGGTTTGCTACCAGTTCACTGGCCGCACATGCGCACTGCACGCCAAACGCGTGTTGTGTGTGCATGTGCAGTGCGCAACAAAAAGAGGCTTGGGAAGGGTAAGTAGAAACGAGGGGGGATCAGCTGTGCAGCGCAGTTTAGCTTTGCTAGAACGTAGGAAATCCTGCTTTCTACTGAAGCTAAATTGCGCACCACAACTGATCCCCCCGCTTGTTTCTACTTACCTTCCCAACCCTCCTTTTGTTGCGCACTGGGCATGTACACACAGCATGCATTTGGCATGCAGTGCGCATGTGCGGCCAGCGAATTGGTAGCAAACCGGTTTGGATTTCACCACTGGTATGTATGTATGTATGTATCTATCTATCTATCTATCTATCTATCTATCTATCTATCTATCTATCTATTCGTCTCTCTCTAGTGAATATGAGTGCATCCTTCTACACAGTATATAGAGGCAAAAAACCACAAACCATGGGGGGTGGAAGTGAATAGGTCATAAAGATTTACAAATCTTTCTGTAAATAAAGCTTCTTAATGATTTTTATGTAATAGATTCAACAGTACAACTTGTAGAAGCTGTGCAACATCCTGATCAGCCCTTAATCTACAACATTAAATGATTTTCTCAAGTGAATTGTTTTGGAAATTGTCCTTAGTTGATTTAAGTGATTAAATGTCATTCTACAAATGTTTCTGTTTACAAGGTCACAAAACAAACACTCAGTATGACATTTTAGGAACTGTTAGTCAGATTTCCACTTCTTGTTTCCCTAGTTTGACTAGTGACTAAGTGACAAAATATATACATCAAATAATTTATTTACAGCTCCCAAGAAATGTTAACATTTAAAAAGCATCACAGAAAAAATAATTTCATTCTACATTTAAAAGAAATGGACAGATTCCTGTAATTCAGAATATTTGATCCAGATGTCAGCTACATGTTTCCAGGTGATTTGCAACACAAAATTGCAATAGAAAACAACATTGGATAAATTTGAATGAGAAATTATCTGAATAACAGCCATATTTTAAGTAGGGATAACTGGCATAGTCTAGAATCTCCAGGTTTTTTTTTGCTATTCATTCATTTTAGACAGAAATTGCAAAGTCCTCAATGTCAGATTGTATTTATATATATTTTTTTATTTATATCCTTTAATGACAAACATAATCAGAAGAATCTAGAGTCAGGCAAAAAGAAAAGAAAAAGAAAAATGACGAACAAGAACTTAAAGAGCAAAATGAATATGGAGTGAAATTTTTAGAAGGCTTTCAAAGATCAACATTTATTTTATTCCATTTATGTTTATTATCATTAGAACAGGCCTGTCAAACTGGTGGCCTAAAGGCCACCCCCACCCCAGCTCAAAAAAAATCACAATATGTCACAATATGTCACATGACACAATTGAGTTTGACACCCATAATTTAGAGAAGTGTTTCTCAAACTTGTAGCTTGAAGATGTGTTGTGTGGACTTCAAGTCCCAGAATTCTTCAGCCCAACTATGCTGGTTGGGGAATTCTGGGAGTTGAAGTCCACACATCTTAAAGTTGCCAAGTTTGAGAAACACTGATTTAGAATAACCAAAAGTGAATATACGCACGACGGTGGTAGTAATCATCTGAGACTAGTAATATTGAGTATCAGGTAGTTAGAAGTGATGCATCAATGGAAGAAAATCTGCTGCCTACCCTTATCTTTCTGCTATGTAATTATGTTAAACAGAAGGAATTGTTTCTCACACCGTTGCATTCATATATCTTTCTGTGCATGTCATGTTACATTCTCTCTATTGTGCGTGAATGAATAGACTTTAAGAGTTACACAATAGATGGATTAATGATGTGCATTCATTTTTGAAATAAATGAGAAAATGAAGAACTGAGCTCTGCTCAATCATTAATTGTTGGGGATATCAACAAATGGGACTTTGAATGAATGAAATAGATTTTTAGATCTCACTGCAGATACCGTTTTTCACTAGGCTAGAACTGGCTAGTGAATTTTCCATGTAGTTCAATATAAGGTTGTAGGCAGTTGTGGCAGAGACCAATAAACTTGACACGTATAAAGCTACACACACTTGATCTGAGCCCAAAAGCCGAGAAGCTATATTTTGATCATTTGTGATATAAACAAGAAAGTTCCTTTGAGACTTATTTTGCCTTATAAGCATCCATCAGGGAGAGAGGAGTGAAAAATGACTACATGGACATCACATCATGCTATTTCAAAAGAGACTACTTGGCTTATGGATTGCCTTTGATGTTGAAAGGACAGGTAATCTTCAACGTACAGCAGTTCGCTTAGTGACTGTTCAAAGTTACAACAAAACTGAAAAAAATTGTCAGGGTTCGGACGGATGCCCTAATTAAATCATGAGCCTCAAACCAAGCTTCAAAAGAAATCCAGTTATTTATTAGGAGCTTCATGTTGGTACATTCCCAAGAGAAGCCAGCGCTAGCCCCACGTAATTTATGCCCCAATCACGACCCTGTTTCCCCCCTCCCCTCATCAATCACATTCACCAATGGAGCAATTTTGCGGGTTGTAGAGACCACTCCCTCTGGCTGCTGTGGATAACCCTGGGAGACAACCTTGAGAGAGATAAGTCTGGAATGTGCATCTGTCTTTGGCTGTCTTGCTGTTTCATCGGTTTCCCATCCCCCTTGCCTGTGGCAACTCGAGAGCAGGACAGAGATACTTTGCAAGTTGACAAAAGTGGCTTATGGTCATTTTTCATACATACAGTACAACCTTTCCAAGATCCCCATCATCATTCAGATGCTTGGCAACTGGTTCATATTTATGACCATTTCTGTGTTCCAAAGTCATGTGATCCCTTTCTGATAAGCAAAGTCAATGGGGAAGCTCGATGTACTAACTTATCAGGTTACTAACTTATCAACTGCAGTGATTCACTTAACCACGGAGGCAAGAAAGCTTGTAAAATGGGGCAAAAATCACTTAACAAATGTCTCACTTAATAATAGTGATTTTGGGCTCAGTTGTGGTCATAAATCGAGGACTACCTGTAAAACGGTTCTGTCTTGTGACACAGCAGTGCAAGCATTACAACCTCTTCCATATTGTGGTATGAACCACACCTTGTACTTTGTCCTGTCTGAAATTTAATAAATATTATGGAATGAAGCAATCCCTCACCTTTTTCCAGATCGAAGGAGAATCTGCTTACCATCTGTGGTGGACTTGTGTTAAAGCAAAAAACATTTGAGGCAAAAATACACATGTGGTTAGAAAAGATGTTAGGAAAACATGTAGATCTTAAACCTGATCTTTTTTTTTAAATTAGGCATAATACCAGAACAATTTGATAAACAAAGTGTATATTTAATATTACACGCATTAACAGCAGTGAGGGTTGTATTTGTTCAGCATTGGAAAAATGAAGAAATGCCACTAGATGAAGAGATAATTAAGAAGATATTGGACTGTGCAGAAATACATTGAAGATCAAACAGAAAAAAGATACAGAATATTTTCAAACATGGAATTTATTTTATCAATGACTGGAAAAAAGGGGTAAAGATTAGAAATATAATCTGTATTATTAAGCAAACTAAATAACCCAGACAACACCATGTTTATTAAGCATTAATTAAATTTAATAGTAGGATTTTTTTTAAAAAAAGATGAATCTGCTTCTTAAAATGATCTCACCAAGATTTGGGCATACAGGAAAAAAAAGAAAACCAAATAGCTCCTGCCCTGAAAAGGTGATCCATTAATTAGAGTCAAAGATCAAAGCAAGGCTAGCAATAAGTAGATTTCTACCAGCACCAGGAAAGATACCTTCACAAAAATAATAATAACTTAAGTTCCAGCCAGAACCAAAACAAATGATTTCTATTGTTAAACAAATGTGAGGTCATATGGTGGCTTTAATGTAAACAGTCTTGATACTTTTTCCAATAAAGAGAATTTCCAATGGGGTTGTCACAGGGGTAGGCTGCTGAGGGTCGCAGGGGTTCAGGAGAACCTCTAACTGAGATTCTGTGCAGTTCGGAGAACCTCCAAATCCCACTCCTGGCTGGCCCACCCACTCTACCCTGCCCCTCCCAGGAGTCCCCACACACCCTGTTTTGGATGCAGGTAACTGCAGGGCACACATGGAGGCTTGGGGAGGGTGAAAAATGGGCCTACCGGAAGTTTGGGAAGGGCCTGTTTCTGGCCTCCAGAGGGTCTCCGGAGCCTGGGGAGGCCATTTTCACCCTCTCGGAGGCTCGAGGAAAGCCTCCAGAAGGGCAAAAAGCCCCCACAACATGGTGCAGGAGGCCAACTAGGCCACACCCACCATGGCCACACCCACCCAGCAACCGGGCAGAGAACCCCTTGCTAAAATTTTTGAAGCCCACCCCTAAATTGTAAACCCTGGGATTTCCTTAAAAATTCCAGGTGGGACTAAAACAGATTGGGATGAGCAGTTTTTGTTTATAATGGTTGTTTAATTGTTTTCATGAGAGAGATCACTGTTTTATCCTTGGGTGCAGGGTCTGTATATTGTGGTTTTTGAGCTCTCAATCCTCCAATGCCACCCAGAGTCACTGGGTAAAATAGGGGGTTAGATAAATCATATAAATAAATATAAATGCTAAACCTCATTGTTTCTTCCTCGTGATTGCTGCTCTGCTTGTGTTGTTACTCATCCTTCCAACCAATCTCCTTTCTTCTTCCCTAGGCATTGTGCCCAGCCTTAGCTGTTGCAAAATCTTGCTGAGCTCAAATGCAGATTCAGGAAAGGTATAATTTCAGTCACTTCTATCTTCTAATTTTCCCTCTATTCAAGTTGAGATTTTCTCCAAGTAGAAATTTAGCTCTAAATTCCACATTTCTGAGTCTCCCTAACCTATATTTAAACTGCTTTTAAGTGCCCTGCTTTGAACTCCATCTGCAGCTTTAAAGGTTATTGCCTGACGATTAGTTTGCCAATTGAATGCCACTGGAATAAGCTCTTTCCCCTTCCTAACAGTTTATGCCCATATCTCAATAATTATAAATTGAGTTACAGGATTGTCTCAGCATGTTTTATTTTTTTATTTTTTTTCTGGCTTGCAGAGCCCTGCACTTAGCTTATGTCACAAAGATCCTTTAACACATAGTGGCAATGTTGCCTTTATGGGTGCTGTTTTTAAATGGTTGGGAGATACAACCAAGTTACAGCACCAAGAGGACTGGCTGCTTTTAATCACAGGATCATTTTTGAATGAGCACCACCAGTGGTGGGTTCTTCCTGGTTCGGCTGAGCTAGTAGCGGTGACGATATGACATCACCGAACCGGTTCTCTTTGTTCGGGAGCTGGGCCCTCCCACCCTCCCCCACATTATTCTTACCTTTTATTTGGTCCCACCCCCAATCTATTCGCTGCTTCCCGAGTCCCAGCTGATCAGCTAGAAGAAAAAAAACTGTTTAAACTCTTGCCATGGGGCTTCAAAGGGCCGCCCTACAGCTGATCAGTGTTAAAAGGCAGTGTGGTGGTAGTGCGCTCCAAAAACAAATGGGTAGACTGGTGCCTCCAAAAACAAATAGGTAGATGGGTGCCTCCAAAAACAAATGGGTAGATCGGTACAACTCTGCAAGCAGTTAAAAGCCTGGTAGACCAGTACCTCTGCTAAATCCTAAAGAATTGTCACATGACCATCAAACCATGCCCACAAAATAAGCCAGGCCCACAGAACCGGTAGTAAAAAAATTTAGAACCCACCCTTGAGCACCACCTCTTAGCCCAACCTATCTCACAGGAGGAAGGGGTGCTCCTTAATTTCACAATGCGTGGACAACCACACTAGAACTGAGAAACTGTGAGCATCCTAGGCCAAGCCAAATCCAAAAATGCTAGAGAATTCCTGCAAGCTTGGCATTCAGACAAATAAGTTATACAGTAGACACATACAGGTAAACCATATTTGCCCACCATTTAAAAAAGCTAAGACAGAAACAAAAAGATCAGAAGACATGCTCTCCAACAGCTGAACACCTATATAAACAGGGATTAACACCAAACAAACAAGCAAGCAGAAAACAATACCCAATCAAGGAACAATACCCAATCAAGGAAAAAAATACCCAATCAAGGAGAAAGCCTCATCAACATTGACAGGGCAAGCTACTGTATATAAACAGGGAGCAAATCCCATTCTCGTTAGAACTGATGAAGTTACCTAGTTGGATAACCAAATGTCTACAATGAAATAATCAGTTTAGAGAGCACCAAAGACTTCACCGTTCAGCCCCGAACTACATATATATTCTTCTATTGGAAGAAATGCTATGCATACTACCTTGAGTTCCTATATTGAAAGCTGGCATATAAATCTAAGGGTGTAGGTGTACTTGGAACCCTATGAGTGAAGTAATTTTTCTGAGGGAGCATGGTTGTTCAGATGCACAGGAATTTTTTTTACTGGTTTTCTTGTACTGTTTCCCATTTTTAGTCTAAGTCACCTTGAGTCATTTTGAGTTCAGCAGCCTCCAAATAAATACATAAGTAACTAATACGTTGTCAAGGGCACAATCAAAAAAAGGCCTGCCTCAACTCTGCAGTTAGCTTGTGCCACCATAAAGGCCCACTGCAAAAGAAACACGCTTATTATGGCTGTCAGAAAGTGCCTGAAAAAAACTGTGTCAGGTTCTCCCCACAGGATCTGGCAGAAAACTGTAACACTCCTGGTTTTCCTTGACTTTACTAAAAGTTTACTAAGCCATGAATTTGCAGAAGTATCACAGACTTGGGGAGCGGGGGGGGGGGGGGTCATGATGGCTCATCAGTTAAAGATGCTGAGCTTGTCAGCTGGAAAGCTGACAGACCGGGTTCAAGATCCAAGTACCATATGAGGGGTTGAGCACCCGTTACTTGCTTCACTCCTGCCCACCTAGCAGTTTGAAAGCATGCAAATGCAAGTAGATTAATAGGTACCACTTCGGTGAGAAGATAGCAGAGTTCTGTGTGCCTCGGCATATAACTATGTTGGTGATATGACCATGGAAAAGATCTTCAGGCAATGTTAGGTCTCTGAGCAAAAAAAACAGAGATGAGCAACACCCCCAGGAGTCAAAAACGACAGGACAGGGGAAATATATTATTTTTATCACAAACTCAGGCAAGTAAGATGGACATGAATCTTTTGTACGAACAACAACCGAGTTAAAGAAAAAAGTTGACTGCCCACTATCCATGTGAGCAAGCACTCTCCCCCTTACACCCACAGTTATTTAAACCCATTGCTAATTCCTACAAATTAGAAGACATTTTGCTTGTGGTTACATTCGGAAACATTAGATATGAAACGTTAGATATGGAAGTTGTTGAATGTTAATGTAACAACCATCTCTAGTTAAAAATATGTAGAGATTCTCAGTCATCCAGATCATGGTTGTGCCAAAGGTGCTTTTTCAGGATGCAACTGGTCTTTCTTGTTTTTTCTTTGAAGACGTTTCGCTTCTCATCCAAGAAACTTCTTCAGCTTTAACAGGATAGTGGGGAATGGAAGGATTTATATTCCTTGCAGACAACTGGTTATTTGCATCCTTTTAGAGGGTTTTTGAAGCACTTGGAGGTTTATCTGTGTCCTCAGGGTAGTGATCCTGGTTCCTGTAATCTGCAATTTTTTCTTTGGAAATCAGAGGTGGTATTCAGCAGGTTCTGACCAGTTCTGGAAAACTGGTAGCAGAAATTTTGAGTAGTTCGGAGAACCGGTAAATACCACCTCTGACTGGCCCTTCCCCCATCTATTCTCTGCCTCCTGAGTCCCAGCTGATTGGGAGGAAATGGGGATTTTGCAGTAACCTTCCCCTGGAGTGGGGAGGGAATGGAGATTTTACAGTATCCTTCTCCTGCCATCCCCACCAAGCCACGCCCACCAAGCCACACCCACAGAACTGGTAGTAAAATAATTTGAAACCCACCACTGCTGGAAATCCATTCCTACTCCCACACCATTCAAAGGGTGTCTATCCCAAATTGTATAGTTAAAAGTCTGTAGAGATTCTCAGTCAACCAGATAGTTGTGGATTTATTCTGGAGAGCTGACCTGCATTCTCCTAAAGTTTTAAGACAAAACTTTGTCTCACCAAGTTAATGTCACATATATGCACCATTAAAATCAGAATAGCAGCTTCTTTTTTTTCTTTTTGTCATTTTGCACATTTTGAATTAAAACATGAAACTCGGGCCCTCCCTCGGCCTTCTTTCTTTTGTGTTGATTTGAGTTCCTTAATAGCTACAGATGAAAACACACAACTTGAAAAGAAGGCAATATGCCTACTACCTGCAGTGAAAGCAACCTGCTGAATCCCGGGGAAAAAAATCTATTCAGGATCTCTATATGAATATTTAAAACAAGACAAAACACAAAGCAAGCAGCATAGCAGCTTGGCTGACAAGCCATCCACAGAAAAGCACCCGCATTCAATTACCTTCAGTCACTTAAGAATTGGAACTGCAATCTCGGTGGAGTTTGGCAAAAGTGCAGTTGTAGCATTACTGATTATTGCTGCCAATAATTCTAATTATCCAATACAAGGCAAGCCGGCAAGAGAAGAGAATGGAAAACTTTCCGGGGATAAACGGTGATGATCAAACCTGAAATGCATGACTTGGCATATAGCTTAAGAAAATTGTGCTGGAGAGTAAGAAATGATGGCCTGCGAACCCTTAGACTCATTCGGTGGCTTGGGGATCAAACAAGATACAGGATGGGGCCATCATGTTGGCTTTTTGAATTTCTGTGAATGCAAGTGTCTCCTGCTAGTTGATTGGAACTATCTTTTTAATAAACCTGGAAGAAATCAGGGTTACTTCAGGCCATTGAAAGTAATGAAACAATTTCTAGGTTATTCACCATGGCAGCAGGCTGTAATGGGCTGTGAAAATAACCTTGAGACAGAAAAGGAAGAGTCACAGCCTAGACAACAATCAGAGAAGAGGTATCTCTGTTCAGAGAAGGAATGGGGATGTACCAATGAAGGAGAATATTTGTAGCTCAGGGTTGACATGAGGAGTGTTTGGTGCTCTCTGAGCTTAGCTTATGGTTTAGGGTGGGCGAAAGGTTGGGTTAGCGGTGAAATCCATCCGGATCTATCCGGTTCGCACAAACCGGTAGGGCCACCAGCAGGAGGCTCCGTTCTGTTTTTTTACCCTCTGCGCATGCGCAGAAGAGGTGTGCACGCTCACATTACCGAACCGGTAGCGAAGGTAAGTGCATTTCACCGCTGGTTTGGGTGTCCCTGCTCCAGTCCAACTTCTTAATCATTATACCATCCTAGATCTAACACCAACATTTAAATTATTATGGAAGGAACGGAATCTAAGCACACAGCTAGAGAATTCTCTTCTGAGAGGTTGCATTTTAAATTGACAGTAGGGAGAAAATAGACTAAAAGACTAAGGAAGGTTGTGAAAGCCCACTATTTACTGTTGACAGATCTCTCTGTATGCCTTTATGTGGGTTTTCATTTGAATAGCTATGATTGGGTTAATTTGAATAGATATGATAGGGTTTGAATATACATGATTGTTGTTAATTTGCCTAGATTTTTTTTTTTTTTTTTTGTAAAGAGCTATTGCTGGTGGGTGAGTAGCTTCTGCCACTTTAATGCTTCTGAGACGATTTCTATAACAGTCTTTTGAAAAGAGGCGAGTCATACAGGAAGACATAAGGTACAAAGTTATAATGTGAAAATTGCACTGTGCTGAGGTCTTGCACTAATGTGTTGGATCTTATTGTGTGAAGGAATGTCAGCTGAATCTTCTAGGGAATGTTAAGGCAGGCTGGAGAATAAAGAACACGGTAACAAGTAGAATGGAGCTTCACAAGAAAATCAATTGAATAGATACAATAAATGGTTTAGAATCAAAGAGAAGCTTTGGTAATCATATTTTAAGTGTAATGGTATGTATCAGAGTGCAAAATGTGTACCTTGATGAAATACCCAGTGCCTGATATTTGCTGTTTGCAACTTTCAGAGGTCCCATCTCCACCCTAAATAAGTGAAAGCAGCTTCCTCAACCTCTTTTTAATATATTTCTGGAGAAATGTTTTTGATTGTGAAAATGGTAAAAGGGAAATCTTAACTATTGTTGGGACTTAAGATAACCATTTTACGCCTTAAAATTCCTGACACGTCTCCCTCCCAAGTGGGTTGACCTTAGAAGGCAACCTGCCACAGATGGTGTAAAGTTGGATGCTGAACTTCTTCATTTATCAGCTGGAAGACTCAAATCCAGGAAACCTCCACTGGCACTTGTACAACATCTGCCCAACAACTTTAACACTGATTCCCAATGGAGAGCCAAACGGGCACTGAACACCCAGACATAGGAAGGAACACCCAGACATAAATGACCCCATTAAAAAAGATGCCAGACTTTGAACTACCATGTCAGCTATTGACAATCTCAAATAGGATTCACACTTCATGTGGCATGCCGGGACTCTCTGTATAAACGGGGCATAGTATCCTCCCCTCAGTGTGATAGGATACCCATGTGCAACTGTAGATCACATCATGGCCAGCTGTAAGCTGAGGGTTTCAATGGTTAGATGGCCTAAAGATAAAGGTAAAGGTTCCCCTCGCACATATCTGCTAGTCGTTCCCGACTCTACGGGACAGTGCTCATCTCCGTTTCAAAGCCAAAGAGCCAGCTCTGTCCAAAAATGTCTCCGTGGTCATGTGGCCAGCATGACTAATTGCCAAAGGCGCACGGAGCACTGTTACCTTCCCACCAACGGTGGTCCCTATTTTTTCTACTTGCATTTTTTACGTGCTTTCGAACTGCTAGGTTGGCAGAAGCTGGGACATGTAATGGGAGCTCACCCCGTTACGCGGCACTAGGGATTCAAACTGCTGAACTGCTGACCTTTCAATTGACAAGCTCAGCCACTGAGCCACCATGTCCCTAGACATTGATAATTAAACATAGCTCTTTGGAACATTTATATTTTGTTGTGTTTTACTAATCTAAATGAAATGTTAATATGTACTGCTAGTCCACGTATGGTGTGCCATATGCTGAATAAATCAATCAGTGCCATTGTCATTTTGCACGGTTACTAAATGAATGGCTGCCAGTCATTACCTGTACTGCACTTCCTTGAGCTATAGAACTGAAGAACCATTCTAAGGGAAGGGGGGGAAAAGATTTTGGAAACAAAAAGTAAATGAACCAAGCAAACTCACAAAAATATAATGCAGCCTTGTAATGTGGCAACAGATCAAACTGTTAATGGTTTACTCAAACATAACTCTGGAACATAATGGAGAGACTGATAATAGCAATGGCACTTAGACTTATATATCGCTTCATAGTGCTTTACAGATCTTTCTAAGTAGTTTACAGAGTCAGCAAATTTCCCTCAACAATCTAGATCCTCATTTTACCAACCTCAGAAGGATGAAAGGTTGAATCAACTTTGAGCCACTCAGAATTGAACTCCTGGAGTGAGCAGTGAGGGGTGAGTTTGGAAAAATAAGAAGAGGAGGGAAATCTTATTGAAAGGACAAAGCACCAAATGCAGTGTTAAGAGAGGGAAACGGGTCTTTTTTTTTTTTTTTGGAGGAAGTTCGGATTTATAAAAAGCATAAAGAGATATTTCACAGCCAAGATTTGCTTCCTTCAGAAAATTGCGGATGATATTTCATTAAATTGCTCTGCTTCCCGGCAACATATTAAGCGCAAATAAGCTCCTTCTGCAGTGCTTTTTTTGTGTGTGTGTTTTTTTTTAACTCTATCTACTGCGTCTTTGGGAAATATTTGGCAAATCAGAGTAGCATGTATTGCAGAGCGAATGACAGCTGCTGATGTTGGAGTTTTGAAATCAATCCATCCATCATGATTTCGAAAGAAAAGAGAGCACTGCATCAGACCAAAAGAAACAGCTGCTTTAGTTGATCACAGCTGCACACCTTGCTTTTAGACAGATATTTAGATATGTGCCAATCAAAGGGAAAACCAGCAGTGGAAGAAACGAAAGGAGAAGAAAAGGGATTAAAGAGTAGAGTACATTTACATGGAACAGTATATGTTATCCTGTGGCTATCTAGTCATTGATTCTTCACCCTCTTTTCTTGTATACTGTGTCAGGCACCAAATTAGCCTGCATTCTTCCCTTGCTAGAGA
The DNA here is from genome assembly GCA_022577455.1 of Arizona elegans. Taxonomy (NCBI): domain Eukaryota; kingdom Metazoa; phylum Chordata; class Lepidosauria; order Squamata; family Colubridae; genus Arizona; species Arizona elegans. The sequence goes on from JAKOOJ010000005.1 coordinate 71,466,342, forward strand.
TGTTTGCTATTTACTGCCTCACCAACTCAAGGTAGCAGAATGAACATAGGGGAATAGCAAGGCTCCTTACTATATTTAGCATTTTGCATTCCTACTTGCCTACTCTTCAGCCCACGGTCATTTAGGTGAATATACAACCCATCAATAACAAGATAGGATAAGTAAGAGGCCCATTTCCGTTTCTGCATGAATGAAGAATCATCTGTTTAACGTCTGGTCAAGAACTCAATGAAAATAAAATTCACGTCATGGAAAGGTTTTGCTGCCTATTCTTAAAATACAGGTAGTCCTCGACTTAAAACAGTTCGCTTAGTGACCGAACAGTACAGCAGCAATGAAAAAAGTGATTTATGACCATTTTTCAAAGTTATGATCATTGCACCATTCCCAAGGCCACGTGGTTTACATTCGGAGGCTTAACAACCGACACACATTTACGATGGTTGCAGTGCCCCAGGGTCACTTGATCCCCTTTTGTGATCTTCTGACAAACAAAGTCAATGGAGAAACCACTTAACAACCCTGTTACTAATTTAACAACCGCAGAGTTTCACTTAAACAATTTTTTTTAAAAAAAATTTGATTTATATGCTGCCCTTCTCCGGAGACTCAGGGCGGCTTACAAGGCGTTAAGCAATAGCCTTCATACTTTTGCATATTTTATACAAAGTCAGATTATTGCCCCCACAAACTGGGTCCTCATTTTACCTACCTTAGAAAGGATGGAAGGCTGAGTCAACCTTGAGCCTGGTGAGAATTGAACTCATAGTAATTGCAGGCAGCTGGAAGCTAAATACTACCTTTAACAGTAGCATTAGTCTGCTGCGCCACTCAGGCTCTGATGTGGCAAGTAAAGTTGTAAAATGGGACAAAGCTCACTTAGCAACATAAATTTTGGCCTCAACTGTGGTCATAAGTTGAGGACTACTCTGTACCTCTGGTACACCAGAAATGGCAAAGGAACATACAAAATACCGTATTTTTCAGACTATAAGACACCCCCCCCCCAAGAGTGGGTGGAAATGTCTGTGTGTCTTATAGAGTGAATATTGCATCAGGGGCGGGGAAGGGGGCTGGTGCTGCACCGATTAGCTGTTGTAGACAGTGGGGATCACTGCTGCCTATCACCGCCTATTGCCGTAACTGCCACCTATTTGCCGCCGCCTGTTGGCAGTGAACAGGCAGCGTCAAACGGGCCGTGGTGGCAGAAAATGGGCCGCGACAGCTGCAAATGGGCCACAGTGGTGGCAAATGGACTGCAGTGAATGGGCAGTGGCAAATAGGCTGCAGCAAATGGGCGATGGCGAATGGGCATATTTTTTTTCTTGTTTTCCTCCTCTAAAGCTAATGTACGTCTTATAGTCTAGAGCATCTTATAGTCCGAAAAACACAGTAAATAAAACCTTAAATAAGAATGCCACTATGCTCTTTGATCAGAAATACAGGAATACAAACACGCAAAAGTACACACACATAAGTGTAGACCACAGACACAGATATAGATAAAATAGTGGCCATGTAGTGTAGAACAGCACCATCTTGAGATGTCAAAGGCCAAAATGAATAAACAGTTCAGAGACTACCGTGTCATGTTAATTTCTACAGGTAAACACTAGTTCATATAAACTATCACAACCAGTGAATCCGCATTTCAAAACACTTCAAAAGACGGGTACTTCTCTGCAAAGTCTTCTAGCTTCAGGTGACTTCCCACAAAGGTTAAATGAACCAAGAACAAGTCATTCCAGTTTTCGTCTCTAATGCTCCCAATGCTGGTTAATTAGTTTGCAGGCTTGACCTGGTTTTCTGAAATGAAAAGGAATATTGGTGGGGAGTTTTTTGGTGCCCCTTAGGATGCATTCTGGCACTGCAGTTAGGACTGTATCTGGCATAAAGTTAGGACTGTATTTCCCACAGAAAAAAATCTGGAACTTGGGCCTTGGTTTAAAGGAAGTTCTTTGCTGTGAAGACTAGACACAGGTAGTCCTCAACTTACAACAATTCATTTAGTGACCGTTCAAAGTTGCAACAGCACTGTAACCGTTTTTCCCATGGTCATGTGATCAACATTCAGATGCTTGGCAACAGACTCATATTTATGACGGTTGCAGTGTCCCAGAGTCCTGTGGTCACCATTTGCAACCTTCTGCAAAGTCGATGGAGAAACCAAATTCACTTAACCACCGAATCACTAATTTACCATCTGCAGTGATTCACTTAACAACTGTGACAAGAATGGTCATAAAATGGGACAAAATTCACTTAACAAATGTCTCACTTAGCAACATAAATTTTGGGCTCAATCATGGTCGTAAGTCGAGTACACTACCTGTGTACTTGACATCAAAGTTTGAAAGGCAAATTAATTCAGTCTATAAGACAAATAACTTTATGTTATGTCAGATGGAGAAATGTGAAAAATAAATAAATAGTATACACTTTGACTTCAGCACAGTAAATATCTTGAAAAATAAGCTCCATCTTTTCTTGCACAAGGAAGGTCACTTTCCTATTATCTATATTTCAATATAATTAAATTTGGTTTTCTTTTTATCTTACGTCAGAAATTTTTTTTAAAAAAAAAAACGATATGTCCCTCCATTTGATTCAGTCTTCCATCCTTCCGAGGTAGGTAAAATGAGGACCCGGATTGTGGGGGCAATAAGCTGACTTTGTATAAAAAGAACACTGCTTTTGGGGGGGTGGGGTGAAAGCCCTACTAAGCAGGTATATACAAAAGTATGAAGGCTATTGCTTAATGCATTGTAAGCTGCCCTGAGTCTCCGGAAAAGGGCAGCATATAAATCGAACCAATGAATAAATAAATAAATTTTGAAACCAGCCCTCATGATTTATTATACATGGTATGCCCTCATATTTGCAAACCAAAGTCTTGATTATTTCAATTATCAAAAGCAACATTGCGGCTGTGTGCAATGGTTCAATTGTTTCAAGACTGGAGTGCGTACAATCTTGACAGTTGTGCTGTTGACTTTCTGTGGAACATCAGATCAAATTTAAAAACTCATTTCTCATCCTTAAACTGCCTCATCAGACTGGCCCATTTTATAAAACAGATTGGCTCACCTGGACTATGACAATATCTCTTTACAGCTCTAGATTAACAAACTCCAATATGAATTCTGTCTTTCTGTGCTCTTCAAGCTATTCTCTTGCAAACAAATCTGAAAACATGAATTTCAGTCTCTTAAGAAGATAGAGACAGTAGATGGACCTTTCCAAATGATGTGCCCTATCTAGATTGTAGAGCTGAAAATTTGATCTGCAAATACTGTATAAGTACTCCTTGATTTACAACCATTCATTTAATGACTGTTTGTCATGCACAATGAATGAGGACCATTGTGGGAGAAACTGGAAGCATTGCTGCAAGACCGGCTGGAAAAATAGCAGGCTCTGACGAGCTCCATGAAAATCCAGCCAGACAAACCATTGTTGGGGGATCTTCGAACTGGAACCATCCTGTAGGGATGGTGAAGAAGGAGAGGTGTCTTGGAAGACCAAGAGGAACAACTCCTCCAATTCGAAAGGTTGGAGGCAGCTCTTTGGACCGATGATGGGGGTGGTGGCCATTGTAAAATGACCGCTCTGAAGCTGGGGCAACTGGACTAAGTTTTTGTGCAGGAGCGGTGTTTGAACTGAGTGCTGGTACCAGGTGAGTGATTGGCCAACTAACAGGTAAAAAAAGAAAAATTTTAATAACTTTAAAAGGTGTCCCGGAGCGGAAATGAGCAGCTAATTGGCACGTAGGAAATTCAATGGAGGGAAAAGAACAAAGATGATGTTAAAATACTAAAGCCCAAGAAAGAAAATTTCCAAATTTTACAATTGGATTTATAATTGGATTTGGAGAAACGAAAAATAACAAAAGAAAAAGAAACCTGAAGAAAAATATATTTTATGTGGATTTAAAATATTTTTGACAGCTTTGACATTTAATTGGTCTGAGAATATTGTGGATTTGAGAGAGATATCTGCTGGTGGAAATAGAGTACTGCAATATTGTTTGGAACATAGAAGAGAAAATAACAGCTGTGACCTTGACTACTAAAAGATAATCTGGAAACTGTGAGAACTTTTAAGAAGTATTTGTCTTTTTACATTACTTGGTTTCGATTTTCAATGGCGGTGGAAGATAACAAAACTTTAGCTTGGAGTGGATTGGATAAATATTTGAACTGAACATTATTTGGAAATAAAAAGTGACTATATGGACTTTAAAATTTTAATTAAATATAATTCAAAAGTTTTAACAATTTCTTAAATTGACAATATGGAGTCTTGGATGTGTGAGGAATTAATTGAGATGTTTAAAAACATGTGTGAATCATTAAAAAAAGTAATTTTTATTACTTTTAGTAATTTTGCTGAAATATACAGAACAGGAGAAAAAGAACATAAATGAGGAGCAAGAAGATAACATTGAAAGAAAAAGAACTGAATGCAAAAAGCAGTTAAATGATTTCACTGGGATTTACAGTGGCAAAAAAAGGGTAAGGGGGGAATATCCCCCCAAAAAGAATCAATTAAAGGCTAAAAAGGGAAAGAGTAGAAAGAGATTAGGAGAAAGCTTGGGGAGATATATTACTACTCGAGTAATATATCTAAAAGTAAGAAAAAGGATTTGGACGACAAGATATAATAAATATAAAAATAAAAAGAACAAGCTAAGGGAATAGGATAAAAGGAGAAAATTATTAAGAAGTGGAATTTTGGAGAGACCAAGAGGAAATGGTTAAAGAGAAGAAGAATAGTGGAAAGGAGGAAGGGAAATGAGGTACATATTAGTAGATTTAAGGGAACTGTATTAATACTATTAATTGTGGATGGTCTATCAAGTTAAAGGGTTTTAATGTAAGAATTGAATATGATGTATATTGCTTACAGTAAAACAGAATAGCAAATGAAATATGAAATGACAATTTGATTTAATTATGAAGACAATTTAAATTAAGAGACAAAATTGAAATGTTAAAAAGCGGGGTGGGGATTTTGAGAAATATATTTTGTAAATGGAAAAATAAGATAATTAATTGATGTTATTGTAACATTAGGAATTAATGGCAGATAGTGATATTGTTTATGTATTATGTATCAAGAAAAGATTAAGATAAGATAAAGAAGAATGAAAAAATATTATGGCTGAAATTGGAATCATGTAAAACGTACTTGGGAAAAAAAGAATAATATAATAGAAGCTGAAATAATAAGATATACTGGAAAAATGATTAATTTGTGATAAAAAATATATAAAAGAGTTGAATATGAAAGTGGAAAGATTGGAATAGATTATAAAGATTAATATATATAAGATGTATAAGATAGAGTCAACACTCTGTTCATAAAAAATGTATGATAAAGAAAAATTCTAATAAAACTTGTTTACAAAAAAGAAAAAAAAGAATGAGGACCATTGTGTAGATTGCAGCATAAATGATTTTTTGAAGCCTGTACATTAGAATCCTATCATGCAGATTAACAGGTGTGGCTTGGTAAAATAAAAGACAAAGCCAGGTATAGGTGATGATAAGCCATCATGTTTATTCAGCTGAATAAAGACGGGTCCCTCCAAGAAGGAAGGAACCCTGAGCATAGTGCCAAGCAGATATTTATAAATTTCCTTGCTTTCATTTCATTACATAATATGCACCTGGCACACTACAGGTAAGATATAGAAAACATAGAAATCATAAAAATAGCCAAGCATGCCTTCTGTGGCTTTGGTCACAGGCTAGTGGTTTCCTATGAAACTTTCCAAGGCCTGCTATGTCCTGAACTTTAGTTTTGCCATTTCAACATATGTTCCTTTTGGCTAATCATCAGAATCATCTGATTCCTGACCAGCAATCTGGTCAATGAACAATCCACACCACATTGGTGCTAGATAAGGCTCAACAGAATTCAAGGTGGGGGGATTTGGGTCTCTTGTGGCAATGCAAGGACTCTAAATTTACAGCGCATTTTACTGTGCGGTCCAGCTCTCCCTGCTCTTCTCTTGTACCATTCAGTACCATTGTAATTTTGAATTTTGTAATTCAAAATTACAATGGCACTGAAAAAAGTGATTTATACCTGGTCCTCATACTTACAACCAGGGGTGAAATCTAAAATTTGTTACTACCAGTTCTGTGGCCATGGCTTGGTGGTGGGGGTAATGTGACTGGGTGGGTGTGGCCAACTTTTTAAAAAAAATTATTTTAAAAAGCATTTTTCGTACAACTTCTTCGGCTGAAGAGGTTGCAGAAAAAAATGCTTTTAAAACCTGTGACAATCAGGCAACTCAGCTGGAATCGTCAGAGGCTTTTAAAAGCATTTTTTTCCTACAACCTCTCTTACCATCTCTTCGGCCAAGAGGTTGCAGGAAAAAATGCTTTGAAAAGCCTCTGACGATCCCAGCTGAGCCGCGCAATCATCAGAGCCTTTTTTTTTTTACTTTTAAAAGCATTTTTTCGGCCAAAGAGGTTGTAGAAAAAATGCTTTTAAAAGGAAAAAAAACAGCTTCTAATGATCGCGTGGCTCAGCTGGGCATGGGGGGGTGCAGAGATTTTGCTACCGTTTCTCGGAACCATGCGCCACCATCGCTACTGGATCGGGCAATCAGGTCCGAACCGGGAGCATTTCATCCCTGCTTACAACCATCTCAGTGTCTTCATGGTCACGTAATCAAAATTTGAGTGCTTGGCAACTGGCCTCTATTTATGACAGTTGTAGTATCCTGGCATCATGTGATCTCCATTTGTGATCTTCCCATCTGTCTTCTAACAAGCAAAGTCAATAGAGAAAATGGATTCATTTTGCGACTGTATGATTCATTAAACAGCTGGGGTGATCCACTTGGTAATTATGGCAAAAGACGTCATAAATTCAGGTTGGTCATGTGATGATCCATTTTATGACCCTCATACTTACGACTGTAATGGGCAGCCTGCATTACGGTTGTAAATTAAGGACTACCTGTGTGGAATACCTGATAGTTGTGGATTATGGAGATTCTAGACTGCTTGGAAAGTGATGGATTGGGAAAAGCAGTTGTAGATAGAGCAGTTACGATAAAGAATTTATCTTCCAGAGATGACCATCTTAACAGCTTCATTTTATTGCTGTATCATGAAACAGTTGCCTTATGAGCTTTGATGTTATAGAATAATATAATATCATGTCTTGGGACCAGGTTATCTGAGGGACTGTCTCTTGCCAGTTGCACCTACCCAACCCACTAGAGCAGGGAGGGAAGGAATACTGCAGATCCTGTCCCCTAAGGGGATACATCTGGCGGGACCCAGAAGAAGGGCCTTCTCCGTGGTGGCTCCCTCCCTCTGGAACATCATCCCTCCAGAAATTAGACTGGGCCCCACTCTGACACTTTTTTGGAAGACCTTGAAGATGTGGTTTTTCCAAAGGGTCTGGGGAACCCAGAATGGGATGGAGCCCATTAAATATGAGTGTGTGCTGTTGCTGAGAGGTTAGTGGGGGGTTATTTGTGTTTTTTACTTTTTATTATTTTTATTCCTTCTACATTGTGTTTTTATTTCCTGTAAATGGCCTAGAGTCACCGTGAGCAAGTAGATGGCTGTATATATTATTCAAAATAAATAAATGAAATAAGTGAATAATCAGAATTGTCATTGTGGTATCTTTATCCCTTTTCCTTTAATTAAGATTTTTCATAACTATACCTCCATATCGATTCCTTTTTCCTTTCCGAATATGGTATGAACTTTTTCTAATTTTGCCATGTTCCCACTGAGCATAATAAATATAGTTGCTGCCCAAGTGGTTTGTAGCCATCCTGAATTTAAAAATACCCAAAACAAACAAGACCACAAAACAAACCCCAGCAATCTCATTGAGAACCGCATGGTAGGTTGTGGTGTGTAACCCTAGAGGCTTAACTCTTATTAGAAAAAATATGTTCAAATTATTAACTTTAAATAAATACAAGAGGTTTTGGCTTATTTGAAACCATTAAAAAAAAAAGCTGAAAATCTGTCAAAGTCATCATGACTTCTTGTGGATGTCTACAGAGAAGAAGGCACGTGGGCTTCCAACTACTAGTTTACACTTGACATTTTGTCCAAGGCTACATCTCGGTGATGGACATTTTATTTATTTATTTATTTAACATATTTATAGCCTAGCCACACTCCAAAGAAACTTGTTGCAGGTTGTAATATACAGAAACATTCTGAAAGCAAATAAAGTAAAATATTAAATTAGTTTAAAAGCCACCATGATAAACATAATTAACTCCAAAAGACCCTGAAGGAATGGTCAATGAGGTGGGGGGGGGGGGACAAATTCACCTGACACTATAAAGTGAAATAATCCTGTCACAACTACCATAAGTAGTTGTGACACTTAAAATTCATTTTAATTCATTTTAATCTTAAAATTCATTTAATCTTACATTTGTGATTCAAAATCAGATACGCCATTACTAAACTTTGGATAAAACTGGATTCCTTTAGTAACTTCAGTCAGGGATTTGGGGACTGCTGAAATCAATCTGCAAGTTCATATGCAAGTGTAGATTGCTCACCCCAGTACTGCAAACTTACATTATAGAATCAGACTCATCCTAGATGGTTCTTAAGAATGTGGGAAGGCAAATAATCTTCAGGTTTCGCCCTTAGTTGGGACCAGAATTTTCTTTGCTAAGTCAAGCAGTTGCTAAACAAAAGATACCAATTAGCAAGAGCACTTCTGGTGGCTCCAGTTGTATTCCTTAGACTAGGCCAGCACTGTCATTAGGTGAGAACCTCATGTTTCTCCTGATCTCCCGTGGTTGCTGCCTCTTCAAATCTTCCACCCACCTATCTCCTCCCCCTCTCTGCCCTTTTGGCCACTCTGCTCTCTGCCATCTCTTCTGCCTGTGTTGCTCCACTCCACCACCTTCTGACAAAATGGAGGAAGAAACAAGGCAGGTCATCTGAGGGTGGCAGGGAATGGCAGGAGATAGCATGGATGGTGGAGAGCAGGATGGCAGGCCCACATAGCAACCAAAAATACAGTGATGGGGAACAGCTGTGGGCAGTTAGGCTGCCAAGTACCCAAATTTTGATTCTGTTACCACAGTGCCACTACAATGGCCATAACTCTGAGGACTGGTTGTAAATTCCATTCGTTCAGCACCATCATAACAATCCCTGAATGAATGGTTGTTAAACAAGGACTTTCAGTGTATATAGGTTACTTTAATTATCTGTCAGAAAATTATTTTTTCTCTGCAGAAGCTTGTCTATAGAGTTTACGAAGTGGATATGCTTAGGATCGCTTTGTTATAATTTATGTAGTTTCTAGTACTGTATTTCTAACCAGGGTACTCTATATCCTTATGACCCAACGAGAAACTTAAGAGTATAGGTTTGCTGTTTGTAATAAAAGAGTGACTTTTTAGCAGTAAAAAAGAGTTATGAATAGCTCCTGGGGATCGAAGGTACAGTATGAATACAAGAAATAAAATATTTATAGTAAAGCATTTGAAATAACATTTAAAATAGTTTGACTCAATTTGTGATTGCAATTTCGGAGACCAAAATAAAACATCCTAAATCAATGTGAAGTAACCTTGAGATAAATTTCAGAGAGCAGTGGAATTACAGTCTCAGGTGAATATGTTTGACTGGCGTTTTCGCAACACCTGGAAATGGCTGAAAGTTGAAAAACAGACATACAGGGCTGTTTGTGGTTTGCAGAAGTCACAAAGGAGAACAACGGTCCTACAAATAGAAAGCTTAGGGGTAAAAGATGGCCAGAACCCAAACCATATTTAGGATTACCAGACTTCTGGAAAAAAGGAAGACATGTTCTTCCTTCTGTCCTCATGTTCTTCCTCCAGCAGGCATAACTTTAACATCAAATATTGTCCAACCTTTTGAGTATCTAACATGCTTCCCTCCTGAGCAGCTTTTCTCCACTGCGCAGTGCTTCCCTAATAAATGCTAACAAGCAAGTTAACAAGCTTCTTAATTAGTTGATTAGTACTCTTCCCCCAACTTGTGCTGCTGCCTGAAATTGACAAGACCAGTCAATTTCAGTATGTATTAGTTGCTACTGAGGGTTTTTAATCTCCTAACCAGCTTTAGCACATTCTTACAATTGAAAGACAGCCTTTCTCAGCTGGAAAAGAAATTTCATAAATATGTAGACCTGAGTGCATCTTTTTTTGCAATTTTTGACTGTAATTTTTGTTGCAGATGCCAAGAAAGTTAAACAGTTAGTGTGGTCCTCCTTTCCAATTGCCCATGTCCTCCTTTGCCTGTTCAGATATCTGGTAACCCTTCCTTCCTTCCTTCCTTCCTTCCTTCCTTCCTTCCTTCCTTCCTTCCTTCATTCCTTCTTTCCTTCCTTCCCTCCCTCCCTCCCTCCCTCCCGTCCATTACTGGAAACAAACCAAATAATATCCTCACCATTTGAAATTTCATTGGCCAGTACCTTATTACTCTATTAGAAACAAGAAGAGTATTTTTTTACAGTATTTTGTTCATATTGTGTATTGTGATTTTGTATACTTTTATCATTTTAATATTGTAAGCCTCCCAGAGTTACCTTGCGGTAAGAAGGGTATCCAATAAATTTAATAAATTAGATGATAGATAGATAGATAGATAGATAGATAGATAGATAGATAGATAGATAGATGATAGATACATTTATAGGAAAATCTCTCACTGGAAGAAAAATAGTGGGGGTAGGGGAAACCTGGACAGCTCTCTCTATACAAGGGGGTGGGTGGGCAGGGAATATAGAATTAGTTGTATTTTTTAGATACTTATATTTATTATCCTACAAGTTTTGGATGGTTCTTTCATCAAAAATAACTGTATGCATGGGAGACTTATGCATGGGAGTGGAAGAAATAGATTATGTGCAGAATAAATACCAAACCAGAAAGTACCAGATAGCTTTTAGTTAAATGTTGTGTAGAAATGTATAGTTTATAGGGGGCAAAATAGCTTATTGTTATGAAGAATTATATAGTACACAGGGGGGGGGGAGAATAGAGGGGTGGTAAAGCATGATATAATATAATGGGGATGGATTTCACCTTGGGGAAGTCATGGGGTGTGGGGAGGAAGGGAGGGATGGGGGAGGGGAAAAAATGGGGGAGGGGAAATTGATGTTTGTAAAACTTTTTCAATAATAAAAAAAACTGTATGCAAACAGAAGTTTACAATACTTATTATTAAACACATTTAGAACTATGGTAATAGGAAGGCATACAGTCTTCTTCCCTTCCATAGCTCTATTCCTTAAGGGGTAAAAAGAGTGTCTGAAACTTTACAGGTGCTCTTGGCAGCAATTCTCCCCTTCCAAAACAGACCCCCCCTTCCTCTGTCTTTGCATTGCCACTCTCAAAATGCCATGTAAAACAGGTTGTAGCTTTAGAGCAAGAGAAATGGACTTGTTTTAGTCCCTAAAATCTGTAAGTGATAAAAGGAATTTTCACCATAGTAATAAACATTTCAAAATGTCTGCATTTCAGTAGCTGAACAGAAATGGGAATTAAGAAACTGTTTATTTGAAATGCAGTGAAATTATTAATAATTTTATTTTTAAAAAATTATTACTAAAGTCCAAAATAATATAGCAGTTTTCAAATGAAACATTACAAGATAAGAGGGAAAGTCAGGTACCAGAAAAAGGAAATCAGATAAAGTAAGCAGTTATATTATCTATGAGGAAAAAATACAGTATACCAAAAATCCATAGTAGAGTGATAACCTTAATTATGTGAAATGAAGTCTCATGAACTAGTTCACCGACTCTCAATTTTCCAAGGACTTTCATTAGGAATGAAGGATTTAAAAAGAGGGGGAAATGCAAAAAAAAAAAAAAAAAAAGGCCTTGTCAACACAAGGCCAATCATTAATATTTATTATTAATTCAGCACATTCAGAGCTGTGCTGTATTTTCTTCTTCAGGGACATTCAATCTCATTTTCGGATTTTCAGAACAAGCTGAAACAACCTACAGAACCATTAATTGCCTTCTTCCCTTTTATTTTAGTTTCCTAAGACAGCAATGAGGTCCCCAAGCATGTTGGCTTACAGTAAATATTAATTACTGGCCTTGCTGAGTGCCCAGTAAAAAAAACTGATCTCACCCCCATATTCTGGATGCTTCTTTCAACAATAATGTATCCAGTTTGGGAATAATGGGTGCTATTCAAATATTTTTTGAAAGGAGAACATGAGAAAAATATTCAAAATTTCATGATGAAAGGAAGGAAAACAGTGATGAGAAATGGGATGATTTTGGCAGCAATTTGAGCAAGTCACTCTCATTAGCCCCTAACAGAGAAATGTTTTTATGGGGAAAATACAAGGTAGAAGCATTAAGTATATATGTCTCCTTGAGTTTACCAAAAATAAAGATGGGATAAAAATCTAAATGAAAAAAATAATCAGGTTCGGCTACTTGCAGTTCAAGGATTGCATACAACAAATGAATTGATTGTGAACCATTCCATAATGGCTTCTGGCTGAACTTTTGCTTATCTTCTCCCGAAACCTGAAATTCTAGTTTAAAACATTAATAACCTTTTTTGGAAGACTGGATCAGATTAACAGGTGTGGCCATGATGTTATAAATCTAGTTTCCATGGTCAGCTAGTGCCAAGAGTTTCTGTTGAAATTTCTTGTTATTGTGAGTAACAATTTATGGTTATTGTAATTCCTTTCTAATTATTAGTAGTTTAGAGTGTCACAGATGTGCCCTTGGAGAAACTATTTCAGTGACAGTTACCAAAAGATGTTTTAGGCCTGAGAAATGAAGAAAACATTGCAATTCTGACTTAACTCCCTGGGGTGAAAATAGGGAGGAAAGGGAAAATAAAGTCAGATTTCAGGTTTCTGTTACTATAACCTCCCTCAGGGCATTGAGTACCAAAGACACTGTAGATTCAAACTTATCCCAGTGTTATTTCACCTGTGAAGGAATTCATTATGCTAATGGTCAACAACTCTGCCTTGGATCCATAACACTCTGAAAATGTCCCATCCTTGGCTGAATGACATACAGTTGACCAGTGTGAATTGTAAACAATGCATCTCAGCATTGGATGGCTGTGATGGGCCTTGAAGTGTTGACACCAAGGAGAGCATATGATTCTAAGCATGCCCAGCAGTGAGTACATTGAGGCTGGGTTAGCTCACAGTCAGCTGTCCGTCTTTCTATATCAGGGGTGTCAAACTCACAGCTCGCAGACCAGATGCTTCATGTGCTGGCCACGCCCCATTTTAGCAAGGGGGGAAAATGTCGCAATATGTCACGTGAGAACAACATGACGCCGCTAGTTTGACACCCATGTTCTACATGATGTTTGTTATTGTAGTTCACAAACCATGAATGAAATGGTTAAACTCAGACTTACATTTTTTTTTTTTGTCTTTCTGAAATCATTTCATAATTTACATGAAGGCTTTTTCTTTCTTGCTACCAGTTTTTCCTTCTTTTAGGAAGGAAGGGAGGGAGGGAGGGAGGGAGGGAGGATGCTTCCCTCCTCTCGGTCCAGGTCTCATTCTGAAAAGCACAGTGGAAGTACAAGTTTCTTGTCTTCTCTAAATTGTGTGCTCCCAAAGGATTTGTGGATTTCTCTAGATAGTGAAAACTGCCAATGAGAATATTTGTAGTGATGAATTAAGAAAACTAAACCTGCTAGATTTTGCTGACTGACATTCTTGATTTCACTTGAAGGCCCTCAGCTAAAGACAGTTTCCTCACAATGTAGCTGGCTGGGAAAATGTAAAGAGGAACATTCAGCCATTGGTATATTTTCAAAAAATATAAAAAATCTTTTATCACAGATTTAAGCCTCTGGTTAAGAAATATTTCTTCCTTCTTCTCAGCTTGGAGAAAAGAAGAGCAGGAGACATTGGAAAGAGATGGAAAAGTGAAAAAAGTGATAGCAGAGAGAATATACTTTTTTGTCTGTTTGCTTCAGTCCTGCCTTTCATATGACTCAAGCAGATGCATGAAATTGAATTAAAAGTCAATGAAATAGCAATTGCATTTTCACGGATAAATAAGTATGTACACTAGAAATTCCTTTAAAAGGGAAAGTCCTTAGGATCATCCTGCACCAGTAAGAAAGAGAGGAAAGAAGGGGCATGTTTCTCTGGGGGAAAAAAGTCCTGGGCGTATTCAAGTACTTCTGCCTCTTTTCCTTACATAGGTAAATGACCAAGCACATTCACAGTTTGGGAGTGACTGAAATTTCCTTCTATTCATGCTGCTGCTGTACTTAGGAAGTACAATGCTTTGTGTGCCGACAACTGAAAAAACATTGATTTTTTTCCCCAGTATCGACCTCTGTCACTGAGACGTTCTGAAATAATTCCACAGAGATACCCTGGCAATGTGTATATTCATCACAGCCTGCCACATGTTGGTAATATTTGTCAAATCATTTCTGACACATGTTAAAATATTTTTTCCAATATTTTTTCAGAACAAATTTGCTTTCTCTTACTCATTGATCTGGCAGAGATAAATACAAATCAAATAAATAGTTGCCAAATTTATAGACATTTCATGGAGATAAAGTGTGTGTGTGTCAGGGATGGGTTCTACTTACCTTTATTACCAGTTCGCAGCGGGGCCACGTGCACGCAGAAACATTTTGATGACATTGGGGTCGGTGGGCGGGGCCTCCTGCCGGTTTTACTACCGGTTCTATAGAACCGGTGCGAACAGGGGGCAACCCACCACTGGTGTGTGTGTATGCGCGCGTATACATGCATACTGAGAGCCATTGGAGTGTAGTGGTTAAAGGCCAAGGCTAGAAACCAGGAGACTGTGAGTTCAAGTCATGCCCTAGACATAGCTGGGTGATCTTGGGGCAATCTCTCTCTCTCAGTCCTGGAAACAGGCAATGGCAAACCACTTCTGAAATCTTGCCAAGAAAATTGCAGGCGCTTTTCCTGGCAATCTCTAGGAGGCAACAATAACTTAAAGGCATCCTTCCACCTCCACCCAAATATATTCCCCATGAATAGCCAAATAATAGTTTTCAGGGCTAAGTTAGGCTCCAGAAACATCCTTTAGTAATACCAAAGTTGGTAGCCAAGAACAGTGATCAGAGTCAAAGACCACAATTGAAAGTTCCAAATATCAACTATGTCTTTCAAGCCCAACCATCAATATTATTTATTTCTTTATATTACCACAGATTTCATACAAATGACTTTACAATACAGTAGATAAAAACAATAATTAATATAATATCAAATAAATTACAAGAGATGGCTCTATTATTTTTAGCCCCCGGGCCCAGGCACAAAAGCAAGATTCATGGTCTTGTGAAAGGCCAGCACAATGGGGGATGACTTAATCTCAGACAAGATAATATTTCACAACCATGGTGGAGAAGGCCCCCAACATTCCTTAGCAGACAGTTCCTGGAGCATGCCCCTCCTATCAGACTAGATGGGACGGGTAGACACAACTGGTATTTTGTTATCTTTTATTATTGAATCTGTTGTTCTGTACTTCCTTTTGATCCTTTTTCCTCCACACATCACTAAAGCAGACACGAGAAAATGCACGATATAAAAAAGATGTTGAGACTCTAGAAAGAGTACAGAGAAGAGCAACAAAGATGATTAGGGAACTGGAAGCTAAAACTTATGAAGATTGGTTGCTAGAATTGAGTATGTTGAGTTTAATGAAAAGAAAGACTAGAGGTGACATGATAGTGGTGTTCCGATATCTCAGGGGTTGCCATGAAGAAGAGGAAGTCCAAGCTATTCTCCAAAGCACCTGAAGGTGGAAAAAGAAGCAATGGGTGGAATCTAATCAAGGAAAGAAGCAACCTAAAACTAAGAAGAGATTTCCTGCCAGTTAGAACCAATCAATCAGTTGAACAGCTTGCTTCCAGAAGTTGGGTACTCCAACACTGGAATTTTTAAAGAAGAAATTGGGCAACCATTTATCTGAAATAGTATAGGGTTTCCTGGACTAGAAGACCTCCAAGGACCCTTTCAACTCTGTTGTTGTTGTTGTTGTTATCATTATTATTAAAAAAAGACAGTAATCTAATGATACGTGGAAAGACCATGAGAGACTGGGGAAGAGATATTGCCTAGGGAGTAGTCAGATAAGAGACAACATAGCCTACAGTTGGATATTGGGTGGGGCAAGGAGCTCAGAAAGGATTCTCCCTAATTTCTAAGGCTATACAGTGGACAGTAGGAGATTTGTACTTTCAGATTTGCAAGATTCTGTTAATGTAGCTTTACAAAAAAGTAGAATTATTTTTTATTTTATTTTATTTTTTATTTGATTTATATGCCGCCCTTCTCCGGAGACTCAGGGTGGCTTACAATGCGTTAAGCAATAGCCTTCATACTTTTGTATATTTTTACAAAGTCAGCTTATTGCCCCCACAAACTGGGTCCTCAATTTACCTACCTTAGAAAGGATGGAAGGCTGAGTCAACCTTGAGCCTGGTGAGATTCGAACTTACTAATTGCAGACAGCTGGAATTAAATTACAATGCATTAGTCTGCTGAGCTATCCAGGCTCCTAATTAACATATCTGTTTGCACTTCCTTTGTTTCCATGGCTACCATGTTGCCTAACCTTAGGCTTACACCTCACCTACACTTGTCTACAACTTTGGGCAAACACACACGATTCATAAACTTCTAAACTACATAACTACACAAACTCCTGTCAAAGGGTGTAATGTTACATTTTGAATTCTCTAATTAATGTAGGATGATCCCCATATCCCTAGACTCATTTTTGTTTGCTTTGTTCCATCCTGTTATTTGGAATGGAAACAAAAATGAGCAGGATCAGAATGACTACTGAAAGGGAAAGAAAAAAATCTCAGTCTTATTATTAATAAGACAAAGCGAATGCTACCTAGCATGTTAGTGAATTCACTGTTAATTGCTAAGAAGCTACGGTGATAGATAGCTGATGTCTTGAGCTGGGCTCAAGAACAAATAAATATCTATGCTGGCAAAATAAAGAGGACTCTCCCTAATCCTAGAAGACAGCTTTACAAAAAAACAGATTCATAAATAAGGTACAGTATTTCTCTGCCAGCAAGGATCAGAGTAGTTAAGACACAGTACAGGCTCTGATATTGTAAAGTCAATATCACCATCTTTTTAAAGAAGACCTATAAAGCTTGATTTTGTGAAAAGCAAAAGAGAGGAAGATTTGGACACGGAGAGAATTGCAGTGTTTTTATCAGTGGTGAAATGTAAAATTTGTTACCACCGGTTCTGTGGGTGTGGCTTGGTGGTGGGGTAATGTGACTGGGTGGGCGTGGCCAACTTTTTTTTTTTTTACTTTTAAAAGCATTTTTTTTCTACAACCTCTTCGGCTGAAGAGGTTGCAGAAAAAAAATGCTTTCAAAAGCCTCTGACGATCCCAGCTGAGCCGCGCAATCATCAGAGGCTTTTTTTTTTTTTTTTACTTTTAAAAGCATTTTTTTTCTACAACCTCTTTGGCCGAAGAGGTTGTTTTAAAAAATGCTTTTAAAAGCCTCTGGATGATCAGGCAACACAGTTGGGATGGTCAGAGACTTTTAAAAGCATTTTTTTCTACAACCTGTTCGGCCAAAGAGGTTGCAGAAAAAATGCTTTTAAAGATTTTTTGAAAAAAGCCTCTGATGATCGCGCGGCTCAGCTGGGCATGATGGTGGGGGCAGGGATTTTTGCTACCGGTTCTCCGAACCACCCGCAGCCATCGCTAGTGGATCGGGTGATCCGGTCCGAACCAGGAGCATTTCACCCCTGGTTTTTATGTCTCAGTGGGATATATATTTTAAAGCCAATGTCAAGTTTTTCTAAATCTGTAATTTACCTATATCTGAGCTAATGAATAGATGAAAAATTTCCAAAAAAATCATGACAGACAATTCATGATATAGATACCGTAAAAAGATAGATGATAGATGATAGATAGATAGATAGATAGATAGATAGATAGATAGATAATCCTTTGTTAAAGTATCAGCATGTCTATGCAGACAGAAAGTGACAAGAGGAGGAATATATATGCAAGTCATTATGCTGACTTCAGCATGCCAACCATAGGTATTTGATATAGGTATCAAATTGCCTTCTTTTAGATTAAAGGTGCATATTTGAGCTTACAGGGGCCAAAGACTGAGGTAGAGCCCCAAGCTCTTATAAATACATTTTTCTTTCTTGGTGAGAAGCAGAAGCAAAGCTCCCAGTAGAAGTTAAGTTTTGTGATCCTCACAAAGTTCCTCACCCCAACCACATTGATACCAATGAAGTTAAAGGGTATTTTAATTTAGAACCGAAAAAAAGGAAGAAAAGGTTAATCCTTCTGCCCCTTCCACATTAGATAGATAAAGATGGCAGCTGAAGCAGGATTGTTCTTGGGATGAAAACAAAATGATAAAATAAGAAATAATAAAATAAAATAAAATAATAAAATAAAATAAAATAAAATAAAATAAAATAAAATAAAATAAAATAAAATAAAATAAAATAAAAATAAAATAAAATAAAATAAAATAAAATAAAATAAAATAAAATAAAATAAAATAAAATAAAATAAAATAAAATAAAAATAAAATAAAATAAAATAAAATAAAATAAAATAATAAAATAAAATAAAATAAAATAAAATAAAATAAAATAAAATAAAATAAAATAAATAAAATAAAATAAAATAAAATAAAATAAAATATAAAATGCAATGAAATGGTCGGAATAATTTTCTCTGCTATTGCAATGGGGTGTATGGTATATCTGGACTCTAAAGGCACTTGAAATGAGGATTTTGCTGTTGAGAAATTTCAAGCAGTATTTTGTAATTCTTCTTTGCACCCACCCTATCCACTCATCAAAATTTTTTTTAAAAAAGGAAAGGAAAGGGAGGGGAAAATAATTCTTACTCATCTCCTTTTAGATCATTAACATTTCTGTAGAATCTATCAACACACATCATAGCCAATTCGTTTAAATAATCTTTCCCAGAAACAGCTTTCTTTCTTTCTTTCTTTTTTCACAAATGAAAATGGTGCCTGTTTTGTTGATACTGTAAAGACTAATTTGGCTAAAAGCATGGAATATTACTGAGTTATTTCTGTGTTTATCCAAACTAACAGCATCAG
The DNA here is from genome assembly GCA_022577455.1 of Arizona elegans. NCBI lineage: Eukaryota > Metazoa > Chordata > Lepidosauria > Squamata > Colubridae > Arizona > Arizona elegans. Next base: position 71,485,471 of record JAKOOJ010000005.1, read on the forward strand.
CAGTAGAACGCAAGGAATAATTTGCTGAGGCGGTAGAAAAATTGAATACTGTAGGAGAAGCCAGAGAACTACATATTAAGGATATAGGATTGCTACTATAATGGAGTTGACCCCTTAGGAATGACTGTGAAAGAAAACCAAATAATTGTAATTACTTTTGTCACTGCTAAAATATGGCAAGTTTTATTATTTAAGACATTTTAGTTGAGTAAGTTCTCCCTGCCCCCATAAAGTTCTAACATATTGGCATAGCACATTTAAAAAAAATACCTACATCACTTTTGAAGAAATACCTGTTTTAAATATGCTCATTGAGCTGTAAATTTTTCAAAATTAAATGGTATTATGACATAAATGCTTAGGTTTATGGCCCTACAAACATCTTAATCATATTTCAGATTAATTATACGTCTTATATCATGTTAGAAATCCAATGCACCTTTGGGCACGGAGCAATTATTTATCTGCTATACTTTGACTTTTATTCCTACACTGAAAATAAGATTCAGCTGGCTGTAACTATTTAAAAGGTCCAGGATATGATCTGATTTGCAACAGAATTCTCCAGAAAAGTTGTTATACCCACTACACGGTATGTGAGCTCTGTTAATATTCTTCACCAAAATGTGCATGAAAAGGAAAAACAAGATCACCCCTTCTGGAGATGTATCTCCATACCATGATAGCCCACTAGTCATGGTCCATAGCTATGCATCATTGTTCTGACCTGGCTCCCCAAACACGACAAACCCTCTGACGTGAACTCAAAAGATTCCTTTATTAGGAATGCCGGAAGCCCCAGCAAAAAGTTTATCTCGCAGGCTAACAAGTCCATACGTCCAGAAGATGAATAGTTGTCTGTCACACCTATTCATTTTGGCCCCCTGCCTTTTATCCCCAGAGCTAGGGTGGAGCCTCGTTAGCAGCAGTTGCTCTTCATTCCCCATGATCAGCCCAAAGATTTCCACTGCTCTCCTCTCCTCTGCCTTCTGCGCAGCCGTGCGTCAGGCACTGGACCCAGCTGTTCCTCTTCTTCTTCATCAGCTACCTTGAGACCTGGGGGCTGTTGACTCTCCATCTGAGGGCTGACGGACAGCCCAGGCTCCGCCTCTGTCTCTCTCTCTCTCTGTTTGCCAGTTCCATTTCCTCTCCCCCCTCGGAGCTCCCAGGTTGCCTTGATACTGACCCTGACTCCCACACCTGCACCTCCTCTGATTCGGCTGCTGGAGGGGCCGGCGACAGGCCACAACAATCATGTACAGATGGTCTTCAACTTACAACAGTACATTCAGTGACTGTTCAAAGTTACAATGGCACTGAAAAAAGTGACTTATGACCATTTTTCATACTTACGACTATTGCAGCATCCCCCATGGTCACGTGATCAAAATTCAGATGCTTGGCCACTGACTCATATTTATGATGGTTGCAGTGTCCCGGGTCATGTGATCACCTTTTGTGACCTTCTGACAAGCTAAGCCAATGGGGGAACCAGATTCATTTAACAACTATGTTACTAACTCAACAACTGCAGTGATCCACTTAACAATTATGGCAAGAAAGGTCATGAAGTGGGGCAAAACTTAAGAAATGTTTTGCTTAGCAACAGAAATTTTGGGCTCAATTGTGGTCATTAGTTGAGGACTATCCTTGTCAGTAGAATGGGAATCCTGTATCTGAAATCAGTTATTCTGTGGCTGATGCCACAGCACTGATGATGTTACCTTGTTACTTTATGAATCGTCTGCAACAAAGCAACCAAGCTCATAGAGACCCAAGGAATCCTTTGTTGTTGTTAGTTGCGAAGTCGTGTCCGACCCATCGCGACCCCATGGACAACATTCCTCCAGGCCTTCCTGTCCTCTACCATCCTCTGGAGCCCATTTAAGCTCATGACGACTGCTTCAGTGACTCTATCCAGCCACCTTGTTCTCTGTCGTCCCCTTCTTCTTTTGCCCTCAATCTTTCCCAGCATTAGGCTCTTCTCCAGTGAGTCCTTCCTTCTCATTAGGTGGCCAAAGTATTTCAGTTTCATCTTCAGGATCTGGCATTCTAAAGAGCAGGAATCCTTAGCTACACATATTTTCTTCTATTGGTATCTGCCGGTAGAAGAAATAATACAATAATAATTGTAATAGAATACTGTATTACAAACTAAGATGGATCCTAAATCTTAATTAAAAGTGAGGATATGCAGAAAATGGAAAATATGTCTTGTTTCAAAAGAAAACATGACATAACCATGTTGAACTATTTTGGATTGTCCACAATTTAGGAGAAATCAAACCCAGAATTTTTGGTGGTTTTAAATGTGGCTGAAAAAAATATCCAGAGGGATCCCAGAAAGATATTTGAGTGAATAGAGAAAGGCTGAATCCCATCTCCATTCTTTCTCCCCTACCCTAAAGTCTTCTAACACTTTTATTTTCCTTTCTTCCTCAGTTATCACTGCCACCTCCAATGTTTACATGCACCACTGGCAAAGAAACCCCCCAGCCTTAGCTTTTTCCTGGCCTAGTCTTCTCCGTCTCTTTTTTTAAAATATATTTTTATTGAAACATTTTTAAAAGAAGATAAAAATGAACACTGTACAAACTAATATAAAGTAAGAAAGAAGAAGAAAGAAATCAATAAAAAAAGCAAAAATTGCAAGAGAAAAAAAGTTAGAATAGTAAGAAAAAAGTTAGAAAGAAGTAGCTTTTGATATAAAGTATACTTTTTTTGGTCTTCTCTAATCAGTACTTCTCAGGGGGTAGGGGGGAGTCTTATTTTATTCTATATATGACTAAAAATTCTGAAGCACATCCTTCAGTTCAGGCATAGAACACGCAAAACCAGTTGTTGTGATTAGAATGTTTTGCACATTCCTAATTAAATGTGTTCACCACTCTCCACCTTGCCAATTTCTTTTTTAAAAAATACGCTATCTATGAAAACTAATAAATTGCCTTGTTCTTATGATCTTCTTTATTGTTTCATGCGTTGATGAAGGTTTTTGCAATTGTGCTGTAAGCTGGTTCACGGATTGGGGTCCACAAAGAACAGCAATTAATTGTGGTGGTTATTTTGTATTTTTAAAAACATTGATTCTTAGACATTCCTTTTATAATGATGGTAACACATCCTTTTTATTATTTTTCAAAATAAATTGCTAACAGCTGAGACCTTAGGTTGTTACTTTCCTTTGTGTTGCAGAAAGAATAATGGAGAATTTTGACAGGACTGCCACGTTGATTCTTAGGACAAGTATAGGATTTTTTTTCTAGTGAAATAAGATACTGTAAATAAATGTGGTAGCATTTAAAGAGCTACAAGATTCTGGGCATGTTTGCTAACACAAACTCAAACAACTAGTAATTCTATCTTACCTTCACTTCTTCAGCTGCTGAAGATACATTTGGTGGGAGGATGAGATCACACCGTTTTGGCAAATGCTCCCAAACTTTGAGAATTTTCCTCCAAGGGAAATTGTATTTATTTATTTGTATCCTCCCTTTATTGTTTTTGTAAATAACTCAAGGAAGCAAACATATCAAACACACACTTCCTCCTCCTTTTTTCCTCACAAAAGAAACCCTTTGCGGATGGGTTGGGCTGAGAGAGAGAGTGGCTGGCCCAAAATCATCCATGATGTTATGCAACGCCAGGTCCGTTGTTAATAAAGCCCCCCTCATCCATGATCTTATTCAGGAGGGGGAGGCGGACCTGGCGGGTATTACGGAGACCTGGTTGGGCCAGGAGGGGGGAGTCCCCCTCGTGGATATGTGCCCACCAGGTTTCGCGCATTTCATCAGCCGAGGGCTCAGGGCAGGGGCGGGGGGGGTGGCGGTTATCATAAAGGAAGGTCTGGATCCAAGGGAGACCACTGTTCCACAGATAGCCGGATGTGAGTCCCTCTTTGTGAAGTGGGGTCGTGGAGTACAGATGGGCTTGTTGGTCACGTACCTGGCTCCCTGCCACGTGGCAACGGCCCTGCCTGAGCTGCTTAACGTTATAGCCGAGGTGGCGGTGGACACCCCCAGACTTGTCATCATGGGGGATTTCAACCTTCCATCTATCGGTGAAACGTCTGAGGTGGCTCGGGAGTTCATGGCTTCCATGACGGCCATGGACCTTACTCAGTTAATTCATGACTCCACTCACACGGGGGGACACACTCTGGACTTAGTTTTTGTCTCTGGTCAGTGGTTGAGTGGCCTTGATATAGGGGATATAGCCATCGAACCCTTGTCATGGTCTGACCACTTGCTCCTTCGACTGGACTTTCTGACCGCTGCACCTCGCCGCAGGGAGGCGGGACCGACCAGGTGGTTCCGCCCCAGGCGCTTGATGGACCCTGATAGGTTCCAGATGGAGCTTGGGCCATTTCCTGAGACTCTGGCTCATGACTCGGCGGAAGACCTGGTGGCCGCCTGGGATAGTGCGGCTGCCGGGGCCTTGGACCGAGTCGTGCCTTTGCGGCCTCTGACCCGGCACCGAACTCACCTAGCTCCTTGGTTCTCCGAGGAGCTTAGGGAGATGAAGCGCCGGAAAAGACGCCTGGAGAGTAGTTGGAGGACCAGCCGCTCCGAATCTGACCGAACACTGGTGAGGTCTCATATTAAGACCTACCTAGTGGCGATAAAAGCGGCGAAAACGAGTTATTTTGCCGCTCTTATCGCGTCATCAGATAATCGCCCAGCCGCCCTGTTTAGGGTGACCCGCTCCCTCCTTCATCTGGAGGTGCGGGATGATCCCTTGCAGGGTCGTGCTGAGGATTTTGTGCAGTATCTGTATGACAAAATCTCTCAGATTCGGGAAGGGCTGGCCTCTGACTGGGTATGTCCGGACGGGACGACTGAGGCAGGTCTTGAGAGTGTTACCTGGGGGGAGTTCGATCCTGTGGCTCCCGAGGACATGGACAGGGTCCTGGGACGGCTGAACGCGACCACATGTTTATTGGACCCGTGTCCCTCCTGGTTGGTACTGGCTTCCTGGGAGGTGACACGAGGCTGGCTCCAGAAGATTGTTAACGCTTCTTTGAGTGAGGGGATCCTGCCGACCGCTTTGAAAGAAGCGGTTGTGAGGCCCCTCCTCAAGAAGCCCTCTCTGGATCCGGCTGTTTTGGCTAACTATCGTCCAGTCTCCAACCTTCGCTTCATTGCGAAGGTTGTTGAGAGTGTGGTGGCGCAACAGCTTCCCCGGTACCTGGATGAAGCTGTCTATCTAGACCCGCTCCAGTCCAGCTTCCGGCCTGGGCACAGCACTGAAACGGCATTGGTCGCATTGGTGGATGATCTCTGGAGGGCCCGGGACAGGGGTTGTTCCTCTATCCTGGTCCTGTTAGACCTCTCAGCGGCTTTTGATACCATCAACCATGGTATCATGTTGCACCGGTTGGCGGGGTTGGGGGTGGGAGGCACCATGCTGCGGTGGTTCTCCTCCTACCTCTCTGACCGGTCGCAATCTGTGTTGACAGGGGGGCAACGGTCGACCCCGAGGCACCTTGCTTGTGGGGTGCCACAAGGGTCGGTCCTTTCGCCCCTTCTGTTCAACATTTATGTAAAGCCGCTGGGTGAGATCATCCGTGGTTTTGGGGTGGAGTTCCATCAGTACGCTGATGACACCCAGCTGTACATCTCCACCCCAGACCACCCCAATGATGCCCTTGAAGTGATGTCCCAGTGTCTGGAGGCCGTGCGGGCCTGGATGGGGAGAAACAGGCTCCGACTCAACCCCTCCAAGACCGAGTGGCTGTGGCTTCCGGCGTCCCGATATAGCCAGCTGATGCCATCGCTGGCTATTGGGGGTGAATCACTCGCCCCCACGGAGAGGGCTCGTAACTTGGGCGTCCTCCTGGATGCACGGCTGTCTTTGGAAGATCATTTGACGGCCGTGGCCAGGGGGGCTTTTTATCAGGTTCGCCTGATACGCCAGTTGCGTCCCTTTCTAGATCGGGACTCCCTACGCACAGTCACTCAAGCACTCGTCACTTCCCGCCTGGACTACTGTAACGCTCTCTACATGGGGCTCCCCCTGGGGTGCACCCGGAGACTCCAGCTGGTCCAGAACGCGGCCGCGCGGGGGATTATGGGGGCGACGAGGCGCTCCCATGTGACACCTCTCCTGCGCGAGCTGCACTGGCTTCCGGTGGTCTTCCGGGTGCGCTTCAAGGTGTTGGTGACCACCTTTAAAACACTCCATGGCTTAGGGCCGGGGTATTTACGAGACCGCCTTCTGCCACCAATAGCCTCCCACCGGCCAGTACGCTCGCACAGAGTGGGCCTCCTCAGGGTGCCGTCCGCCAGACAATGTCGGCTGGCGACCCCCAGGGGGAGAGCCTTCTCTGTGGCGGCGCCCACCCTTTGGAACAACCTCCCCCCAGAGTTACGTACAATAACAGACCTCCGGATTTTTCGTCGGGCCCTGAAAACCCATCTATTCCAACTAGCTGGGCTGGCTTGAGTCAAACTTTTAAACTATTTTAAATTGGAACTGTTTTTAATTATGGCCAAATTATTTAATTATTTTAATCAGTTTTTTAATCTTTCTATGTCTCGATTTTACTTTGGCTGTGCACCGCCCTGAGTCCTATATTGGAGAAGGGCGGTATAGAAATTAAAACAAATAAATAAAATAAATAAATCCAGCTGGCTTTCACAGCTAAGGAGGGACTTGAACTCACATCTCCTGCTTTCTAGCATGATGCCTTATAACCAGAGGTGGTATTCAGCAGGTTCTGACCAGTTCGGAGAACCGGTAGCAGAAATTTTGAGTAGTTCGGAGAAACGGTAAATACCACCTCTGACTGGCTCCGCCCCCATCTATTCTCTGCCTCCTGAGTCCTAGCTGATTGGAAGGAAATGGGGATTTTGCAGTAACCTTCCCCTGGAGAGGGGAGGGAATTGAAATTTTATAGTATCCTTTCCCTGCCATGCCCACCAAGCCACGCTCACCAAGCCATGCCACGCCTACCAAGCAACGCCTACAGTACCGGTAGTAAAATTTTTTGAATCCCACCACTGCTTATAACCACTGGACCAAACTGAAATCACATGATTCCCTCTCTATTATCTTTCCACCAACAGACAAACATTTTTTTTCTTGGCACGTCTTTGTTGTCTGGCTGCTCAACTGACTGGTGGATTGAAATACTAATTATCTTTTTTTAATCTGATTAGTTAGTTTATATTTCCAGTGCATTGAAAATCATTCCTTGTAAAATGACCGTGTAGGAATCAATGAAAAAAAAAAAAAAAGCAAAGGAGTGGTAATATTTTATTTTCTTCAAAGATCATGTTGGAATTTTCTAAAAATGTGGCTCATCCTAACCACTCTACCCACAAATGATAATTATGTTTGTCGTAAATTCTCTCAGAGTTAACTGGTATGTTTGTAGTTTGGATTGGTTTCATAGGTCCTAGGCCAAGTCAAAACACAGTGTTATCACAGCCTCGTTTTCTGCATAAATAAGGGCATTCAATGATTCAGTTCTGTATGTATTGAATAGTAATCACCTTATTAGAAATTAGGCTAGGGCTAACATTACAAGAGAAACAAATCAGAAGTGCTTCAAGAACCATTGCTTGTTTATTTATTTATTTTTATCACTACCTATCTCAAATAAGGGACTCTGAGCAACTTACATAATTAAAAAGCAATACCACTTAAACATAAAACCAGAATAAAAACCATTAAAACCATTTGAAACGGGCAATTAAAACACTAAAACTAATTTAAGGAGAATACAACAAATTACTAACAATGCAACCAACCAGCAGGGTCTGTAACACCATTGGACCCTCCGGGCATTATGATACAACTATGTCTTAAGAACATTCTAGAAAATCAGCAGGCTTGGAACTAGCGTAACCTCAGGGCAGGGGAGGAATGATAAACTCAAGGGTGGGTGCCAAAGCAGAAAAAGTTATCCTCCTGGGTTGCATCAGATGACGACATTAATGGTGGACCCTTAACATGCCTCTCCTGATGGTTCCCCCAAAGTTCACAGTAATAGCATATATTTAGAAAAGATTTTGGGTTATCCCACATAGCACCAGACAGCATGGGTTAAATGTTCAATATACAACATGGAGAGTGACTCCTAACCAGCATCAATATTTGAAAGAGTGGGTTGTTATATTGCCAAGTGTCTTTGTAGGGTTTCCTGCTTAAGCAGCGGGTTGGACTCTAAGACCTCCAAGGTCCCTTTCAACTCTGTTATTCTATTTTATTCTATTCTATTCTATTCTATTCTATTCTATTCTATTCTATTCTATTCTATTCTATTCTATTCTATTCCATTCCATTCCATTCCATTCCATTCCATTCCATTCCATTCCATTCCATTCCATTATATTGTATTATATTCTATTATATTCTAAGGAGGCTGCTGGTGGATGTAGTTTAAACTTTGCCAATGCATATTATATTATTAGGTGATTTATTCTCTTTAGCATCTCAGAAGAAGTAATGAGTGGAAGCTCATCAGGGGATGATCCAACCTGGAAGTAAGGAGGAATTTCCTGACAGTGAGAAAGATTAATCACTGGAACAGCTTATTCCACAGAGTTGTGGATGTTTTATTGCTGGAGGTTTTCAAGAAAAGATTGGACAATCATTTGTTGGACAGGAAGACTTCTAAGATCCTTTCCAGCCCTATAATTCTATGATATTTGTTGATTTGGTTGCATGGTCAGCCACATTTTTAGACTGGATTTAACAGTTTTATTTGAGTAGCGAGTCCTTCCCAAGAACCTGGGGAAGGCAGAAGTTGTTTCAGTTCATTTAACTTCGATAAGATGATGAACAAGAAGGGCAATTCTAAAAAAATCAGAGGCCAGAATGTCTATGGAGATTCTCAGTCATCCAGGTCATGGTTGTCCCAAAGGTGCTTTTTTTCAAGAGGCAACTGAACTTTCTGGTTTTTCTTTGAAGACGGTTTGCCTCGGGGAAAGAGGCCAGAATGGTTTAAGACAAAGTCTTAGTGACCATTGTCACTAAGCAAAACAAAACATCATGGCCACAAAATGAAATCAGATGATAAACAGGAAATAAAGTGATTAAGTTAGACAATCTTAAAGGTAATGGTATTAGAAGACAAAGATAAAGTAGATTAAAGAGATTACACAAATGTCCTTGTAATGAAAAGCTTGCCTTAGTACTAAAGCAGATCAAATACTAACTAACACATGCGTATGTGCCTCACCCCGGCCAGCTGGTCTTCAGGTCTCTGCCATGCATGTGGGGGGGGCATGCAGGGGGCCGCACATGCATGTGGGGGGGCGGGTTGCATGCAGGGGCCCATGTGTGCATGAGTGGGGTGGGCCACATGCGCAGGTCTGCACACACATTGCATTTTGGGCATTCGGGTGGGCACAGGTGCACTTTGGGCACTCGGTCCGGAAAAGGTTAGCCATCACTGACCTAGGTCCTACATTAATGAACAAGAGACTTCACCCCACCCACCCACCCCACCCCAAAAAAAAAGACACGCTGAAGATGTTACCTAGATTGATAATAAAATGTCCAGGAGCCAAACAGCAGGCTTAGACGACAAACCTAACAAACTCTTAACATGTAAATAAATGTACTGTGAAAGTTTTACTATAAGATTGGTAGGATTTTCTGAAATTCAGCAGAACAGGAGCCACTTCACTTTTTTTTTTAAGAAAGAACAACCATCTTAACTTCCTTTAAAGCCCTGAATTAAAATATAGTGAGAGTTGCCATATTTGGTTTGCAAATGACAAGAGTCTCTAGCACTGATGAAAATTGTGTCCTAAAGCATCTGCCTGCATTATAATTTTTACAATTTTTGAAATAACAGCATTTCACCTAATAAAATCAGGTGCCTTATACCAGGAATATAAATATAGTATGAACTGTGTATAGTATGACATATTCTAGTGCATTATCTTGTGTTTGACTAGGACAGAAAAAGCATATTGTGACCAAGAATATATCCTCGCTATCTGCCCGTATTCACACATACAATTAAATTAAATTTATGTATGCAAAGTTTAAGGAACAAAATGTTGCAGATAGAGCAACAATTTTAAAATAAAAATTCCCTTGTAATCCAAGAGAAACATTTTTTAAAAAAAATACTATTTTTCTTTCCCTAAGCTACCTGCTTTCCCTACGGGCTTTTATTTCCCCCGAACCAATGCACCATTTGATTGATGAAATAGTACACCAATGTACCTATGGAAAAAGAAAAAGCAGGGGAAAAATAAGTATCTCAAAAAAAAGACAAATAGTGTTTTTTTTAAAAAATCTTCTGCAGCAGGCAAGCAACAGAGCAATGATTGAGCCAGCACAAAGCAAGAAAATCCTGCTTTCAACAGATATCAAGAATACGCAGGCCAAAATTGCATTTATGCTCAGCGGGAGATAAAACTAGAAACCAACAATATCTATTCCTGTCTTTTGAGAAATATTTGGTGACCCGTGTTTGTGACAGTTCAGCTTGATAGTACAGATAAGTCTGTGAGGTGTTTTTTTTTTTTTTAAAGCACGAATATTTTAGATGGTTTTCTCATTTGGCATGGAGCAAGGAAGAATTTATGGGGCTTTTTAGGGAAATTTTTAAAGATTTTAAGGGGTTCTGGGGGGGTTGTAATTACTCTTTTAAAAATACTGGGAAGACGACTATGGCGGATGGGGGGGGGAAATCCACCAGGGTCAGAGCCGTGCCCGGCACAGGGTAACGATCTGGGGGGCACCGGACGAGGGATTGGGAAAGTGATGTGGGACGATATCTATGAGGGCTATACCATCGGCACGGTGAATGGGAGGGGCAGATATGGCGGGAGCAGGGGACCACATCAGGTGTTGGGGGCTCGCACTCGCTGTCTGAGAGCAATTGCTTGCCCTGGTCCCCAAGGCTCTGCTCGGATACTAGGTGGCTTAGATACTCAGGAGCTGGGCCTTCGGCTGATGCTGTGCAATTCCAGGTCCGTGGTTAATAAGGCCCCCCTCATTCACGATCTTATACAAGAGGGAGGAGCGGACCTGGCGGGTGTTACGGAGACCTGGTTGGGCCCAAAGGGTGGCGTCCCTCTGGTTGAAATGTGCCCACCAGGCTTCAGAGCATTCCATCAGCCGAGGGCCAAGGGGAGGGGTGCGGGGGTGGCGTTTATTATTAACAAGGATCTGGGTCCGAGGGAGACCACTGTGCCTCAGATAGCTGGATGTGAGTCCCTCTTTGTGAGGTGGGGCCGTGGGGTTCAGATGGGCTTGTTGCTTACGTACCTGGCTCCCTGCCGCGTGGCAACAGCCCTACCTGAGCTACTCGACGTGATAGCCACGGTGGCAGTAGATACACCCAGGCTTTTAGTCATGGGTGATTTCAACTTGCCATCCGTTGGTGAAACATCTGAGGTGGCTCGGGAGTTCATGGCTTCCATGATGGCCATGGACCTGACCCAGTTAGTTCATGGCCCTACTCACAGGGGAGGTCACACTCTGGATTTGATTTTTATCTCTGGCCAGTGGTTGAGTGGTCTTGTTATAGGGGATATAGACATGGAACCCTTGTCATGGACTGACCACTCACTCCTTCGCCTAGATCTTCGAACTGCGACCCCTCACTGCAGGGAGGCGGACCCAATTAGATGGATCCGCCCCAGGCGCCTGATGGATCCTGATAGGTTCCAGACGGAGCTTGGGCCATTTCCTGAGGATCTAGCACATGACTCGGCCGAGGACCTGGTAGCCGCCTGGGATCGGGCGGCTGGTGGGGCCTTGGACCGAGTCGTGCCTTTGCGGCTTCTGACCCGATGCTGATCCCGTGCGGCTCCTTGGTTTACTGAGGAGCTGAGGGAAATGAAGCACCAGAAAAGACGCCTGGAGAGCGGTTGGAGGGCCAGTCTCGCTGAATCTGACTGAACACTGGTAAGGTCGCACATTAAGGCCTACCTAGTGGCGATAAAGACGTCATTAATGCTTCATTGAGTGAGGGTCACTTCTCTGCTGCCCTGAAAGAGGCGGTGGTGAGGCCTCTCCTCAAGAAGCCGTCCCTGGATCCGGCAATATTGGCTAACTATCGTCCTGTCTCCAACCTTCGCTTCATTGCGAAGGTTGTTGAGAGTGTGGTTGCGCAACAGTTTCCGCAATTCCTGGAGGAAACATCCTATCTAGATCCGTTCCAGTCGGGTTTCAGGTCTGGGCACAGCACAGAAACAGCATTGGTCGCGTTGGTGGATGATCTCTGGAGGGCTCGGGACAGGGGTTATTCCTCTGTTCTGGTCCTATTAGATCTCTCAGCGGCTTTTGATACCATCGACCATGGTATCATGCTGCACTGGCTGAAAGAGTTGGGGGTGGGAGGCACTGTGTTGCGGTGGTTCTCCTCCTTTCTCTCTGACCGGTCGCAGTTTGTGTTGGCAGGGGGGCAGAGGTCGACCTCGAGGCCTCTCATTTGTGGAGTGCCGCAGGGATCGGTCCTCTCGCCCCTTCTGTTCAACATTTATGTGAAGCCGCTGGGCGAGATCATCTGTGGCTTTGGGGTGAGATACCACCAGTACGCTGATGACACCCAGCTGTACATCTCCACCCCAGGCCACCCCAACGATGCCCTTGAAGTGATGTCCCAGTGCCTGGAGGCTGTGCGGATCTGGATGGGGAGGAACAGGCTCAAGCTCAACCCTTCCAAGACTGAGTGGCTGTGGCTCCTGGCATCCCGATATAGTCAGTTGACTCCATCACTGACTATTGGGGGTGAGTCTTTGGCCCCCACTGAAAAGGCTCGCAATCTGGGAGTCCTCCTGGATAGGCAGCTGTCTTTGGAGGAACATCTGACGGCTGTTACCAGGGGGACCTTTTATCACGTTCGCCTGATTCGCCAGTTGCGGCCCTTTCTCGATCGGGATTCCTTGTGCACAGTCACTCATGCCCTCCTCACCTCTCACCTTGACTACTGCAACGCTTTCTACATGGGGCTCCCCTTGAAGAGCACCCGGAGGCTCCAGCTGGTCCAGAATGCAGCAGCGCGGGTAGTGATGGGAGCAACATGGCGCTCCCATGTAACACCGCTCCTGTGCGAGCTGCACTGGCTCCCGGTGGTCTTCTGGGTGCACTTCAAGGTGTTGGTTATCACCTTTAAAGCACTCCATGGCATAGGGCCTAGCTATCTGCGAGACCACCTGCTGCTACCGACGACCTCCCATCGACCCGTGCGCTCCCACAGAGAGGGCCTCCTCAGGGTGCCATCAGCCAAACAATGTAGGCTGGTGGCCCCCAGGGGGAGGGCCTTCTCTGTGGGGGCTCCCACCCTCTGGAATCAGTTGCCCCCGGAGATAAGGAGAATCCATGACCTCAATGCCTTCCGTCGTTTCCTGAAAACCCATCTTTTTCAGCAAGCCGGGTTGGCTTAAGAAGAAATTTTTAAATTCTTTTAATTAGTCTGTGATTTTTAACTTTCGGGCCAAAATTTATATATATTTTTAAATGTTTTAATATTTGTATTCTATGTTTTTTATCTTGGCTGTACACCGCCTTGAGTCCTCAGGGAGAAGGGCGGTATATAAATTGGAAATTAAATTAAATTAAATTTTCGTCTCCTTTCCTCTCTTGCTTTTTATTTATTAGATTTTTTTTAATCCTGCCTTTATTACTTGATAAGTAACTCAAGGAGGCAAACATACATAACACTCCTTAATTGTCCTATTTTCCCCACAACAACTCTGTGAGGTGAGTAGGGTTGAGAGAGAGTGATTGGCCAAAAGTCATCCAGCTGGGCGGGACTAGAATGCAGAGTCTTCTGCTTTCTAAGCCAGCACCTTCATACAAGATCAAACTGAATCATTTTAAAATCAATTTCTAACTTTCCTGCTATTTTTAAGCATGGAAAATTGCCTTACACCAACTTATTGGTTGGGACATTCATCTGTGTTATTCAATATTGTCTTCAACAGGCCTTCAACATCTTTTTTTCTGGCCATGACCACAACATTTGGTGTCAGGATTTTTGAAAAGCAGAATAGAAAGCAACATAAAATACTTAGCATAAACATTACATGCTTAACATAAACATTTGACAAACACCACCAATCCATGAGCCCAGTGAAAATGCAGAAATAAGAAATGTCATTCTTAGCTTTGAAAAGTTGCTCTAGCTTCTGGTATCTTCCAGTTTATTCCAGATTTTCCTGGCCCAGGAGAGAATTAGATGAGGGATTTTTGAATGTAAAGCATATGATCAACTAAACTCAGCTACAACCTTAATTTCCAATTTCATTTTACCATTTTAACTGGATAATGTCTTATTATTTATATAAGCTCTTAGATCACTTATTTACTGTTATTCGCAACCCCGCCTTTAATTTTTAAAGGATGTTAATGCCAAGCTAAACTTTGGAAGTTAACTGTTGCCTACAGAGGCCCAGCTGTGATATAATCCAATTCAAAATCACTACAATGTCGTTTAGAAATTTTCAATCTTATTTTTGCTTACCTTGTAGCCTTCTTTCTGTCTTTATTCTCTCAGAGAACACTCAAGTACAGATAATCCTTGATTTATAACAGTTCATTTAGTGACCATTCAAAGTTACAATAGTACTGAAAAGAGTGGTTTATGACTGTTTTTCACACTTATGACTGTTGATCATCTCCATGGTCACATGATCAAAATTCAAACACTTGGGAACTGACTCATATTTATGATGGATGAAATGTCCCAGGGTCATGTGATCACCTTTTGCGACCTTCTGATAAGCAACGTCAATGGGAAAGCCAGATACAATTTAACAACTGTGTTACTAACTTAGTAACTGCAGTGATTCACTTAACAACAATGGGATGAAAGGTCGTAAAATGAGGCAAAACTCACTTAACAAATGTCTCACTTAGTAAGAAAAATTTTGGGTTCAATTGTGGTTGTAAGTCAAGGACTATTTATATCTCATTTAGTTAAAAAAATTAGCTAGGCCATTGATCAGCAAAATTCATTCTACCCACCATTTTTCTGCTATTTTGATTTGTGATCGTTGCTTTCAATCTTTGCCGTGACCTTCTTTTGCATGAGATACAATCCTGTCAAATTGAAAATAAAGACAAAAGAAAAAAAAATAGAAACATGATAACTGGCTCTTTAAAAATAATTTTAAAAACTCAAATGGATAATTTATGAAGTTGAAAAGCAGCCTTTGAATAAATAGCTTTCCTCTTTTTTTCTAAGTAAGGGTATTTGAAAGCAGAAGTGCATTATCCAATTTTGCTTTACCGCTGAAGTGTAAATGTGTCTGTGGATAAGAGCCTTCCATAAAGAATCCTTTATGCCAATAGCAGAACGTTTTGCTTGGGAGAACAAGTCTCTGCCATGAGTAATATACTGCATTTTATGCAGGTCTCACTTCATTACATGGATCAGTTTGTGAGCTGCTGATCCCATCAAACACACTGTCACCTAGCATCCAAATCACAGGCCTTTTCAGTAATGTGAAAATGCGAGATGGTGCTAAATTCTTACTGATATCAACAGAAAGACCGATAGGCTCAGAAGAATAATATATAGATAGTAATCCTCATCTTGAATATTCTTGACCATACACCCTTTTTTTTTAACAGCATAGGTTTTTAACATCATGTTTCATCATTTTATATCCCAGTGTTTCAAGTGTTGTTCATTTGCAAAGTCAGATGGGAAACATAACCATTGTGCTTAGAGCAAAGGAGAAAATGAACCCTACGGGGGAAAAATAGGTAGCTTGCCAAAGGATTAATTCCCAAGTCTTGCCAAAATATCAACTTTTTTTTTTTTTTAAATCATGTTATTTGAAATACATAGCTAGATTCTTGGGGGCAATATGCTAACTCTGTAAACTGTTTAGAGAGGGCTAAATATGTATACTATCTATACCTTGTAGAATACCTTGTATACTATCAAGTGATATACAAGTCTAAGTGCTATAGCTATTGCTATTTCAAAGTAAAGTTTGGTTCTTTCCAGACTGGATCTTCAGCAGATCTTAAGAACAGTGGGTGGAGCTGCCTACTACTCAGTTCGCATCTTTCTTAACATATATATTTACCACGTGCCTAACTGAATAATAGATATAAGGGAGAAATGGAATGGTAATGGTAATACTAGTGATGTGTTAAGGTATCTATGGTTAGGGTTATTTAGGATACAGCTATGATTTGGTCTTTTAAATCTACTTGGAGAGGAAAGGAACTGATTGTGTGGCTTCACACAGGAAATCTTGATTCTCTAAACATTTAATTCCTTATTCAGGAATATATTAGCTTGGAAGAAGGTTTACAGATATTTTCATTACTTCAGGCAAGGATGAAACCTATACCCACAGAAGATTTGTCTCTGTGTATTTTACTCTGTTGTTGCTGACTATAGGGACTGGTGCTCATCTCCATTTCAAGGCCATTGAGTCTGTGCTGTCTGAAGACATTTCCACAGTCATGTGGCCAGCATGACATCATGCAGCACTGTTACCTTCCCACTGAAGTGGTACCTATTTATCTACTTGCATTTCAAACTGCTAGGTTGGCAGGAGCTGGAGCAAGGACTGGGGCTCACCCATCATGTGGCACTTGGGTATTGAACCTGGGCTGCTGGTTTTCCAGCCAACAAGCCCAGCATCTTAACCATTGAGGCACCATGCTGCCTGTCCATTGGAGTACAAAGGAATAAAAATTTTTTATCTAGATCTGTGCTCCTGTGCCAAATTTCTAGGGTTTTCCTCCCATCTTTCAAGCCAACAGATCTTCGTTCATTCTCTTGACAGAATATACCTAATCTATGTTAACATTAATTCCCTTGCTATGGGAAGCATTGATGTCATTTTAACATTTTAACCCTCTGGGGTATTGCTTTTAAAACTGCCAGGAATGGCAATAACCAGTAACGAAGAATTCTGGTAGTTGTAGTTTGCCAAGATAAGAATAACAGCAGATTTCTCATTCCTGAACTTTTCATTTCATTTTCTTCCTTGAGTTTAAGAAACTACAGAAAGAAGCAGAAAAACAATTATCCATTTCCATAATCAAAATACTAAAATAATTTGATTTATATAATAGGAGAGTAACACCCTGATACGAGTTTGAAATCAATGGGGAAGATGCATATTTTCATGGATTGAGTATCCTTGATTTTTATTGAAATCTGCTATGGGTGGAGGTGAATAGGACTGGCTAGTCTAGAGGGAAGTTAATCCTTTTTTCTCGACATCATTTCCTTGCTTTAATTGTCCTTTTTTTCCACTGCTGATAATAACTATTCTCACCCTGTGATAATAGCAGTTGCATAGGAATGATGTTAACTGGAGAATAAAATGTCAAGGAAAGGATGAATCCCACCCTAGGTCAGTACTAAATCCTTGGCCCAGTTAGAATCATGGTCATTAGATAAAGATAAAAGCTGCCAAGGTATTTCATCACAGGCCTCTAACATCAACAGTGATGTGAACTTTGGCAGTTTACATTTGTTGTGGATTTCCTGCCTTCCAGCTTTCCCATTTCAAGTTTAAACTACTGGAAATATTGTTAAGAAATCAGCCCTTGTTAAGCACTGATTAATGAAATGAATGATTAAAAAAATAGCTAAACTATACAGTACATTCAGTGCTTAAAATGTGCCCGCCCTTCATTGTTTAAGCTGTTTTTAACTACAGGAGGATTGCTCCTGATCAAGACATTTGTGTAGCGGTGGGTGCAAATGAATGAAGAAGCCAGAAAAGTCTTCTTCTCTCCATGGCATCAGGTCATTTTTCCAGCAGAAGGTGTTCTCCACAAAAGCAAAGCCAATAAGAGTCTCAGTGGTCTTCCATGAACTGAGCTAATTGAAATAGATCCAAGAGACAGGAAGTGTGCCAGACAGTCTCTCCAAACCAAAACACACCCATATATACAAAATTGATCTTCCAGAATGGAAGTTTATTTTCCATTTCCGAAGCAACTGAAAACAACTTTTTTATTCTGTGAGGTTGAAGAGCAAACTGGACTTTTGGAAGTTTTGTTGTCAATACTTCCCAGATCAAGCAGACGTCAACATGAAGATATGTGCACTGTGGCATCATTGTGCAAATGACTTCATTATATACAATATTTTTTGGAGTATAAGATGCGCCTTTTTCTCCCAAAAAAGAGGGTGAAAATTTGGGTGCATCTTATACTCTGAATGTAGCCCCCCCCCCCCCCAACTTCTCAAATGGAGGTTTCAAAGGCTGAAAAAAGCATCAGAAGCAAAGCTTCAGAAAAGAAGCTCCCAAACAGAGCTTCAGAAAAGAAGCCCCCAAACAGAGCTTCAAAAAAAAGCCCCCTAATAGAGCTTCAGAAAAGAAGTCCCCTAACAGAGCTTCAGAAAAAAAGCCTCCAAACAGAGCTTCAGAGGCTTTTTTTCTGAAGCTCTGTTTCAGAAGTTTCAGAGGCAGAAAAAAAAAAGCAAAAAAAAAAAAAAAAAGACACAGAGCTCACAACCAACTAACCTGTTGCTAAAATTCACCTCTAGGAATAGCTGATTGGGGATATTCCAGGAGGCCAATCCACCTGTCAATCAGCTTTTTTCTTACTTTCCTCCCCAAAAACTAAGGTGCGTCTTATACGCTGAAAAATATGGTAATTGTGATATGATATCTAATGTAAATAGTCCTCAATGTACGACCACAATGGATCCCAAAATTTCTGTTGTTAATAACTGTTGAGACATTTGTTAAGTCAGGTTTGCCCCATTTTACCTTTCTTGCCACAGTTGTTAAGTGAATCACTGCAGTCATTAAGTTAGTAACACTGTTGTTAAGTGAATATGGCTTTCCCATTAACTTTGCTTGTCAGAAAGTGATCATGTGACTCTGGACATTGCAACTGCCATCCAGTCCGGTGACTCCCTAGGCAGAGGGGCTTCCTGGGCTCACCAGCACACAAACAGTATAAAAAAACCCCAAGGTGCATTGGTCGGTCAGGGGATGGGGGACTGTGGGACAATCGGGGCAGAGAGGAACAGGGGGGAAGGGAAGGCGTCTGGCAACCATCACCATAGAGTGGGAAGCACACTCCCAGAGCATCCGCTGCTCTGGCTGGGGTTTGGAAGCCGCAGAGGCAGAGTTTGGGGGAGGGGGAAAAAGACTTCTACTTTTGGCTGCATGCAAGGAAAGCAGCAGAAGCAGCAGAAGTCTTTTTTTCCCTCCCCCAAACTCTGCCTCTGTGGCTTCCTAACCCCAGCCAGGGCAGCGGACATTCTGGGAGTGTGCTTCCCACTCTATGGTGACGGCTAGAGCTGGACCCTACAGGAAGAGCTGGCCCAGACTATGGCTTCCATGTGGGTGCTGGTAATGGATGCCGGCGGCATTGGCTATGAGCTCCTCAAGGACCTGGTGCTCACCGGCTTCACCACATTGATGTGGTGAGGCCTGGGAGGCCCGCGAGTGGGGAAATGGGGATAGGCACTCATGTGGCTTGGTGCCTTCGGGCCGCTCATGTTCTACACACACACACACACACACACACACACCGCGGGAGGGGAGGGGCTTGATGGCGGCACGCTAAGGGATCCTTTCTCTGCTGGACTCCCAGCTGTGAGTGCGCAGGCTGCCCGGGGCCTCCTGCACTCCTGAAATAATAAGAAACCCTGATAATAAGGCCAAGCCCTTATTTTGGGGTTCAAAAGAAAATAAGACCCTGTCTTATTTTCGAGGAAACATGGTATTATCTTGGGGTTAAGCCAGTTATTTGTTGATTATATGCTATTGAGGAAATATAATTGGTAGGGTTCTTATGTTGCATTAAAGGATAAACTGTAGTATATGATAACTGTATTCACACCACCTGAAACAAACTACTCTGAAATTTAGTAAAGTGTGGGAACTAAGCCAATGATTCTGGTTTAGTCCAAATTGTTTTTACTGAGAGGAGAACATTTGTTAACCAAGATTAAAAAATTTAACCATAGATGTCCAATCTTTTGGCTTGCTTGGGCTATATTGAGTGAAGAGGAATTTTCTTTAGGCTTCATATAAAATATATAATATAGTATTATAATATAAAATCACATAATAATATTAAAAGTTTATAATTTTCTGGGGCCACATTAATAGCTATCCAGGCAGTGGTGGATTGCTACCCCGGATCGGGCAAACCGGTAACAGCGGTGGCAGGAGGCTCCGCCCACCCACTTGGATGTCACTGCACACGAATGCACATGCCCACAAGTGAACCGATAGCGGCCAAAATTGAAACCCACTACTGTGTCCAGGGCTTTATGGGGCCCCAGGGCCATGTGTTGGACGTGCCTACTTTAAACCATTGTGTTACTTCAAATAATTTGTTGGGGGAAAAAAAGACACCAATTGGGAATAAAGACTATCTTTTTTAGTTGTTTAAATGAACACATGAGGTACATCATATATTTTGCTGTAACAGCATTAAGGTGGGGAGAAAGAAAATAAGAACATTGTCTCATTCCTGATAAATATTCAGCTTTGCTGTCAAGTAATGAGGTGAAAGACCCAAAGTGGAGATTTTTCAGGGTCCCCAAATTGCTTTAGCTATGAGGAACTACAGTGAAATTGTTGAGCAACCAATACTTCAGAACAAAAGTGTTGTTTTCGTCAAGTTAATTATAACATGCCCAGAATGTTAAATGTATAATGTAGGAAACCATTTGCCCTTTAAAAGAAATGCTGAGATGAAGATTTAACACAAGAAAGAAAACAAATGATGCAATTGTTACTTGCTTCTCTATGGCACCGAACGCTGTCTAATTGCTGTTTTGTTTGAACTTTAAGAATTGCATATTTAAAAATAAAATTCAGACAAACACCAATCAAATCACAATGCAAATCTATGCATATCGACTTGGAAGCATGCCCCACAGTCTGAGTTTACTTCGTGAATAATGTGTTTGCAGTACATCTTAGTCCCCAAGTTCCCTGGAATTGTGTCCATAAAAAGTCCACTTGCCATTCATGGATTTTCATCTATGGTAATTAGATGAATAAAAACATTTCTTTAGGGATATACCTTTGGCTCTATCAAGCTTTGTTTTTCAGCAAGTCTTGAAAACCCGCTTATTTCTAGCTGATTTTTAGAAGGGAGGTGGGGGTCAATTTTATAATGGTGGTTGATTGAGAATAGATGTTTTCAATTTGTTCTTTTCACAAATTGTGGTGTTGCCTGAACTCTCAACTTTCACATCGTTATTTTTTAGTTATAATGGAATTCTTTTTTTATGTCAGCAGCATGAAGAGCACTTAATCCCATTAGATAGCTGAGAAAAATGTAAAATATTTGCAGCAGGTAGCTGAATCTAACTAACTACTGGATGGGTGGGAAAAGAGGAGGGGTGCAATCCAGCAGGTTCTGACAGGTTCTGGAGAACCGGTAGCGAAAATTTTGAGAAGTTTGGAGAAACAGCAAATACTACTTCTGGCTGGCCCCAGAGTAGGGTGGGAATGGAGATTTTGCAATATCCTTCCCCCAGGAGTGGTGAGGGAATGGGGATTTTGTAGAATCTTTCTCCTGGAGTAGTGTGGGAATGGAGATTTTGCAATATCCTTCCCCTGCCATGCCCGCCAAGCCACACCAACCAAGCCACACCATGCCCACCAAGCCACGCCCACAGAACCGGTAGTACAAAAAATTGAATTTCACCACTGGAAATTAATAGGATGGAACATGATAACTGGATAAGAAAGAACAGGCAGAAAGCTGTTTTTAACTTTAACCCTTTACTTGTTTCTCCTTCACAAGGGGTGGATATTACCAGAATGGGAAGTAATATTTATTTTTCTTTTTTGGTTATCTGTCATCAGTTCATCCAAAGGGATGCCTGAAGAATCTCCAGATTTGCTTAAGGGTAAAGCTAAAGGCATGGGAATCGTGGGGTTCCATCTTTGCCCTGTTGGGTGACTCAAAGCCAACATGAAGGCAACATCAGGCTCAGAAAAATCTCGCTAAGTTTCGAGATGTAGGAGCACAACTAATCCAATGACATGTAGATGTAATAGTGGCCATGAAATGTTGATTTAAAAATAAAAAGAACAAGGAAGAAGAAAGATAGGAAAGAAATGGCGGAAATCCTAAAGAGAAGCATCCCATTCAGCAAAATTTGATCACAGGTCATACATGTTCACTCTCGAAAGCAGGTGTACATGTTAAGTTTTGGTGGAGAATTTAAATTCACCTCTTTATTTTTCTCCCAGTGATCTTTTAAGGTGATTCGTTCTCTTTTTTTTTTTTTTTTAAATTTGATTTATATGCCGCCCTTCTCCGAAGACTCAGGGCGGCTTACAATGTGCTCAGCAATAGCCTTCATCCTTTTGTATATTTATACAAAGTCAGCTTATTGCCCCCACAACTGGGTCCTCATTTCACCTACCTTAGAAAGGATGGAAGGCTGAGTCAACCTTGAGCCTTGGCGAGATTTGAACCCTGCAGTAATTGCAGGCAGCTGGTCTTAATAACCAGCTTAATAACAGGGTGCCTTAAACCCTTGTACTACCAAGGCTCTTTGGCTAAGGATGTTGGCCAAGACCTTCTGATGAAAGCTGCTGTGAAGAGGTTTCACAGGATTTGGTGGGTAAAACCATTCATATTCAAACTAAGGTGGATTCCAGCTGTAAAGAGACCATTGAAATGAATTGGGGCCATTTCGTGTCTGAGTCCTGTGAATATGGATAGGAGTCTTGGCAGTGTTAATTCTGTCAATTGTCAATTGGTTTCCTGCCCATCATGGATCCTTGCAGTAATCAATACTTGAGCGAGGTAGCTTGTCTATCACCTCTGAAGAAGGTATGGTATGATCCCCTACTCAAGAAGCTTTGCTCAGTCCAATTGTTTTGGACAATTACAGACTGTCTCCATCTCCTGTCTCTCTTTTGTTGGAAAGGTTGTGGAAAATGTGCTGGCCCTGCAATTGCAAAGGGCTTTAGAGGAATTATTAGTATTTGGATCCTTTCACAGCCAATGTTCAGGCAAGGATACAGCATAGAAAATACATAGGTCACACTTCTGGGTAACCTTTGGAGAATGGGACTGGGTGGAGTGCAACCAGGGCTTTTGATGTCATTAATAATGCTTGGGAAATGGGAAAACTCTTTGACAGTGATTTTCCTCTTTTCTGAAGGTTGCTCCCAATTGGTAGTGGTGGGAGTCTAAAGAACTATCCAGGTATCAGTGGTGGGTTGCTTCTGGTTCGCACCAGTTCACAAGAACCGGTAGTAAAAAATTGTAGTAGTTCAGAGAACCGGTAATAACATTGGCTGGCCATGCTCCCAAACCGGTCCCCAGCCTGATCGCCGATCGCTTACCCCACCCACCTCATCAGAGGCTTTTTTTTTTTTTACTTTTAAAAGCATTTTTTCTACAACTTCTTCGGCCAAAAAAATGCTTTTAAAGTAAAAAAAAAGCCTCTGACGATTGCGTGGCTCAGCTGGGATCGTCAGAGGCTTTTAAAAGCATTTTTTTCTGCAACCTCTTAAGGTTGTAGAAAAAATGCTTTTAAAAGTAAAAAAAAAAAGTTGGCCCACCCAGTCACATTACCCCCCCCCAAACCAAACCCACAAAATAAGCCACACCCACAGAATCGGTAGTAAAAAAATTTAGAACCCACCCCTGCTAGATATCTCTATTTTGTAGAGTGCCTCAAAGATCTATCCTCTCTTCTCTTCTCCTCTGGAGGGGATCATCACACAGGATTCACTATCATTATTTAACTGATGATACACAATCACACATGTCATCTCTAGGCCAAAGAGGTCATGCAATAAAAGTGCTGACCTACTTCCTAGAGGCTGTGAGGGTCTGGATGGGGACACTTCTTGAATCACTCCAAGAAGAAGTGGTTTTGGGTTTGTGTCCCAAATGATTCTAAGGAAACTCCATCTCTGGTTCTAAATGGGTTTGGGCACCCCTGCTCAGAAATGATATGCAATTTGGAAGTTCTCCAAATTTACAGTTCCCAATTGAAGAACTGTATCAAAGAGCACATATCAGATATAACTAGAAGGGCTTTTGCATAGGTGCATCATGTGGAGTTCACACAATACAGTGAAAATGAACTCATTGTGAGGACTGAGTTTATTCAACCCACTACGTTAATTTCAGTGGTTAACACAGCCGATATGTGGAACCTTGTTAATGCAGCTTACATTACATTTTCCAGTGCTTACCATGCTAATCTGTGATAAATATACAAAAAGCCATTTTCTTCAGCTTGAGCTAAATAGCAAGCTAGAGAGGCAAATGATATTTAGCTTTAGATTGAAATCCTCACCCCTTCATAACAAATGCTACTCTTTAACATTATAATTTGGCATTCACTTCCATGGCAATATTTTTAGATGTAGCAGAAGCATCTGCAAAACAATTCTAAAGATTTGAGTTCACAAGATGCAAGCTTGTGAAGATGTTGAGTTATTGTGTAAAAAATGAATGTGTGTTAGGTTGCACATAATTTTTTTAAAAAAACTCACACTGTTGAGAAGTTGATCATCTTTCTTGCTTTTTATTTCTATATATTTGCAAATATGTACTTACCCCTACCATAGGAAGCACTACTGAAAGTGCCAATTTTTCAAATGCATGATATTTCATGACCCTAGAATGGACTGATGTGCTTATCTATTTTTCCTACAGAGTGATAGAGTTGTTTGTCACTGCTACTTCTGGTGTATCTAAAGTCCAGGACATGATCAATACAAAAGAAAATGGCAGTAATATATGGTGTCAAGCCTCCAAGTAACATGTCCCAAGAAATAGGCCCAAGGAATCCATATTCTTTCCAAAGTCTATTTATTAGGTACACATTAAATTAGCAAGGGCTTGGTGGAATTCCGACAGGATCCAGGATCTGGACAGGATCCAGAATTACACCCAATAAAAGCAAAAGTATGAAACTTCCCCCCAGAGTCACAATCTCTAATCAATCCTCAGTCCAACAATTTGGTGACTCCAAACTACACCTTTGTCCAGCTGCAGGCATCTTCTTTGTTCCCACAGGAAATGAATGCCACCTAGACACAACATTCCCCCCTTATCTTTACAACCCCCTTTCAACAGCCAGAAAGTGGCGAGCCTAAAGTATTATTAAGTTCATTTACTTACAAACCTAAAAGCTAATAAAAAAAACATACAAAGGCTACAAAAGAATATGGCTACACTTATGCCATCTTAAGGGTCAACATATGGATTCACAGTTCTGTCCTACAGTAGATTTAATTGAACTATAATTGCATCCAGGACCATAATCAATAAGAAGCAAATATCTAGTCAAAATCAGTAGTTTGTTAAGTCTTTGCCTTCCACATCTTTGTTGTGGTACTATGTGACTAGAAAAATGATTCAGTGAAGAAGGTGTGATACCATCATAAAATGAATCCTTGCCATGTTAGAATAGAATAGAATAGAAAAGAATAGAGTAGAATAGAGTAGAGTAGAGTAGAGTAGAGTAGAGTAGAGTAGAATAGAATAGAATAGAATAGAATAGAATAGAATAGAATAGAATAGAATAGAATAGAATAGAATAGAATAGAATAGAATTCTTTACTGGCCAAGTGTGATTGGACACACAAGGAATTTGTCTTGGTGCATATGCTCTCAGTGTGCATAAAAGAAAAGATACAATCATCAAGAATCATAAGGTACGACACTTAATGTTAGTCATAAGGAAGAAATAAGCAATAAAATCATGTTAGGAAACAGTCAATATAAATCTTAAGGATACCAGCAATAAGGTTACAGTCATGCAGTCGTAAGTGGAAGGAGATGGGTGATAGAAACGATGACAAAATTAATATTAGTGCAGACTTAGTAACTAGTTTGACAGTGTTGAGGTAATTATTTATTTAGCAGTGATGGTGTTCAGGAAAAAACTGTTCCAACAATTTGTGCCATCGCTTAGAATATTTTCTGTCTCCCTGTATTTTCTTCTTCTCTTGCCAACTAGAGATTAGAGCAGGATGGGTATGGTGGCTCTCCATATATTTATATCATCTATATCAGGGGTGTCAATCTTGATTTCATTGAGGGCCAGACCAGCATTGTGGTTGTCCTCCAGGGGCTCAGGGGAGGAGCATGGCTGGGGTGATCATGGCTGATTGGGTGTGGCCTGGGGGCATGGTCAACTCAACGTCACTCATGTGGGAGGCACCTGTGGAGGCTGGACAAGGTTGGGGAGGGAATCCAGGGGTCTCTGGTAGATGGGGCGGGATCTAAGGCTGGCCATGGTCCAGCCTAGATGGATCCCACCAGGTTGCAGATCAGTGCCTGGTCAGCCTGGGTTGGGCTGAGGCCCCATGGGTCAGTCCTTCGCTGTTTTGTCAGGCAGCCCCGCTGGCCAGATCTAACCACCTCATGGGTCATATCTGGGCCACGGGCCTTGAATTTGACACCCCTGATCTATATGCATATTTTATTAAAATTTTGAGATAAAAAAATAAAAGCTAATAAAATAGCTTTTTTAGAATAAAAGAAGAAAAAAAGAAAGAAATGAGAGAAAAATAGAAATAAAAATGCAGAAACCAAAGAAAAGAAATATAAAGAAATTACTTCTGATTTTCTTTTACTGCATTTATAAGTATAAATGTAAATTAGCCTCTTACTCTATCGTTACAACATTGTATATATTTTTTCTATAATCTATTTTTTCCTAATGATCCAAACCATATATTATAATATTATTTCTTATGAGTTGCATGCAAAAAGTCAATAAAGGGAGGAATTGTGGCTCTCGGGATGTTGCGTCAACTTTGAAGAGCATGACCAACATTGAGGAATGTTTAGAGTTGTATTTGTAAACTTCAGCAAATGAAAGTAAACTGATATGTGACACATTTAGCAGAAATTAGGTGATGATAATATGCAGCAGTAAGATTAAATTTCAGGGCCACGAATCAGTCATAATGAATGGGACAGTCACATTGTAAGAAAGAAACTACAATTCTTGAAAAAACTGGAATGGGAACTTAAGATTCTTATGACATATCAACCTTGTGAATTTCTGTTCCATTTTGGATTACTCCAAATTCGCTGGATGTTTTTGCCGAACGTACTTTTCCAAACTTTGATTTGTAATATTAGTGTACATAAAACTGGATTACCATTTATTCATGCACATGAACCGTGCGAGAATTGTTTTATTGCTCTAATTATTATTGCTGCTTACTCTCTTGAAATTCCTTGGAGGTTTCAGTAGAGCAAAAAAAAAGATTAGATCTCACTTTGAAATTTAGCTGCAAGCAAAATTATAGGGCATTTTAGAATATCTACATTTACTGTAGATCTTTATCTTGGGCAAGATAAACTGGAGAATACCGACCACAGGCTGCCGATGCACTCCAACATGCCATACTTATCAATTGAAAGGCTTAACTCCAGGAACCCCACACTGACACTTGCACAGCAACTACATAATGCTAACTTTGATGTAAAGTCACAGTGCAAAGTAAACTGGATTATTGAACATTCAGGTTCCAGGAAAAAAAAGAGAACCAATACAAAAATTAGCAGATTTCGATGCCACCTACCAGTACTGGAAAACTCTGAATAGGATTTTCACCTTGTATGGCACCTAAAGTAGGATAGAGTACTCTTCCCTGAATGTGAGTGTAGTGCTCCTCATCAGACACGGATCATATAGTGACTAGTTGCCACTTGAAAGCGTAAAAAGGGGGGGGGGGGAAGCAGATATTCCACTTAATTGGATAAATGGCCTAGATAGAAATAGTAATAGCACTTAGACTTATATACTGCTTTACAGTGCTTTACAGCCCTCTCTAAGTGGTTTACAGTGTCAG
Organism: Arizona elegans; assembly: GCA_022577455.1. Taxonomy (NCBI): domain Eukaryota; kingdom Metazoa; phylum Chordata; class Lepidosauria; order Squamata; family Colubridae; genus Arizona; species Arizona elegans. Next base: position 71,513,196 of record JAKOOJ010000005.1, read on the forward strand.
CATATTGCCCCTAACAATCTGGGTCCTCATTTTACCGACCTCGGAAGGATGGAAGGCTGAGTCAAACTTGAGCCTGGTGAGATTCGAACTGCCAAACTTCTGGCAGCCGGCAGTCAGCAGAAATAACCTGCAGTACTGCATTCTAAGCACTGCACCACCACAGCTCTAGATATTAATATATAGAACATTTATTCCATTCTAATAAACCAATGTATCAAAATGTAACCTATAATTTATATATAACTTCTTGAATTCCTCATCCCTTACAAAACCGATTACATATTTCCAACAGACTTGTACCATAGTATTATGTGCTCCTTTTGTATATTTTTACCACTGTTATCCATGTACTCTATGTCATAAGCTAAATAAGTAAATAAACCTACCATCTCAGACATTTGTTTGATTATAATAAGATGGTTAATAAAAAGTTTCCAATGAGTTGTGTTCCTACACATCAGTTGAATCCATGTTACCAACTACTCTAGGTTCTGGAGAGCAAAAAAATGTTCTGAAAAACATAATAATGACACGAAATTTCAGCTGAGGTGCATTCCATAGCAAAACATTTGACACTGCTTGAAATAAGGCCAGGCATTATTTGAAATAAAACCAGACCAAGTAACATATTAGAAATCATGGCATTTTATAATGAGGAGATATTTCTAACAAATCTATTCTTTAAAAGGCCACATCTTCAGCAAACATATTTGTGCTCTTCTGCTAAGAACCCAAAATTAAGAATTTGATGAGACCTTAAAAACTGTCATGGTTATTATGAAAAGACTATTCACAGACAAGAATATGCTTCATTTGATAAAGAAGTTTATATTGCCTTCTAGAGTCACGGTTTCAGGAGGAGATAAGATCACCACTTCGCTGGGTAATTACAATATAAATAAATCCAGATCCACAATAGAGATATGATATGGTACCTTGGCAGATGTGTAAGGTTTTTTACAGTTCCCTGGATCCTAGATGAGTATTCCAGGCATTGTAGGAGCAACACAGTCTGTAGGATGCAGGTTAGAAAAATGCAGGTGATCAACTGATTGATTCAGTGGTTGGTTTCTACTGGTTCGGACCAGTTCAGCTGAACCGGTAGTTCCCACTTCCTGCCGAGAGTGAACCAGTTCTCTGTTGCTGTGAAACTGGGCCCACCCTCCCGCCCCCAGGTTATACTGACCTTTATTTCTGCTTCTGAAGCCCAGCTGATCAGGGGCAGCAGATTGAATTGCCCACTTCAGCTGTTTTCCTTGCTCCTTTCCTGGTTTGCAATGTGGAAATTCAATTTTATGTAAACTTGCACACACGCAAAGTGCTCTCTCAGGGAACTGGTTGTTCAACCTGTAGGATCCCACCCCTGGATTGATTATGTGCCATCAAGTTGTTTTTGACTCTAGCAACCACATAAATAGATTTTTTCCATTGTGATCTATCCCTAACATGTTCTTTAAAGTCTCCCAACAGTGCAACTCATCACTACTGTAACCAAATCCATCCATCTTGCTACTGGTTGTCCATTTCTATTTCCTTCCACACCTGTCCCAGCATTTTTCTAGAAAGCTGGACCTTCACATAACGTGTCCAAAATAGGATAATTTGAACCTGGGCATGTGTGCCTGTTGTGGCCATCAGCGACCTGTGCAGTTAGTAGCTGATTCCGGCAGCGAGGAGGCTGGTGTGGTGCTGCGCTAGCAGCCTGTGCAGCTGGCAGTCGAGTCAAACAATGAGGAGGATGGAGAAGATGTGGTACCAGAGGTGGGGATTCAACCAGGGCCTTCAGAACCTCCAGAAGCTCCCATAAGTGAAGAGGAAGTAGAGGAGGAGCCTCTTCTTGATGCACGGGTGTGCAGAGCTGCCAAAAGGCAGGAGTGGTTCCTCAGCAGGAGGTCTCCTCGAGAGTAAGGTTTGGGACTAATTGGCCACTCCCTTAGCCTATTTAAGGAAGGACGACAACTGAGGCAATTTGCAGGGAACAACTTCATTCACTCTCCTTCGCGTCCTGATCTTAGTTCTTTTATCAGTTTCCTGCAAATTGCTTCTGGGCTTTCTGCCAATCATAGTAAGATTACAATTATTTATTCTTTGGATTCTTGTAGGCTGTTAAGAAAGTTAATTAACAGCCTTTATTTGAAAAAGACTAATTTAATTTGGTAAACTAAGGTTTGTACAGACTTTGTGTGTGCTGCATTCTTTGAGGTCCGTAGCTGAAGCAGAACAGTGCCTTGAGTGAGAACTCTGAGTTGATTTGTTCCATTATATGTTGTTTGGTTTTCATTGGTTTTTGCTGTTCATGCTAGTTTTGCCCAACACCAATGTTCAAAGGTGTTTCTCTCATCCTATCCTGCGTCTTCAACATCTGACTTTTGTTTCCATAAAATGTCACAGAGAATACCATGGGCTGTACGATTCTAATCTTTGTAGGCATTACAACATCTGAATTTTCCAAGACCTTCATAGATGCCATACCAATTGCTAGTCTGTGGTATATTTCTTGCCTGCTTGTTCCTTTACTGTTGATGGTTGATCTTAAAAGGCAGAAGCTAGCTAACACTTCAATATCTTCATTGTCAATTCTAAAGCTATATCTTCTACTGGTTACCATTACTTTGGTCTTCTTTATATTTAATTTTGCTCCCAATTTTTCACGGTGCTCTTTGACATTTAGTACTAGAGTTTTCAGATCCTTTGCACTTTCAGCTATCAGGGGAAACTAGAGAAAGTTGCCAAACTTCAACTGAAATATGGAAAATGACAATATTCAAAGACAATGCTGGGGTTCTTTTTTCCTTTCATCATTTTCCAGAATGGCTTTTTGTTCAAACTTCAGGCCATCTGTGTCTTCATACGACATCTTTACTGCACACTTATTGTAAATAACACCATAGATTTGTTTATACTGAAGTTGATATTATTATCATTGTTTATTCTTTAAAAAGTCATAAAAGTTCTCAACAATAAAAAAATGGATTTATTCCCCAATATGTTCACAAATGGGTCGTAAAAGTTTGATTTTCTTCTCCCATCTTAAAAAAGTTTATCTTAAAAAAGATTTAAAAATGTGTAGAATTGCAAAATGTCATGGTCATTGCTTTGCAAACTATATATACCTATATATATATATATATATATTGCCAGCATGAGTGGTGCAGTGACTTAGAGGTGGAGCTCTCACCTCACAATCAGGAGGCTGTGAGTTTGATCCTAGGTAGCGGCAGGTATTTCTCTCTTTGGGCACACTGAGAATATATCAGCTGTGAACTCTGTATTGGTGACAGGAAGGGCATCCAGCCAGTAAACACTCAGCTCCATTCAGTTGCCCCAACTCCACCCGGATGCAAGGGATTATGGGGTCATTAAAAGAAATATATAATCAGCATGTTCATGGCTGAGAATTGTGGGAATTGTGGTACCAATACATCGGTTCAAAAGGTTGCATCACATTTATCAAAGAAGAAAAATGGATTTGGTTTCATAATATTAAGAAACTAGATTAGTCTTCATTCTGCAACAATGAAGTGGAGAATCAAGAACCAAGTAGAGAGTCTGAATTTGAAGAGTTTTACACAGTACTAAATATCACTGTAGATTTTAATCGCATGGCTTTATATTATAAATCAAGGATGTTATTAAGAGCATTACAAAACACTGAGCTTTATTTCTGGGATTCAAAGAAGACAGCTAGAATGTGCTTAACCTAAGTACAGTCACTACCTCTTACTGGGAAGAATAGAATTTTGTTCAAATGTGGTGATAATTGAATCAGTGCAAGCTTGAACAAGGATGGTGTCACTAAAGATTAAAAAGAGTTGTCATTGTACCTCTGGAGAACGCAATCACATGTGTTGGGAATGAGATGTGATAATGAATTTCAAGATGTCTTTTGGGGTAAACAACACACTGCCCCTCACATAATGATGAGTTTTCATCATTCAGCTGCAATCAACAATTTGAACAGCTTGAATGTTGCAAATCAGAAATAAATCTTAAAGCTTTGGAAAAGGTAATCCATTGATTGTCCTGAGGTTTTCTTTTGGGAGACAGCTTTGAAAAAAGACTTTGAAACTTTGAATCTTGTAACTGCTTGAGCCTTTAAAGTCGTGTTGACATATTCCTCAAGAAAGTTAAGGATGGAGTCTGTAACTGGGTGCTTGTAATTAATACTCTTAATTGAAAAATGAAGAACTATTCTGATTAACATGAAGGACACCATAAAATCCTAAATTTCTGCGGCTAGATTAATATAGTTCTCGTCTTCTACAGTAGTTAGTACTGATACACAAGAGAAATGGGTTTTCTGTTATTACTATATACCAATTATCACTCTTGTTCACAGTGCAAGCTATTATTCCAATTATTCTATAAAATAGAAAATGTGTGGATGGGGTCATTTATGGAGGAGAGGTCAAGAGGGGTAGCCATGACTTGCAATTGAAGCCCTACCTTTTTTACACGTCACAGCTGTGACACATGTAAATAATGAAGCTTCAATCCCACAGTTACAACCCTCTATTTTTTCTTTTATGATCCATTTTGCTGGCCGAGGAATTCTGGGAGTTGAAGTCCACAAGCCATAAAGTTGCCAAGGTTGGAGAGTCCTATTCTTGTGGGTGCTCTTGGCTATAAAGTCATTATTAGCGCCATCTATGTGTATGTGCCTTTGTGTCAGTGATGACTCCCTGATGATTGTCTGGTAAATCCCTCTGATGTTTTTTGGCAAGATATCAGAAATGGCTTGCCATTGCCTCCTTCCTAGGGCTGAGAGAGAATGTCTGGCCCAAGGTCACCTATCTGGCTTTGGGCCTAAAGTGGGATTAGAACTCACAATCTCCCAATTTGTAGCCTGGTGTTTAATCACAACATCAAAGTACCTCATGCTTTGAAAAGGCTTCAAATGTTTTGAATTGTGCATAAACATATCACATTTTTGCTATTCATGAAAGCTGCCTGTGTTTTCCATGGTAACTTGGGGGAAAAAAAGCAGGAACTTTCTCCCCTCTACAGAAGAAGCAACATTATTTTTCCTCACAAAGCTTATTTGATAGACTAAGCTGGCCTTTGCTCGTCTGATCCGAAGCTGCTACTATGGTTGTCAGACTTCACATAAATGACACTGAAGAAAGGATTAAATAGCCCAGCCTTTCCACACCAATTTAGCCTATGCCCTGGCAGTTGTGTTGAACTGAAAAAGGAAGTATTTTATTTCTAAAAAATCTTACTTTTTTGTCTATGTTCACTGTTAAAACTCACTGGGGAAAATATTAGGTTACGCTTCTTGGTTTACAATAGAAAATAAATTCAAGAATGGAAATGGACAAATTAATTGTAGATGGCAATGATCTGCCTAACCGCAGTGGCAGAGGAAAAGGTTAAAACACACATTATACTGTATTATTCTATAGCACAAGAGAAACTATGGGTAGTTTGGAACTAGCTTGCCTTTTTCTCTTTTTTAGAAAAGATTTTTATCAATATCAATTGATCCGTTCCTTTTCATATTAATATATAAAAAAAGGACTGGAGTGACACGATAGCAGTGCTCCAATATTGGAAAGCCTGCACGAAGAAGAGGAGGTCAACCTATTCTCCAAAACACCAGAAGGCAAGACAAGAAACAATGGATGGAAACTATTCAAGGAGAGAAGCAATCTAGAACTAAGGAGAAACTTCCTAACAGTGAGAACAATTAACCAGTGAAACAGCTTGCCTTCAGAAACTGTGCGTGCTTCATTACTGGAGGTTTTTAAGAAGAGACTGGACAGTCACTTTTCTGAAATGGTATCAGGTCTCCTGCTTGTGCAGGCAGTTGGACTAGAAGACCTCTAAGATCCCTTCCAATTCTGATGATATTCTGTGTTCTATATATCCCTATAGTGACCATGGTCAAGAAATCAAGTCCATGCATGCTGCTTCAAATAAGCAAGTACAATATTTATTGTCTATAAATAAATGAAATGTATAAAATATTTAAAAATATTTTCCATTTGAGATGAAAGAAGGAAATCTTGTTACATACAGTGCTTAGCTTTATGCTGAATATTTCTTTTGGAAAAAGTTTCTGTAAAGTTTACAGTTTTATGAAGATTGCGCCAAATTATTTGAGACTATTGAAATCTCCCACCCATTCAGTAAAGTTTATCCCCTGTAATCTAAAATCAAGCCTCCAATTAATTTGCACATATGCCATTCCAAGGGATGCTATAGTGATGATTTATTATCCTAATATTATACACTATCAGAACAGTGGCTGAGATAGAAGATTGTTGCAATGTATCATCCAAATGGCATTATCTAGAAAATCCCAACCACAAACTTCTTTTGCATTTTAATTGAGCTTTAACCTCTTGCTGTTTAAACTGTGTTAAGAACACAATCACATCTACAACTGCATTTCATAAATATTTCAGGGCTTGGACCATATCCATTTGTCATCTAATGGCCACCATTCTCACAATTTGCCTTGAGGATGGGCTTCCATTGTGAGGATATTGTATCATCCCAGCTCTCAAACTTTTATTTTTATATTTTTTTAGCCCTGGGAAAACACAATTCTTCCCTCCATTTAGTTCAAGTAATTCTATTGTGTAGAGAGTAGCTATGACAGAAAGCACATCTATTTCCAATAACGGCGTAGATTTTGCTTGGATATCAGAATGAAAGAGTGACCAAAAAATGGAATATAGCAACAAAAGAAGCAGGGTCAAAATTTCTGCAGGATTGGCAAATATAAGAAACATTTGGATTTCTGGAGGTAAATTTATTTTTTATCCCTAATAGCAATAGCATTTAGAGTTATATACCACTTCACAGTGCTTTACAGCCCTCTCTAAGCAGTTTAAAAAGTCAGCATATTGCCCCAACAATCTGGATCCTCATTTTACCAACTTCAGAAGAGTGGAAGGCTGAGTTAACCTTGAGGCAGTGAGACTCAAATTGTCAAACTGCTGGCAGTCGGCAGTCAGCAGAATTAGGATAATGCAATGATCTTGAAAGCCTACCAAAGTAATTTTCCTGCACAACGTATGCCGAGTGTAATTAAGGCGGAGTTACATTCAGTTTTTTCTCATGCTTCATGACTCAAGAGTCTCTTCTGTAATGGCCATTGTCTTCTTTGATTGTCTTGCTGTTTTTTCCCAAGGTCTCTTAGGGGAAAGAAGAGGAAGGGTGGGAAAGAGAGAAATGTGTAAAGACCAGAATAAAATCCACAACATTAATGCCAATTTGTCAGGCTGCCAAGGATCTTGCTTTCTGTGGAAATGAGTGCATTCAGCCCTTCTTCCATGCAGATATGATCATTATACTCAAAATTAAGTTTATAATATCCATATTATTAACTTTAAAAAATGGTTCTTGCTTTATTCAAATAAAGCTGGTAAAAACAAAATTCTATCTTGTGGAGGGCAAAGACTCTAGTACACCAGGCTGTCCATCTCAAGTGAGACCACAACCAAGGATGATTACCTTAATGCTCTTCCCACAGGTCACCTTGTTCTAGGTCTTCTGCAGCCAGAATGGCAGCAACAACCTTGTTATCTATCTAAATATTAGTAAAACTCTCATTGTCATGACCTTTATCTAGGCGAGACAGTGCCTCATAGAGCAGGGATCCCCAACTCCCAGGCAGCAGCCCACTACTGGGTGTTGAACCCTTTAGAATCGGGCCACGGAAGTGAGGGGAGAGCATGTGTGCACATCCCTATTTGCGCAAGCAGCGGGAAAGCATAGATGCGTGCAGTGGTGGGTTGCCCCGGTTCAGACCAGTTCTATAGAACCGGTAGTAAAACCAGCAGGAGGCTCCACCCACTGACCCTGAAGTTATTAGAAGCGATCTGCGCATGTGCAGAAGCAAGGCACGTACGTGAGTGAAGCGAGCGTGTGGGAGCAATCCTGTTGCGAATCAGTAGTAAAAGTAAGTAGAACCCACCCCTGGGTGCGTGGAACCATCCCCTCTCCCCCCCAAGCCGGCCAACAAACCAGAAAGGTTGGGGAACTCTGTCACAGAGCAGCAATTTTTCAACCAAGGTACCTCAAATGGACTAATTTACAGAATGCGTCCAAAATATGGATCCATGACTCCTGTGGGAATGAAATTTGGGGAGGTTGTGGCTGTTTCAGTGCTACTATGCTACTGGATTGCTGCTGAGGTCATATGATGTTCATTTTCGGTGTCCTGTGACAGTTCCCCAGCCAGACTCAGAATCTCTTGCTTCCCCCCACCCCCACCTCCGGTATATAAGTCTAAATGCTATTGCTATTGCTACTGCTTTCCATGTTTTACACATTTTCCCACCCCTTTGGCATTTTATGATCTTTAACTATTACATGATCCAGCTTGTGAAAGCTTGCTCTGCCTTGCACCAGAGAAGAAAAGGAAGTTTCTTCATTAACTGCCTTGAAGTTAAAGGATCTGAAAGCCAATCCAGGAGCTGGATTAACTTTTGAAACAAATGCCAACAAGGACCACAGGACAATCACTATGGTGTAGTGGTAAAGGCGCAAGGCTAGAAACCAGGAGACTTTTTTAAAAAAAATATTTTTTAAAATTTTATAAACAAACAAACATACAATACATACCGTATTTTCCGGCGTATAAGACGACTTTTTAACACATGAAAATCTTCTCAAAAGTCGGGGGTCGTCTTATACGCCGGGTGTCGTTCTCCTGTAAACCAGGCAGACCAGCCCAAAAGACTCTAACGAGCCTTAAATGGCTCTGGCGATCGAAGCTCTGACAATCCCAGCTTTGCCTGCTAATCAGGCAACTCAGCTGGGATGCCAGAGCCATGTTAAAGGAAAAAACTTTTTTCCTTTTACGTGACTCTGCAAGCTCTGACGATCCCAGCTGAGTTGCCTGCCAATCGGGCATCGCAGCTGGGATCACCAGAGCCATCGATCCAAGCTCTGACGATCCCAGCTGCGTTGCCTGCTAATCAGGCAACTCAGCTGGGATCGCCAGAGCCCAGAGCCCTGTAAAAAGAAAAAAGTTTTCCCCCTCCAGCTTGCTTACCTTAGCTGGTAATCGCCACGCTTGCCTTGCTTCGCTTGCCTGAATCCATTCCATCAGCAAGCCACTTTCTGCCTGCAATCATGCAGGCAGGAGTTGTGGACTTCAACTCCCAGAATTCCTCAGCCAGTAAAAACAAAGCTGGCTGAGGAATTCTGGGAGTTGAAGTCTACAAGTCTTAAAGTTGCCAAGGTTGGAGACCCCTGTTCTATTGGGTAAGTTTTTTTCCCCTTTGGGAGCTTTAAAAAAATAGTTAATTAGGGTTTTTTTAGTTGTTCTTTTTTAGACCTAGCCATTTAAAATTTAGGAAGTTTTAAATTTAGTTTTCATATAAAAATAAAAATAAAATAATATTTGTGCAGCTTTCTGAGATGTGGTGTGTTTCTGTAGTGTTTCACTCTAACTACACAAACACACAAAATCTCACAAACCTGTATGTGGAATTTTGTGTGTGTAAAGTGTGAAGGTTGATTTTTTGGGGCTTTTTGTGGCTGTGTGAGGTTCCTGCTTGTTGCAGGGGCCATTTTGGGTCTAGCACAGCTGCTTTTACATTGTGGGCGAGCCAGTTGTGTTGTGTTGTGTGTGTGTGTGTAAGGTGTGAAAGTTGTTTTTTTGGGCTTTTTGTGGCTGTGTGAGGTTCCTGCTAGTTGCAGGGGCCATTTTGGGTCTAGCACAGCTGCTTTTACATTGTGTTGAGGCAGTTGATGTTTTTTAATTTTTATTTGGTGTTTGTTGGAAGAGGGGTAGTCTTATATGGCGAGTATAGCCCAAACCCTATATTTTAACAGGAAAAGTTGGGGGTCGTCTTATACGCCCAGTCGTCTTATACGCCGGAAAATACGGTAATCAATCATTCAGTGTATTATCTAGGCACATCTTTTGTGACTTCTTCTTCTTCTTCTTCCTCCTGCTCCGATTTCATCATTTCTTAATATTTTCCATTCATTTGTTATAACATTCTCCCCACATTGTTCATTTCTTATAACATTCTCCCCATATTTCTTGCTTACTATTAATACATTTATCTATCTTCACTCTCCCCTTTCTTCTTCTATTGTTTCATTGCAACATTACCCTATATATATATCTTCTCTAACGAATGGTAAAATTGTCCCCATATCTTAAAATATTCCGATTCCTCTCTTTCTTTAATTATCAAAGTCAATCTATTCATTTCTGCACAATCTAACATTTTTTTAATTACTTCCCCCTCTGAAGGGATTTTCTCTGCTTTCCATCTTTGCGCAAATACTATCTTCACTGCAGTTATTACATGTATAATCAAGTATATATTTTCTTTACTAATTTTCTCTGGTAGGATACCCAAAAGGAACAGCTCATGAAGCCAGGAGACTTTGAGATCTACTCCTGCCTTAGGTGTGAAGCCAACTGGATGACCTTGGGCCAATCATTCTCTCTCGGCTCTAGGAAGAAGAAGGCAAGGGAAAACATTTTCAAAAATGCTGCCAAAAAAACCTTCAGGGACTTATGCAGGCAGCTCCCAGTAGTCAAGACTGTCTTGAAGGCACAAAAAATGAAGTAAGATAAGAAAGGGGTATACTGCATTAAAGTTTGCTATTTACTTCTCCTCCTATCCAAAAAATCCCATTGAGTTCAAATGTCAAGGTTCCAAATAATATATCCCCTTCAAAGAGAACCCCGAGGCAGGCATGTTCCTCAAAGAACATTTTATTGGGACATATCAAATTGGCACAGACTTGGTGGAAAACCAGCTCTAAGTTCCCGCCGGTTTTACACCCAATTAAAAGTAAAACTTTGTCACTTCTCCCCAGAGTCTCCAGTCACATGGTCCAATCAGCATGTAGTCCAGTTGCTAGGTGACCTCAGTCTCCACCTTTCGAACATCTGCCTGAACGTCCTTTTTTTTTTTTTTTTTTTTGCTTTAATTTATATGCCGCCCTTCTCTGGAGACTCAGGGCGGCTTACAATGCGTTAAGCAATAGCCTTCATACTTTTGTATATTTATACAAAGTCAGCTTATTGCCCCCACAATCTGGGTCCTCATTTCACCTACCTTTGAAAGGATGGAAGGCTGAGTCAACCTTGAGCCTGGTGAGGTTTGAACTTGCAGTAATTGTAAACAGCAGATGTTAATAACAGTGCTTTAGTCCACTGTACTACAGGCTCGTCCTTGATTCCCAGGGGAAAGAATTTTATTTTGGCTACAACACCCCAGCTATCTTTACACCCCTCCCCCCCTCCCTGGCCCCTGCGCTCCAGGCTGTGTCAGCCTTAAAGCAGTGAGAAGAGAAACCTCCTTAGAGGAAAGCTACAAAAAGAAAATGGCCACAGTTAGGCCAGCTTCAGGGTTGACATCAACAGTGTTTTTTCCCATATAAGAAACACGTTGATTAGGAGCAGATCTCCTGCAATAGTATTAAAATTCTACTAGATAATGTGATTTGCACGAAGGGACGTTCACTAAACAGGGTAAAACGTTTCATTGCAGTACAATCAATTCTGTCACTAAGTATATATACTTGTGAGAGATGGCCAAAAGGGAAACAGAGGGGGAAAAAATGAATCTACTAAAACTAAGTCACACTATTCAATTTTAAGCAAAGCCAACGAGAAAGCTGCAGTGTGTAAGTGTGAAGGAGAAAAAGATCAAAATAATGAACGTGTGGGCACATGCAAGTAAGAAACCACACCAGTCACCTCTCACAAAAATAGCTATTCTTATTAATTTAGAGGAGCTCTAATTTAACTCAGCATCCTCTGATAGGGTAATCAAAAATACCATAAACCTTAAAAAGTGGAATCTTCCTGCAGGCATTTTCAACTAATATATTAAAATAGGACATATTTCACTAAAATCATCCAAGTCATCCTGATTACAAGTTGGGAAATAAAAAATGAAAATGTATACATTTTCAGCAATCCTGTCCCGAGAGCAGCAACTGCATTTCATTCCAAGTTATTATGAAAACCAATCCATTAATGCGAAGAATAGCATAGCATGCATAACAATAATGCTATATTTTTTTCGAGGAATGGGAACAGCGAGTGAGTTTCTAAGGGTAAAAATCACCACAATACATAGAACACTTGAGGCCATCTTTTAAAGAATCACCTGCAATGTTAAAGGTAAATCAATGTTTAATGGTAGGAAGCAGAAATCAGAATTCAGATCAAAACTCTGCATAAAACTCTGCATAAAAAGGATACATAGGGCATTGCATTTTGTATTCAACTACGGTTGCTAAGCATCAAATATTAATCCATGTTATTTTAATGGTTGATGGAAGATTATAGCCAGGTTCTTCAAACCGGGCTGTTTTCACACAACAAGTTTAACTGAAGGTCTCACAGCAGATGCATTCATATAACCCGCTAAACTTGCATAATCTTAAACTTGGTTTGTTTTGTGGAGCTTTCTGAACTAAGGCCAGTTGATGGGTATATGGTTTCATCTTTTGAGAAGACTCAGAAAATGGTTTAATTCAATTAATTACAGCTTTGTATCCTTTAAGCAAAACTTCAGAGAAGTTGACTTTGGCCTTATATAAAAACTATAGGTATGTATGTATGTGTGTGTGTGTGTATGTATGTGTATATATACATACACACACACATATATACATACATATAGTTTTTATGTTTTAAGATTTTATTTTTATTCCTTCCAGAGTCCCTCTGTGAAGGAGATGAGTGGTTTCTAAATTTGCTAAATAAATTAAGGTGACCAGACGTCCCGCTTTTGGCGGGACAGTCCCACTTTTGAGCAATTTGTCCCGCGTCCCGCGGCGTTTTAAAAAACTCCCGATTTTTCATTCTGCCTCCTGAATCCCCGCTGATGGCTAGAGGGAAAAAAAACTCTTTAAACTCTTGCCGCGGGGCTTCAAAGGGCCGACCTACAGCTGATCAGTGTTAAAAAAAAAATGAATAGACCCATGCCTGCAAAAATAGAAAAAACAGCACCTGTTAACAGCTTCCGCTAGGTTAATTAGCTGCAAAAAGCTGCAAAAAGTTCCTGGAGCAGATTTCCCCCCGCCCCCAGCTATACTGAAAACAAAGGCGAAAGCGAAACTAAACCTGCAACATGACAAAATGAGGCAGAGAGAGATTTCTTTCTTTTTCTTTTTCTTTTTCCTCACCAAAAAAGGTAGGTACAAAACTGCAAACAATGGGAAATTTTGGGCAAAAGAGGAGAGTTCAAGATTTTAAAACACAAAAGAAAAAAAGCTCTATTTAACTAGGGAATTGTAATAATTGAGATACTATTAATAATTGTATATTGTGTTGAAAGCAGAAATGGTTAAGTTGTGGTTTGGAGGAATATATGGGGGAAATTATTTGGTTTATTATTATTGGTAAATATAATTAATTGATTTGTAAGAAATTGGATTGCATGGAAATAATTGGAATATTCATGTTCATATTGATTAATATACAAAAAAGATAATTATATAACTAATTGATTTATATTAAAATGTTGAATTTGTATTAAACAACTGTATTACATAATTACATAATTAACCAATGTGAGGATGGATATAAAAATAGATGACAATGGGAAGGGGTATAATATAGAATAGAAGGGAAAAATTGAATTTGATTAAGATTAGAGATGAGGATGAAGGGTAATATTGTTTTTTTAAAAAAATAGATGAGGAATAAATATGGCAAAAAGGAAATATAGAAATTGTAAATTTAATTGAAATGACTAAACGCTGTTTAAATTTGTGAACCAGCCAAATATTCTGTTCAAAGAAAATACATTGCATGTTTGTATGTGTGTTTCTAATTATTGCTATTTATTCATATTTGTTCTCTTTTATTCTTTAAAGTTTAACAATTCATTCTTAATCTTAATATCTTTATATTTGCTTGGGGTTGGCTTTCTTCCCTTTCATCTTTTTTATTGTACAGCAATCTTTCTCCTCAAACCTACCACCACTCTCTTTTCTTTCCTTCTTACTTTCTCTTCCCCCCACCCTCTTTTTCTCCTCCCTACTTCCTCTTCCTTTCTCCTTCTCCTCCTCTCTTCCTCCCTCTCTTACCCTCACTCCTACTCTAATTTCCATTCCTTCATCCCTCTCTATTGCTGTATCCTTTAATGCATATGGACTACTCAGAGGGCTGAAAAAGTTATTTTTGACTGGTCCTCACACTTTTGACCAGTCCTCGAATTTATGACTGTCCTCACATTTTACATTTTTGCCCTATCTTGTCATCATGGTGAAGAGAAGCAGTTGTGAAATGAGTGACATGGTTGTTAAGAATGCTGCATGGGCATAAATGTGAGGATGGTCATAAGTGTGAGGACCAGTCAAAAGTGCGAGGACCTGTCAGAAATGACTTTTTTCAGCCCTCTGGTTAGTCCTTTTGTGCATATGGACTACTCAGAGGGCTGAAAAAGTTATTTTTGACTGGTCCTCACACTTTTGACCAGTCCTCGAACTTACGACTGTCCTCACATTTTACGTTTTTGCCCTATCTTGTCACCATGGTGAAGAGAAGCAGTTGTGAAATGAGTGACATGGTTGTTAAGAATACTGCACGGGCATAAATGTGAGGATGGTCATAAGTGTGAGGACCAGTCAAAAGTGCGAGGACCTGTCAGAAATGACTTTTTTCAGCCCTCTGGTTAGTCCTTTTGTGCATATGGACTACTCAGAGGGCTGAAAAAGTTATTTTTGACTGGTCCTCACACTTTTGACCAGTCCTCGAACTTACGACTGTCCTCACATTTTACGTTTTTGCCCTATCTTGTCACCATGGTGAAGAGAAGCAGTTGTGAAATGAGTGACATGGTTGTTAAGAATACTGCAAGGGCATAAATGTGAGGATGGTCATAAGTGTGAGGACCAGTCAAAAGTGTGAGGACCTGTCAGAAATGACTTTTCAGCCCTCTGAGTAGTCCCTATACACATAGCCATGGCCACCCGGTCACATGACCAGCTAGCCACGCCCACCCAGTCACATGGCCTCCAAGCCACGCCCACACAATAAGTCACGCCCACAATGGTGTCCTTCTTACCAATGTTAAAATCTGTTCACCTTACCCTATACGCATAGCCATGGCCACCCGGTCACATGACCAGCTAGCCACACTCACCCAGTCACATGACCAGCTAGCCACGCCCACCCAGTCACATGACCAGCTAGCCATGCCCACAAAATAAGCCACACCCACAATGTCCCTCTTTACCAATGTTAAAATCTGGTCACCTTAAAATAAATAATAAAGTAATTATATGTAATGTACATGTGCATTCTTATATTCATATTATGTATTTATGTATACACACAGAGACTGGATCATGATGTATCGTGACTTTTTTGCGTTTGCAGAGCTGGGGTGGGCGTGGCCTGTGCATAACGTACCTGGCCCATGGGCTGCCAGTTTGACAGGCCTAGTCCAGAATCTCTATGTAGCCACAAGCAGACTAAATCCAACCCCTCTTGAATTCTGTTGTCCTTCATCTAGTACCAAAATAGTGCTCTTAGTTGAGTAGATTTCGGTGTATCAGTGGTGGGATTCAATTTTTTTTACTACTGGTTCTATGGATGTGGCTTGGTGGGCATGGCATAGCTTGGTGGGCATGGCAGGGGAAGGATACTGTAAAATCTCCATTCCCGCCCAACTCCAGGAGAAGGATACTATAAAATCTCCATTCCCACCCCATTCCAGGGGAAGGTTACTGCAAAATCTCCATTTTCTCCCAATCAGCTGGGACTCAGGAGGCAGAGATAGATGGGGGCGGGGCCAGTCAGAGGTGGTATTTACCGGTTCTCCAAACTACTCAAAATTTCTGCTACCGGTTCTCCAGAACTGGTCAGAACCTGCTGAATACCATCTCTGGTGTGCATGGGCATGAGGAATAAATCCATTTAATTTAATTGGAACATCACGTGTTGTCCTGATCTTTCACATCTGCAGAAGGTTAGCTAACATTCAACATTAAAATTGGAAAACTGGGAAAGGTTTTCAAAGCGCTAACCCTCCCATGGTTGTGTGCTCCTTTGTGAGGTCCACCAAGACAGCAGAGCCAGATCTTTAGACATTTCCAAAGGGCCAGAAGAGCAGGAACCCGCCTTGCCTTGGGTGGATGAATGTTCCAAAGGGCAGGCTCAACAGCAGAGAAGGCTCATTTCCTAGAACCCATCAGTCAAAATTCTTTAACTGAAAGAGTCCATAACATCTTTGCCTGATCAGGTGGGATGGGTTGATTTATTTGCTTACTTATTAAGTAATAACAATGGGATGAAAATCTAGTAATTACAATAAAATATTTTTTTCTGATGATTATTTTAATAGCATAAAGCAAACACCAGGTTTAAATAAACAGATTGTCAGGGAAACCAATATGCTTTCTCCCTTTTTTCCTCATCTGCTAGTGTATGTCCAAAATAAAATATTTTTTCCTGGTATCTAATGTTGGAAAAACATCAAATATTTTCTACAAGAATATTGAATAAATAGGCAGGAAAATAATAATAAAAAATTAAAATGTGAAATATGCTGTAACTTACTTATATTTTTTTAACTAAATCCTTTTGTCTCTTTCTTTCCCATCCCCGGAGTGATATCCCTAGAAAGATAGTGTTTCTAGCTTTCCAGAAAGGAAAGATATGGCTAGATTGCAATAAATGAAATTAATAGTAAGCTCTAATTGATGAATAGAAGTATTCTTTGTTCGCATGTTGGCTAGGGGAATTCTGGCAGTTGAAGTCCACACATTTTTGTGTGGGTTGCCATAAAGAACAGGGAGTCAATCTATTCTCCAAAGCACCCAAAGACAAGAAGAAATGGATGGAAACTAATCAAGGACAGAAGCAACCTAGAACTAAGGAGAAATTTCCTGAAGGCTAGAACAATTAACCAGTGGAACAACTTGCCTCCAGAAGTTGTGAGTTCTCCAACACTGGAAGTATTTAAGAAGAGATTGGACAACCATTTGTCTGAAATGGTATAGGGTTTCCTGCCTGAACAGGAGGTTGGACTAGAAGACCTCCAAGGTCTCTTCCAGTTCTGTTACTCTGTTATTTTAAAATTTCTGGATTGAGAAACACTGTTCTTTGCATTTGACAGTGTACTTGGTAAAAACTGGAAAAAAAATCGGGTGAATAAAAACTGCTTTTGAGCAGGAAAAAGTCTGATGAACAACTCAGAGGGCATAAATCTTTTAAACAGATATCAAAGAAGTACAACCTTTCAGTTTTGGGGGCAGAACCCATAATTTAAAAATAGATGTGCCTGTCATAATATTCTTAGTTAAATTATTGCCAGAGTAAAAATTTGGAAATCATAACTATGAGTTTAGCTCTCCTGCATAATGAGTCCTCAGAATATTTTTAAAACACAGGTAATAGAGGATCATAGTCTCAAAACTCCACATATGTATATTTTGAAACAAAATTGATATCTTTAGGTTTTTAAAAAATAATATCCAGGTCAAGCTAAGCAGGATTTTAAGGCAGATGAGGTGACAGAGAACAGAACAAAGTTGACAAGAGTTTAATACAGGGTAACAAACAAAGGTAAACTGTTTTTCAGCCCTTATTCAAAATATCCTGATTATTCAAAATATCCAGGGCAAATAGTATTAACATAGCTAAATACCAGCTACAAATTAAAATGAATTTTACCATAGAAACTGTGATGAATAAATGTTTCGTTTCAGTTTCACGGCAAAATGAATTTGAGCTGGAATGCAGTCCAGGAAACATTTGCCCTTCCCTTGATAATACCTAGGAGAAGCTGAATGATCAGCACTTATTTTCTAAACTTTTCTAAAGTATTCAAAATAATAATAACAGTGAAACCAGTCAACATTGCATGCTCACATGGCCATTCCAGGGAGTGCTGGAGAAGACTTTCTGCAAGGCTTAAAGCTACCAGACATTTCAAAAGGGTCTTAAAAGTGGAAGTGATATCATAAATACTTCATGAGGTTAAATAGTATAGGCAATCCTTGTGGGTTCTACATCCAATCTCATTAAATTCATATGGACGTTTCTTTTGAAAAAACAAAACCAGAATGCAAATTTATTTGATTAGAAATTGATCCTCAAAGTCAGAGCATGAAATGGAACAGAATTGTCATGGTTTACTTACCCATATCACCATCGCATGGGTAATTATCTACCTCTGTCATAAATCCAAACAGTTGTCTTGTGTATAGCCTTCTATATCTCATCACACTTGTATTGGAAGCACTAAGGCACTTCCAGGTTGAAAGAATTAGCCAGTGGATGCCCAGATTATGTACAACTGGGTTCTCCTTTCATGTCCCCAGAAGGAGCTGGAGCAAAGGACCGGATTCAACCCCTCCCATGACAGCACGAGGGTCTCAAACATTGGTTTGCTGTTTGTCAACTCAGTGTCCTAACCACATGAGCCATTTTGCTGCTATCCCTCTGTCTGCCAGAATGCCATTCATGACATGGGTCCAGGGCAGTGGTGGGATTCAGCCAATTCGCATCACTTCGGGAGAACTGGTTATTAACCTTCTGAGCAGTTTGGTGAACAGGTTGTTGGAAGAAATTATTAGGGCAGAGAACCGGTTGTTAAATTATTTGAATCCCGCCACTGGTCCAGGGTATCTGGAACTATCTTATCGCAATGGGATTGACCCACTCCATTCACTCCAGGAGAAGAGGTTTGTTATGGACCTCATCTGTTAAGAAAAATGCATCTTTGGAACATATCTTACATGATTACATTTCTTTGCAATAAAAGCAAGCATAATTTCTCATTGGATCAGTCCATTTTTCAGTAGCCACCTGAATATATTGTTATCAAAAGTTTTCACACCGTTTTATAGATATAGTTTCAGTTGGCGGAAAGTTAGCTGGAGAAGAGCCTTTTCTGCTGTGGCCCAGCTCTTTAGAATATTCTGCTATCAGAGGTGAGATCTGCCCCCCTGCTTCTTGGCCTTCCAGAAGGGCCTTAAAACCTGGCTCTGCTGGCTGACCTGGGGCCTCGGTGGGGGGCTTTACATTAGGGGTGGCTAGTGGGGCAAGATAAGACTCTAACTGCCCCCCCCCCGTGCCACCATCTCTGTTAGTTTCTATTTAATCCTATTTGATTTTGTTTTCATATTTATTTTTTAATCACGTTGTAAGCTGCCCAGAGTTACTTCAATAGTAATACGGGCAGCGTAGATATTTAACAAATAAATAATCAATCCATGTTTAAACATGTCTTTATTTGACCTTCAGGAATCAAATGATGCCCAGCATAACATCAGATGCACTCAAAAACAAAAGTAGGGCTGGCTTTTTATATTGTTGTCCCTGATGCCAAACACGATTTTCAGATTTTCCTCTCCCTCTTTTTTCTTGATCTAACATAAAACCTGCAACAAGGCTGGACAACAAAATCCTAGTAAAATAGATGTTTACTATGTTAAGTGAGAGGGACACAGTGGCTTAGTGGCTAAGACACTGAACTTGTTGATCAGAAGGTCAGCAGTTCAGTGGTTCGAATCCTTAGTGCCGCGTAACAGGGTGAGTTCCCGTTACTTGTCCCAGCTTCTGCCAACCTAGCAGTTTGAAAGCACGTAAAAAATGCAAGTAAAAAAATAGGGTCCACTTTTGGTGGGAAGGTAACATTGTTCCCTGAGCCTTTGATGTTTAGTCAGGCCAGCCACATGACCATAGAGACATCTTCGGACAGCACTGGCTCTTTGGCTTTGAAACAGAGATAAGCACCGCCTAGAGTCAGAAACGACTAACACATATGTGCGAGGGGAACCTTTACTTTTATCTTTATGTTAAGTGAATGGTTTTACTCGCCATTGTGTAACGTTTGGTTCAAGGATCCAAATTCAACAGAAAGGAAGTAGACTGACAATTAGGAGTCCAGAGAGTTCTGAAGTGAGGAACCAACATTCTCTTTCTCTTCCCTTTCCAAGTAAATGAAGATGCAAACCCTTGTTAATGCCATTGATTTCAGAAGAATTTACAGCCAGAAGATTGAGACCTTAATTGATTTCAAAAGCGATCTAATTAGCAAACCGGAATCTTTGCCACAGATTTCCTTAACCGTATGCCCTCGTATATATTGGACCACAACTTTTATTATCCCAAATTAATGAGGATAATGGGAAGAGTAATCGAAAACGTTCAGAGGGCATCAGATTGGGAAAGGCTGGTTATTTAAAGAATACACTGGCTTTGTTTCTCTTTCAAAAACCCAGTCATTCATTTGAATGATTCACGATCATCACCTCCTTTATTGAGTTTCTTGATTGAGATATTTTTTTCCCTTCCCCTTGGCTACCTGATGTAGAAAGTTTCATTCCATTATTACACCTACAGACAGTCTTCAATTTACAACCACAATTGAGACCAAAATTTATGTTGCTAAGCGAGATATTTGTTAAGTAACTTTTGCCCATTTTATGACCTTTCTTGCTACAGTTGCTAAGCGAGTCATTGACATTGTTAAGTTAGTAAGATATCTATTCAGTGAATCTGGCTTCTCCATTGACTTTGCTTATCAGAAGGTCGCAAAGAGTGACCTTCTTGGACACTGCAACCATCGTAACCATGAGTCAGTTCCCAAGCATCTGAATTTTGATCATGTGACTGTGGGGAAGCTGCAATGGTCGTAAGTGTGAAAAATGGTCATAAATCTATAACTTTGAACGGTCACTAATCAAACTGTTGTAATTTGAGGACCACCTGTATTTCTTATTGCCAAAGGCGTTGTCTTCCTTTGGCTATCATAATATCTTGTTTTGAAAGCCACTTAAATAGTTTCTTATTTGAAATTTTGGGTTTGCCATTCATATAGTGTCCCTTATCTCTTGCCCAGGTCCTTTATTTATTTATTTATTTATTTGTTTGTTTGTTGGTTTGTTTGTTTATTTGCATAAGTGTACTGAATCTGTTACAAGCATTGATCTTCTATTCTGACTGTGTGTCCTCCAGGGTGAGTCTGCTCCCATATTTTCTAAGCACAACCCAGATGTTTGTTATCAATCATTCACAATCTGTTCCACAATTTGCACTTGGAACTGTCCTGGCTGACTGAATTGTACCTTTCCATCTTTTGAGTTTGCTTATGTAGATGATAGTTGTATTTCCCAAAACCAGAACTCCCTGTAATCCCAGATCCTTTAGTTTTCCCAACTTTGATTTTATAGTGATTCGTTAGTAATATGATGCTTTTTCTCAGCATTGCATTCATTGCCTCTCACAATTTCCCTTGGAATTCTTCCATTTTTTTCTACATTTACAGCTGTATTATGGACATACAGCTGTATAATTTTGATAAGACCTAGCGATTAATATGTGCCATAGATCTACTCGTTCTGATATAATCTGCCCATTTATCAGACTCTAGCCATGCGCTTCCTTAGCAATGCACATTTTGAGTATTCATTCCTTTATATAGTCTCATGTCTTAACAGTATATTACAAAATCATATGATTTAAGGTGGTCTATCCCAGTTCACTGGTTTTTCTGAAACAACTAATTTAGAGCACTGCAATCCTAATTGTGACCATATCAAGTTTTTCCTATATTCTGTACTCCAATTGTACATGTCTTAGTAAACTTAGGAATTCCTCTTTTAATGCTGGCATGACCAAGTGAATTTGCCCAATACAAGCTCTTTACCGCCAGCATTTTGCCTCAGTATTCTCCCCCGGCAATCTGTTTCTCATTAGAAAATGGTTAAATTAGTTAATCGGTAAACCGGAAAAACACTTTGGCTCATTATTCACACATATTAATGACACATTTCAAATGCCAAACTATTGGAACTGTTCTATTAATATCCTACTTTCAAGTAAAGTAGAATAACAGAATAACAGAGTTAGAAGGGACCTTGGATGTTTTCTAATCCAGGGGTCACCAACCTTTCGAACCTCAGGGCCCACTAAATTCATAATTTTAAATCCTGTGGACCACTAATATGATCTTCCTAATGACCAGCTGGATGGGTGTGGTTAGCTGATTATGTGACTGGGTGTGGCTAGGTGGTTATGTGACTGGGTGGGCATGGCCAACTCCTCGCCTCCCTGCCCGGGCTCTTAGGACCCCAACAGGAAGCAGTTGTTGGAGAACCAGAAAGAGGGAAAAAGCAATTGAAGCCATTAAAAAAAGGGGGGGGAACAACAGTGCAACTCTGTACTGCAGGAATGCATATTGCAGTCTAGTGGAAGCTAATGACAGTTTGAAAGGGGAAAACTGGACTTGAATAAAATTTTAGAGAAAAGGCGATTTGGAAGCTTACTCACCAGATAATAATGGAATTATGGCTGTGCAAAGGAAAAAAAAAGATTAATTAGGCTGGAGTTTGGACATATCACATGACTTTGATCAATACATCTTTATTAAATACACTGTTATTAAAATAATATTGAAGGAACCATAAATAATTTCAGAATAGTGCTACTGCCAAATAGTTTTTAAAAATATTTTATATTGAATGAGCCTTGCTGCACCATACCCCGAGGCATTGCAAAACCAAGTTCACTTGCCTCCAGTTAGACACACAGAAACACACAAACTTTATACTTTGATGGGGTGGGGCAGAAGGAATTAAGAGTTCTGAAACTAGATGGTGGAAATCCTTGACTGTTTCTCTGGTTATTTGGCAGAGTTTAGCATTTGTTTGATGGATGGTATTGAAGACCATGAAGGGGGAGGAATATCGCCTGAGGATCCGGAGAATACTGACGAATTCCAGCAACAAAACACGGTGGAAGGGGGGTTGCATTGGGACACCATGTACACTAATAATGGATGATGGACAGAAGGCAAGAAGAGGTGGGGTGGAATGGGACCGTAAATCAGCTGCTGAAGAGATAATCGTGCGGAGGGGAATGACGTCCTAGGCCTGCGACAAGCATGAACGGAACAAGCGGCACATTGATTGTGACAGCTGTGAGAAATCATTGCCTGCCTAATGATAGTTAACTGTATCCACGCCCTATAAAACAGTACGGGTGGAGAGCTAGGGCGTCTCCGACTTTGTTTTGCTTAGCAGCTCAGTCTCTACTGTACACTGCTGTGTTGCCTCCATTAAACCAGGTTTTGGAACGAATCCTCCTGTGCATGTTCATTTGTGCCCGGTGAAGCACTGGCGGCTCCAGAGGGGATGAGAATTATATTATTATCTTATTAATTTATTATATGATTCTCTCTTTTATTAGTTTTATTGTTTTTTATATGAGATTTTCTAATCCAGGAGTCACCAACCTTTCGAACCTCAGGGCCCACTAAGTTCATAATTTTAAATCCTATGGACCACTAATATGATCTTCCTAATGACCAGCTGGATGGGGGTGGCTAGGTGGTTATGTGACTGGATGGGCAGATTTTTATATGAGATGTTTATATTCTTGTAAACTGCCTTGAGTCACCATGTGCAATAGGCGGGAAAACAAACCAACAAACAAACAAACCTTGGTAGTACAGTGGTCTAAAGCACCCTGTTATTAAGAACAGCTGCCTGCAATTACTGCAGGTTCGAATCTCGCCAAGGCTCAAGGTTGACTCAGCCTTCCATCCTTTCAAAGGTAGGTAAATTGAGGACCCAGTTGTGGGGGCAATAAGCTGACTTTGTATAAATATACAAAAGAATGAAGGCTATTGCTTAGCGCATTGTAAACCGCCCTGAGTCTCCGGAGAAGGGCAGCATATAAATCAAATTTTAAAAAAAACAAACAAACAAACAAATAAATGCAAAGGGAAACTTCCAATACTTCCTGTTTGGTGAATTATACCTAGGAACCATTACATTATGGACGTGTTTTTAAGTTTTAACCAGATCTTCAACATGGCATTTTTTTAAAGAGCAAAGACATAAACAACCCAAAATATAGCAAGCAAATGAGCTACGTATTATGTACATTTATTTATTTATTTATTTATTTATTTATTTATTTATTTATTTATTTATTTATTTAAAAGGGGGGCATCATGCAGTAAACTGATTAAAAAAAATGGTACTTGTCTAAAGCTGCTTGATGAATGTTTTGGTAATAATGAAGACAATCACATAATGAAATCAGGATGAGAGCACAAAAATGATCAGTCTTAATTGGACATTTTTCCCCAACTAATTATCTAATCAGTTCAGCTGCTTTAGCCTACTGCGTACCCAGCACCTGGAATCAGAGGAAGAGAAAACTGGAAAACTGAGATGATTTTGAATTTGGAAGTATAAATATGCTTAAATACAAAATATGAGACAGTCAATATAGTAATAAATCATATAGTAATTTAAGCTAGCTGGAGAAAGGGATCGATACAAATATGTATTTGCCCACCCAAAAACTTCTTTCAAACAGCTTGTATACTGGTGCCACCTGTAGCCTAAGGAAATGAAAAGCTAGCAGGCAAATTCAAGTAACTGTCTCATCATTATTTTATCAATTTTTTAGACACCCTTGAAGGATGGAGGAAAGGGAAACAAAATTCTGGCATCCCAATGCTTGCTTTCAAACAGGTGTAGTACTGCCCAATCTTCAATGCCTAGATCATAATTATTTAAACAGAATGAAGTTTCTATATGCTGACTTCAAATGATCTTGATAACACAGTTGACAAAACAATTGGCCAAGTTCCTGAAAGCTACAGACAATTTTTACAAAAGATAACTTATAACTGATACTTGCGTGTTTCCAATGGTAGATTTATTCCTCTTTGACTGAGATCATTTACTGAGGATGAAAACCACTGTTAACGTTTTATTTTATGTTGTTAACAATACTATCTCATCTTCCAGCACTCCATGAATAGTTATGTTAGGGATATTACATGTCTCAGGAAACACTATGGATGCTAGGTTTCTTGAAGCCAAAAAGCATACAATCAAATAAACAGCTGGGCTAGCTGGAGGAAGTTATCGTGCTGTGAGATGATCATTTACAAAAGAAAAGCCAGCCAGTGGGGGCCACCAGGGATGTAATAATACCTATATAAAGCTTCTGGGCTATTACTGTATCGCCAGGATTGTTAATGCTAGCAGAAGGCCTTGAGGTGAAACATTCCTGAGGTAATTGTGGAATTATTGACACCCTGGGGTAAGATCAACAAACTGTACTGCAATTTCAGACTGCCATTTTTATGTTCTGTCCTAACGATTAACTGACAAAGAAAAGTTGATGCTCATCAGAAATATGTCCCCTTGTCTTCCGTTCAGTTATACTCTCGTTTTAAGAAGTATTAGTCACCCTGTGAAGAATCTCCTTGTCAGAAAACATCAGGATGTTTTTCTTACTGTGTGGTGCACTTGATGTTTTCTCTAATGGTCCATATCTGGATTGAAAACTCCAGAAAAACATATGGAAGGAAATTCAGTAGCCTTTTTGTTCATATAACCCCAGTAATTTCATCAGGTGTGATCTAAATACTCTAGTGGTGCTGTGACTCCTGGAAAGCAGCATAAACATTTAGTTAGGCCCAATTTAAATTTACACAGATGTCAGTAGGATTTATGTGCAATTTATTCAAATTCAACCCTCTCAATTTAACTAAAGAATGAGTTATTTGCAAAGTGCTTGATGCTCTCTCTGAGCTTGGTTGTTTTTCTTGCAGACATTTCATTACTGAGTTAGAACATAGAATCATAGAGCTGGACAGGATCTCTGAGGTCTTCTAGTCCATCTCCCGCTCAAGGCAGGACCTTATACCATCCTGGTCAAATGGTTGTCCAGGCTTCTTTGGGGGGGGGATGGAACCTCAAAAAAGCACCCACAAATCTCAAAGTGAGCTATTCCATTGATTAATTGTTCACCCTGTCCAGAAATTTTCTTTACTTCTGGGTTGGGTCTTTCTTTAACAAGCTTCCACCCATTACGTCTTGTCCTGTCCTCTGGTGCTTTGGAGAATAAGTCAATACTCTCTTCTCTGTGACAGCTCCTCAAGTACTGGAAGACAGTTATCATGTTCCCCTTAATCCTTCTCTTCAATGGTTGACGGACGTAGGCTAGACATACCTAGCTCCCTCAACTGTTCATCATACGATTTAGCCTCCAGATCCTTTATCATCTTTGTTGCTCTTCTCTGCACATTTTCTAGGATCTCAGCATCATTAGGAAGGTAGGTAACATCAGAACATGTATGCAAACTTCAACCAGCTAGCACTGGTGATGTTACCTAATTTGTTAATGAAAGGTCTACAAGAAAACAAAACAAGCTCAGAGAGCACCAAGGACTTCACATTTGATCCCTGAGCTACAAATATCCCCTTCTGTTGAAATGAGTTATTTCTACATCAAATTTCTAAGAATCTTTTCCTTAACTTTCCAGGACTCAGAGAAAGGCCAATACATTCTGGTACCCACCTGTACAATGCAGGATGGTAAATCTGATGTTACATGGCAGTAGCAGTGGTGGTAGCAGAGGGAGTGGTACACCTGTGGACCTAGAGGATACAGCTAGCTAATGCATAATTTCTACCCATTTTGAGACTTCACACAATCATTTAAACATTGTTCAACATTAAGAAAGGGAGAAAATAAGAATTTTCAGTGGTAAGAAGTATAAATGACATTTGAGCAAGTGCCACATCTGAAGGAGGAAGAATAAGACAGGCAAGAAGGAAGAGAAATCTTGTGTAATATGCAAAATGTGGCTTGAGAAGCAATCAGTATTTAATGTGAAAACATAACTGAAATCTTTAGAAATACATTCCTCTTGGTTAGAAGGCTGAAGGAAGGACTACTCTATATTTTTGTCTATCAGAGTTCTTCACCCTTGGGAAGCCATGCAAAGGCAAGGGAAATGAGCAGAGAGGGAGGGAAACAATACTTTTAAAAAATCCTTTCTGAAACCAAGGGAAAATCCTTCCTGACAAACTCAATAAAGTAAAAGAGAAATCTCTCCCTGGTTATACAAAGTATTTGGACAGGGCGTCATTCTATTCTCAGGATGATGAATAGGTTTTGCTGGCTACAAAGGGGGGAAAAAATGACAGAACCAATAGATGTGGAAGGAACTCAGGTGCCTTTCCATGAATTTTTATATAACCACAGCTGTGCCCCCTTCAGAAGAATCTTCTAAGAATATGTTACTGAGCTGCATAAATTCAAAGCTACCCTTTCTGGTAATTCAGATCTCTCCTTTAGGGAAAGGAAGAATGCTCTTCATTCTCAAGTGTGAAATGGGACATATTTGAAAATTAAAGGGGATTAATCCTGCTGATTTTACTGCATCTGAAAAAGCAAGCAAAGTATAATTTGAAATAGCCTACAGAGAGAATATTGGCAGCTATAACGCAACATTTCCTGATCAGTTAGGCTTCAATTTTCATCAGTTTATTAGCACTCCTTCTCATGTCGTGGTTGTATTGTTGTTCTGTTCCATTGGGTCATAGCCAACTCCAGGAAATTCCTGGTATCAGCAAGATCTGTTGAAGTGTAAGGAGAATCCAACTCCAGAAGTTGCTCCAGGAATCTAAACATGGCACTGGAACCAGGTAACTATGAACTGCCTTTTAAAAATGCCACCTCATTTCTCTAACTGTGGGCAGTCCTTCAGTCACTACTGACTTGGAGCTAATAGAAAATACATTGGCATCATTAGGAAGTCAGTAACGGCAAGCTACTTCTAAAGATGTCTCAAGAATATTTATGGAAAGAAAGAAAGAAAGAAATTTGATGCAATTCCTTCCTTTAAAACATGGCAAAAATTGCTAAGCTTTAGACAGTGGCAGCTGTTACATACAGGGTTGCTGAATTCAGAAGATAAGCAGGGTTGATCCTTTTAATACTTAAATCAGTGTTTCTCAACCCTGACAACTTTAAGATGCCTGGATTTCAGCTCCCAGAATTCCCCAGCCAGCATTTTGAAGTCCAGGCATTTGAAAAGTTGCCAAGGTTGAGAAACACTGTTTTAGATTGAAACCATCTGGGAATTTTTGATAGCTAGACTGAGAAGTATATATAGTCTGGAATGAAGCAATGGGAAATCATTTTCATAATGTTACCCCTTCCACCTGAACCTGGATGCCGTCAATAGGAGTGAAGCTCAGTTTGAGGATCTTCATTTTTTTTATCATCCTTAAAGATATCTTTGTAAAAAAGTAAGTACAGTACTTTGGAAGAAGACCAAATGTTGCAAGATCCAAACTAGGTTGGTCACCAGGACCAGAGGTTTAGTTTACTGAGCTTTTGGACTCATACTGGAGCCCATCCCCAGGGAATTTTTCTCTATCAGAAGGTGTGCTTTGGGCTATTCTATGTGTAATATTTATGTCATGGTATTATGTATGGTATTTATGTGGTCTAGGATATCCATTCAATTTCATAGCTACTAAGATTGTTGGCCATGCAGGTACAAAGATAGCCAGAAAAAGGATTGAAGCCTAGGAAATGGGTCCCTTGTTAGTCAACAGGAGTGCTGATTTACCATCAACTTATCAGGTACTTAGGAGCTAAGGACTTGGCAGCACAAGGAAACAACGGCCAATGCACCAATCAACCAACAAGAAGGCACCACATAAATATGACGTGTAGAATAACCCAAAGTACACATTCCGGTACAGAGAAATTCCCTGAAAATGGGCTTCAGCATGGTTCCAAAAGCACAGAAGATTAAACCTCTGGTACCACAAGTCTTAAAGTTGCCAAGATTGGAGACCCCTGCTCTTAGCGCTACTGAAGCCTGTCCCCACTCCATATTTTTCCTCTTCTGGGTTCTGAACAATAGATCAGTTGGCATCAGAAGAAAAACACTTCAAAATGTACATAAATCTCTAGGTGTAAAAGTTGCTTTTAATTTCCATCTATTGACCATTATCAGCTGAATTGTACTTACTTGTAGATTAATCACTTTGATGTGTCATTGTCACTGATGCAGAAAAGGTAGCAAAACAGTAAAAAAAAGAATTAAAATAAATAAAAAGGTTAGGTCTTCTCTTGATTTATTTTCCCTAAAATGCTTCTGGAAAATAATTATTAAAAGAGGAATGCTTGATATTTTTTTATGAATGTCCATGTGCATTGCTTTATCTCTGCCTATTTAAATTAATAGTAACCAGTATAATGGGGGGAATTTTTTCTTTTGCACAAAGCAATAACATAACAATATATCCAGAAGAGCTTGCTTAACTGACAGGTATTTGTTGTAGAATTAACATAAATGAATGAATAGCCTGTTGAGGTCAGAATCCATAATATACTATGAATTTCTGGCATACTGATGACCACAACCTCTGAAACATTGTTAAATTTAAACAAGGCTTAAATTAATCAGAAAATATTATACTCTTTGCCAGAAATTGCCAAATAACACATTGAACAAGCCAAATACCCTTAAATACCCAAATACCCTATGAAGCTAAAAGAGCCTAGATAGCTCTGCGGACAAGGCACTGAAATTTAACACCAGCTATCTGCAATTAAAGTAAGTTCGAATCTTGCCAGGCTCAAGGTTGACTCAGCCTTCCATCCTTTCTAAGGTAGGTAAATTGAGGACCCAGTTTGTGGGGGCAATAAGCTGACTTTGTATAAAATATACAAAAGTATGAAAGCTATTGCTTAACGCACTGTAAGCCGCCCTGAGTCTCTGGAGAAGGGCAGCATATAAATCAAATTTTAAAAAAAAATCTTACCTGATTATCTACTTCGATTAATTCTCTTAGACCAGGGGTGCCAAACTTAAGGCCAGCAGGCTGGATCCTGCCCGCAGGGTACTTAGATCTGGCCCATGGGGCTGCCCTGGAAACAGCAAAGGACCGGCCCACAGTGCCTCTGCCAGCAAAAATGGAGCATCACTGGCAGAGGGTTGCAGAAGGCTGTCCCAGCCAAAAATGGAGATCAGGAGTTTGTTTTTGGCTGGCAGAGCACTCGGGCCACCACAGGCGCCCCCAACATGAGTGACATCTAGCTGACCACACCTACCATGGCCATGCCCCATGCCTCCCTGAGGTCAAACACAACCCTGATGCGGCCCTCAATGAAATTGAGTTTGACACCCCTGTCTTAGACCAAATGGAGTACAGCAAAGAGAATATTCTTACAATCTTATCATTTCCCTACTTCAGCAACCACTACACCTGAGTCACAGTAGCTTTCTAGATGTTGCTGAACCTCTCCATTGTTATTCTTTGCTAACATGACATTGACTAATGTGAGGATTGATTGATGTGGCTGTCCAATAACAGCTCACCGCCAACCCCCATATTACTTAGCTAATGTAATGGAATTGTGCTCCTTTGCCAAAATAGAATAAAATGTAATAAGCTGGGGAGAAACAACAACAACAGCTTGTGCAATGGGAATGAAAACTAGAATCACTGTTTATAAAACAAGTTTGCAACCAGGTAAGCCATTAACAATGTTGAGAAACCATCAGAATGTGAAACAAGGATGCCAGTGGAACGTCACAAAAAGTAGCTTGTGCTCAACAAGGTCTTCAGAAGAACCTGTAGGATCTCCTTCAGAGATTTCTAAAGACCAGTGATAATGCTTGCAACTTTGAACATAGTCAGCAAATAGCTAGAGATGATCCTTCCTTTGCGAAAGAATGAGAGCCAGGGAGAGGAGGAACTTAAAGACAATTCAGAGGCCCATATAATATTCAATATGCCTTGGTGGACAATCAGATGTTTAAGGGTACAGTGTTCTAGTGGCACACTCAGAGTTTCTTTATTACTATCCTTATTGTATTGAATTACTTATTCAACTATGTATTTTTGTTCACCACAATCAGCCTCCCAATGGTTAACATTACATAACATCACATTAAAAACATAACTCAAAGCAGAGTAATATATAATACTCCTGATGGTGTTCCCCTATCATTTTCCAAACAGTCTCTAGAAGAGTTCATTTTTTAAATTACATCAAGTGCTAATCTGGGCTTGTAGGAAGAATTATTCCATATGACAGGGGTTACAATTGGGGGGAAAAAAACGGTTTTCAGAATCCAGGCTATAAATTCTTGAAAATGAAGGAACAGTAACAATTTTGATCAAAGACAATGTACCAGATGGGCCAGTTTCAAATGAAGAAGGTAACAAATACTAAGAAATTGAGGAATGTGGAGCTTTATTAGTTAAACTCACTTGGGAATTTATTGGCAATCAGGGTAGGACCCACAATACTAGTCATGTATGACTGCAGTGATTCTTACTCGTCATAAGCACATTGCTATATTCTGCAGCAACTGTAGTATGTGAATGGTCTTCAAAGTCAGCCCCATGTAAAGCATATAATAGTAGTCTAATTTTTTAGTGGGGAGGATACAAGTTTCTTACTTAAGTGATGCCCTTCAAAATGGTGGTTGGAGGGGAAAGAAGTGTTGCACAAGAAAAGGAAAGAAAGAAATGCCCTCTCCCAGAGCAGGTCTGCTCTGCTAGAAATTTAATGGGTCTTTAATTGCTCATTCAAACTCAATTCTCTGCCCTACCCAAATATTTGCATTAGATCAAAGCTCATAATGATATATTATTTCTGAGAAAATGGATTCACCAAATGCAAATGGACTAAATTTGCATTAAAATGCAAACTGGTTGAATTCCCTATCATCATCATCATCATCATCATCATCATCATCATCATCATCGCTACTGTTATCCAAAGTAACCCAGGCAGAAGATCTGGGGTATTATGACATTGTTACTTATCAAGGGTATTGTTATTTTGTAGATTCCTACCATGTAACAAAGGCCTCTAAACGGAGATAGTCAATTTGGTGTAGTGGTTAAGGCATCAGGCTAGAAACTGGGAGACTGTAAATTCTAATCCTGCCTTAAGCACAAAGCCAGTTAGATGTCTTTAGTGCCAGTCACTCTCTCTCAGCCCTAGGAAGCATTTTCTTCTGAAAATGCTGCCAAGAAAACTTCAGGGCTTCTCCAGGAAGTTGCCAGGAATTAAAAGTTACTCAAAGGCACCAAAATAATTGGTATCAAGTTTGTCGCTATTGTGTAGATTTCTGCCAAGCACAAAAGGCAACTAGACTGGTAGGGATTCTTCTTCAGCGGCAAAGGCTTTGGGAAAAAACCAAACCCAGTTTGAGCCATAAAATCTTGAAAATGGAGAAACACTAACAATTTTGATCCAAGAGAATGTACCCGATGGGCCACTTCCAAATGAAACTTTCCCCTTTCCCAATCCAACCCAAAGGATAGTGTGTTGGTTTTAGAAGCAGAGAACAGGGGCCATAACACCTAGCACTTCTCTTCAACCAACTTTTTGTTGTCATCTCCCAGAACACACAGCTAAGGAGACTGTGGGGTCCTTGATGCTCTCTGAACTTGGCTGTTTTCTTACAAATGTTTCATGACCCAACTAGGTCACGTCTTCAGTGCTAGATGACAAGGTGATACTCACACAGCTTTCCTGTCCTCAAGCCCAAAATGATTTTAGGTACTGAGCAGCTTTCCTGAAAGGGCCTCAGAGCACCATTATCTTGAGCTGACTCTGTCTCTTTCTTCAAGCCTGGATTATGCCAGACAATCATTTCCTGAGAATAAAGTTTCTGCTGATTCAGTCTGTGGGGTCAAGTTAAGTGATGTCCCCATTGAAAGAGGAAGTAGCCTGAAGTACATGTTATGTCAAGTGAAAAATGAAGCATTCTCATTGCTCATCAAATGAGTAGCATAGCTGACACTGTTGAAACTATCACCTCTACAGTCAGGTTAGGTCAGAGTGTTGATTTTCACCTTGCCCTTGACTTCATCATTTCAAGAGTGACTAAGAGATCTTTGCTTCAAAACTGAACACAGAGTTCTTTGTAGAACAAGGGAAGAATACCTCAATCCTGTCATATCTGTGAATCACAGAGCCTATTACAATCACCTCCTGGTCTGCATTTCCACTAATTGTACAATTGTATTATGAAAATAATGAGTCACAGTGGTACCATTTTAAAAGATTTATGATGGCCATAAGATTAATCCAGCCATGCTTTGACTGTCTTGTGTTTCAGCAAAGCAGTCTTCCATTTCAAGTTACACGTTAGGGCTGGTAGAACTAGGGATATTTGATCCATGGCATGACATCACTTCATGAGGAACTTGGTCATCTCATCAAATGGAAGCTAATCAAATTTAGTTAAGTGGAAAATGTCTCAGGACAAATAGATATATTGTTGTTCAGTCGCTAAGTCACGCCTGACTGTTTGTGACCACCATAACAAATAATGGTCTATATTGCAATTTACTAAACCTGGAAAATGCAGTCCATTTTGGGGGGGGGGGTGTTTGTCTCCTCTCAGCCTTTACCGTCTAGGGCACCAAAGAATTGTTCTATCAAGACAAGAGTGGATGGATGATTTTAGAAGATACATCAGTCTTCCTCAGTCTGAACCCAGAACGCCTCAGTTCTTTCACACTTGGAGAAGAAGATGACAGGATCAGATGCTGACTGTCTTGGGCTCATCAGTATAGCAAACCCACAGGTCAGAATGCCCACTCAGACTTAGTAATAAATCCCCGCTGTGAAATTAGAAAAGGAAATTTCTGCAGAATGGTTCACTTGGCATTCAAATCTAGTGGGAGTCATAGCTTAGCTGTCAAAACACTTTAGACAGTAGCAGAATCCCCAGATAGATCTTGACTCATTTGATATCTTCCTATACCGCTGCAAAATATGTATTAAAAAGGAAGAAAAAGATCACTTTGTAATCACTCCTACCTGACAAAGTGAAGCAAACTGTATGATTCCATTTGATCTTGACAGGCAGGGATACATGATTGGGAGGAAGGAAACCGATGGCTGGACACAAGTCCGTTGCATGCTTTGGCCAGCATCTTTCACAGTGGTGGGTTGCCCCCGGTTCACACTGGTTCTATAGAACCGGTAGCAAAACCGGTGGGAGGCTCCGCCCACCGACCCCAATGTCATCAGAAGGCTTCTGCGCATGCGCAGAAGAGCACACTCACTCACTTCGCTCGCACCCGCACGCAGCCCCATTGCAAACCGGTAGTAAAGGTAAGTAGAACCCACCCTGGTCTTTTAGAAAAAAAAATTATGTAAGATAGCTTTGCAGTAAGATTCAGAAAAGAGGGTCATTTGAAAACATAAGTTTGTCGTAGGAGAATCTTCAAAATGTGAACACAGAAATATATACTTTTTTTTATTTATGACGAAGAATAGGAAGATGCTTATTTGAAAGATGTGATGCTATAGAAGCAAGTTAGGGATATGAAGATCAGATTATGCTTCTATGATTTATTCCATCCTCAAAAAGTAGGCAATGGAATGATGACAATGATGATGAAGATGACGACGATATGTGTAATTCTCCTGAATTTAGACTGTTATATCAATCTCTCCTTAATTCAGGGAGTTTTCTATGCAGATTTTCCTTACTGTCACATGTGACAACTATTGGCAGTATGTTATCAACTCTGGCTAATCTTGAAAAAGTTAAGCAGAGTCACAATCGTATGAATTCTAATCTGCCTGTAGGCACAAAAAAATACAGGGTACATGACCTGATTTCCTGCAGCTGTTTTGAATTTCATCCCACAAGTATTTTCAATGCTAACTGGAAGGTGAGATTTATAGTTCAAAAGAACAGCTGCAGGATGATAAGCCTTTATAAAGATTGATTACTACAGATGTGTATCACCAGGGTATAGATGAGGCACAAAGACATACATTGGAATTCTGTTCTGCCCATTTTCCAAGAAAATTAATGAAATTCTCAACCACAAAACAAAAACTTATTTAAATGTCCCAATGAATATGTCCAATATATAACTGAAAAATATGATTCCAGTGTACAAGAAACATTCTGTCAAGTACCAGGGAAATCAGGAGATTCAGGCAGTTCAAATGAGTATAAAGATTTATTGCAAGCTTAAGATCTCTACAAGAATCTGAACTACTAACGGTCAAGGGAAATGAGTGGGAGATAAAAGACACATTCAAGGTGGGCTGGACTTAGTTCTCTTGCGGGCACACGGGGACTCATGACTTACGACATACTTGACCCCTCTCTCAGGCTTAGCCTGCTCATCTCCTACACATTCATTTGTCTTCCAGTACTAAATTCTCTGTGAGACTAAACCCAAAGTCAAGTAGCGGTCCATATTTTCTGAAAAGAGAGGAGAAGATTATGTGATCACACCTAAAGTCACCTTCTCAACAGATTCACCCAACATACATATCACTGGAAACAAGTACAGTTAGGAAGAAACATTTCCACCTCCTCTCCTGAATCTCTACGCCAATAATGCTATTTTAGCACTTGATCTTCAAAACTACACAACTTACGACAGCGCTGAGTATCATCCAGCCTGCAATTGAATCACATTTGTTACCATTCGACTCATTCTCTGAAGACTAGCACTGTCTCTTCAGGCTTTCTAAGCTATAATTTTCTGTTAGCTGTAGATGTAGTACCGGACTAGCAATGGGGAGACCAGATGTGCTTAGGTTGAGAGGGAAGAGTAATTTTAACCAAACCTCTGCAGGTTTAGAAGACTCTAAGGTCCAAATTGGGGACAAATATCCAAGAAAAAAATATCCATCTGTGGTTACTAAGAATCAGCATCAATTTGGATGAACAAAATTAAAATTGAATCTTGCAAACTGACTTTGGATTCTTCAACTCTTTCTCTCTTATTGGATTCATTGAAGTGGGCGTATTTTAGAAACTTTTTTATTTTATTTTCTCAGACTGTCTGGAAATAGAGTCATGGCAACTAGCATTCTTTTCTTTCTCACTGAAGAAATTACTAGGTTAAGCAGTGAAACATTTCAAACCAAAAACAGAAGAAGTCCAGTTGCCATGACTCAACTTTCAGACAACACTACCTTGCTTGACTGAGAATTTTCATCAATATACTGTTTTCCCAGACTGTAGTTTGCACAATGGGCTAGGAATCATCATTGCTTGCTCCTCATCTTCTTTTTCCTTTCACTTTCCCCAGCATTAGAACCTTCTCCAGAGAATAACAGAATAACAGAATTGGAAGAGACCTTGGAGGTCTTCTAATCTGATGCCTTGCTCGAGCAGGAAACCCTATATTATTCCAGACTCTTTTCAAAAGCCTCCAGTGGTGGAGCACTCACAACTTCTGAAGTCAAGCTGTTCCATTGATTGTCAGGAATTTCTTCTTAGCTCTAGGTTGGATCTCTCCTTGATTACCTTCTTTCCTATTGTTTCTTGTCCTGACTCTGGGTGCTTTAGAGAATAGGTTGACCCCCTCTTCTTTGTGGCAGCCCCTCTAACATTTTTCATGCCTAGTCCTTCTTTTCAATAGACTAGATATACCCAATTCCTGCAACCGTTCTTCATATGCTTTTGCCTCAAGCCCTCTAATCCTCTTTGTTGCTCTTTTCTGTGCTCTTTCCAGAGTCTCTACATCCTTTTTATAATATGGTGACGAAAACTGGATGCAGTATTCTAAGTGTGGTCTTACTAAGGCTTTATAAAGTGATTCTAATACATGATCTTGATTCTAACCCTCTGTTAATGCAACCTAGGATTGTGTTGGTTTTTTTTGGCTGCTTCCGCACATTTGAGACAGATTTGAGACAGATATTGCCACTTTAAAAAAATAAAATGTATCAGGCCATCAGAAGGCACATATGTACTGTACCCACTGCCCTACATGAAATACTAGAACTTTATCTCTGAGGCCAAATACTGTTGTGCGGTTTACACTACTGTTTTCTTTCCCAGGCAAAAATCATTCTTGCTAAAAAATTTCATAAGATGAAAAAGGCAGAAAGCAGAGAAGGAAGTGGATGACAGCTTTTCCTTGAGGGATTTTCTCCCGTTCTTCACTGACTGAGAAAGTGAAACAGAGTCACGGGAAGCTTTAAGGGAGTTAACTAACTTAAGATTTGCTGCTGTGCCCCATGAAACCATCTTAAAATCAGACACTCGAGAGCAAAATAGCTGAAGGCTGCACTAAAGCAAATTATCCACCCAGAACGAAGCTCAGAATCTGAACTTCAGATTGACATTTCAAGTTCAAACCAGTTGCGTGATAATTGCATTTTTTGGATCTGAACATGACCTAGAATGAAGCTGCAAGAAAATGTTTATTGTTGTGTAATGGGGAATGAGCTTTGAAAAATTGGCTTTGGTCCCAGGCCTGCGATAGATACTTGTTATTTGTTTAACAGCCCCTGTTTTGTATTGTGGATTTTGTTATTAGAGCATTTTAGCCTGGGTGGCCTGTTGATTTAATATCTTTAACTGTTTTTTATGTCTTTTTAAAAAATTATGCACTGCCCAGAGTTCCCTGAAGTTTGGCGGCCAATAAATTTGTAATAATAATATAATAATAATAATAATAATAACCTTTAACACCATTGAACAACAACATCTGCCAATCCCAGGTCCTTGGCAAGGACATAAAAATGCCAAATCCAATCAAACATCTGGCTGATTGTGCAACCAACCATAAATATTTGGAATCTCTTCATTCTCCTAAGGAGGAAACACCCAGTTAGAAACTATAGTTTCACAAACAAATGATGCAGAATGATGTCTAGGCTGAAATTCTCTTTCATTGAGAAGAAAAAAAAATCTATGGATCAGACTAGCGCTGACACTTTTCAGAATTATGAACAAAGGCCCTTCCTCTATCTTTTCTACCACATGTTTTTACCCATCCTGTCTGTACTAGAGATAGAGAAGTAGGGAATGAAGGTTTGTTCTCTAAGCTTGTGGATTGGTTTCCGAAACTTTCATTACCAAGCTAGGTAATATCTTCAGCAGAGTTTAAGGGATGTGTTCTTCTGTTTATAAGGGCTTCAGGTGTGGGTGTGTCAAATGAGGGACTTTGGATAGATCAGGTGTGAGTCATCAGTAGGAGTCTTGTGATGAGTCTTGTGATGAGTCTTGTAATAGGGAGGTTATATCAATTAAGGGTCATTGGGAGGTGAACTGCTAGTGGGTGTGGTTGCATGGGTTGGTTGAGGGTCAGTGCTGTCTCTGATAGGCTGTGTGGTTGATTTAGATTCTGAGGAGTTCCTAGCTGGTTGTAGGTCATTGTGTCTGTTGATGGAATTGCTTGTGGAGTGCCAGGCTTCGATGAACATAAAGAAGTAGAGATGGGTAATACACATGTGCACATGGAGGCCAGGCAGTTTCCAAATCTAGATTGTGACTGTCAGACGCAGGGGTGGGCTTCAAAAATTTTAGCAAAGGGTTCTCTGCCCGGTTGCTGGGTGGGTGTTGCCATGGTGGACGTGGCCTAGTCAGCCTCCTGAATCACGGCAGGTGGGGGGTGTTTTTGCCCTCTCTGGGCTCCAGAGGCTTTCCTTGAGCCTCTGGGAGGCTGGAAATGGCCGAACCTAGAGTAGGCCCATTTTTTTCGCCCTCCCCGAGCCTCTGCATGTCCTGCACTTACCTCCAAAATGGGCCACATGGGGACTTCTGGGAGGGGTGGGGCAGGGTGAGCAGGGCCAGAGGAGTGGGATTTGGGGGTTCTCCGAACTGCACAGAACCTTAGCTAGAGGTTCTCCCGAACCTATGCGAACCCCCAGCAGCCCAACCCTGGTCAGACACCACCTGGATGCTTGATGCTATGCTTTGTTACTATACCTCAAGAAGCTAATTTAGTGCCAGTCTGCCATAAACCCAAGGTTTTGATGGGAGGGGGGGTCTGAGGGGGTCTTCAGAGGGATGAAAGTTTACCATTCCACTTCGAGTACTGTCTCAAGGTCAACGGCTTAAGAACTGACCAGAGTTGCATTCCCCAGAAGACTGTTCTAAAAATATTTCTTTTGAATTTGATTGGACTTGGGGTCCAACTATGAGAGGTGCCTTCAGGAGGGAAAAGTTACACTGGGATTTTGGCACACAAACTTTCAGTTCTGGCTTTGCATTACTGTATATCACTTGACTTCAAATAAATCATTGCTTTCTCAACCAAATGGTGTTACGGATCATTTTTACTTAGATACTCAAGCTGAGGCAGGGCTCAGTGACCTCCTCTTGTGGCTTGCATGTGACATCACAATGCAAAGGAACAAAAAAGCAAATATTTCATTATGATTAGGAAGTATCTTCTATGTAATGATGCTCTGGATCTCATATCAACTGAATTTTTCTACCAGCTACAAGTTCTGTACAGTTTCAGTGTGCATAACTTTAGTGTAAATTCAAATACATTTCACATACATACACAGAAACAGATAAATTTTAGACGGCCCGTTAGAACTTGTGTGAGTGTTGCAGTGACCTAGAGGTGGAGCTCTCACCTCACAATCAGGAGGCTGTGAGTTCAATCATAGGTAGAAGCAGATATTTCTCTCTCTGGGCACAATGAGAATATATCTGCTGTGAACTCTGCATTGGTGACAAGAAGGGCATCCGGCCAGTAAACATTCAGCTCCATTCAGTTGCCCTGACTCCTCCCCGATGCAAGGGATTACAGGGTCATTAAAAGACAAAAAATTAGAACTTGTGTGTTCATGTCTGTATCAGGGATGGGTTCTACTTACCTTTACTACTGGTTCACAACGGGGCCGCGCATGCGCAGAAGCGTTTTAATGACATCGGGGTGGGTGGGCGGAGCCTCCCTCCGGTTTTACTACTGGTTCTATAGAACTGGTCCAAACCAGGGGCAACCCCACTGGTCTGTATGTACTCTCCTTGAATATGCATTTTTGCCCAATAAAAAATGCTGAATAAATCAGTGAGATGGGGAGGGAGAGATGATAGTTTTGATGGTGTTCACTGTCTTGGAAAAATACCTATGAAACCATTTACTAATTATCAATAATGCAGAATTCAGATGTGTAATGATTCTGTTGGTGTAAAAGCAGAAATCTAAAAATGATTTATTGCAGGAATGATAAAGATATTTAACATTATTGCATGACAAATTGTCAATACGTTATGTTTATCCATATAAGGTTGTTCCATATTTCTAAAAGTTTTTGTCAGTCAAAACTTCATACAGGATATTCAGCTGTAAAGCAAAAAAAGAATAAAAAGACATAGATGAAGAGAATAATTTTCATCTAGGAAAAAATATAGGAGGAAGCAATAATATTTGGCCTTTTGAAGCAGAATATGGTAATTCTTTTGTGGTGATGGTGCCTTTTGAGGGTCATCTTTCCTTGAAGTAAAATGTAAAAAAGGGTAAAGGACTCCTTGCAGATTTTATTCTACTAGTTATTGCCAACTATAGGGGGAAGTTCTCATCTCCATTTCAAGGCCAGTGAGCCGGTGCTGTCTAAAGACATTTCTGCAGTCATGTGGTCAGCATGACACCACAGAGTCCTGTTTGCCAGCTGGAAACCTGACAGTCTGTGTTGGAGACCCGAGTGCTGTGAGACAGGGTGAGCTCCCATCCTCGTTTCAGCTCCTGCCAACCTAGCAATTTGAAAGCATGCAAATGTGAGTAGATAAATAGGTACAAGTTTAATGGGAAGAAGTAAATGTACAGGGTAATAAATATGTCAGAGACAACTGTTTTTACCAAGAGTTTTCATAGACACAAAAGGTCAAATTAATATTACATGTTGTCAATTTTCTCTAATAAGAAAATAGTTTTCCCAGTTTTGCCATCCTGCCAGGTCCATCACCTTTATCACAGGAAAAATGTTTTTTAGAAAAGATCAGAGAAACCAC
This sequence comes from Arizona elegans, assembly GCA_022577455.1. NCBI lineage: Eukaryota > Metazoa > Chordata > Lepidosauria > Squamata > Colubridae > Arizona > Arizona elegans. The sequence goes on from JAKOOJ010000005.1 coordinate 71,553,689, forward strand.
AGGACAATTTATAGTTTCAATAAGAATATTCAACAGAAATCATGGAAGACATGTCATTGAAGGCAAATCAGAGAGACTACATTGAAACACTTCATAACTGGGAATATGGAATGACAGAAATATTGTAGAGAGAGAATATTGTTAGGAATTGAGTAAGTTAGAAGGAGAGCTTTAATAGGTAATGGAGAAGCTATAAAATACGAAAAAGCAGGTGCAAATTACACAACTCTTCAGTGCTGAAAATGCAGATGAAGAGACAGGCAAAAAGTTACAAGTAACAAGTATGGAACAAAATTGTGTGACCTAAAGATGAGGAGGGAATGGTTTATGGCAAAGATGAGAAATTCATAGGAATGCAGAAATGATGGAAGCATTGCATTAATTCCTCCTGAAATTTTTTTTTATTTTTTTTACAAGGAATATAACGATACATGGAGACAGAACTGCCAAATAAATAAGGCAGATTTTGAAGAGAAAAAAAAAAACTGTGTGGCATGAGATTGGACAGGAAAATGGATCGTGTAGTGAGAACGAAAATGTAGCTTTACCTTTTGCTTCACTAGCTACAGCAAGGCTCTATAGATCATGCCAGAATGTGAGGGTTTTTAAAAATTATTTATTTAATATATGAACCAATCATATATTTATTTAATTAAACAGAACAAAGAGAAAAAAATTAAACAACAAAAAGATTAAAGGAAAAAGAAAAGCAACACAGCAATGTTAAGAACAATTATATATGTCAGAGCTTCTCATGTATTGTTTAAATAAAGGAAGATCATATTTCATTGTAATGGCTCATACATAATCTACATTTGTAAGCAAATCATTCATAAATTGCAAGTAACATCAAGTCTTTAGTCCAGATGTCAAGGAAATGTATCATCTGCTGCTGGGGCCATAAATTTTATCCTGCCACGTTGAAGGATTCATCTCTTAGCAATAAGAATGGTAGGGAGAATCCATTTCTATGGACAAGCCATCAGTTTCCAATAAAAGGTATGTATTTCAAAAGAATATGGTTGTCCAAAAATATTAAATTTTGTCCGAGAATAATATAAGCCAGTATCAAGAGTTAGAGTTAGAGTCAGTATCAATGAAAGAGTTCATGAAGCCATTATGTGTGTTGGGGGGGGGGGGGGTTGAGGGTAACAGCAGGTCTCCATATTATCAGATAATTATGAGATTAGAAAAACAGGTTCCAGAAGAATGAGGATGCTGGCTGGTGAGATAAACATTTAAAATGACAGGGTGTAAATCACTATTGGGTAAGCAATTACTACAGCAGCTGGCAATATTATAGAAGATCTGAAAGAAAATATTTCAAAGGGCTTCTGTGTCCAGATTGAGGGTGTCTTTGGTTGTAAAAGGTCCTACCTGTATTCAAATTTACCTGTACCCTTTTGGAAAAAGATGGGTGGAATAAAATGCCTGCAGGTGAATTTTCTTTGCAGATAAAGTTGTTTATCTCTGCCCTGGACTAGATGCCAGTTGGACAAGCTTATTTTGATGAATAATGTGATCTTGTGATTTTGAGCTGTAGAATTCAAGGAAAAAGATAAGAATCGCTATCATTTGAACTCTGCAACTTGTAATATTAGGAAAGAGATTATTTGTTGAAAGTTTGAAACAAAGCAACAAAGAATCTTGAGATTTTGTGAATACAGAAATGGGACACCAGTGGGGATTAAAATTCCAGGCAGGAAAAGAAAAGTTAAATTTACAAAATTACTGCTAGAAGTACGGAGTCACAGAATCACGGTATGTAAGTTTATAAGCTATAAAAATTAATTTAATAAATAAAATAAGTAAGTAAAATGAAACTTGAGAAATTTCAACCGATTTTTGAAGAACTGGGAGAGATATATAATTAAATTGACAGCAATTTCTGCACATATAAATGCATTTTTGAAGAATATTTTAAAGAAGTAAAATGTGAAGCAGACAACAATATGGAAGCATTTGTGGACAGAGAGGAATAAATCCTAGCTGATGTAGAAATATTGGAAAATAAAGAAATTATGAATTATAACACAGAGATGACAGTCCAAGTAGAAATAAAATTGATAAACCAAAAAATTAAAAAAAGACTTGAAGAAGGACATATTTTTGGATTTACAAAAGAAAATTTCTAAAGCCTTAACAAAATCTTCACGGTGGGAGAAAGAAAGTTTGAATGGAGATACAATCATACCACTGCTAATTATTAAATTAAAGATTACGGTTGTTAGAAGCAAAAGTAAGTAATATAAAGTTGATTCCTTTGATTGGGGTTAAAATAAATATTTTATGACATTCAGGAAAAGTATGGAGAATTTGTTGACATTTGAACAGAGATAACAGTTTTTGGATATGTGAATGGATAGAGAAGTTATAGGAAGAAGCTAATTATGTATGGTATTTCACAAAAGGAGGGAAAATATTAATTTGCCTGACTTGTTGCAAGGAAGATTGGGAATCATTTAATTATTCTTTTTTCTACCTTTCTTTTTTTTCTGCACCTTTTATTTCATTTCTTCTCTTTTTCTTTCTTTCTGATTTAATTTTTTATTATACTTCAGTATTGTAAACTCTTATTTTAAAAAAAACAACAGCAAGCAGCTCTGTATGTTGGATCCAAACCTTCTCACTTGTTCCCATGTGAAGTTCACATAGCACAACAGAATAACAGAGTTGGAAGGGATCTCAGAGGTCTTCTAGTCCAACCCCCTGTTCAAGCAGGAAACTCATTTCAGACAAATGGTTGTCCAATCTCTTCTTAAAAACCTCCAGTGTTGTAGCACCAACAGAGAGGAAGTCTACTATCTCATTACCATAGTGAGGTGGTAGGTTTGCTCTGTAGTAACCTTTCCACTATGGAATACTCTCCCTCCAGACTCCAGAGATATATTGCAAAAATATACAAGAATGTGAAATCTGTTAAAGTCAGTGGGTTTATAAGAACCTAAGGAATCCTGGGAATATTCTTCTGAGGAATCTTTCTATTGGATGAGAAGTTACTATAAGAACAGACTCTGGAGAAACTGAGTGGTTCAGAATGAGACAAAAAATATTATTATCCCCATATTTGTTTAACTTAAACTGCAAATATAAGGACAACTGGAATGGGTGGGATAATAAGTGCAACCAAATTAGACGCCCAAAGTCTAACTCTCTGAAATAAGCAGGCAATGACTTATTGTTGGTTGGTTGGGGGAAAAAAAGATTTAGAAAACCTCTATAAGAAAGAAGAAATGGAAGGAAAAAATCTGGGTCAATATTAAATACTAAGTTGACAAAGGTAATAGCAACTTACATGCTTATTGAAGAAAGATGTTGGTTTTTAAAAAAGTGAAGATATTGTTTTCTTTGTTTTGGACAGAGATAAAGATGGATAGAGCACTAAAGAATTAATCTTAGGGAGGAAAGCAGTGGCAATTTTAAACAGGAGAATTTAATGACAACAGAGGTCACCATTCTTAAGAAATGTTCTTTCCAATGTAATATATGGCTAGAAAAATAGGTCAGAGAGGAATGCAAAGGCAAAAAAGTTGGATGCTTTAAATTACGGATTTGGAGTTGATCACTCAGAGTACCACAGAGTGCAGAAAGAACCTAAAAAGGGCTTTTTAACTAAGTTTATTAAAACATAATAACAAGCTTAGATGAAGCGCTGGTTTAAGAAAGATTGTATGTGTAAAAAAACCTAAGCAAAACAAATGAAAGTGGGGTATGTGTCTGAAAGAGGAAATAGAAAACCCAACTCTGTTTACCTTCATTCTTGAAAAAGAAAACCCACATGAAAAGAATTGAGATAAATTAAAAATAGAAAAAAGAAACCTGAAAGCAACAGAAAACAAAAAAAAAAAGGACTCAAAAGATTTCAAAGTTCCACTACAGGTAGTTCTCGACTTATGACCACAACTGAGCTCAAAATTTTTGTCGCTAAACAAAACATTTAACTGAATTTTCCCCATTTTATGTCCTTTCTTGCCACAGTTGCTAAGTGAATCATGACAATTGTTAAGAGAGTAACACAGTTCTTAAGTGAATCTGGTTTCTCCATTGACTTTGCTTCTCAGAAGGTCAAAAAAGTTGATCATATGAGCCCAGAACACTACAACTGTCATAAATATGGGTCAGTTGCCAAGCGTCCAAATTTTGATCACCTGAGCATGGGAATCCTGCCACAATCGTAAGTGAAAAAGTGAAAAACTTTTTTCACTGCCATTGTAACTTTGAACAGTCACTAAATGAACTGTTGTAAGTCGAAGGCAGGGGTGAAATGTAAAATTTGTTACTACCGGTTCTGTGGTCGTGGCTTGTTGGGGGGCGGGGGTGGTAATATGACTGGATGGGTGTGGCCAATTTTTTTAAAAAAAATGTCAAAGCATTTTTTTCTAATGCTTGGCCATTGTTTCTCTGGCTTAGCAAGATATCTCTTACACAGTGGTGGGATTCAAGTAATTTAACAACTGGTTCTCTACCCTAATGATTTCTTCCAACAATCATTTTGTCAACTGCTCAGAAAGTTAACAACCGGTTGTCCCGAAGTGGTGCGAACTGGCTGAATCCCACCACTGCTCTTACGCCTACTCAGTGTGAAACTACTTTATTCCTGCTATAGGAGGGGTTACTAATAAGAAAACACAGTTTTGTGTAGTTCTGTTCAAGTCAAATAACCTCTCTAGGATGACTTAACAGGAGTTTCAAATGCCGTTCTGAAGAATTACAAACTCTCACCTCGTTCTGCAAAATACAGTTGAAGAGAGGCTAAGGAGCCTACACTGAAATGTTGAGAATGTTTCACGACACTTCAACCTCCATTTATAATATAGCTCAATTAGGGTGAGTCATCCAAGTTGTTTATAGGCACAGAGCTAGATTATGGCAATTCTGAAAGCAATGTATCATAATGATACAGTAACAACTTTTTAAAGCCGAGTAGGTAATCTGCTCAAATCAGATGTTTTGGATTGTATTTCTAGTATTTTTAACAATGGGCTAGAACAGTGATGGTTAACCTTTTTGGTGCCGAGTGCCCAAAGCACGAATGCACACGTGTGCCAGAACCCCCAAAATGCAATGTGAGCATCCCCCATGAATGTGCCCTGCCCCTGTGCATGCACCCCCCACCCCATTTTGGGCCTGGAAAGCCTCCTGCACCAACCTGGAAGCCAAAACAGGGCGCAGGGGGGGTGGGGGGGGTGCTTGCCATAGGTTTGTCATCATGGAGCTAGAATGATAGGAATTGTGGTCTGAAATCTCTGGAGTACACCCTCCCTGGATTAAAAACAAAAAACAAATGTTATTAGACTGCTAGTATGTTGGCATAATAACTCTGAAACAATGTTTTTCAGTCTTGGTAATGTTATATATGCAAACTTCAACTCTCAGAATTCTCCTGACAGCATGCTGGTTTGGGAAATCTGAGAGTTGAAGTTTGCGTATCCTAAAGTTACCAAGATGAGAAACACTTCTGTAAACTATTAAGTTGCTATGTTGCTCTAAAACCAAGATAGTCCTTCAAGTTACTTTGGTAACCAAAACATTTTGGAGTTAAAACAGGTAAGCTACAAGACAGGTAAGCTAGGTAAGTGGGGGTACAATGGCATTAAAGATGCTGAGCTTGTCAGCTGGAGAGCTGACAGCCTGGGTTTGAGACCCAGCTCTGAGCAACAGGGTTAGTTCCCGTTACTTGCCTAAACTCACCTGCCCACCTAGCAGTTCGAAAGCATACAAATACAAGTAGATTAATAGGTACCATTTTGTTGGGAATGTAACAGCATTCTGTATGCTTCAGTGTATACTCATGCTGGCCATATGACCATGGAAATTGTCTTCGAACAACACTGGCTCCCTTGGCCAAGAAACAGAAATGAGCTCTAGAGTTAAGCAAGACTGACAGGGAAATCTGTATCCTTTTTTTTAAAGCTAGAAGGACATTTCACACAGTGGTGTATACTTGCAAAATCACTGAAATAGAGGAAATATCACTTTCAGCCGCCAATTCACAATTTCCCACCTGTTTTTCCTTCTAGTTGGTGCCTTCATTTGGCTTTTTCACAAGAATGAACAAACGGTAGAGATGGAGGCTATTTCAACAGATTTCTTCCTTTCTCGGGGAAAATCAGTCTAATGGACATGTATAGCTGAATATCTGAACTCAGATCATAGACTAAACTCTAGATGTGAATTAACAAAACAACCAAAAGTGTGGCTTAATGTAGTGGCCTATTTGTAACATTGTATCATCACTGGCCAGACCACTCATAATTCCTAGGAGGCCAATTATTGCAGAAAGTTGTCCTCATCTACATAATTTTCTCTTTTTCACTCTTCTCAAATCTTGGTTGGATCATTCTTTAATGGGCATTTCCACTGTAAAGCAAAATATTAAAAGAAATCAATGTGCTTGATTTTGGCCCTTAAAGGGGATTTGCTTCTTCTTTTTTCTAGTTAAAACCATAAAATAGATGCCATTAAAATTCATTTATTTAGGTATTATGTTGTCTTTTTCTAAGTAACACTTTTCCAGCTATCTGAAGAAAAACACCTATATGAAAATTTATGGAAAACACACACTGATATAACCATATATTTAGATGATTAATGATCTAGTAGCCAAAAATCTTGTAGTGAGTTGACAGTTCAGATACGTCAACAATAGGGTTTATATCAATATACAAACATTGTACATACAGGTATAATGTTGCTGATTCAATATATATTTCACAAAGGAATAGAACACCACACCATGAATTCATCAAAATTACAGATATTCCCCACAGAGCACATAACAAGTGGGTATTATTTCAAAAGAGAAGTTCCTGTAGTATTCTTGGGCAAGGCATCTAATGTTATGCAGCTGCCAAAAATAATTGATTTATAAGCTTGTAATTAAAACAAATCATGTTTAATGCACAGTATATCTGTCGGCCTCACAGTGTAAACCAGATAGGAATCCCCACCAGTCGAGTTAATTCTACTTTATTGTAAAGCTACATTGACAGAATCTTGCAAGTATGAAAATACAATTCTCTCTCTCTCCCCCCCACACCTGTCTCCTTTGTAGTCTGTGAAATTGAGAAGGGTCTCTTCTGAGCCTCTTGCCCCACCCACTATCTAGCTGCGGGCTATGCTGTCTCTTATCTGACCGTTCCCATGGCAGCAACTCTTTGCTCAGTCTCCCAAGTTTCTTCTCACATGCCATTTCAATATCAGAGATGCCATTCTAGAATATGAATGTTTGTTTATAAAGTTCTCATCAGTTTCTTAGCATTCCAATTTGTGTATCTTTTTTTTTATGGGTATGGGAAGATGTCAGGCAGCAAGTAAAAGCTGCCATTGCATGGAATGTAAACTAATGCATTACTTTTGTATTTGAAGATATAGGCACTTTTCCCAGAAAACATAACTACCAATTTGCAAATACAAATTGATTGGATGAAATAGTAGTTGTTGTTGCTGTTGTTATATCTTTTATTCATTAAACATGAAACTCAGTCAACTGAACATTTACAAATGTGTCATAAATACGATTGACTGGTGCTAATGGTGGATACGGGTTGCTGCCAGCATCCTAGGTATCAACCAAGTATCTTCTTAAAATATATGATGTTCCAAGTAGCACAGTTTTTTGCAGTTCCGCTGGTATTATTGCAGGAAACTGCAATTTCTTGATGTGTTTTGTAAAATTCTTGGACAAGGTACCAAGTGCCCCGATGACATTGTGTATCACTATTACATGTTTCATCTATAGCCATGTAGTTTCAATGGCCAGGTCGCGATATTTTGTGATTTTTTTCTAGTTCTTTTTCTTCGACTCTGGCTTCTCTTGGCACAGCAATATCAATAAACTGTATACTTCGGCCCTCAACAACTGTAAAATCTGGTGTGTTATGTTCCAAATGACGATCCATCTATATTCAAAAGTCCCACAAGATCTTCACTGTCTCATTTTCAATAATATTTTCCACTTTATGCTCCCATGACTTTTTAGATACAGGTATGTCGTATTTTTTATATAATGACCAACTTGATTGGATGAAATTATCTCCTTTATTCATTAAACATGAAATTCAGTCAATTGGACATTTAACAATGTATAACAAATATGATGATGATGTGAAAATAATATCCATTAGATGAAATAGTTCCATAAAATCTTCTCTTAAAATGGCCTTGATATCCAAGCATATCATCTGAATCTTTCAATATATGTGTTCTGTTTACCCTTTAGAGTTCAGAGTTTGCTTGGAAATAAAAACAGAAACACGTACAAAGAGATACAAGAATCTGGCACATGAAAATAGACAGCTCATAATCTCAAGACAGTTTGTGGGCACAATTTTGGGACTTTATCAATGGACTGAACTGGATATGCCTAATCTCTATCAAACAATATTATTACTGCACCAATTAAAGCATCACAAAATAACTGCAAATGTTATTCTCCAATTGTTCTGTCACTACCAACTCTTTGGGAGACAATGGGCATCATTTCAGTAGGATTGTCTATCAGTAACTACTTTTTAAAATACATGTAGTACCATTTGTGTCATTGGTAATAGTATCCAGCCATCCTTTTATCTACCTCTTCTTGTAATTGTTCCATTTTTCCCAATATCAGGGCCTTTTCAATTGCCTTTGAATTATGTCTCTAAAATACTTAAGGTTTAGCTTCATTATAAGTGCTTCCATATGAATAGTTCGAGTTTACTTCCTCAAATATTGAATTATTTGTTCTTCTCACAGCCTGGGGTATTCTTAACAATTTTCTCCAGCATTACAATTCAAAGGAATCTGTTTCATTTCATTTACTCTTTCTGATAACCCAGCTGTCACAGCCGTGTGCTTAGAAATGGGAAGACTATGGCTTTGACAATAGATTCATTTGTTGTTAATGTGAAGTCTCTGCACTTTCATCCTGTCTACATTTGTGATAGTCTTCCTCCTCATAGCAAACATCTTTTAATGTCATGGTTACATTCACTGTACCTGTAAATTTTTGAGCCCAAGAAAAAGCAGCCTTCCATATATCTATACTTCCATATAGAGCCGAGGTGGAGCAATGGTTAGAGTGCAGTACTGCAGGTTACTTCAGCTGACTGCTAGCTGCAATTCAGCAGATCAAATCTCACCGGCTCAAGGTTGACTCAGCCTTCCATCTTCCGAGGTGGGTAAAATGAGGACCCAGATTGTTGGAGGCAATATGCTGACTCTGTAAACCACTTAGAGAAGTCTGTAAAAAGCACTATGAAGCGGTATATAAGTCTAAGTGTTAATGCTATTGCTATCCCCATTAGTGTCACAATTCTCACTAGGGTATGGAATGATGAACTTCAGAACATGGCTTTGGTAGAGTCTGAAGCTCCTTTGTTGACAGGAGATCTATTTCAGGCCATTTTTAGTTTTTGCTGATTCCAGAAGATCAATGTTCAGCCTTGTTATTTCTGTTCCAACATATAAACTTTGTCTTGGTTCATGTTCTGGTATGCCATATTATCACTGATATACATATTTTCATTTAACCTCCAGCCACACCAGCAGTTGGATGTCATTTTGAATTGAATCCAGCTATTTTGGAAACATTAATGATACTTCTACGAAGGTTCTTCCTTAGTAGTTGTTGAATACCATTAGACGTGGGAAGCTCATCCTCCAGTATAATGTTAAGATTATCCTGGCTGTGGATACTCACTAGATTTTCTTGACAGAATATTGGAGTGGATCACTGCATGCCCTTTTTTTTTCAACAGATCCTCTTTCCTTGGCCTTCTCTCTTATTTATTGTATTTATTATTTATTTTACAATATTTGTAGAGTGCCCCAATCAGTAAGACTCAGGGTTATGTATTACAAGATTAATTAATAATCTTAATCAATACTATTAAAACAATGTAATAATGTTAGACAATTTGCCCTTCAGCGGTAACCCTTCTGAGAGAATTCATATTTGTAATGTAGCTGAGACACATAGCCTCTCTATTAGTCCAGGGTAATGATTTGTGAATGGGGTAATATTTGTTATTTATTACAATAATGACTATTTTAAGGATCATTTCTGACTTAGAATAATGTGGGCAAGTCACAATTAACGGAAAATATTGCATACACCTGGGATATTGCACTGCCTGGAGAGTTTCATCCTGAGAAGTATTGAGAGCTCTTTGCAGGCACTTTTGCTGAATTATTTCTCAATGTTCTCAAGGCTATTTTGAAGAAAGTAATTTTTGAGCCTTTGGATTGATGAAGCTTTGGTGCACATCCAAAAGTATATGGATGAAGAGTCCCAGTAAGAATCTGATAACTGAGTCTCAAACAAGCCTTAAAGGTTTATAGTGGAACAAATTGGCTGACTTTTATATTTTATATTCCTCTGCTAGATAGTATTAGCCCAGGACAGTTTGCAGGCTTAATGGACTTTGAATCCTTTAACTAGTTTAGAAGTCCCAGATCTGGATCCAATTCAGAACTCCTCCTGTAGTAAAACCTAACCAACTTATAACAGCTCAGTGAACAGATTCCTCCTTGCTCGCCATTCGAATGGAAAGAACATGTCCTAACAGAGGTTTTTTTCTCTGTGCTTCTTTCATCAGAAGAAGTTAGGGAGACAAATCAAAGCAGATTATCTTGTTTTTACTGTAGTCCGATAAGAGGATTTTTATATGCATTGATTTGGTCTTATCAAATGAGGGGAAAAATTTGAATATAACATTTCATAAGCTTGGTGAGAAAAACTAAGGAGAAGAACTAGAATTTAGAATAAACATATGCTCCCAAATTTTTCTTTTTCTCTTCTCTTCTCTTCTCTTCTCTTCTCTTCTCTTCTCTTCTCTTCTCTTCTCTTCTCTTTTCTTCTCTTCGCCTTGTCTTGCCTCTCATCTCCTTTCTCCCCTCTCTTCCTGCCCCTCCCCTATCCTCCCCTCTCCCATCTCCCCTCCCCTCTCTCCTTCCTTCCTTCCACCACCTCCTCCTCCTCTCATTATTGTTTTTGTTTTACTTTCAATATATTATCGTCCATTGCATTCTTAAATAAATAAATGAATAGACCTGGGAAGCTCAATTTAAAAGTAAACCATGAACATAAATGTCACTGCTTAAGAAAGGACTCTTGGAAATAGAAACCTTTTATCTCATGTATGTAACTCTCTACACAAAAATGAGGTTAGGATTATGACTTTAGAATTAATATTCAGTTTTATACTGGCTAAAAGAATGAAAATGCCATTTTTCTCAGTTGAAATATCAAATGCAACATAATTAGAAAATTGCAATCCCTCTCTTTCTACAAAAGGGAATGCAACAGCTCATCCGACTTAAAATGATGCATGCTCATTTTGGCATAGATCTTCGGGGTGACCTAGCCATGCTCTTTTCATTTCTGCAAAGATTAAATGTTAAATATATGAAGAAAGAAAATATCTTGGAAGCTTATTACAGGATCCAAATAAACACTTTATCCAAACAAGAATTCTGAAGGAGATCTCGTCTGTTCTTAAATGTGTCAGCAGCTAGTTAAAAAGCCAACGAATGTGCCTTCCGATCTGCTAAGTGGACGTTTGCAATAAATGTCATACAAATGTACAGCAGGGCTCTGTCACCAACCTCGGAGCATTATCGGCAAAAGAAGTTCTGCCTGCGCCACAAAAGCTGTTGTCACTTTTCAGAATGTTCTCTATGGAATCAAATTAGCAGAGCTCTGCTCCAGCAATGAGATTCTGTGGCGTTTTTAAACATCTTAGACAGAAATTCGATTAAGATTAATTCAAGGCAAGCAAGCAATTTTAGAGGGGCTGGAAGCAATTTCCTATCACATCATGACTTTGGCTTGTTGACATGAATGCCTGGGAAGAAGGTAGGAGAAGAGCCCCAAGGGCCAACAATGTCCAAGTGGCAACAGTTGACTGCGTCAAGCCGTGCAAAATTCACAGGCATATTTTTAAGGGATAAAGCAGAAGAGCTGCACAACTCTCTCACAAAAGGCAGGCTGATCAAAATGGAGCCTGCAATGAGGAACATTTCAAGAATCACAGATAAATTTCAAGGCTATTTGGTGGAATCGACTTGCACAGGTGAGCTGCTGCAAAAGAACGGTAAGATTTAATCTTAGTGCCACTGCAGAGAAATGATGGCAGTGCCATCAAAGCATTGGTGCACCAGTAGAGCATTCTGAATCTAAATCCTTCACCATTTCCATTTTATGATGCTGAAAAGGTTATCCTTCAAAACCTGTCAAGCAATTCGCCTGGAAAGATTTAATGTCTTCAGGACAGATAAGAGGAAAACTCTTATCGTTGTTACATCTTTGAAGAGAGAAGTTGTCTATTAACTGTAAAATTACCATTCCTCGGGATAGCAAAGCTAAACACCCTACTCTCGATTCCCTAATGTGTGTGGCTACTCAAAGATAAGAGGAATTACACTCTCATTTGTATTTTTAAATTAGAAGGACACAAAGCAGCCCAGAATAAGTGATTTCTCTTTATCTCTGCCACTCTTGTGAACTTCATCATTAATTTGCTTAAAAGCCAGGGAATGTGGCAAGAAATCACTGTAAAAATAAGAGGTGGAAAGTAAGGGTTCCTGATGCATTTGCTCTGCATATTATCAAGAAGTGGTATCTGCCCCATGTTTGTTTATTTATTAAATTTATATGCCACCCATCTTACTTGTTACAGCAACTCTAGGCAGCTATGGCTAACTAGAAGCAATCTCTGATACAAAATAGTTCCTACTTTCTTTGAAAAATCAAAGGAGAGGCATCCACGGACAAGACACTGATAGGAAGAAGAGTCTACCTCCAATCTGTTTGTATATCGATCCCTTTTTGTCCAGTTTTTTGTAAATTTTAATATTTTAATGTACTTCCCAAATTCCAAGCTGCAGAATTTGCCGATGCCGTTTAAAACTTAAATAATGCCTCGATTCGTATGTATATATATGCAGGCATGAGGAAGAGAATGAAAAAATATGCATACTAGGAGAAATATGCAAGAAAATGTATGCTTTTTTGTGAATAAAACAGCATAGTTGCAAATTGGTGCAGAAGCATGCTAAAATAAATGTAAGAAAAATCCTTAAAACTAAAAATTGATGAATTCTTCCAGCCCTTATTGCATTGTGGTAAGATGTGCATGTGGCTACTCAACATTGTTTAATTTGTCTTAAAGGTCATCGATCATTTTAAAATACTCATAATTAGGAAACAGCATTCTAGTAAATCATCCACTGTTTAAGTTCACATTTAATCATGAAATGGGAATTCTAATTCATATGAGAAATAGGGAAGATTGATCCTCCTCTGAAAGCAAACCAACTCAGCATTAAAACTGAGGGACAATCACCTTGAAAACTAAGGGCAACTATTTAAAAGAACAATCCCAAATACCTGTGACTATGATATCATCACCTTTTCAGGGTACAGGTAGTCCTTGACTTACGCCCTCAATTGAGCCCAAAATTTCTGTTGCTAAGTGAAATATTTGTTAAGTGAATTTTGCCCCATTTTATGACCTTTCTTGCCACAGTTTAATTTATCACAGAAGTTGATAAATTAGTAACACGGTTGTTAAGTGAATCCAGCTTCCCCATTGACTTTGCTTGTCAGAAGGTCACCAAAGGTGATGACATGACCCTGGGACACTGTAACAGTCATAAATATGAGTCACTTGCCAAGCATACAAATTTTGATCATATGACCTTGGGGAAAGTGCAATCGTCGTCAGCGTGAAAAATAGTCATGTAATTTTTTTCAATGCTGTTGTAACTTTGAATGGTCATTAATGAACTGTTGTAAGTCGAGGACTACCTGTATAGAAGTAGATTAAATTAGTAGCTAAATCTTAACTTCATTGGCAATGAGATAGTGTCTTCCATCCAGAGGTGGGTGTCAAATTCTGTAACAACCTGTTCCCCCAGCACCGGAAATGTGAGCGTGCACGCACACATGCACACTTCATTCTCACGCACGCCATCCACACATGTGTGCAGTGTTACAAAACACGGCAATTCACGCACGCATGCACGCCATCCACACCAGTGGTGGGTTGCCCCTGGTTTGCACCGGTTCTATAAAACCGGAAGTAAAACCGGTGGGAGGCTCCACCCACCAACCACAATGTCATCAGAACGCTTCTGTGCATGCGCAGAAGAGTGCGTGTGTGGCCCCATTGCGAACCGGTAGTAAAGGAACCAACCCCTGATCCACACCTACATGCAGCATCAAAAAAACACGGCAATTTGCTTGCACGCGCCTTCCGCACATGCATGCAGCATCAAAAACACAGCGATATAGGATGTGATTGTGCCCGGGCAGGCATGCAGGTCCACCCACCCACCTGCTGGTTACAACTACCAGTTTGCCTGAACTGGTCCGAACCGGCAGTGGCCCATCACTGCTTCCATCGTATCCAAGAAAGATATCTAATGGGGGGAGGGGGAGAGATATGAGCATGTATTATACACATTGGATTTACAGAAGATTTAGAAAAAGCACAGAAAACAACCACCACTAATTCTATTACCTTTTATCTTGGGAAGTAGTGGTCCAGTTCTGACAGCTGAGATAATAAAGGATTTGGAATAAGACCTGATACAATAACTAGGAGAACTTAGTCAAGATTAGACTATTGCTTGCAGTAAGGGATTCATAAGCAAATAAATGCCCAAATGTACACAACTAAGAAGAAAGAAGATGTGTGTTACCCACCATTGGCTGCACAAAGACTTAGGGACAGGATAAACTTTCCTAGGCTAAGTGTTATTATTATTGTAAAATATTCTGCTTATGAAAGTTCTACTGCTTAATTTTGCATCAAGGATTGTTGGTAGCAGAAGCATCATATTTCACATTTTCTACCCAGAACTGAGGTAAAACATTAAGGAAATAAAGGCACAACTGGGATGTCCCAAAGGTGCTTTTTCAAGAGGCAACTGGACTTTCTAGTTTTTCTTTGTAGATGTTTCGCTTCTGATTCAAGAAGCTTCTTCAGCGCTGAAGAAGCTTCTTGGATGAGAAGCTAAATGTCTTCAGTTCTGAGTTGAAAATGTGAAAGTCCAGTTGCCTCTTTAAAATGCACCTTTGGGACAGCCATGACCTGGATGACTGAGAATCTCCATAGACACAAACAACTGGGATGTGCAAGCTTAACAATTCACAAAAGAAAGATTCATAGCTACCTGTGATAAAAGGGAACAACAAAAGTGACACATCTTATCACATAATATACTTATTGACTCCATCAGAGTCTTGGCATCTGTTTCAAAACGCAACAAGTTACATCTTGGAGAAAATCAGGTTTTGATTAGTGGACTCGTCACTCTAAAGTATAGGAACCGTTAACATAATCCCTAGCGATTTGATACTCAGGGACATTAAATCAAATGACAAGTAGCTCATCATAATTCACAGTTCCAATTTATATTATTTCTCTCAGTCTGAGGTAACTTGTTGTATAATGTAATTGTATAGCAACAGCTCACTTTTGAGCAACCTGTCCAGGCATGAGTAAAGCAAATCAAAACATTTGCAGTTGACATAATAGGATATGTTTTTTTTAAAAAAAAAAACAAAACTGTATTTTCATGTGACAGGGCATTGTTCTTATAAATCCTGGAATGCAGCAAATTCATCGTTACCAGTGAGCATATACCAAGTGCAATATTGCCCTATATCCTCCAAAATACATTAAAAATCTGTCTGACTATAGATCTTCAATAAACTGCTGATATAACAATATGTACTGTATATAATGATCCCCTTCATTTGTCTATTTGGAAAAAAAAGATCTTTCTTTAGTGTGAGGTTTCAATTTTTGAACCATGAAATCTCTGTGTGCTTCCTATCTAAGGATGCACATGATTGCGATTCTTTGGGCCTGCTTAGTTTTTTTTCCCCCTGGGTATTGTATCTGTCCTCGCGCCAACTTTATTTGGGATCTTTTTTGCTGTCATGCTGAAACATGCTTTTGGAACTGCAACAGAGGGTATTTACCTCCAGACCAGATCAGACGGAAAACTCTTTAATCTCTCTAGATTGAGAGCAAAATTTAAAGTCCAGCTGAAATGCTTATGGGATTTCCTCTTCACTGATGATGATGCTGTCACTGCTTACTCTGCTGAAGACCTTCAACAACTTATGGACAGTTTTAGCAAGGCCTGCCAAGACTTTGGATTAACAATAAGCTTGACAAAAACACAAGTCAAAGGTCAGGATGTGGATTCACCTCCCTGCATTACAATCTCTGCACAAGAACTGGAGGTCATCCATGACTTTGTGTACCTTGGCTCAACTATCTCTGACACTCTCTCTTTAGATACTGAACTGAATAAACATATTGGTAGAGCAGCCACCACATTTTCCAGACTTACAAAGAGAGTATGGCTTAATAAGAAGCTGACGGAACGTACAAAGATCCAGGTCTATAGAGCCTGAGTCCTGAGCACACTCTTGTACTGCAGTGAGTCTTGGACCCTTTACGCATGGCAAGAGAAAGTTGAACACCTTTCATATGTGGTGTCTCCAACGAATTCTTGGCATCACCTGGCAGGACAAAGTTCCAAATAGCGCAGTCTTGGAACATGCTGGAATTTCTAGCATGTATACACTATTGAAACAGCAATGTCTACGCTGGCTGGGGCATGTCGTGAGAATGGCTGATGGTCAGATTCCAAAAGATCTCCTTATGGAGAATTAATGCAGGGGAAGCGCCTCAGAGGGAGACCACAGCTTTGATATAAGGATATCTGCAAGAGGGACCTAAAGGCCCTGGGAATGAACATTAACAACTGGGAAATCTTGACCTCCGATCATTCAGCTTGGAGGCTAAAGACGCAGCATGGCCTTCTCCAATTCGAAGAGACACTTGTTTGGCAGGCTGAGGCAAAGAGGCAGTCCTGGAACCAGCAAAATTTGGGGGCTGGGCAGGGGACAGAATGCATCTGCCCTCAGTGTGGAAGGGATTTGCCACTCTCGAATTGGCCTTTTTAGTCACACTAGATGCTGTTTTAGGACTTCTTTCCAGAGCACGATACCATGAGACTGAAGGATGCCAATGATGATTGTATGTACCACAATAGGACTTGTGAGCTTCTGTAATAGAGTTACAGTATTGCTGTCTGAACTCCTGGAGCTCTTTGATTGAAGGCACTTTGACTTGGCTTTCCAGATATGGCATATCCCCACCAATGTCAGCCTCACTGGGTAGACCAGACCATGAAAACAACTGCACAAGGAAGGCTAAAACCATTTTTCCTAAGAGTGGCTATAGAATCTTGCAAATCAGATGGTAATGTAATGCCCCTCCTTTTTATAATTCAGTGAAATAAGGAAATGTCTCTCAGAGCCATTTCCAAATGTTATCTGGATATTCTAGTTTCAGCGTCTTTTTTCATCTAGCATTGATGATATTACCAAGCAGGGTAGTGAAACATCTGCAAGAAAACAACCAAGCTCAAGAAGCCCACAACACAGGGGTGAAATGTTCCCGGTTTGGACTGGATCACCCGATCCGGTAGCGTTGGCAGCGGGTGGTTCGGAGAACTGGTAACAAAAATCCCTGTCCCTCCCCACCATGCCCAGCTGAGCCACACGATCATCAGACTCTGGTCTGTGATCATCAGGCAGCAGCGTTTTGCTTTCTTCCTTCTCCTGCCGCAAAATGAAAGCAAATGGCGGCGGGGTTGCTTTGGGTAGGCAGACATCTGCACTCTGCAGCCAGGCGGGATGGGAGTGTGGTGAGAGCAGCGGCGATGGCCCTTTCCACACGCAGCACATGGAGGTGATGAAGGTGGGCAAGGAGGCCCCGATGTGCTTGTTGCTGCAAAGGCACGATGATCACTCAGCCAGGGTGGCCTTGGCTGGGGATGCATCTGTCCGTGCCACTGCCCAGGCCGAAGGGAAAGTGCTGCGGGCTCCACGATGGCGTAGCCAGGCCTGGCCCACTCCCTGTGTGGGGGGCTGCCACCCCGCCGGCAGCTTCTACCCCTCTCGAATGTACTGTGGCTGAGCCTCCTTCCCTCGGAGCGCCAGACTCCACGGGCCGAGTTCCCAAAGAAGCGCTGGCAGGCAGGTGGCTGCGTGGGAATCCAGTGGGCTGCTTTGGAGCCCCAAGCCCCGCAGCATGGGAGGCACGAGTGGAAGGCTGCCTTTTCTGCAGCATCCCCCTCTCCTCTTTAGATTGCCCTTAATGTGGGGGGGGGGGCTCTGCCTTTGCAGAAACGGGGCGGGCAGTTTATACAGAGGATTGGTGGGCGGGATGTACAGCCCTCCGGGATGGAGAGTGGGGCAAGAGAAGGCTCCGATGTTCTCTTTGGTGGCGGAGGGAAACTCAAAGCGTTGGGGGCTTCAGAAGTGCAGAATGTCCTTCAAAATGTGTAGCTCCTGGATCTAACAGTGAGTGACATCAAGTTGGCCACACCCACCAGGTCACATGACCATCAAGCCACGCCCATCAAGTCATGCCCACAGAACTGGTA
This sequence comes from Arizona elegans, assembly GCA_022577455.1. Classification (NCBI taxonomy): domain Eukaryota; kingdom Metazoa; phylum Chordata; class Lepidosauria; order Squamata; family Colubridae; genus Arizona; species Arizona elegans. The sequence continues at coordinate 71,572,148 of JAKOOJ010000005.1, forward strand.
GCAAACATTTTTACATTTCACCCCTGCAACAACAGCTTCCACACAGTGTTGTCAAGGTCATCTTCCTTATTATTTCTACTTCTGTGGCTTTACTGCTTTCTTCTATGATATAATCCCATAATGGTGGCCTGGGAAGTGTTTCAATGAACATTGAAATATCTCAGTGCCACTGGTGCACTTTTTCCTTACTCTCAAGCCCTGTTTCTAAGTAAATATTCCTTGGATGTGGAAGTATTTCTATCAACCTACCCAGCAAGTAATTGGTTTATAGGATTACTTGGATGATATCAATATATAAACACTAAACCCCTTTATCCAATTTCATCTTATTGAATCTTCTGTTCAAAGGATTTTCAGGGATGTAGAAAAAGAAAATCAAAACTATACTTTGATATGTTTGGACATATAAAATTATAAAACTATACTTTGATAAATTTGGACATATAAAATTTCTTTAAGAGGAAAACTTCCACATTCTGAAGTATTCCATATATTATGAAATACTTCAGAATGTGGAAGTTTTCCTCTTAAAGAAAAGTAATTTATTAATCTCCATTATTGCGTATATTTTCTATCAACCTATTTCAGCTTTTGTGGTCTGCAGAACTGGAAAAGCAATGGATTATTATTATTGTTATAATTTAAGTCTAGTTTAGCCATTTACAGGGTTGGGGAATGCTATGTGTAAAAATCAAATTCATTTTAAAATAAGCTTTATTAAAGTTCACAGTTACAATGATAAAAAACCTAAAGATAGTATTTAGCTTCTAGCTGCCTGCAATTACTGCGAGTTCAATTCTCACCAGGGTCAACCTTGGCTCTGAATTAGTACAATTGAAGAAAAGCTTTGGCATATGATTGTACTGACTATGAGACTTTCATCCAAAAAGGAAAGCAATGATAGGAAACACATCATGTCAAATTCTTGATCCCCACCACTGAATTTTTGCAGTGTGTCTTCCACTAAAAACCAGCAGCTTGCAAACAATCTAAAACATGGGAATCTGAGATTGGAATGAGCCATGTTTGGAATTTAGATTAGAGAGTTGTGGCTGTAATTAAAGAAATCATCTAATTGTTATTTGTAATGGCCTCTGAATGTTGAATGTAGGCTACTGTTTGTAACCTACTCCAAATTCTGTTATTCAAGCAACATACTTCAGATGCTTCAATTTCCTAACAATCTCCTTTATTATTGTAAAACATAGAGAAGGACCTTGTTCTTGAAATACTAATGGTGTTCACTAAACCCCAAAAATTGCTGCAGGATTCTTGTTCTACATTCTTCACTCTGATATTCTGCAAGTGTGATTGGGCTACAATTCCAATTGGGTAGAAAATCTGCTGTACTTTGGGAGCATCAACCATTTATGGTTCATACTTATGTGTAACAGAAGATTTAGAATAAAATGTCTCCTGGGAGATCAAAGAAACTTTCATCAGTATCTTTGTTTGTTCTTTTGTTCGGGATCAAATATGAGTTTTCTTCCTTTAAAAAGAAGTCTTATTCTCTGCATTATGCTGATAAATCATTTGTTCTCTTTCTTCAGCTGTCAGGATTGTTATTCACTAGTAGGAGGAAAATAGGTAATGCTGATAGATGTCAGCTTTCCCCTAAGAATTGCATAGCATCAAAATCTGCAACACACTGGAGTCTTAAAGATATGGTAAACCGTGTGGTTTTATGAAATAAATTGCAGACATAATGAAACTAAATCCCATTTATTTCAGAAATGTGAAACAAGATCTACAGGAATTCTACTTTTCTAATCATCAGGTTGATATTTGGAACATGGAATAATGCATAAAAATGTCCTTCGGTAGTCTGCTATATTTTACCAATATATGAACATCATATACTGAACTAATTTGCTCTAATTTACAGTAAACCTAAATATTTGGCCAAGTGTCAGGATGCCCAGGCAATTGGTTCTTTAGGATTGAGAGATGATAAGATATACTATATATATAATATAGGGATGTGGTGGCTCAGTGGCTAAGATGCTGAGCTTGTCGATTGAAAGGTCAACAGTTCAGCGATTCGAATCCCTAGTGCTGGGTGAGCTCCTGTTACTTGTCCCAGCTTCTGCCAGCATGTAAAAAATGCAAGTAGAAAAAGAGGGACCACTTTTGGTGGGAAGGTAACAGCGTTCCGTGAGCCTTTGGCATTTAGTCATGCTGGCCACATGGCCAAAGACGCCACGGAGACATCTTCAGCTTTGTAACAGAGCTGAGCACCACCCCCTAGAGTTGGGAACGACTAGCACATATGTGCGAGGGGAACCTTTACCTTTAATATATGTGTGTGTGAGTGTGTGTGTGTGTGTGTGTGTGTGTGTGTGTGTGTATTATAATAATAGAAAATAAAGATTCAAAGATAATAAGATAAAAAAAGCTGTGGGGGTGCAGTATTGCAGGCAAATTCTGCCAACTGCCAACAGTTTGATTTTCACCAGCTCAAGGTTGGCTCAGCCTTCCATCCTTCTGAGGTCAGTAAAATGAGGACCCAGGTTGTAGAGGGCAATATGCTGACTCTGTAAACCGCTTAGGACAGTGCTGTGAAGCACTGTGAGTGAAGTGGTATATAAGTCTAAGTGCTCTTGCTAATAAGCATCCCAGAAAGTAAAGGGATTTTAAGTTTTATTATTAGCTAAAAGCATAACAGAGAAAGCAAATATATTAAACGAGATACAAACTGCCAAGAACTGCCAAGGGGTAGCAGAGATACCTCAAGGATGGCCAATTTCCACAGTACCCAATCAGGGGTGAAATCTACTTACCTTCCCTATCGGTTCGGAAGTGCACACGTGAATGTACACGCGCCAACCCTCTGTGCATGTGCATAGGGTAAAAAACAGGTTACTACCTGTTCTCCAAACCACCGGCTTTCATCACTACCGGTTCGGCCAAACTGGGCCGAACCGGAAGCATTTCACCTATGTACTCAATGCTAGGTTCCATGCAGAATTTCCCAACAAACAACAACCCCAAGGGTTTTTTTTAAAATCAAAACCTGGCACCATGACACCATGGTACAGCCTATGGCAGTGATGACTAATCTTTTTGCTGTCGTGTGCCAAAAGAGGGGGGAATGTGGGGCGGTCATGCGCGTGCATGCTCGCACCCATAATTCATTGCACCCCATGCCCCACGCATGAGCACGCAACCCCACCGCGCTCCCCCCAATATTGGCACACGACAGCATGGTAGGATTGTTTTTCACCCTCCCCAGGTGCCAGAGGCTTTCTTGGATCCTGGGGAGGGCGAAAACGGCCTTCCCCACCTCCCCGAAAGCCTCCGGAGGCCAGAAAAGGCCCATTTCCTGGCTTCCAGTAGGATCAGAAGGCCTGAAAATCAGCTGGCCAGTGTGTGCATGCGTGCTGGAGCTGAGCTAGGGCAACGCTTGCATGCCCACCAATATGGCTCCATGTGCCACCTGTGGCACACGTGCCATAGGTTTGCCATCATGGGCCTATGGTCATGAATCTGCACAATCTGATCTTACTTGGTAACTGTGACTCTGGGATGCGAATTGAAAGTCTGAAACTTTCTGAGTAAGAAACTGACTCTGGGATGGGAATTGAAAGTCTGAAACTTTCTGAATAAGAAAAGCTTCGCAGTTATGTGAAGACAATCCCACGGCTTTCCCCGAATTCAATAAACAAGAGTTAAAAAAACAACAACAAGCAAGTTAATCCAGAATGAGTAAATTTGTAAGCTTTTCTTAACATGAAGGAGAAAGTCTCTAAATTCCTCGGAATAATAATAGCCTTTAATGTTGCCATTGCATCTCGTTAAAAGAAACCCAAACGATGAACATGTCAGGATGAGTGCCTAACCTGGAGTTATCAAAATGACCTTCTATACTTTCTCTTGAAATGTCCAAACCATATTGCCCTGAGGTTGAAAGTACTACGTAGGGAGATGTTTATCTTTTTTCAGGAAAGATAATGTTGGGAGAAATGTCCATCTGGGTTCAGTTCCAAGTGGGGAAAAAGACACTGGAAACATGGAGACTGCTTGGAAAGATGGTTTAATGGTGGACAGGATCACATGCCTTGAAGATCTTGGATGAAGAAAAAAAAAGGGAAGAGATGCTGAGAGTGCCTGAGTTTTATACCCTCTCTGGGCTTTTGAATTTGAGCTTTTATTCTGATTGGTTGTCAGACTCCCATGGGGCCATGCAGGGGTAACTTTGTAGGTTGTGTTTTTGAGTCCCAAGCTTAGTTGAGCCTTGCTGAGTGATGATGTAATGAAGGGGCTTTGGGCAATTCCTATTATGTCTCTGCCTGAAGGAGGTAGATCTTTGTTATGTAGAATAGACTGAGCCAGGCCTTGATGGCCCATTGACAAAGATGGGGGGCTGAGTTTCAGCCTCCTTTTTAGGGGAAATATTCTGCCCTTTTAATATTTCCTAAAATATCTCATTTTCCTAGGAGAGGGGTGGGTGCTAACTTCCTACAATAAATAAATTTGCTATTTGCTAAGACAAGACATCTTCTCCCCTCAAATTTTTATATTGCAACCTAAATAGTACACAATAGAGAGGCAGGACTCTTGTTTTTATGTGTGTGTGTGTGTGTGTGTTTGTGCTGACCCATCACCTATTGCAAGCTGTTGAATAATCCCTTCAAGAGCCTTGAATGATTGAATATGAACTATTCAGCCTTGAACTCACTGGCTAGGTTCATATCTATCTTTGATAGAAAGGGGAATTTAAAGGAAAAGATACATTTCTCTCCTTCCTCAGTCAATGCCTAGTCTCTTCTGAGTAGCTGCAACTCTTTGTCAAGCTTACTGTAAATGCAGAAATATATCCTAGCTAGCCTATGAAATATGTTAGTATCTTAACATGCACATTGCACAGAAGAGATGACTCCAGAAGCTTTGCAGGATGTATTTTTCTTTCCAAAGATTCATGCTGGCATCCTGACTCTGAGGTTCCATTTTCACTTTCTTTCAGATGCAGAAACTGACAAATGCATTTAACATTTTCAATAGAGGAACTGAAGGCCCCTATTATGATCCCCCTACTGTACTCTGCATAACAGTGGAAACAGCAAAATATCCCATTATTATGTTACCCTCTTCCAAAAATGTAAAGCCTTTGCAGAAATAAGAACTCATTTTTCTAACTGAAGCTTTAAAAAAAGTGCCAAAGAAAAGAACAGGAACTGCATTGTCATAATTGGCCAGGTAGAAGTGATAGAGAATAAATCAACTAAACAAATACAAGTGAACACCCAATTTTGTTTGTATGTTGAGGTGTGTATGCGCACAACCACACATTTCTGTTTCTTTCTCTGTAATTATCATCATCCCACTAAAGGCCATTGATTACAGAAAATCAACAGTTTCTTTTTGTGGTTATACCTAAAATTATTTAAATTGGTTTTTTATTGCATAAGGCATATAACCACCCATTACCTAAAGTGTTCTCTAGTGCTCTAGCCTTTTAAATGTTCTTATACATAAATTGAGAATAATGTACTTATATAACTGGACTGCAAACTCTGGAGAACTCTTCAAGCAAACATCTTCAAATCCATCCAACTCCAATGCCGCTTTCAAGTCACTGCTTCCCAAGCCATTTGCTCTTCCTAATTTTTAAGTTTCTCTCCTCTCTGGTCTTTTACAATTTTGATCCCCAACTGTTTAATCCTTTTGACTTACTTTCATAAAAATGACATTGTCAATAGCTGCCCATTTCTTCTTTCATCCAAATGGATTCTCCATAGGCTATCTGTGTTACATCACACATGGTTTTTAAAATTGTGATTAATACCAGCTGTCTGCAATTACTATAAGTTCGAATCTCACCAGGCTCAAGGTTGACTCAGCCTTCCATCCTTTCTAAAGTAGGTAAATTGAGGACACGGATTGTGGGGGCAATAAGCTGACTTTGTATAAATATACAAAAGTATGAAGGCTATTGCTTAACGCATTGTAAGCTGCCCTGAGTCTCCAGAGAAGGGCGGCATATAAATATTTAAAAAAAAAAACAAAAAAAAACAGGAGCAGCATGCATTGTGTATCAAAGCTACGTTAAGAGGTGAAACTTCAAAAGGGACAAAAGGAACAAGATACAAAGAATCGACAACTCGAAAAAGGAGCTGTAAAATGGTGCCCAATGCTATTTCTTGCCTGCTGGGCAGTGATGTGGCAGATGAAATAAATTTAGGAACAGTAAAACTGAATAATCCATTCACTGGTTCTAAAAAATTCCTGTACAAGAAACTTAGTGGGGTTCCTCTCTTCTTCTTTTTTTTAATGCAAGAATTGTCTTCCTGCAAAGCTGAGGTAAACAGCTGAAGGGCATCACTGACAATTGATAAAAACATCTGCAGAGCCATCAAAGCCATCAACTCCATCTCTGGAAGCTGTGAGGTAAATATTTTGTTCTTACCTCATCCATTTTTGGTCCAGAGGTTTTCTTGTGACCTCAAGCAGCAGATTAGTTTGTTTTCAAAATTAATGTCAGTACTGTTCAACTCGAGGACCTGTCTTTGTGTGTTAAACTATGTCTTTGTGTTCTTTACCCAAAATCAAGCTTTAGCCTGAATAATATTAGGCTGCATTTGTTAAGCATGAAATATTGCCAGGAATATTACCTTGATAATGAAATGGCTGATGATGAATGTTCCTATTAACAGGGACACCCCCCTCAATGAAAAACCGCTTTGCCCCCATAAACGTTATGACTCTATAAACAGAAGCGGATTCATCAGCATTATCATTACATCTGTTTAATCAACACGATTAAACAAACTTGATCAAGGCTGCAAAAAAATAAGGATGGCTTGTAACACTTTTGTACGTAATCTCATTCAAGGTCACACCACAGAAGGAAGAAACAGAGTGCTTAATCAAACAGAAATGTTTCTCTCTCACACACACGATCTAATAAATTCATTGCCGGAAGATGCATGGCTTACAGAGTAACTGGAAAAAAAAGAACAAGACGTTGGAGAAAGAAAGAAAGAAATGGCCATTTCTAAAATGGCCCGTTTTGCTGGAAAGGCTACTCTGTTCCTTTTAATCTGGAAGACTTCCAGAATGAGGAACCCAGAAATAAAATTATCCTCATTTTAATGTTGTGGTCCTGAAGCCTGATGATAGTTTGTGAAAATATTCACTTATGGCTACTGTGGGAAACTGGGGCTACCCTCAGTACTGTTCTGTTGGAAACAGACATTAAGGGACATTTAAAAGCTTCTGCCTTCCAAAATGAAACTGTAGGTAATATCCAATCAATAAGTTGTAGTATTAAATAAATCTGAAGTAGTTGGCAAACAAAGCAAATAAACATTTAACGTTCACTCACACATTCTGATCAACAGTCATAAAGGCTAACAGAGGAATCCTGAGCAGTTAACCATCTAAGAGGAATTTAATGTTTTGAATTCACCATCTGTGCCACAGTGGCACAGTGGTTAGAATGCAGTACTGCAGGCTACTTCTGCTGACTGCCGGCTGACTGCAATTTGGCAGTTCAAATCTCACTAGGCTCAAGGTTGACTCAGTCTTCCATCCTTCCAAGGTCGGTAAAATGAAGACCCAGATTGTTGGGGGCAATATGCTGACTCTTAGAGAGGGCTGTAAAGCACTGTGAAGCGGTATGTAAGTCTAAGTGCTGTTGCTATTGTTACTAGATCAGGCGGCCCTTCAGACAGTCACTCATGCCCTCACCTCACAACTTGTCTCCTGCAATGCTCTACATGGGGTTCCCCTGAAGCCACCTTGTCCAGAAAGCAGCAGTGTGGGCAGAGATATGGTATAGGCATGGTCTGGTGGCCAGGTTGCTTCTAGATGCACTTAAAGGGACTTGTTATGACCCATAAAGCCCTACATGGCATAGGGCCCGGTTACTTGAGAGACCACCTGTCTCCCGTTGTATGTGCCTGGTTGATCAGATCTGGTAGAGTTGGGATCAGAGGTGGATTGCAGCAGGTTCTGACCTGTTCTGTAGAACCCGTAGCAGAAATTTTGAGTAGTTCAGAAAATTGGTAGTAAAAATTCTGACTGGCCCCACCCCCATCTATTCTCTGCAACCCAAGTCCAAGCTGATCAGGAGGAAATGGGGATTTTGCAGTAACCTTCCCCTGGTGTGGGGTGGGAATGGAGATTTTACAGTATCATTCTACTGCCATGCCCACAAAGCCACACCCACAGAACCAGTAGTAAAAAAATTTGAAACCCACCACTGGTTGGGATGCTCCAGTTTCCTTCAGTTAAATAATACCATCTATCAGTAGCCCAGAGGGACACCTTCCCTTAGCAGCTCAGAGCACCTGTGCTCAGAAATTCCCACAGAGATTGGAACAGCCTGCACTCTCCTGATGTTTTCAAGGACCTTGAAGATGGGGTCCTTCTCCCAGGTCTTTGGTGAGGCTTACTGAAGCCCCTTTCTGACTCTTGAGGTTTTGCTGGATTATGCCATTTTTGTTCCTTGTCACTATTTATTCTATTGTTGTTGTTGTTGTTGTTTCAGTTTTTATTTGGGAATTGCACAGTTGCTGGAAGTCAGACTAGGTAAACAATAAATAAATATAGTGAGAGAAAAGAAAAGTTCAAAGAAAATCTTCCACTCCTCTAGGGACACACGTGGCCAACATTATGAAAATGGATAAAATGCAGTGGAGAAAGCCAGGCTTTTGGGATTTGCCAAGAAGTATGCACACTGAAAAGGAAATGTTGTTGTTTCTGATTTGGCTAAATATAACTGATTATTAACTTCATGAGCAGGCTCAGCTTCTAATACTGTCTCGGTTCCTTATCCTCCTAGCAGTATTGACAAAATAGACAACAACTTTCCTGTGTTGTATTGGCCAACTGGTATTTAGAAAGCTAGATGGTATGATGCTAATATTATAAAAACTATTATTAGCAGAGTCCATTGGCTTGTTTGGCTAATGGCTTTCCTGCAAGCTTGAACAAGGGATTGACAAAGAGGTTGACATGTCATTCAAGGCAGCTGCTAAACCTGTCACTGTTCCACCAAGATCCAGCAATCAGTAAAATAAATGGGAAGAGGCTTAATCATATTGCCGTTTGGAAAGGTTAACACTGAATCATTTTAATTTTAATTCATCCCCTGAGGCTCCCTGAGGCTCTGAAGGCATCCTGCTTTTCTACCAGGTCCTCTGTCACCCAATCAGATAGACTTGCTTGCTTGCTTTTAATGCATCAGGTGCCAGTTTCAATATAAGAGAGAGCTGTTTCAAAACAGCAGTTTTGGCCTCCTGGTTTGACCAGAGGACTGAGCTGTGCCAATCTCAAGCCAAATTGGGGGAGGGGGAGGAAATCAGGTAGCAGGATGACAATAAATAAATAAATAAAGTGTATTTTAACCCCAGCCCACCTAGGTATTGCTACAGTAGTAATAATCTTAATTTCAACTCAAGAGTCTTACTATAGCTATTTCATTTGTTTTGTCAAGTTCTCCTGGAAATCTCAGGTAATGCACAAAATAACTTGCTAATTTCTTTCTGATAAATGCATTCCTTGTCTTGTAATTAATTCAGTGAAGAAGCAGTACAGTATCCTTTTTAGAATAAATCAAAATCTGAACTCGGCAGCATTCAGGGATCCCACAGCAAACTGAAAGAGATGCAAATGGACATGAACTGAAGTCTGCAAATGGTTACCGATGTCATTCTGTAGAAGTGATGAGTTTTGATAGTCATCAGCAGCAGAAAATGTTAATTCCTCAATGCAGGATCATTGTAAACAAGAGTACACCTTGTACATCAACTCTTTCTTATACTGGAATGGCCCTCAATTGGTATTGTACATCATATTTTAATTCTATCTAACACAGACACTTTATATTTAATCATTACTGTGTTAATAAAGAGCTATTGCTTCTTTGCTGCTCCAATCACTACATAGTGTATGTCTGATTAACTTCAATATTGTCTTTACAGAAGGTAGCGATAAAATGTAAACTGGTGTAAGGTATACAACACAGCATTTAATGTTTGAGTATTGATGATCCATCTCTCAAATCAATCCATTTCAAATGGTACGCTTGTAAGTAACCTCTAAAATCAATGAACATTTTCTGTATGGAGCTAGATAATAGTTTTATAATTCATCGTTTTCCAACCTAGTCTTAATATTAAAACAAATCATACAATGATCATAGTGAAAGAATTTAAGAGCATTTTCAACTTCATTTTGAACTATAGGAAGAATAGTTTGTTATGATGCACTTAGAGAGGTTTGACAATTTAGGCACTTATCAAAACTTATCTCCCCATCCTTAATATTTATATTATTTTAAAATACATTTTAGTAAGTCTAATAACATTAGATTTAACCCTATCTGCTCTAGAATCTTGTTGATTGAACTGAATCAACCACGACTGTGTTATCAAGTTTATTAATATATATTTATAAGAATAATTACCCCTCAAAGTCCAACTCACTTATATTTGGGGTTTTTAAAGCGTATTTTTAAGATAAGATGTAAAAAAGGGAAAGGGAAAGTCAAAACAATCAAGTTTTCAGAAATTATGTGGGTTTTCTCCAAATCATGAAAAGAAAAATTTACCAGATTGTCACAGAAATTTGAAAGAGTAGATTAAATGAAGATTTCTTTTAAATCTTTTTTTTTCAGTCTAACAATATTTTTTTCCTATCTTATTCTTTTCCTTTCTCAATATGGTAGAATTAGAATAACAGATTTGGAAGGGACATTGGAGGTCTTCTTGGCCAATCCCCTGCTCAGGCAGCAAAACCTATACCATTTCAGACAAATGGTTGTCCAATCTCTTCTTAAAAACTTCCAGTGATGGAGAATTCACAACTTCTGGCGGCAAGTTGTTCCACTTATTAATTGTTCTAACTGTCAGGAAATTTCTCCTTAGTTCTAAATTGCTTCTCTCCTTGATTAGTTTCCACCCATTGCTTCTTGTCCTGCCCTCAGGTGCTTTGGAGCATAGCTTGACTCCCTCTTCTTTGTGGCAACAAATAAGTTGCCACAAAGCAAGAATAGCAAAAGCAAGCAACAAAGCAAGCAAGAATAGTCCATTCTTGCCAAAATATGAGTGCAGATAGTTTCATGGAATTTACATCTGTTTCATGGACTAAGGTCTACAAAAGCATGGCCATGCCCCTTGCAAAAGATGCTCATCTAAAATTAGCGGTCAAGGATACATCAACTCCTTTGGCCTCAACTACCAGAACAGTTTGAAGCAACTGATCCCTTTGTTCCCTTTCAGATTTAGGGCAGCACATTAGAGAAGTCACCTGCATTAGTCACTGCAACAAGTTCAAGTATTAATCACACTTCTGTTGTTCATTTGAATTAATTGCCATGGTATGCTTCTGTTACACTGTTTTAAGTAGAGCTGGTATTTTGACTGGAGGTTCTCAATATGCAGAGTCTCACTTCACAGTTTCCTCTTTCTAAATAAAGTCTAAAGCATTTTATTTTTCTGGAGCTCTGGAGTTGTTGGTTGTGTGTTGGCTCTTGTCTGAGTTCTGTTTACATAAAGTGCCAGCAATCCAAACAGTGCACTATCCACAGGAATTATATGTCCTTGATACTTATATTTACTGCCTTTCACACAAATAGTTCGATCAGTGGGTAAACCATATGCAGCTGGCTAGGGAATGCTTTTCCTGGTCAGATTAGTTTATAAAAAGCTTGAAAATAGCTATGTGGCTCGCATTTGTTTGCCAAGGAGAGAGGTTCTGCCAAGGAGGTAACCCTTTCTGCACATAATTCTTCATACCCTCAGCAGAAGCAAAAGATCCAGTAAGAGAATTATTTATAATTAACAATTAAAAGGAACCATCAATACTTTGAGATAGGAATGAAACCTGTATAAATCAAACCTGATTGAATTTGAATGAAAGATTCCAGATTCATAAAAGGCAGGAGTTGGATCAGATTTTTGATTCGAGGACACATCAGTTCAATTCAAACTCTTTTGAAATTCAATTTTAAAAAAATGATTGATCCATAAACTATATTGGGGAAGCATCAAAATGTCTCCTGTCAAATCATTGTTTTTATCGCATACAGGTTTTTTAAAAATGGCAGAGACAGCAGACCCTTTTAAGGTCATTCACAAGGACAATGCAAAGGAAGACTGGGGTGATATGATAGCAATGTTCCAAGTTACACCTGGATATTATCAAGATTTTCACTACAATAGATCTTCGGAGAAAAATATTGTCATGATATGTAGAAGCAGGGATTAGGAAACAATAGTAGAACACCTATCCCAAACATTCTAAGTTGACTTGAAATAGAAAGTGTCCTAATCAATCTTTAAAATCAAAACTTTCAAAAGATTTTTTTAATTTGTTTTTGGTAGTGTTGGGCTCAGTATGACTTTTCAGAATAATAGAGTTGGAAGGGACCTTGGAGATTTTCTAGTCCAACCCCTGCTCAAGCAGGAGACCCTATACTATTTCATACAAATGGCTGTCCAATCTCCAGTATTGGAGCACCCCCAACTGATAGAGGCAAGTCATTCCACTGATTAATTATTTTAACTGTCAGGAAATTTTCCTTAATTCTAGGTTGGTTCTCTCCTTGATTAGTTTCCACCCATTACTTCTTGTTCTGCCTTCAGGTGCTTTGGAGAATAGGTTGACCTCCTCTTCTTTGTGGCAGCCCCTGAGATATTGAAACACTGCTATCATGTCACCCCCTAATCCTTCTTTTCATTGTCCTTCTGGATTGTTCTGTCTCTGGTCTTTAGATTTTAGGAGGTATCAACATAGGCTTGGAATTGGGTCATAAGCTTGGTCTGTCCAGTGAAGAATGCCTCATCACCAGCAGAAGATATTTGGGTCAAAATTATGGTTTTCTGGCAGTATTCTAAGGCATTTAGCACAGACAGCAAAAAATAAATAAATGAGAAACAGTTCCACAGAGACACACTGGTCACCAGAAAGAATCTGATGGCATTTGTAACCATGCTACCATCTCTTCTTAAAATAGTACATGTTTAGATGAACATCTGAGCCCCAGTAGATGCATTGGGTAGGCTACTTCTGCTGACTGACTGCTGACTGCAATTTGGCAGTTCAAATCTCACCAAGCTCAAGGTTGACTCAGGCTTCCATCCTTCCAGGGTGGGTAAAATGAGGACTCAAATTGTTGGGGGCAATATGCTGACTCTGTAAGCTGCTTAGAGTGGGCTGTAAAGCTGTATATAAGTCTATGTGCCATTGCTATTGCTATCTGTAAATTTTCATTGTCAATAAATGTACACTGGCCCACATTATGCAGAATTTAATAGTAAAGTTGTGATCTGTATGATCTGCACTTCGAGTACTGAGATCTGGATTGGGCTCCACTTGTAACAGATTGATATAAAAATGTAATATATTCATGAATTAAGGCAAATATACGTGTCCCAGGATAATGTTGCAGGATCCAATCTGGGTGCATCACTGGGACCAGAAGTTTAGTCTTCTGAGCTTTCAGACTCGTGCAGGAGCCCATTCAGAGGTGAACTTCTCTGATCACATTCTGATGACAAAGAAGCTCCCTGAGGATGGGGCTCCAGTATTGAGTCCAAAGCTTGGAAGTCTAAACCTTGGTTCCCAATGACCAATGCAGAGTAGATCATGTAACATATTTTTAGCATAACAGAGAACAAAGAGGAGGCTGATGACTTCCCAAATGAAAGAATTTAAGGATTGAGAAAATGAATAAAGGGAATAGTTACCTCAAAAGAGCCGATAGAGTTTGAGTTGAAGGAGTTGATAAAAGTCATTGTGTACTCATGTCAGATAGCTCATCACATCACTCTGCACACACCCCATAGCATTTCCCATATATGGCACTGATTGCATCATTGTTCATTGGTTGAAACAACCCCCAATGAGAAGAAGTCTGCAAAGTGCTTTGAAAGGCTACAAAGCATTTCTAAGCCACCAGTTTTGAGTCATTGCTTTGAAAAACATCTCCATTTTGATTTAGAAATCAGCTTCAATCAAAGTTTTGTCAAAGCAAAGGACCCATTTAAAGCTTTCCACAGCCCTAGAAGGGAGCTTAAACAGGATATAATTTAATGTCATTTCTTATAAAGGGATTATTTTAAAAATCATTAAAATGAAGTGACCTGAATATAGAGTAATAAGCAGATACTTGGTGAAAATTAAAGGAAGGAAAGCCATAAAGTTAGTTTACAGAGGAGGAGATGGCATAAAAGATCAAGGTATGAGAACCCTGAAATGCAAATGTTGAATACAAATAAATAAAAATAAAAATCATCCCAGTATTGGAGAAGCTTTAAATACATCTTAATGCTATCTCTTAAAATCAGTGATACTTAATTTTATAGACAAAGACTTACATAAACTGCTTTACACAGTGACCGTTTGCAGTTACAACAGTGATGAAAATGTTACTTTGTGCTGAATCCTCACACTGAGAACTTATTCAGGCATGTAAAGCAAAAGGAAGTTGAAGTAAGATTATAAGTACACCTGCAGCTTCATTTAGTAACTAATTCACTTAATAATTGTGCCCACACTGATTATGGTTGTTAAGTGATAACTTCCTGTGTAATGTATACTGCAGGACTGTCAAACTCATGGTCCACGGGCCAGATGCGTCACGTGCTGGCCATGTCCATGCCCGAAAGGGGGGAAAGTCATGATATGTCACTTGACAATGCCATGACGATGTGAGCTTGACACCCCTGGTATAATGTTTCCATTTCCTAACAATTCATTTGCCCCATTACAGGTATCTCCATTCCATAGAGGAAGAAATATGTTAGATCGGTGCAGGAATGGAAGACGTGACCAGCTCGTTACATAAGTAACTTTTATTAGGAACAGAAACAGTAGCAAGACTGCCGGTGTGCTGCCGGAGCTCTCCTTATATTCGCTCCCGGCAGACGCACCGCCCCTTGCCAGGGATTCAAATCTCCCGCCCAATGGCTAGCAGCCAATCAGGGCGGATGTCCTTATAAGGACATAACACTCCTCCCCCCTTAGTCCGAACTGTCAATCTCGTTCACAAAAGTCACGTAATCGCGCAGGTACGTAGGACACCTCGGCACCCTAGCTGACCTGCGCAGTCCCACTTCTTCTCTGTCTCCGGCCTGGACGGACGGGGCTCTTTCGTCTCCTGGTTCCTTCTCCAGAACCGGGCTTGGTTCGGCTGTCGAGTGAGCGGGGTCACCCCCAGCGCCTCCGGCCGGACCGCAGACCTTGGATAGCTGGTTCTGATGGTCTTCCTCCTGGCCTGTGGATCTATTGCCTCGTCTCGGTCGCTCGGTTCCGACCCGGGAAGATCGTCTGAGCCTCGGTAAGTCCATTGCTTGCTCTTCCCTGGTTCCCCGGGCGCTGTGGTTCGGTCGCGGTCCGGCTTGCTGCCATTCGGGTGGTGGTTCCATTTGGTGCCCTTGGGCCCGGTCCGCCGTCTGCGGGTGGTGCTGGCTTGTGTTGTGCTGTCCGACCTCGCAGGGGTGGCGTTGGTCCCCTCGGTTGGGCTGGCATAGGTCTCCCCCGTCTGGTTGGCGGTGGTCGACCTGGTCGGGATGTTGTTGAGGGGCTACCTCTGCCGGGGTGGTGTAGGTCTGCCTCGCCGGGTTGTTGTCGGCTTTCCCTTCCCCCTAGACCCTGGTCTACCGTCAGGTGGTGCCTGGGGTCCTCCTGGTTGGGTTGTTGTTTCCAGGTTGTCTTTTGCGATGGGCGGGGGTCCCTCTCTCCAGGGAGTTGGGTGCGCTGCTCCTCCTCTGGGCAGGTCCCGGTCTACTTGCGGGCTGGGTTGGTGTTCCCTGGCCCTGTTGTGCCAGGTGCCCACCTGGCTGGGTTGGTGTTGCCATCCCCCGTGCGGTTGGCCCCGGTCTACCTCGCTGGACTGCCGACGTGACAGTCCCTGGTAGTGGGCTGGGACGACCTCGTCAGGATGGCGCTGTTCTGCCTCGCAGGGGTGTTGTAGGCCTACCTCCTCTGGGTGTGGTAGGCCTACCTCGCCGGGGTGTTGGAGGCCTACCTCGTCGGGGTGTTGTAGGCCTCCCTCGTCAGGCTGGTTTTCGTGTGCCCCCCCCACCTTTTTTGGAGTTGGTCGATGTGCCGTCTACAGACCTGTCCATCTTCCAACTCGACGGTGTAGGATTTGGGGCCGGTTGTGCTGGCAATCTTCCCCTTCAGCCACTTGGGAGAGCTGTTGAAATTCAGCGCAAAAACTGAATCTCCGTTGCTGAAGGCGCGAAGCGGGCGGCTGGCGGTTGCGGTCACTTCCGGGCTGTATTGGGGGTGCAGCCGGTCCAAGGGTGACCTCAACCTTCTGCCCATCAGCAGTTCGGCCGGGCTCTTGTGGGTGGTGGCATGTGGCGTGATGTGCTGGGTGAGGAGGAAGTTGTCTATGCGTTCTTGCCAGTCTCCCGGGCCCATCTTGGTGAGGGCTTCTTTGGTCAGTCTGACCATGCGTTCTGCTTGTCCGTTTCCGGCCGGCCTGTAGGGG
Organism: Arizona elegans; assembly: GCA_022577455.1. Classification (NCBI taxonomy): domain Eukaryota; kingdom Metazoa; phylum Chordata; class Lepidosauria; order Squamata; family Colubridae; genus Arizona; species Arizona elegans. The sequence goes on from JAKOOJ010000005.1 coordinate 71,588,595, forward strand.
GCGGACAGGGCGTGGCGGATGCCCAGTCCTGCCAGGAAGGACTCCATGGTCAGGGATGTGAGCTGGGGGCCGTTGTCCGAGACCAGCACGTCCGGTAGTCCATGTGTGGCGAACAGACGGCGCAGGGCTCGGATCATCGCTTCAGTTGTGGTAGATGCCATGGGCACCACCTCGAGCCACTTGGAGAAGGCATCTACCACGATGAGGAGGTGTCGCCCTTTCATTGGGCCCGCGAAGTCGATGTGTATCCTCGACCAGGGGTTGCTGGAGGTCTCCCACTTCGCGACTTCGGATTGCGGCGGCGCTGGGCGAACTTCTTGGCACGGGTCGCATCTGGAGACCCATTGCTCAATGTCTTTGTCCATGGAGGGCCACCAGACGTAACTCCGTGCCAGGGCCTTCATGCGGACGATGCCCGGATGCCCTTTGTGCAGCGTTTCTAGCGTCCGCCGTTGCAGAGTGCTTGGGATCAGCACCCTGTCTCCCCATAGCAGACAGCCCTTTATGGTGGACAGCTCCTTCTGTTTCCTGGCGAACGGGCTGAATTTCTCCTCTGGCTTTTCCGATGGCCACCCTCTGAGGATCCAGGACTTCACTTGGCGGAGTGTGGGGTCCTTTTGGGTGTGGACGGCCACATCTGCGGATGACACAGGACAGCTGGCGTCGTCATCTATATGGAGTAGATGGAGCGTGGGGGCTGGGTCTTCGACTGGATTCTTTGACGGGCATCTGCTGAGCGCGTCGGTGTTTCCTATGGCTGTGCCTGGCTGGTGCACGAGCCTATAGGAGTAGCCGGCTAGGAAGATGGCCCATCTCGTCATCCGTGGGGACATGAAGGTCGGGGTGGGTTGGTCGCCTGCGAGGAGTCCCAGGAGTGGCTTGTGGTCGGTGACTACGGTGAAGCGTCTTCCGTAGAGGTATTCGTGGAAGCGCTTCACTCCAGCCACGATGGCCAGGGCTTCTTTGTCCAGCTGGCTGTAGTTGCGCTCCGTGCCGGACATCGTCTTAGAGAAGTAGGCAATTGGGGCTTCCGTGCCGTTGGGCAGTTCATGGCTGAGGACTGCCCCCACCCCGTATGGAGACGCATCACAAGTCAGCTTGATGGGCAGCGTCTCGCTGTATTGGATGAGGACGCTTTTGGACGTCAATAGTCCTTTGATGGCCCGGAACGCTGCTTCCTCTTCCTGGCCCCACTTCCAGGAAGCCGATTTCCCCAGCAGGTGGTGGAGCGGCTCAGCAACTGTGGCTTTCTGTTTTAAGAAAATGGCGTAGAAGTTGAGCAACCCAAGGAAAGCCTGAAGCTCCGTTTTGTTTTTTGGGCTTGGAGCTTCATGGATTTGTTCCACTTTTGATTTGGTGGGGTGGATGCCTGTGCTATCGATGAGGTAGCCCAGGAACTCGACTTCCTGTACTCCTATGATGCACTTGTCCCGCCTGACCCTCAAGCCCTTGGCCTTGAATCGCTGCAGGACAAGCCTGAGCCTTTCAAGGAGTTGAGCTCTTGAGTCACCGGAGATGAGCACATCGTCGAAGTAAGGCACCACCCCTGGAACGCCTTGGAGAAGGCGTTCCATCATGGATTGGAAGATGCCGGGGGCAGCGCTGACTCCAAATTGGAGGCGGTTACATTTGAATGCCCCCCTGTGCGTGACAATTGTTTGAGCCTCCGCCGTTTTTTCGTCTACTGGCAGTTGCTGGTAAGCCTGGGCCAGGTCCAGTTTCGCGAAAATTGATCCAGATCCCAGGGAATGCAGCAGGTGTTGCACCACTGGGACTGGGTATGCGCTCTGTGCCAACGCCTTGTTGATGGTACAACGGTAGTCGGTGCAGATGCGCACAGACCCATCATGCTTCAGTGGGGTCACAATGGGGGTCTCCCATGAAGCATGATCGATCGGTTCCAGGACGCCCTGGGCGATCAGCTTATCCAGCTGCTCGTCTACTTTGGGCCGCAGGGCAAACGAAACTCGGCGGGGCTTGAGCCTAATTGGGGTGATTCCCTTGTCCAGGTTGAAAGAGATTGGCCTCCCCACAAATTTCCCCAGCTTGCCATCAAAGACTTCCTTGAACTCTTCGATGAGGTTGTCGAGTTCGTCCCTGCGAATTTGGTTGATGCCTTCGATTGAAAGCCCCAGTGGCTTGAACCACTCCACTCCTAGCAGGTTCAGTCGGCTGTCCTTCACGACGGTGATGGGGAGCTTGCCTTCGAACTCTTTGTAGGTGACTCGGATGTAGGCTCTTCCTAACACTCCGATGGGGTTTCCCCCAAAGTCGACGAGCTTGGAGTGTAGTGGCTTCAGCTCTCGCTTGGTGATGCTGGGATGCAGGCGCTTCAGCTGCTGCCAATCCATGATGGAGTAGACCGACCCCGAGTCTACCTCCATGTTGCAGGGTGCTCCTTCCACATGGATGGTCACGTGGAACTTGGTGGCGTTGTCCGAAGTCGTGTGTGCGATGGTTGTCTGGTGGACCGCTTCGCTCCGGGGAAACTTGTCGTCTCTGCGTCTGGAAGGGCCAGAGGACCGTTTGGATGATCTCTGGTACTCCTTCTGATTCTCGCGGGGACGGTGGCTGGAGGGCTCTGGGGCTGGTTCCTCGGCTCTGCAAGCTTCGGCGATGTGACCCCTTCTGTTGCAGCGTCGGCAGGTCGCATCTCTCCACTTGCAGGTCGCCCTGGCATGGTCCCCTCTGCAGCTGGCGCAGCGCTCCCCCTTGTAGCTCCATTGGGCGGTTTCCCGCCTTGGGGGTCTGGATACTTTGTGTACGGTGGACTCCCCCTCCGACTCGGATCCAGCTGTGGAATCCTCTGTTGATGATTGCGCTGTGGAGCGAATCTTGTGGATTCCCTTTGCTCTGCTTACTGTGGCAGCTGCTTTCTCCGAGATTTCGGATGCGGTGGCTTCCTCCACCACATCCTTTAGCACGAGTTTCTTCCTGCTCAGGAATTTCTTCTGCAGGCCTCTGTCCCTCATGCCGAAAACCACGCAGTCAGCGATGGCATTGTCCACGTGGTTGAACTCACAGCTGGCTGCGATCTGGCGTAGGGCGGCCACGAATTCCTTGATAGTCTCACCTTCCATCTGGTCCCCCTGATGGAAGGTGAAACGGTTCGCCACCGGTGTTCCTGTTGGGGCATAGTGGTCTTCCAGGATTTGCAGCAGGTCTGCCCATGGCACTTCTTCGATGTCTCGTGGTGCTACAAGATCGATTGCCATGTCGAGGACCTCGGAGCCGCAGTTGGCCAGGAAAATGCCCTTTTTCCGGTCATCATCGGCATCCCTGATGTTGTTGCCTCTCAGGTATTGCCGGAATTTCACTATGTAGGATTTCCACTTGTCCTTCCCTGGGCGGAAAGGAGCAAGGGCTGGCAAAGTGACTTCAGCGGATGCCATGCCTTTGGAATGCCTACTGTAGTTTCAGGTGCCGGAGTCTTGGTCTTGTTGGCTTGGTGCCGTGAGGTTCGTTTCTTCTCTCTAGTCCTTCGTCGCCAGTGTTAGATCGGCGCAGGAATGGAAGACGTGACCAGCTCGTTACATAAGTAACTTTTATTAGGAACAGAAACAGTAGCAAGACTGCCGGTGTGCTGCCGGAGCTCTCCTTATATTCGCTCCCGGCAGACGCACCGCCCCTTGCCAGGGATTCAAATCTCCTGCCCGATGGCTAGCAGCCAATCAGGGCGGATGTCCTTATAAGGACATAACAAAATACATGCTTTACTCTACTGTTACAACTGATCATATTCCTTCCTTCCTTCCTTCCTTCCTTCCTTCCTTCCTTCCTTCCTTCCTTCCTTCCTTCCTTCTTTCTGTTTATATCCACCTGTATCAGTGGAGGAATTCAAATTTTTTTACCACCAGTTCTGTGGGCGTGGCTTGGTGAATGTGGTGTGGCTTGGTGGGCATGGCAGGGGAAGGATACTGTAAAATCTCCATTTGCACCTCACTCCTGGGGGAAGGATATTGCAAAATCTCCATTCCCACCCCACCTGGGGGCCAGCCAGAGGTGGTATTTGCCGGTTCTCCGAACTACTCAAAATTTCCACCATCGGTTCTCCAGAACCTGTCAGAACCTGCTGAATTTCACCCCTGACCTGTATTACTTTTACAAATAACTCCAAGCTGCAAACATCTTCCTCCCTCACAACCACAACCCTGTGGCGAGTTGGGCTGGCAAAGAGTGACTGGGCCAAAAGTCATCCAGCTGATTTTCATGGCTAAGGTGGGATTTGAACACATGATCTCCTGCTTTCTAACCTGGTTTCTTAATCATTAGATTAAACTGATTTATCAGACCAAATGCAACAGTGGTATGCAATCTTTATTTCCATAATGCTTTCCAACTCGGAGCAAAATGCATTAAAGGGGGCATTATTTATTCATCACTAAAAGAGAGCAAATACTGAATTAACTTTCTTTGAGGCCCTTCTGAAAAATGAAGTTTCTTAACCTAAAGCCAGAATCACATCAGTTCTGTCTATGGTATCTACTCAATGGTGAGACACGAAATCACCTCATCCAAAGACTTTAACCAGTGAACAAAATCATATCTAACAAACCTTCAGCTATTGGACATAATCCTGTTTTTTCTCCATTGATCACCAAAACTGATGGTACCAGCAAACTTCCCTTCAAAATTAAAATGTTTGCAGATTAGCAGAACAGGATGTAAATACTAAAGTCTATTGATCATGTCTCTGCGAAGTTCTCATTTTCATGACTTTTCTTTCATTACTCCTCCAGCAGATTTTCATTTCCCTCCAGTTTAAGTGAAGAGAAATAATTTTGACAGTTACTTGCTGTTAGGCAAATATAGAAGCGTCTGCTACAATCATATGCATTTTGCCAGTTTTTCATAACAAATTATCTTAATCTGCAAAGGATATATTCCCAAACTGATCTGCCCATGGTGATTCTAACCTCTCTGGGTATCTACTGCCCAGTCATACACAGCCAGAAATTTTGCTGAAGTCATTTGCATTTTTCCACTGTTTCATTGTTTTATACTTACTGGTAACATTTATACCAACTTCTCATTTCTGACTATACTTTATTTTCTCTATATGCCAAGATGAAAATTTCAGAGCAGCCAGGCAAAAAGGTCACCTTTATTTAGCCAAAAGAAAGCAGATAATAAATTAGAAATATGCAATATTCTTGAAATTAATCTTTTGAGAACATTGTTCTGTTTATCAGTTTGCACTATGCTTTCTTAACCTAATTGTTTACAAATGTTTTGTTGTAAATATGGTGGACTTCTTCACTTTGACGCTCTCAAGATATGTCTCCCTTAGTCTTAGGAATTCATGATTCCTGCCACGAATTTTGAGAGTTGAATTCAGTCACGTATGGAAGTCACCAGTTCATAGTGGTCATAGAATAGAATAGAATAGAATAGAATAGAATAGAATAGAATAGAATAGAATAGAATAGAATAGAATTTTTTATTGGCCAAGTGTGATTGGACACACAAGGAATTTGTCTTGGTGCGTACACTCTCAGTGTACTGTACACAAAGGAAGATATGTTCATAAAGAATCGTAAGGTACAACACTTAATGATAGTCATAGGGTACAAATAAGCAATCAGGAAACAATATCAATATAAATCGTAAGGATACAAGCAACAAAATTACAGTCATACAGTCATAAGTGGAAGGAGATGGGTGATGGGAACGATGAGAAGATTAATAGTAGTGCAGACTTAGTAAATAGTTTGACAGTGTTGAGGGAATTATTTGTTTAGCAGAGTGATGGTGTTTGGCGAAAAAACTTTTCTTGTGTCTAGCTGTTCTGGTGTGCAGTGCTCTATAGCGTCGTTTTGAGGGTAAGAGTTGAAACAATTTATGTCCAGAATGTGAGGGGTCTGTAAATATTTTCACAGCCCTCTTTTGGACTTGTGCAGTATACAGGTCCTCAATGGAAGGCAGGTTGGTAGCAATTGTTTTTTCTGCAGTTCTAATTATCCTCTGAAGTCATAAACCCAGCCTTAAGAGTTCCCACTGCTTGGGTATACAAAAATCCAGGTCTCTTATATGGATCGCTGGAGATGCTCAGCATGAATACACATTGATCAGGTATTAATTAAAAAGAGCTTGGATCTGCCACAAAAGGGATGTTTCGCAGAAGTCTGCAAAACTATGATTCCAGACCCTTAATTCCAATTTCCTTTCTTTGTTTTCTACAAACCTGGGCCTTCTGTCTTGCCTTGGCTCTTGTGAGACATTTCTTCCATCTCAAGGACACACCGAGCAGATGTCCCAGCGTGGCTGCCTGGTTCCCATAACAAAATGAGCAGAACATGGACCCGTAGGACATTCTTAATGGGCCTGATGAACCTCAATTTAAGGAGAAACAGACTGGGAAATAGCCTCTCTGCTTTCTTTCACACTTTCAAGGAGTGTTTTCGGATTCCCAGGAAAGCATTTAACTTATAGTTAAGCCGTATCAGCTTGTTATGAAGTCTTTCTTTTAGAAATTGGGGGGGAGGGGAATTCATTTTCTTTTCTTAGCTGGGCTGGGCTGGACTAATTTTGTCTACAGCAAAATTAGTCCAGCCCAAATTAGGCTACTACCAGCTAGTTTAACCAAGTATGGTTAAACTAGCTGGTACTTGCATTGGAGACCTCAGGACTAAAGGCTTGTCTCTGTCTGAGGTCTTCTCGGGTCAGGAACAAACCTGCCACTGCAATAAGACTACACTTTTGCAAGAGCTCCAGGTCAAAATCTCCCTTCCTGCAGATTAGCTTGCAGCTGCCATCAAGTGTAGTGGAAAATCCTCTCTGAACCCAGCTGAAGCATTAAAGGCCACCTTGCCCATGGCCTTGGGGAATAAAATATAGACCTTGTGTTTTTTCTGTTTGTTTTTTTGAAGAAGTCTAGTTTATTTTAACAGAAGCTCAGCGTACTATAAATGTCCCCATTCTGACCATCAGTTGTGTTTGGAAATGGGAAAGATGCAGGGGTAAAATCCAGCAGGTTCTGACAGGTTCTGGAGAAACTTTGAGAAGTTCAGAGAACTGGCAAATACCGCCTCTGGCTGGCCCCAGAGTGGGGTGGGAATGGAGATTTTGCAATATCCTCCCCCCCAGGAGGGGAGGGAATGGAGATTTTGCAGTAACCTTGCCCTGCCACGCCCACCAAGCCATGCCCACAGAACCGGTAGGGAAAAAAATTGGATTTCACCCTGGAAAGATATAAAGGTGTGGGCATTGAGATTAGTGTAAATTAATTTTATTTCTGTTTCATTTATGCCAGATGTGTATGTATCTTTGTGTTACTATTTCCTTTTCTGACCATTCCATAACGTTACTTATCCCAAAAGGAAATAGCATAATGGGTTTGTATGAATGCTTGCAAAAAATTAAAGATATGGACAAAAAGCCAACAGAACATTATGCATATTACACAGCAATCCAACCAATATCATTTTTATAAAATGTATGGGGGGGGGAGGGATGCAGTCATTATTGCCCTAAAAAGAAAATTTTTTTTCCTGTGATTGTGTCCACATATGACCTATATGGACTGATGCATACTCAAACTCAAACTAATAATAATTGAAAAATAAACTTATGTCTTAAAAAAAAGAAATATGCCACCTCCAAACTGAAACAGGTGAATTTCCACAGTTAAGATTTAATTGCTTTCTTTCTATCCAGAGCTGTCAAGGTGCCCTTTTTCATGTCTTTCACAAAACAATTAACCTTTTGTCATGTGTACAAATGCTGGAAGACAATCCCCATATGATTTACAAAGAAAACTGTTGAAGCTCAATTAATATAAATTGATATTTTTATGATGTGCTCATTCAGCATCAGTTGCATGGCTTTTCAAGAGCTTAAGTCATAACATAATACGATCCCGGATATATTGTAACCAGAAGTTTTAATTTTTTTTCCTTCTTGCTTCCAATGAATTCTTACAGCAAAACAAATTGCAAGGAAACAGACGAGATCTAAAAAAACCCCAAAAAACTCCACTACCCTGGATGTTGTCTGAAAAAGTCAACTGAGATTGCTCATAGGGGTAACCTTCCTGTTAAAATGTTAGAATTCTTCTTTGGATGGTAGCTATTTTGGATTCTTCTTTCCAGTAGAGAGGATAAATAAATATTAGTATACTTTAATATACTAAGTGACTCAGGGTCTCAAGGTTATCCAAGCACACCAAAAATCAGAAGGTAAAACTTTGGTTGTAAGGTCCATCTTCTTACGGGAGAAAATGCTAAGGATCTTTTTAAAATAACACTAAAAGGCATTGTTCACAGTCCCTAATGTTTATTTCTGCTAGCAGGAGAAAACAGGGAGAAACAATCGATTGGAACATATCAGCCAAACAACGGCACAGCAAGTCAGATTAAAATAAAGTAGAGTAAAGTAAACCCAGCCATTTCGTTAATCCAGTATTTTATATTATCTAGTCCTTGGATTATATTTTATAATAATTATTTTTCTCGCCTCACTGAAATCAGATATTGTATATCCTCTACTACTTTGAAATCATCTTTTCCGTGTTCTTGTACATTTGTCAGCTTGGGATTTTTCTTTTTTGTTAACAGGCAGTCTACAGATCAATTTAAAAATTCACTCAATAATTCATTTAGACTAACTGAAGCTGATCCATTCAATATACAGCTGCACTCATATCTTTATTCATATAGTTGAGATTTATAATTTCAGTGGGTTCAATTCGGGTCCCTTGATCTTGAAAAGTTTGTAAAAGAAATGGAAAAGAGACAATGACTGAGTTTACGCAACATTTTCACCCCATTAAACACCTTCTTCCAGTAAATTCTAACCTATAAACACTTAAAACTGCATAAACTATTGGGCAGTGTCTAAAATTCATCCAATCAGTCCTCCAAGAAAAAGAGTTGGAGATAGAGAGCAGCTCAAATAGCAAACCTCTTTATTGCAGAATGTCCAAGAATTGGTAACACCAACTACCTCCCAAAGTTTGATTCACAAGCCAGGCCTATTGCTCCCTGTCATTTGGAAAGGTTGCCAGGAACACACCCAAGCCTTTCTAACAATTTGTTGATTCCCATAGGAGGTAGATAGCAGGTAGTCCCCAAATGGCACACGGAATCACAAAATGGATCATAGAACCCTTAAGGAAATACAATTGAGTGCCAGTGTGCTCCAGTGGTTAAGGCATAGGGCTAGAAAGCAAGAGACCATGAGTTCAAGTCCTGCCTTAGCCATGAAAGCCAGTTGGGTGACTTTGGGTCAATCACTCTCTCTCTCTCAGCCCAACTCACCTCATAGAGTTGTTGTTGTTGTTGTGGGGAAAAGAGGAAGAAGATGTGTTGGATATGTTTACAAATAACCTTGAGGGTTATTGTGACATAAGAATGTTTTCAGCACAGAACTACAGCCCTTGACAGTATGAAAAAAATGCAGCATTTAATAAAAGTTGTGGTAAAATCTCTTGTAGATAGAAGAGGTAGGTAGTTGGCTCACAAATTACCACAAACCAGCTCTGGAGGCCAAAGATATAGAAAACCTGCTGTAGTTTATTCTTCCCAGATTCTTTAAGCATTCGGGAAATAGAACAGCCTCTTTAAAGCAGGTCAAACCTAACATACAAAATTATTTTTAAAAAAATTTCAAACATAAACTATTCAAATCAAGGGAGAAAAATGGGGCAAGCAGCAGTAGTTTGAGACTTGTTATCCTCCTTCACACCAGCAGATTCAACAATCAGTCAAAGCCCTATTTGTCTCTGACCCTTTCCTTTCCTCGCATAAAATGCCAATAGATGGAAAATGCCAATAGGGGCACTAGCTTTATTTAGTGCCTAACAAAAACAAGGAACAAGGAATAACAGATGGAAACTGATCAAGGAAAGATTCAACCTAGAAATAAGAAGAAATTTTCTGACAGTGAGAACGCTCAACCAATGGAAGAGTAGTTGCCTTCAGAAGTGGTCAGAGCTTTATCACCTGAAACTTTCAAGAAGAGACTGGACTGCCATCTGTCAGAAATGGTGTAGGGTCTCCTGCTTCGGCAGGAGGTTGGACTAGATGATCTACAAGGTCCCTTCCATTTCTGTTATTCTGGTAAATAAGCCAGGTATCAACTAGGTATTATAGAATAGTTTGAGAATCTATTCATACAGGCATTGATATAAGAATTTCCACCACTTCCTCTGCAGGATGATGGGGGTACTGGTATATCTGCCATCTCCATCCCCCTTCTTCTCCAGCCAGCACACCTGCCCTTTTGGCAGTGCAACCCTTAACCTTAGCTAGCCCTGGGCCTGTAGGCACTTAGAGTCAAGAACTGTGGGTTTCATAGGAAGAGACTGGTGCTTTCCCTTCACCACAAAAACCTATTAGATCTTTCCTGCTGCCTTAAATTACATATTTTAATCATAATTTAGAAACTGGACAAAAGAATTAAACTCCACACTGTATGCTGCCAACATGATCTCCAGTAGCCTAGCCCAGTTTCTTACATTGAGGTAATTATTTGAAAGAGGAAAATGCAAATATAATAAGTGTATTGCTACAAGATCCCTTGGAGTTAGTTTTAATAGATGTTTTATCACCATCATATTTTACTTTTGTAATCTAGTACAAGTAATCCTCAGTTTACGTGAGTTCCTTTAGTGATTCTTTGAAGTTACAACAGCATTGAAAAAAGTGACTTATGACTGTTTTTCACACTTACATCCGTTACAGCGCTCCCATGGTCACATGATCAAAATTCAGATGTTTGACTCACATTTATGATTGTGGCAGTGTCAACATTACAAACTTTCAGATGTGTGGACTTCAACTCTCAGAATTCCCCAGCCAGCTGAGAGTTGAGGTCCACACACCTTAAAGTTTGTAAGGTTGGGAAACACTGGTCTTATAGAGCAGTGCTTTTTAACCTGTGGTACATGTACCACTGGTGGTACTTTGACACCTGGGAGATGGTACGCAACATCTCCTACACAAGTGTAATGGGGGGATGAGCTGAAGAGACGGCAGCGCTGCACAGGCCTGTATAAAAACTAAGGAAAGAAATTGTCTTCAGCTGGACTCTGACTTAATTCTATCAGTAAGCCCTCTCCAGCCACAAGGGCAAAGATTAATGTCAGAGAAACAGGCACAAATTTCCCATTAAAAGTGTGATAATTGGGTGTACTTTATCACTTTTTTTCCTCTTTTTTTTTTGGCCTTCAAGTTTTTGACACCTTGCTAAGTACACTGTTGGTACTCCAGTATTGCCATGTCATAAAAGTGGTACAATCTGGGAAAAGTTGAAAAGCACTGTTTTAGAGAACAGCTAACTCTCACCCTGTATTCCAATCTCTCCTAGCTTGCCCTGGCCAGTGTGGAGGGAAGCAGTGTGTAAGTTTGATGTGTACGTGCATATTTCCCTTTTCACAATGTCAACTCTAAGCTGTAGAGTCTGAAAAAAAAACCCCTTTGGGAAATAGATAAGGGATTAGAACCAGTAAATCGAAAACTCCTTGCGCCCTGCTTGCTAATGTCTTCTTTCAGGATCTTCTGCCAGCTGAGGACAGGAGTTTTTCCAAAGGCAGAACTCTCTGCATGTTCTCTGTTGGGGCACACCAAGAAATATGTAGCCTGAAGGTCTTCCTCTCCAATCTACCCACTTCTAGTGGGTAGGGACTCTAGGGATTAGAACTACACACAAAAGCAGAAGCTTTCATATTTCTGAAGAGTCACTCGGAGCTAAAAAGCTAACCCAGCTATTTTAATTTCAGAAAAAAAACTTCTATCAAAATTCAGGTTCGGGATAACGGGCATTCCCTGGATACCTTTCTGCCTATACATCTGATCTTAGAATATGCAATCCTGACTACTTAAGGTTTTTAAAAGGCGACTGCATTAATTAAGGAATCACCATTCTATATATAAGGAACCCCAAAGAGTCAGGGAAAGTTTCAAACAGGGAGGAGGGGATAATACCTATAATTGCCAGGGTGCTTTCTCTTTCTTTCTTTATGGCAGGAAATGTAACAGGAGACCTTAGGGAACGTAAATCTCATTGTGTTCCCATTGGATTGTTTGATGCATCCCATTCACATCTCCTAAAATCTGTTTCAAAACAGTTGCATGTGGCAGGCTTTTAAAATTACCTGCCAAATGGAAGGGAGGACGATATGGCAGCTAAGCCAAAGAGTGTCAGAACTGGAATACAAATCCTGAAATCCTGGAAGAAGTCTAAGGCCGGTGAGCCAGCCTTATGACATGGAAACAATGAAACGCTGGAAATTCACTCTATATTTTTCCCATCACTGTAAAACAGATAACAAAGAATATGTGAGAATAGAGGATATGAGCATGTATATACTCATCCCATCTTATTTGGCCCAAACAAAACAAAATCCAAAATCGAAAAAGGATATTGGAGATAATCCAACCTTCAAGAAAAGGAATGTTTAAAAAATGTCTGTGGAGATTCTCAGTCATTGAGGTCATGGTTGTCTCAAAGGTGCTTCTGGACCTTTCAAGAGGCAACTGGACTTTCTGGTTTTTCTTTGAAGACATTTTGCTTTTTCATCCAAGAAGCTTCTTTAGCTTTGACTGGATGATGGGGAAGGGAAGGATGTATATTACTTGCAGACAGCTGATCATTTGCTTTCTTTTAGACAGTTGTTGAGGCTCCTTGGAGGTTTATCTGTGTCCTCAGGATTACCTGAGTAGTGCAAATGATTGTGAAGCCTCATTGGAACTGCTGAAAAGAGTTGTGTTGTAGACTGAAGATAGATGATGTCGTACCCACCCATCCCCACCCCCCATTGAGAGAGGGCTGTTCAATTTCGTCATAGATGGCCTCTTTGACCCCTCTTTCAAACCAGCAGTCCAATGCATGGCACAAAATAGGAGGACAAATCCATCAGGACAAGATTCAGCAGTCCATCTGCATTTAAAAGACAAAGGCCACTCTTTTGAAGACAGCAAAGGCCACATTTTGAATAGAGGGGACCACTGGTTTGAAAGAGGCTATCTATGTCAAAAAAAAAAAAAAAAAAAAACACGAGGCCATCTATGTCAAAATTGAACAGCCCTCTCTCAACCAAGGGGAGGGATACAAGATCATCTATCTCCAGTCTACCACATAGTCCTTTCAGCAGTTCCAAGAAGACTCCACACCCATTTGCACCACTCAGGTGACCCTGAAGACACAGATAATAACCCAGATGACTGCAAAGAATATCAATTCTTCCATTTCCCATCAATCAGTTAGAACTGAGGAAGCTTCTTGGATGAGAAGCGAAACGTTTTCCAGGGAGGAAAAAACCAAGAAAATCTAATTGCCTTTTGGAAAAGCACCTTTGGGACAACCATGGAATGGATGATTGAGAATCTCCATAGATGTTAATTAGTAGCTACAGCAATCTGAAAATACAGGCAAGCAATGGTGTGTTGCTGAAAGACAATATGGAAAGAATAGGCAGCATCCATCACAGAAACCAAGTACTGAATCTAAGATTCCTTGCATTGCCCAAAGAAAGAGTAATAGGCCTCTCAGACCCACTGCTATGGTCTATTTGTTGATATGAATAAGCCTTTTCTTACTCCTCCTCCTTCATGGAAAGACAGCTCCAGGCATATTCTCACAGTATATTCCACATAGACATGCAATCATCTTTACGTTAAGAGATTTCTATTCTTAACACACGTGCAGATTATTCACATGTGAGGTACAGCATATTAACCTTTGTATTGTTGCAACAGTCAAGCTTTGTTCAACAGAAATAAACCTTTTAGAATATCTGTATTATGTTCTTTAACATATTATTAATTAAATGTATTGTTCATAAAAGCATTTTCTCACTATCTGGGCAGAAATAAATCCTAGTGTGTTCAGCACAGCACGTTCTGATTTTGATAGACTGGTTCTATCAAGCACAATCATCTCCAACCACTGCCTTTCCAATGCCCTGAAATAAAGACCACAGAATTTCCAAATCATTCTGAATTCTTGCTGCCACCAATGCACTCCAAAGAAAACTCTGACCTAAAGCATTATACATTTCCAATTGCACCCAGTTTTACTCTATTCCTTCAAAACGTGGTAAAAGACTGAATTAAAAAACCGCTGGAGAAAGTAAACAAGAAATGCAGATAAAAATGCACTTGCTAGTGATGGAAAAAGCAGCGATAGAAATAATTCATAAATAACCAGAGGTAAATTTGAGTAGCCAGGGTTTAAGGTAAGTCTCTAATAAAATTAAAAAGTAGAAATGGATAGAATTTAATAAATCAGTTAATCCATAGTGGGTTACACAGCCCTAGGCTGGAGAGCAGCTGTAGACATCTTAGCCTGTGTACTCTCTGGCTGCAGAGCTGCTGTTGAAAAATGTTTTTGCAAGGCTATCTGGCTGCTGTCATATCTAGTTCTGTTTTCTCTAAAGATGCTGCTTCCTGCCCTCAATTGCTTTTCTATTTCAGATCTCCCTTTTGCAAAGTTTCCTAACCCCCCTCTTCTCCCAGTCACACCAGTTTGTAGTGTGCCTGTTATTCAGTTTTAATCCAATTTGACTATTCATTCTAATTCTGCTGTTTTTAAATCAGCAGGACTTGGAGATCTTTGAATCCTGTCAGATATTTTGCCCTCTCCTCCCCAAAAGAACACTACCTTTAATAAACAGCAATATTCAGATTAATGCAATAGGTCAATGCACCATTTCTCCTAAAGGGAACTGGACTTTCTGGTTTTTCTTTGAAGAAAAACCTAGAATTTCTCCTAGATTTTTGAAGGAATGTTTCAGAATTATTTTTAAAGTGTCTAAATGAAATCTGTTTAGGGAACATAGGGTCATTTTTGTTTGTTTTCTGCTTCAGAATGGTGGAGAATTGTGAAGCCTATTTTTTCAATTGCAATAAGAGGGCCTTTAAGGGGTCAAAGTCAAACTGGGATGCCAAGTGACAACATAGTGCTTCAGGTTCCCCATTTGGCCTACAGACACTTTCCCTTTAGCAAGTAACAATGCTTGTTCTCTTGGCTCAGGATTACATGAACATCACTTTCTATGCAAAAAATAAAACCCAATTTGGCTCAGCCCTAATATTAAGCAAACACTATGAGTAAAACCGTTTGCTTCAAATAACAATATCTTAACTGTATTTTGAAGCTTTAGTGAGCATCACTCAGAAACAACACAAAGTGTAGGGAAAGATGGATAAGAAGAATACCAAATTTCTAAATAAAATACAATTAATATATTATTTTCCATTATGTCTGGTTTGGGATCATTTAATTAGGAGGATTGCTTAAGTGTCTTAGATTATTCCATCCCTCTTCTCATGTCACAAGTGAGATCCTTGCATAAGGACATCTCCTGCCTATTTTACTCTAACTAAAAAATCTGTTGAATAAAGATTAACATTCAAACATATAGTCTTTGTAAACAGCAACAACACATACCCAATATTTCCCAGTCATATGGCAGACAATTACAAAGATTACGGTGATCTTATACATATTGATTTTACAGAAGACAATGTTGAAAAGGCACTACGCAATCTAAAGCCATCTCTATCTATTGGACTTGATGGACTATGTGCATACTTCTTAAAAAAGCTTTCCACTGCAATTGCAGAACCTCTAAGCATAATTTTTGAAAAATCTTTCAGTACCAGCACCTTGCCCTACCAATGGTAACAAGCCAAGGTCATCCCTATCTTCAAAAAGAAAGACCCTAGCCTAGTTGAAAATTACAGACCAATCTCTTTATGTTGCATTACCTGCAAAGTCATGGAATCAATCATTAACCAATCTATTACCCTCCACCTAGAGACAAACAACCTACTTTCTAACAAACAATTTGGTTTCAGAAAAAATGTATCCTGTAATCTACAACTATTACATTGCAAAAACATATAGACTACACATCTCGATCAGGGCAAAGCAATAGACGCAATTTACATAGACTTCTGTAAAGCTTTTGATTCAGTGGTACACAAATTACTTCTAAAATTAAAATCCTATGGCATTTCTGAACTCCTACATAAATGGATAGCTGCCTTTCTGTCAAACAGACAAGTGGTCAAAATAGGAAGCGCTCTATCAAATCCTGTACATGTTAATAGCGGTGCTCCACAAAGCAGTGTTTTAGATCCAAAATTCTTCATACTTTACATAAATGACCTTTGTGATCATATTAAAAGCAACTGTGTTCTCTTTGCTAATGATGATAAACTATTCAACACCACCGACAATGCAACCACCTTTCACCCTGACTATATGTCAGATTGGTCTAACAAGTGGCAACTTCAAATCTCAACCAACAAATGTTCTGTCTTGCACATTGGCAAAAAAAATTAAAACATAAAATACAAATTAGATGGACATGACCTTGTAGATGACCCTCACTCTGTCAAGGACCTTGGAGTACTCATTTCTAAAGATCTAAGTGCCAGAGCCCACTGTAACAACATTGCCAAAAAGGCATTAAGAATTGTTAACCTAATCTTGCGTAACTTCTTCTCTGGTAATGTTGTACTACTAACTAGAGCATAAAAAACATTTGCTAGACCAATTCTTTTTTTATATATATAAAATAATCTTTATTAAATATTTACAATCAAATTAACACACAATAATGATTGAAAAGCAATATAGGAAGCGAAATATAGAAACACATAAACACAGGATTAAAACGAAACAACAAACATGATTAACCGAGAGTTAAGCTCACTCTCCAATTAATATTAACTAATATCATCCTAGCCAAACATTTCAATGCAATCAAGTTCTTTTTACTAACTACAAAACAATTGGCCTGTTTTTATCAAAATTATAAAGAGTTATAAAGCCTAGTAAATACCTAGTTAATCTAATTAGACGATCTTATCACCCTTCTCCTAAGTTTAACCTTCTTTTGAGCCAGACAAAGCATCTGTCCCAACTTTTATTATATACTGAATCTTTCTTGTCTTTTAAGATATATGTTAGCCTGTCCATCTCAGCACATCGGAGAATCTTGTTTATTATCAGATGGTCAGGGGGCGTATCTGCATCTTTCCACAGTTGAACAAATGCCATTCTCGCCGCTGTTGAGACATGGACAAATATATACCAATCCATCTTGTCAATGTAGTCCGGTCTTATTCCAAATAAGTAGAGGTCTGGGTGAAGGGGAAAGCTCACACTGTTATTTCCAGCAGCCACTGCTTTATTTTCCCATAATAGCGTCTAGCTGACGGACAAATCCACAACTGATGGAAGAAAGTACCCTTGACCGACCCACATTTCCAACATCTATCAGAAGATCCTTGGAACATCTTAGCGATTCTGGCGGGGGGGAGAGACCAACGGTAGATCATTTTATAAAAGTTTTCTTTGAACGGGGAAGAAAGGGTCCATTTCATAGTTTTGTTCCATACATTTTGCCATCCATCAAGCTGAATTGTTGTTCCAATATTTCTCCCCCAGGTAATCATCATGTCCTTTACAATCTCCTCCACCATAAAATTGGACAGAAGAAGATTGTAAACGTTGGAAATAAATTTCCTTCGGCCACCTAGGAGAAGCTTGTCAAAAGTTTGTAAATGAAGGGAAATACCATGTTCCTGTTTATCCCTAGCGAATCTAGTTTGAATTTTCACATAGGACCACCAGTCTATGTCTAATCCTCTAGTTTGGAGATCAGCTCTAGGTCTAAGTCTCCCGACTTCATCCAACAAGTCACATAAACCCAGTTCCTCTTTATATTGTGCACAGTCGGAAGGGTCACTGCCTCTAACGGAGACACCCACTTAGGAATCTGTGTGTAAACTTACTTCTTCATCATTTCCCAAACCCTTAATAAAATTCCTTTAATATGATGATTAGTAAAATGTTTGGATTGTTTGTCTTTCTGAGACCACAAGAAGGAATGCCATCCCCGCTGCAAATCATCTCCTTCAATTGCCAAAATGCGCTTTCTTGAAAGGATCACCCAATCTTTTATCCAAACCAGGGATGAAGGTTGGTAATAAAGCTCCCACATAGGGAGCCCCAAGTCAACCCTTGTTTTGTGCTCTTGCAGCATTTTTCTTTTTATATGGGGTTTTTTACTCTGTCAAATAAATTTACTTAGAATTTGGTCTAATTTCCTAAAAAAGTTTTTATCCAATCTTGCAGGAGCCGTTTGGAATAAAAAGATCCATTTTGGTAAAACATGGGCTTTTATCACGGCAATTCTACCCAAAAATGAGATCTGAATATGCCGCCATCTCTCCACTTCATTTGCTATGTCTATTAATAATTTGGAATAATTGAGCTCTTTGATAGAAGAACATCTATTTGTAAGCCAAATACCTAAATATTTAAATTTTTTGACACAATTAATCCCCATAATACTTTGGATCTGTTCCTTTTGGGCACCTGACAAATTTTTTGTTAACATTTTGGTTTTATCCTTATATTGATTTTTAATCCCACTACCTCCCTCTATTCATCTAATTTAGTAAGTAATTTTGTTCCCGTAATAAGGGGATCTTCTAATATGAAAACCAAATCGTCGGCGAATGCTTGGAGTTTGCATTCTTCCCCTTTAACTTTTAAGCCCTTAATTTCCAAATCCTGCCTGATCGTCTTAAGAAGTGGTTCAAGTGTTAAAATAAAAAGCAGCGATGAAAGAGGGCATCCTTGTCTGGTACCTTTATAAATCTGTATCTCATCTGATAGTGATCCATTAAACAGTAACCTTGCTGACTGTTTAGAATAGATGGTTTGAACTGCCCTTGTAAATTGAGACCCAAAACCCATCACTTCCAATTGTTGTATTATAAAATTCCAGTTGACTCTGTCAAAAGCCTTTTGGGCATCCAGAAAAATCATTACCATTGGTTTATCAGGGTGTGTCTCATAGTATTCTAAGGCGTTCAATACTACCCTTACATTATCTCTTAGGTGCCTATGAGGCAGGAAACCATTCTGGTCTTGGTGGATAAATTGGGACAGGAACACCCAGAGTCTCTCAACTAGTATTGTCGCAAAAATCTTGTAATCCACATTCAGGAGCGAGATTGGCCTATAGTTCTGGATCAGAGTTTTATCTGTATTTGGTTTCGGGATTAGGGAAATGTAGGCTTCCGTCCAGGACCGGGGTATCCTAGAGTGTAATAAAACCTCATTAAATAGATCTTTAATGTACAAACTAAGTGAGTCAAAGACTCCTTTATAAAATTCACTAGGAATCCCATCTGGTCCCAGAGTCTTGCCAATGGCTTGTTTCTTGATAATTACTGCTATTTCCCCAACTGTAATTTCTGCATTTAAAATTTCTTTACAGTAATCCGGAATCATCTCCAATTGTAGATTCTGGAGATAACTCTTGAGTTTATCATCCTGATGGATTTCTTGGCTATATAAGGACGTATAAAAATCTTGGGCCACCTTTGCTTTTTGCTCTGTAGTACCTACCAAATTTCCCATAGAGTCCTGTAAAAATTCAATCTTTCTAGATTCTGCCTCTTTTCTTAATCTATATGACAACCACTGGCCCGGCTTATTAGCATGCTCAAATTGGTTTTGTCGACATTTCTGAATTTTATTCGCCAAATAGTTTTGATCTAGGATAGATAACTCATGCCTAATCAAGTCAATTTTCTCCTTAATCAAATTATTATGCAGATCTAAATGCAGCTCTCCTTCAGCTTTCTCCAATTCAGCCAAACAGTGTCGACTGGCAGCCCCCAGGGGGACAGCCTTCTCTGTGGGGGCACCTACCATCTGGAACGAGCTCCCCACAGAGATACGGAGGATCCTGGACCTGCGCACGTTTCGCCGTGCTCTCAAAACTTTTCTATTTCAGCAAGCTGGCCTGGCCTAACTCCCCTCTTTTAAATTTTTAAATTTTTTAATTCGTGATTTTATAAATTGGGTGTTTTAATCTGTGTTTCGGCCAAAATATTTAATAATTTTAAGGGATTTTTAATATTTGTATTATCTGTATTTTATCTTGGCTGTTCACTGCCCTGAGTCCTTCGGGAGTAGGGCGGTATAGAAATTTGATTAATAAATAAATAAATAAATAAATAAATAAATAAATAAATAAATAACTCAATCCGTTTGGCTTTCTTCTTTCTCCATTTGGTAGCTGTATATTTTATTACCAATCCCCTAACTACTGCTTTGACAATATCCCAAATATTTTGAAGGGAAGTATCTTCTCTTGTTTTCAGTTAAAAAATGATCTAATTCTTTTTTAATCATATTTATAAATCCCTCATCTTTCATGATCTCAGCCCTCATAGACCATCTCGCTCTTCTAGTGGACCCCTTCCATTTTATTACCAGGGGATGGCGGTCTGCCAATATATTCATCCCTATTTCAACCGAATTTATGCCTTCTTTCAAATCTGTTTTTGACCAGACCATATCTATCCTAGACCACGATCTATGCCTGGGGGAGAAATATGTAAAGTGCTTTTGCATAGGATGGAAGTCTCGCCAGACATCTCTTAACCCTATTTCTGTTCTTAGGTTATCCCATGTTTTGGGGAGTACCTTCCTATGCCCTTTTTTATATTTAGGAGAATCCCTTCCTGGATCATAATCAATTGAAGTATCAGCAATCACGTTGAAGTCACCTAGTATGCATACATGCTCATAATTTAATTCATTAATTTTCTTATGCAAATCTTTAAAGAAACCATTTGGTTAACATTAGGGGCATATATATTTACTAACAATACTATTTTTTGGCCAATATTAATCTCTAACATCCTACCTTCTGTATCTGCATATATTTGATGTTTCACCAGGCCTCTCCGATCGTAAACAACAACTCACCTTTTCTTCTGGTCGGCCAAGGATACATACAACTTCCCCAGTTTGGGATAAATTAAAATCTTAGAATGGTCTTTCCTTATATGGGCCTCCTCTAAACATATAATATCATAATTATTTTTTTGAAGTTTAGCCCAGACCTTTTTCTCTTAGTGGGAGCATTCAGGCCATTGATGTTAACGGAAAACAGGTGGAGCACCTCATCCATACCTCTACTTACCTGTGTTCTTGAGTTTCTGGGATCTGGTCTCGATTTGGAAATTTGTTCCTCTTTCTTCTCCAGATTGGGCTGTGTCTTTGTCATGTCCAATATGCTCTATGGCTGTTGTTTTCTGGGTTACCTCTTCTTGGCTCTTACCTAGGTTACCACCTTCACTCTCTTGGTCACTAAAATTAATATAGGCCTCCGCGAAGTCCTGTGTTTCCTGTACGGTTTCCAATTGTAACCTCTGCTCTTGCCAGGCCTTCCAGTAGAAGCCAACAATAACGTATCCCTTGTTTCCTCAGCCATGTTGTCAAAAAGTCATATTTCCTACGAATGTTTTGTACTCATCTCGGGAGCTGGGGCAATACTGTTAGTCAGTTATCTTTGTAGGTAAAAGCTTGGTCCCTTGTTTTCCAAAACACTTCATCCCTTAGTGCTGTTCTAGTAAATTGAATACAGATCTCTTTAGGACCAATTCTTGAATATAGCTCATCTGACTTCAGTAATAGAGTCATCAATGCATGGAATGCATTACCTGACTCTGTAGTTTCTTCCCCAAGCACCCAAAACATTAACCTTAAACTATCTACTGTTGACCTCACCCCATTCCTAAGAGGTCTGTAAGGGGCATGCATAAGTGCACCAGCGTGCCTACCGTCCCTGTCCTAATATTCCTTTTTACTTACTCTTTTCATGTATTCATGAATACATGTATTTCATGTATTCAAATTATGTTTATACTTTTACCTGTTATCTTATATATGCTTGACAAATAAGCTTATGATTATGGTTATATAACTTCTGATATTAGAAAAGTCTATTTTGCATGGTATGGGAGCAGTCTATTTTGCAAGATTTTTTTTCAGGGACAGATAATTATTCCAATCAGAAATAAAATTTGATATTTTTACTTATTTACTTACTTTTATAGGTGGCACAGTGGTTAGAATGCAGTATTGCGAGTAAAGTCTGTCCACAACCTGGAGTTCAATCCTGATGGGCTCAAGGTTGACTCAGCCTTCCATCCTTCCAAAGTCAGTAAAATTGAAGATCCATATTGTGGGAGTAATATGCTGACATTGTAAACACCCAGAAAATGCTGTAAAGCAATATGAAGCGGTACATAAATCTAAGCGAGCTGTTGCTACTGCTATTTTATGTCCTTTATTACTATTTTTAATATAAATAATCCAAGGTGGTGACCATCCTAATATTTCTCTCTCCCTCTATTTCCTCCACAAAAACAATCCTGTGGCCTAAGACACAATCACTGGTTTTAATTTTAAATAAAATAGAAAGATTCGAAGGACATAGGAAAGCTAGGCAAAAATAATCAATGAAGGGAAGTTCAACATGTCCCCATATATTTGTTTCCCTTATTGAACTGATCTTATATTTAGAATGTTTTTCCTAACATTCATTTAGATGCCTCGTGTCCATTAGTCAGTGACCTTCATTCTGTGACAATAAATAATTGCTCATGAACTTATTCTATCTGACAGTCTTTCAGGCACTTTAGCAGAGTTAGCACACCCCTGGGCTGTCTTAGTGAATTTCTATACCGCCCTTCTCCCGAAGGACTCAGGGCGGTATACAGCCTATTAAAAGCACAAAGACAAACAACAATTAAAATTATTTAAAATTATTAAATAATTTCGGCTCAATATTAAAACCCCCCAAAATTTAAAACATCCAATTTAAAATCATTACATTAATAGCCCTGCCTGGCAGAACAGCAGGGTCTTAAGGGCACAGCGAAATACCCTGAGGTCAGAGATCTTACGCATTTCCGGGGGCAGTTCATTCCACAGGGCTGGGGCTCCCACAGAGAAGGCCCTCCCACGGGGTGTTGCCAGCTGACATAACTTGGCCGATGGCACCCTGAAGAGACCCTCTCTGTGGGAGCGAACTGGCGGTGGGAGGCTACTGGTGGCAGAAGTCAGTCTCGAAGATACCCGGGTCCTATGCCATGGAGCACTTTAAAGGTGGTAACCAACACCTTGAATCACACCCGGAAGACCACTGGGAAGGCTTTAGAAGGCTGTGATAAGGAAACAGCATCAGAGACAGAGGCAGAGTCAGGGTCTTCCATCCTCTCCCAGGTGGAAAGGCAGCTGTTTTGGGGGTATGAGTTGAGTGAGGGGAAGGAACAGATGGGGCCTATCCCAGATGTGCATATGCATAGAGAGGAAAGGAGATGAAAGCAAAGGAAAGCAATAAGCCAGCTCTCAGGGAAAAGCAGACATAGACTCTAGCCAGCCCCTCCCTGGCTGGGAAATAAATAGTAGATGTTTGGGAGTGGCAATAATAATGTTAAACAATAAGTTTACAGTTTGTGGGATTGCATTACCAGCTGTCCAGGGCTGCATGCAGTCCGCAAACTGCAGGCTGGACACATCTGGGCTAACAAAATTGTTTAATAGGAGAAAGCTAGAACATGCCCTCTCTGCTAGATCTGGTGGAGTTGGCAGAAACAATGGCAAAAGAGTGTTAAATTTATATTTACCAACAAAGAAATAAAGGGAGACTAGTATAGATCTATTTCAAGCTATTTAGCTCTCATCCGCTAACCATAACCTTCTGGGATTCAAACCTGGGCTGCTTGTATATTAGGTAGATGTATTAACCACTAAACCACAGGTTCTCCTCCCTTTGTCAGCTGTACCAAGGGAGAGATTAAATGTTTTTTTTCTATCAGGTTAACCTGGTCTTCCCAACTATGAGAAGAGCAGGAGCCAAGAGTCCAGGAGGACCCCAAAATTGTGCACCAACTCTGAGTTGGGAAGTACACCCACAGAATTAAAGATGGAAAATCCCTAGAACCCAAGAGTCTTAAAACTCACAACAATTCCATTCTCCCTCATCCAAAGCCTCGTAGCATCCAGGCACTGGGAAAGGGCTGGCTTATTCGGTCAGCCAAGGAAGAGATGTACAACTGGATGACCTCGCCCAATGGCTTCATCGAGATGTTAAATAGGAGTGTGGAAGGAGTAGAACCTGAGGCACCCCACAAAGTAGAAATCTCAGTTTTGGTATACCGACAGTGGCTGGAGCCAGCCTTGGAGAAAGGAGATCCACAATATCATAGTGCCTCCCACACCCAACTTCCTGAGCTGGCCCAGAAGATACCATGATTGATGATACCGAGTGCTACTGAAAGATCAAGGAGGACCAAAATTGATGCATTGCTCCATCTTGAGCTCATCAAAGGTCACTGACAAGGGCAAGCAATGCTGTCTCAACATATTTTTTATTGTTCTACTTTGGTTCTCAAAACTGGACAGAGCACTTGAGGTCTGACCATCACAGACTATAATGGAATTAATTTGGAAACTCTTCTATTAATGTAACCTAACATTGAATTTCTCTTTAAGCAGCCATGTTCTACTACTGTCACCTATTCCTTTTCTGACCACTTACAATTTCAAGATCCTTTTCAGACATAGCATTACCAGACCCCATATTCTCAATTTTATATCTGTACACAATACCTGTGAATTTGATCTTTTCCCCTGCAGTGAAATATTTTCCATTAAAGTTCATTCTGTTATTATTAGCCTTCATCTGTAACCTATGGAGACATTTTCAATTTTGGTTCGATTTTCTATTGTATATTAGCCATGCCACACAGTTCTGTGCCATCGGAAAGTTTCCTCCAGTTTTTCATCCTAGCCATTAATGAAAATATCGAAAATATCGAACAGCTTCAGGCCCAGTGCGGAATCCTTTGGTGTTCCTCGTGGCACATAATTCCAGTTTGATGAGAAGCTCTTTAAGTATAATCTTCAAGCCACTTATGGATCTGTCTTCCCTGATCACCCAACCCATCCTTAACTAGCTTGCTAATAGCATCTCCTAGAGTATCTTTGCAAACACTTGAACCAAAATCAGACATATTATGCTGCAGCACTTCCACCATTTACTAAGGAAGTTAGCTGGTTTTCTATAAACATGAAACAAGATCTGACAAGACACGTCCTTTTTGTCTTTACCAAAACACTCATTTGCAGATGCCGAGGCTTCTGGCTCTTTTAAGTTTTTGAGTCTGAAGCTTTTGGGCACATAAGTAAGGCTCTTCTCTCAGTCTGTCAGTTGCCGATGCCTCTGTGGTCTCCCCAGAGAAGCTCTTCTTTTTCTACACTCTGTTATTTCCTTCCCCCTCCATTTCCTTTTCTCCTGCCCCAACCTTGCTTATCCAATTTCCATTTCTATGCCTGACTTCTCAAATCTTCTTGTCTTTCATTCTAAAGGCTGTCAGACAAGTTTTATAACAGATTTTTTTTTCAAAATTTAGAAGGAACTAGCTTTGTTTTACAGCTCTGTTTGCAGTGACCTATTTCCTCCAACAACTAAAACATCTTTTCAGGGCAACTGTTCTACACAAATGTTTAAACTCTGTCTGAGATGACACTACGCCTTCTTTCCTAAGTGGCACCTCTC
Organism: Arizona elegans; assembly: GCA_022577455.1. NCBI lineage: Eukaryota > Metazoa > Chordata > Lepidosauria > Squamata > Colubridae > Arizona > Arizona elegans. The sequence continues at coordinate 71,613,982 of JAKOOJ010000005.1, forward strand.
ACCCCAAATGAAGCTAATTATACTGCATTTTGTTTGACTCTTTATGAAAATGTTTTGGGTGAGAATAAGGAGAATGTGCTGCAAAATAACCATTAAAGAATTACAATGCCTCATAAGATAAAGGGGAAGAGGCATAGAATAATAGAGGGATCCAGCACGAATTTTCAAGTGGTAAAAGCCAAATTTTTTTAGTACTATGGAGTAGAATGATGAGAGGTTGGAAAGAGAATGCAACTTTTAGAATTTGTTTCGTTCTGTTAAACTCAAATTGTTGAATTTTATGATATTGTACCTAATATGGGGGAAAAAATCTAACCTAATTGTTACTTTTCCAACAGTTTTTAGAAAATAGGTGGACAATGTTGGTCATCAAGATTGAAATAAATTTATTTTCTTTCTCTCTGTGTGTGTGTGTGTATGTGTGTATAATGTTATTAAGGGTTTTTTTATAGATTAGTTTTGATCATAAGAGATCAAAACTAATAAACATCAATAGTTAGAAAGAGAAAAAGGAGAAAGAGAAAGGATAAGGATGCAGAAAACAAAAAATATAGGAAGAAATAAAAGTATAACAAGAAAGTTATTTCCAACTTATTTTACGAAAGATATAGGGTAAATGAAGCTTAAATTCAGTCCTTAGTTTAAGACTATACTATAGTATCCATTTTTCAAACAATCAAAATTTACCCATTTTCTCTATATATGATACTCACTATAATTTAATGTTTTTCTTCCCTTGAAATTTCAATTTTTACATATCTGTTCTGTCTAAACTCTGCCTCCATTTGATCATACAATCTTAGGCAGTTCGATTTCTTAATTCATCAGCACCTCACAAATAAAGTCCATTAAGTGCGCTAAATTTTGTGCTACAAGCTTTTCACCAAAACCCAAACTTCTTAAAACTTTTCACGTTGGGTACACAATCCAGAAAAGATTAAAGAAACAGATTAAATGAGAGAAACTGGCTGATTCTTTAATAAATCCAATGTTTAAATCTAATAATATTATAAAATGCGGCTGCGCGGGGGAACGCGGCTGCGCGGGGGGATTATGGGAGCGACGGGGCGCTCCCATGTGACTCCTCTCCTGCGCGAGCTGCATTGGCTTCCGGTGGACTTCCGGGTGCGCTTCAAGGTGTTGGTGATCACCTTTAAAGCGCTCCATGGCTTAGGGCCAGGGTACTTACGGGACCGCCTTCTGCCACCAATAGCCTCCCACCGGCCGGTTCGCTCCCACAGAGAGGGCCTCCTCAGGGTGCCGTCGGCCAGACAATGCAGGCTGACGACCCCCAGGAGGAGAGCCTTCTCTGTGGTGGCACCTACCCTATGGAACAATCTACCCCCAGAGATACGAGTGATCTCCGACCTTCGGATTTTTCGTCAGGCCCTAAAAACTCATTTTTTTCAGTTAGCCGGTCTGTCTTGATTTTAGGATTAGTTTTAATATTTTAATATTGATTTTAATTGACAAGTTTTTAAATTATAGGCCAAATTTTATAAATTATTTTAACTTATTTTTTAACTGATGTTTGTACAGATGTTTTTATCTTGGCTGTTCACCGCCCTGAGTCCGAAAGGAGAAGGGCGGTATAGAAATTTAAATAATAAAATAATAAAATAAATAAATAAATAAAAGAAACCACATCTCGAAGTAGATTATTAGAACAACTAGCTTTATTTAATGAAAACTACTGAATTTCATTTACCAAGATCCAAAGCTATTTCAGATCTGGCCAAAACCTAAGATTTGTGCTTCCTGAGTGGGATTTTTTTTTTCTTTGCTGTTAAACAGAAACTCCCACTGACAAATCACAAGCTGCTTTTGAAGATCCTATCTCTTTCAAAAAGAAAGTTGCCCTGTGGCAGGTTGGATTATTGTTCAAGAAATCTAAGTTTCCCATGAGCTATGGAAGTGGTTGTGAGTTTGTAAAAGTCAATATATCAAAACAGAAACAGCCTAGAACAACAGGTAGAATTGTTAAAACACATCAGATGTTCAAGCATTCCTCTTTCTCAATTCACAATTTCCCCTATAAACTAAGAAAGAAAAAGGAAGGAAGGAAGGAAGGAAGGAAGGAAGGAAGGAAGGAAGGAAGGAAGGAAGAAGGAAGGAAGGAAGGAAGGAAGGAAGGAAGGAAGGAAGGAAGGAAGGAAGGCCCAACCCAGAAGAAGGAAATATTTGGGGACTATTAAAAAGGCAGGATATTGTATTTCCCCAAAGGGAGAAAGGGAGAAACATGCTCTTAAGGGAGACAGAAACCAGCATCAGTCTCCCTGCTTCCAAGCAGAAACTGAGAAGGCCAGAGGTGGTATTCAGCAGGTTCTGACCAGTTCTGGAGAACCGGTAATGGAAATTTTGAGTAGTTCAGAGAACTGGTAAATACCACCTCTGACTGGCCCCACTCCCATCTATTCTCTGCCTCCTGAGTGCCATCTGATCGGGAGGAAATGGGGATTTTACAGTACCCTTCCCCTTCCATGCCCACCAAGTCACGCCCACCAAGTCATGCCACACCCACCAAGTCACACCCGCAGAACCGGTAGTAAAAAATTTTGAATCCCACCACTGGAAGAGGCCAGCTTTTAGAAATGCAGATTTGGTAATCCATTCAAGCCAGGATATTTCAAAACTCCTTGGCAGAATAGTTAGAAAGCAGCCCCACCCTCAAGATCCAACACAGGAGGAAAGCCATTAGCCACAATTGGAATTGCCCAACACCCTTTCAGAACTCAAGCCCCTTTATTGCACCACCCCCAGTCCAAATTTCAAAGTCACAGAAACCTATAAAGATACACCCGCTCTCAGCTCCATTTTGTCAGCTGCCCAGAATCACATGAGGTTGGTGGTTCTGCTTCATCAATAAACCTTTCCGTCCAATCAGCCTCCATGTTCCCAGTGTCTTTCTCCCAGCTTGGAACTGAACCAGGTGGATATTTCTTCCAGAGTCTTTCCTTCCATGGAAGGAAAGAAGGAAAGAAGGAAAGGATAGTAACCTTTGCTAATGTAGAACTCTTCCCAGGGAGAAAATAAAAAGACTTGGTTCTGACTTGGATGTTATCCACAATTAGTGATGATCAACTTTTTCATAGATAGGGGCTTTTCTGGAAGTTAAGCACGTAAATAGCAGTGGTATAGGGGGACAGTTTTACCATTTCATTTATATAAATCCATTCCATTTAAATGACCTCCCTTTTTTATTTACTGATTCGAATCATCTCAAACAGCAACAAGGCCTCTATTTGGGGGATAGGACTCAGGCCTGTGGCTCTGTGAGAAACCCCAAAATGGGCTTTTCATAATTTGTTTAGTTGTTTCTGATGGCAAGAAAAACTAAGTGGAAGTGATTGAGCAGTAATGAAGTGGTTCGGGAATAACGAGAGGTACAAGCAAGCAAGTGACAACAGCTCTTTAATATACAGTGAGACTTCAGCAAAAACTCAGGGGCTGCAGTCCTCCTTATATACAATTCAGGAGGGACTGTCAGCCAATCAGAAACGTAGGCAAGTTTGAAACTCCCGCTTAAAAGTATCAATACATAACACCCCTCCCTTCCCAGAAGGCACTAATACTCAAAAATTAACATATGTACAAACAAAGTCTCGCAGGTGCTTAGGACGAGTTCTCGCCCTAGTTGACCTGCGCAGTTCAGAGTCTGGTGGGGCGTCGAGCTGGTCGGAGGGACTCTTTGTCTCTCCCGGCTCCGCCAATGGAACCTCCTGGATTTTGTCCGGGGCGTGGTTATCCCCGGCTGGGAGTGGCGACTCGCTGGGGCGGCGCTGGAACCAGGGCTTGTCAGCTAAGTATTCGCGCGACCCCGGGCTTGAGTTAGCTGTTTTGGAGAAGTGGTCATAGTTAGGCTCGGAAATGTCTAAGTTGATGTTCGCCTTGCCAACCACCCATTTCCTAAGTTGGTCTATGTGGCGCTTCCAGAGTCTATCTACCCCAACGTCCACCGTGTACGATTTTGGGCCTGTTATCCCCACTATGGTTCCTGCAACCCATAGAGGACCGCTGGCATAATTGCGAGCGAACACCGGGGACCCGACCTGAAACTGCCTTAAGCCACAGGTTTCTCCCTTAAAGTTTTCGTGCGAGTAGTTAGGGTGAAGCCTGTCTAACACGCACCGGAGCTTCCTCCCCATGAGGAGCTCTGCTGGGCTTCTCCCTGTTGCTGTGCATGGTGATGCATGCTGAACTGCTAGGAATTGATCTATCCTGGCCTGCCAGTCCCCATTGTCTAATCTGGACAGTGCTTCCTTGGCTGTCCTGACAAATCGTTCAGCCAATCCGTTGGAAGCCGGGTGAAATGGGGCTGATAGGGCATGGCGGATTCCCAGGCCGGCCAAGTAACCTTCGAAAAGGGTTGCTGTAAATTGAGGGCCGTTGTCCGATACCAAGGTATCCGGCAGGCCGTGGGTGGCAAACAACTTCCTTAGGGCCTTGATAACGGCTTCGGCCGTTGTAGATGGCATTAATACAATTTTGAGCCATTTTGAGTAGGCATCCACAACTATTAAAAACGTTTGGCCATGGAACGGGCCGGCAAAATCAATGTGGATCCTCCCCCATGGGCCTTTTGGTTTCTCCCACTCTCGGATGGGCGCTACTGGGGGATCGGGGCGAGACTCCTGGCAGGGTCTGCACTTCCCCACCCACTCGGAAATGACCTGGTCCATGTTGGGCCACCAGACATAGCTGCGGGCTAAACACTTCATCCTAACAATGCCCGGGTGCCCATCGTGCAGCAACTCCAAAACCCTATTCCGTAGTTTCGTTGGAATTACCACCCTGTCACCCCATAGCAAGCAACCCCCTTGCATGAACAGTTCATTTCGTTTGTTGGCAAACCCTTGGTACTCCTCTCCTACCACCTTGTCCGGCCACCCTTTCAGAACCCAACCCATAACAGTCCGTATGACTGGGTCTCTATTTGAGGCTTTCGCCACCTCGCCGGAGGAGATGGGGCCCAAAGTTAACGTGTCCAACAAGAGGACGGAGGCTTCCGGCGTTGGGTTGTCCAGTAGGTCGGGAAGGGGGCAGCGGCTAAGGGCATCCGCATGACCCAGGGTCCGCCCAGGTCGATGGACGAGTTGATATGAGTAGGCCGACAAAAAAATGGCCCATCTGGTCAAGCGAGGGGAGAGGGCAGCGGGGGTTGGCCTGTCGCCCGCCAGCAGTCCTAGCAAGGGTCTATGATCAGTCACAAGTTCGAATTTTCGGCCATAGAGGTATTCGTGGAATTTTTTAACCCCCGCAATCGCAGCCAGAGCCTCTCTGTCCAACTGGCTATAGTTCCGCTCTGTGCTGGACAGGGTACGGGAATAAAATGCAATGGGCGCCTCTAGGCCGTTCGGCAGTCTATGGCCTAGGACGGCACCAACTCCTACGGGGGAGGCGTCACAAACTAAGACGAGCGGCAGCTCTGCATTGTACTGAATCAGGAAACTGTCCTCAGATAGGAGTCTTTTCACTGCCTCAAAAGCGGCTGCTTGCGGTTTCCCCCAGACCCATGGTACATTCTTCCCTAAAAGTTTATGAAGGGGATCTGCAACCGTGGCTTTATCTTTTAGGAACATTGAGTAGAAATTGAGCAGTCCAAGGAAGGCTTGGAGCTCAGCTTTGGATTTGGGGGCTGGTGCGCTCTTAATAGCTCTCACCTTGCTTTCGGTAGGGTGGATGCCTGTGCCGTCCACCCTGTACCCCAGAAATTCTACAGAGGGGACCGCTATCCTACACTTGTTCCTTTTAAGTCTTACTCCCGCTTCTCTGAATCTGGACAGGACGTTCTGTACCCTGTCCCCTAGCTGGTGTTCGTCTTGGGCGCTGACTAAGACGTCATCGAAATAGGGCACCACTCCTGGGAGTCCTTGCAACAGGCGCTCCATGGTGCTTTGAAATAAGCCGGGTGCGACGCTCACCCCAAATTGGAGCCTGGTGCATTTAAATGCACCCCTATGAGTCACGATCGTTTGCGCCTCTGCCGTGGCGTCGTCGACCGGTAACTGTTGATAGGCTTGGGCCAGGTCTAATTTGGCAAAAAATTTTCCGGGGCCCAGGGAGTGTAGTAGATGGTGCACGATCGGCACCGGATAGGCGCTCGGCTGCAAAGCCTTGTTGATCGTGCACTTGTAGTCGGCGCAAATTCTTATTGAGCCGTCGGACTTAACTGGGGTGACTATAGGGGTCTCCCACTTAGCATGGTCAACGGGAACCAACACCCCTTGCTTAATCAGTTTGTCCAGTTCCGCATCGATCTTCGGTTTCAATGCGAACGGTACTCGTCTGGCCTTTAGTCTTACTTGGGCTATGTTGGGGTCTAAGTTTAGTGAAATAGGGGTCCCCACATACTTGCCCAACGTGTCCCCGAAAACGTCCTGGAACTCGGACAGGAGGCTGTCTTTCAGGGTTGACTTGGACATCAGGTGGACACCGGTGAAGCCCATGCCCAGGGCTCGGAACCACCCCATGCCTAGAAGGCTAGGGAGCTGCTTCGTGACGATGGTCAGCGGCAGGTCCTTCTCGTAGTCTCCGTAGGTGACCCGGAACGTGCCCACGCCCTCGAGGGGGACTCGGTTCCCCTGGTAATCTAGGATGCGCAGTCTCTGTTTGGAGAGTTGATCCTTCCGGAACGACGGCAGGAGGGTCTTTAGGGTCGCCCACGACATTATGGAGAGAGCTGATCCGGTGTCGATCTCCATCGAGCACGGCCTTCCGTTGATCTCGACCACTGTGCTGACTTTGTCCTCGACCGTCGTGCTGGCCTGGTCGATCTGTATGCTGCTGCCATCTCGCGGTTCAAATTCGCGCCGTTTTTTCACGCCGCCTTCTCTCGTTGGCTGCTTCTGGCACGCTGATTCCGGTTGGCTGCGGCGCTCACGTGGTTTGTGTCTTCTGGGCAGAATGGCTCTGCAGACTCGCGCCAAGTGCCCTTTCTTCTCGCAGCGCCTGCAAATAGCCTCTCTGTATTTGCAGGACAGTCTATCATGGTGCCCGCCACAGCTGGGACAGCTTCGCCGGGGGCTGCCAGTGTCTTTTCTCTGGTGCTCCGTTCGGAAGACGTCCTCATCCGACTTGGACTCCGAGCTGGATCCGGCGTCTTCTCTGTGCACCGGAGCAGACTTGGGGCTGTCCTTGCTGGTCAGCGGACGCTGCAGCGTTTCAGCGGCCTTTGTGGAGGCTTCATGAGCCCTGGCCTCGTCTAGGGCTCCGGCAAGCGTCAAATCAGGCTTGGCGAGCAGACGCCGTTGCAGCCTAATGTCCCGAACACCACAGATCAGTTGCTCAAGCAACGCATCGTCCAAATCTCTGTAGTCGCAATGGGTTGCGGCTTTTCTCAGGCTAGCCATGTACGCGCTGACTGGCTCTCCCTCTCGTTGAACGCGCTGCCTCAGTTGGTATCGCTGCACGAACTTGGAGGGGACGGGAGCGTAGTGAGCCCGGAGAGTTGCCATCAGGGTGTCCCAGGAGACTGTTTGAACCGGCGTTGGCTCACACAGTGACTCGGCCATCTCGAACACGTCCAGTCCGCAGTGGCTTAGGAATAGGGCTCTCTTTCGATTAGCCGAGAGGCCCTGCATGTCGCTGGCTTCTAGCGAGCATTCAAACCTCGTTAGGTACGAGACCCATTTTTTGCGGGTCGGATCGAAAGGCTTGGGCGGAACGTAGGCAGACATGTTTGGTATGCCTCCTGTGGTTCGCCTCGTCGCCTAGCTGAAGCTCGTGGTCTCACTGGTTGGCTTCTTGTAGCCTCTATCCCACCTTTGTCGCCAATGAAGTGGTTCGGGAATAACGAGAGGTACAAGCAAGCAAGTGACAACAGCTCTTTAATATACAGTGAGACTTCAGCAAAAACTCAGGGGCTGCAGTCCTCCTTATATACAATCCAGGAGGGACTGTCAGCCAATCAGAAACGTAGGCAAGTTTGAAACTCCCGCTTAAAAGTATCAATACATAACAAGTAATATGTTGGCATGCCAATTCAACTGTGCTAAGTCAGAATTGTGAAGAATTTTGATTTAGTATGATGTCCAAATGTAACTATTGTCAGAACACACGGACTGCCTTTTGATTTGATTTGATTTGATTTGATTTTGCCTTACTCCAAGTTATCTATTTAGAATTGTCTCAGTTCTATTAACAAATAATACAGATGTTTCTTCCAAATATGCTGGAGCTACAACTCCTGGAATTATGTTACCAGATTTCCTTAAAACTGTTCACAAACAGTATTTTTCAGACTATAAGACACACTTTTTTGTCTCCCAAAAGGGGGTGAAAATGTCTGTACGTCTTATAGACTGAATATTGCCGAAGCCCCACCCATCCGCCAGCCATTTTTCTGCCTCCATATGTCCCATTTTGGGGCCTTTTTTTGGCCCATTTTTGGGGCTTTTTCAGCCCATTTTTTATGCTTTCTTTGGGCCATTTTTTGGCTTTTTTTGGCCCGTTGTTGAGGCTTTTTTGGCCCATTTTTGAGGCTTTTTTCAGCCCACTTTTTTGGCTTTTTTGCCCCATTTTTGAGGCTTTTTTGGCCCGTTTTCAAGACTTTTTTGGCCCGCTTTCAAGGCCTTTTTTGGCCTGATTTCAAGGCTTTTGTCAGCCAATTTTCAAAGCTGAAAAAAGCTGAAAAAATGGGCCAAAAAAGCCTAGCTAACGGGCAGAAAAACGCCTTGAAAATGGGTTGTTTATTCCTAGTCAGCAAAATTAATTCTGGGTTACCAGAAATAGCAGCATATTTATATCAAATAGCAACTGCACTTAGACTTCTATACCCCTTTACAATGCTTTACAGCCCTCTCTAAGTGGTTTACAGTCAGCTGATTGCCCCCAACAATCTGGCTCCTCATTTTACCAATCTTGGAAAGGGTGGAAGGCTGAGGCAACCTTGAGCCTGGTGAGATTCGATCTGCCAAACTGCTGGCAGCTGGTGATCAGCAGAAGTAGCCTGCAGTACTGCACTCTAACCATTGCACCACCACGGCTCATTTAAACCTACTTCATATTTCTTCCTTTTACTTTTAACTATCTTGATCATAATCCCTTCAAATAATGTCCTAAAACTTGATTACTTTTCAGTTTTTCTCACCAAATTCTTCAAAACTTTAACAAATCTCTTTGTCTTAATAATTAAAAGGGACATCAAAATTACAATCCAAAAGAGCAACCTCCGTATATTGGATTTACGAAAGGGATTTGTTAAAACCTTTATGTCAGCTCCAAAATAAACTTTGGCTGTTCTGACTCTTTATCACAGAGAAATACTTAGCTCTGAACAATTATTTGAACACTACACTTTTCTATCACCATTCCTGCCCTCCAGAATATCATTCTCCAGTGGTCTATTTGGCTTTGTCTCTTCTTTGTTTTGGAAAGACAGTGAACACCTGGTTGTTAGTGGGGTTTTTTTTTAGCAGGCCCTGGGCCAAGGTGTTTTGTGATCCTGCAGGGTGATGACAGATTATTTGAGATGGCTTTTAAATAAAGCGCTTCCCCAGAGCATTATTTAATAGGTTGCACTTCCTGCATTCTAATTGTTGTTTTCGTTCAGGTTTAAAATGCAAGCCACCCGAGGTATCTTCAGTGTGATGGTCTTATTAATCCAATAAATAATAGTTCTCATAATTATCATCGTATGGAACATGGTATACAGATTTCTACTAATGTCTGTAAGAAGCAAACCAGAGACAATGGAACCTAGCAGGAAGGGAGGTTTACAACACAATGACAGCTATATTTCACTGTGTAGACTCTTTATTACAGATAGAGAGTAAACGTGATGAATTGTATGTAGGGTGGATAAAGTGCAAGATTAAAAGAAATGGGACTTCCCCCCCCCAACATTTGAAATACTTATTAAAATGTTTTTGCTTGCCATAAGTTTCTCCCACTTCCCCCACCAGTTTAGGGACTCAAACCTTAAGGGATTCCAATAGAAAGGCTGAGGCCAAGATATAGCAATATCTTTGGTACCTATGCTGTCTAGCTTTCTTAAAGACCACTGAGACTTTTGAAGGCTACACTCCTCCATACTCAGCAAGAGTTTGCCCATAAACTATTGCTTGCCAATAAAGTTTCCCTAGTTGGTGTTTACTTTTGAACTAAAGTTGTCCAATCCTTTGTGACCTTGGGCTAGATTTTTCCTCGCTTGTTAAGCGGCAAAATTTGCTTTGATAATCCCTAGAGAGTTCCTATCTGGGTCCAGGATTTTGCCTGATATATTTGCTGGCATTCATTTGCTGGAATTATGCATCTCTCCCATGGAGGCCGATACTCTGCTCTATCTTTCTCGAACAGCTTCAGTCCCACAGGCATGCTTGGTGATGCACTTTGCTCATCGGATCACTTCTTCTAAATGGATTGCAAAATTGAGTTGTGGGGAAAATGCCCACTTTAAATAAGGGACCAAAATGTTTAGAGAGAGATGCAACCAAATATCTTTTGTTGGCATGCTTGCACAACTACAATGATCCCGGGCTCAGGCTCCCCCTCTCCCAATGCAAAAGGAGCTAGAACTAGTCAAGGTTATGAGTTAAGTACCCAAGAAATGTTACATAGAAAATCCCAAAGGTGCTTTAGGCATCCAGAGTTTGTTTTTTCTTGAAGATATTTTGCTTCTCATCCAAGAAGCTTCTTCAGTTCAGAACTGAAATATCTTCAAGGAAAAACAAAGTCCGGTTGTCTTTGGAAAAAGCACCTTTGGGACAACCATGACCTGGATGACTGAGAATCTCCACTGACATGGGAAAGATAAAGAAAGAAGTGTCACTCAAACCAGAGGTGAAATGTTCCTGGTTCGGACTGGATCGCCTGATCCGGTAGCGATGGCGGCGGGTGGTTCAGAGACTGGTAGCAAAAATCCCCCCTCCCATGCCCAGCTGAGCCGTGCGATCATCAGGGGCTTTTTTTTTTTTTTACTTTTAAAAGCATTTTTTCTACAACCTCTTCGGCTGATGTTTAAAAAATGCTTTTAAAAGGCTCTGACGATCCCAGCTGAGTTGCCTGATCGTCAGAGGCTTTTTATTTTCTTTTAAAAGAAAAAGTAGTAGTAACAAATTTTACATTTCACCACTGACTCAAACTATGAACTTTACAATAGGAATGTAACATCTTAATACTACTATCATGGGATGACCTTATTATGACTATCTCAGCAGCCAACATTCTTTTCTAATAATGAAAAGTGTTAGATCGGCGCAGGAAATGGAAGACGTGACCAGCTCATTACATTAGTAACTTTTATTGAGTACAAGAAACAGTAGCAAGACTGGCCGTGCGCTGCCGGAGCTCTCCTTATATTCGCTCCGGCAGACGCACCGCCCCCTGACAGTGATTCAAACTTTCCCGCCCGGTGGCTGGCAGCCAATCCGGGCGGATGTCCTTATAAGGACATAACACTCCTCCCCCCTAGTCCAAAGAAAACGTTCAGAGTTCGTCAATAAACGTGACGTAGTCCCACAGGTACGTAGGACGCCTAGGCACCCTACTTGACCTGCGCAGTCTCATTTCTTCCGCGTCCCCGCCCTGGATGGACGGGGTTCCTGTGGCTCCTGGCTCCTTGCCCGGAACCGGGCTCGGTTCGGCTGGCGAGTGTGCGGGGTCACCCTCAGCGCCTCCGGCCGGATCACAGACCTTGGATGGCTGGTTCTGGTGGTCTTCCTCCTGGCCTGTGGATCTTTCGCCTCGGCGGTGTTGTTCGGTTCCGAACCGGGAAGAGCGTCTGAGTCTCGGTAAGACCCCAGCTGTCACTTGCTCTTCCTCGGTCTCCCGGTGGCTGCGGTTCTGCTGCGGCCCGGTTCGCTGTGGTCCGGAGGGTGGTTCGGGCCGGTGCCCTTGGGTCTGGTCTGCTCGCTGTGGGTGGTGTTGGCCCGGGTAGCGGTGTCCGACCTTGCAGGGGTGGCGCAGGTCTCCTCGGCCGGGCTGGCGCTGGCCTTCCCCGTCGGGTTGGTGGTGGTCGACCTGGTCGGGGTGTCGTTGTGGGGATTCCTCTTCGGGCTGGTGGAGGTCTCCCCTGCCGGGGTGGCGCAGGCCTCCCTGGCCGGGTTGTTGTCGGCTTTCCCTTCCCCCTAGTCCCTGGTCTACCGCCTGTTGGTGGTTGGGGTCGTCCGGGTTGGATTGTTGTTGCCGGGTTGTTTCTTGCGTTGGGCGGGGGTCCCTCTCGCCGGGGAGTCGTGTACCACCCTCGCCCATGTGCTGTGGTGTGCCCATCTGCGAAGGTCCCCGGTCTACTCGCCTTGCGTTGAGGTCTCCCTGGTAGGGCTGCCGTGGGTTGCCTTCACTGGTAGGGTGCGGTGCTCCCCTTCTGGGCAGGTCCCGGTCTACCTGCGGGCTGGGTCGGGGGTCCCTGGCCCTGTTGTGCCAGGTGCGCACCTGGCCGGGTTGGTGTTGCCATCCCCCGTGTGGTTGGCCCCGGTCTACCTCGCTGCACTGCCGACGTGACAGTGCCTGGTAGTGTGCTGGGCCGACCTCGTCGGGATGGCGTTGCTCTGCCTCGCAGGGGTGTGGTAGGCCTACCTCGTCTGGGTGTTGTAGGCCTACCTCGCCGGGGTGTTGCAGGCCTACCTCGCCTGGGTGTCGTAGGCCTACCTCACCGGGGTGTTGCAGGCCTACCTCGTCTGGGTGTTGTAGGCCTCCCTCGTCAGGCTGGTTTTCGTGTGCTCCCCCCCACCTTTTCCGGAGTTGGTCGATGTGACGTCTCACGACCTGTCCATCTTCCAACTCGACGGTGTAGGATTTGGGGCCAGTTGTGCTGGCAATCTTCCCCTTCAGCCACTTAGGCGAGCCGTTGAAATTCAGCGCGAAAACTGAATTTCCTTTGCTGAAGGCGCGAAGCGGGCGGCTGGTGGTTGCGGTCACTTCCGGGCTGTATTGGGGGTGCAGCCGGTCCAAGGGTGACCTCAGCCTTCTGCCCATCAGGAGTTCGGCCGGGCTCTTGTGGGTGGTGGCATGCGGCGTGATGTGCTGGGTGAGGAGGAAGTTGTCGATGCGTTCTTGCCAGTCTCCCGGGCCCATCTTGGTGAGGGCTTCTTTTGTGAGCCGGACCATCCGTTCTGCTTGTCCGTTTCCGGCCGGCCTGTACAGAGCGGAGAGGGCATGGCGGATGCCCAGTCCTGCCAGGAAGGCCTCCATGGCCAGGGATGTGAGCTGGGGGCCGTTGTCCGAGACCAGCACGTCCGGTAGTCCGTGTGTGGCAAACAGGCGGCGCAGGGCTCGGATCGTCGCTTCTGTTGTGGTAGATGCCATGGGTATCACCTCGAGCCACTTGGAGAAGGCATCTACCACGATGAGGAGGTGTCGCCCCTGCATCGGGCCCGCGAAGTCGATGTGGACCCTCCACCAGGGGTTGCTGGGGGTCTCCCAGTTCGTGACTTCGGATTGTGGCGGTGCTGGGCGGACTTCTTGGCACGGGTCACATCTGGAGACCCATTGTTCAATGTCTCTGTCCAGTGAGGGCCATCAGACGTAACTCCGTGCCAGGGCCTTCATGCGGACGATGCCTGGGTGCCCGTTGTGCAGTGTGTCTAGCGTCCGCCGTTGCAGAGTGCTTGGAATCAGCACCCTGTCTCCCCATAGCAGGCAGCCCTTAATGGTGGACAGCTCCTTCTGTTTCCTGGTGAACGGGCTGAACCTCTCTTCCGTCTGTTCCGATGGCCACCCCCTGAGGATCCAGGACCTTACTTGGCGGAGGGTGGGGTCTCTCTGGGTGTGTGCGGCCACATCTGCGGAGGAGACTGGACAGCTGGCGTCGTCATCTATGTGGAATAGATGGAGCGTGGGAGCTGGGTCTTCCACCGGGTTCTTCGATGGGCATCTGCTGAGTGCGTCGGCGTTTCCTATGGCCGTGCCTGGCTGGTGCACGAGCCTATAGGAGTAGCCGGCCAGGAAGATGGCCCATCTCGTCATCCGCGGGGACATGAAGATTGGGGTGGGTTGGTCGCCTGCGAGTAGTCCCAGGAGTGGCTTGTGGTCGGTGATTATGGTGAAGCGCCTTCCGTACAAGTATTCGTGGAAGCGCTTCACCCCTGCCACGATTGCCAGGGCTTCTTTGTCCAGCTGGCTGTAGTTCCGCTCTGCGCCGGACATGGTTTTCGAGAAGTAGGCGATGGGGGCTTCCGTGCCGTTGGGCAGCTCGTGGCTGAGGACTGCCCCCACCCCGTATGGCGACGCATCACACGTCAGCTTGATGGGCAGCGTCTCACTGTATTGGATGAGGACGCTTTCGGACGTCAGTAGTCCCTTGATGGCCCGGAACGCTGCTTCCTCTTCCTGGCCCCACTTCCAGGAAGCCGATTTCCCCAGCAGGCGGTGGAGTGGCTCAGCAACTGTGGCTTTCTGTTTTAAGAAAATGGCGTAGAAGTTGAGCAACCCAAGGAAAGCCTGAAGTTCCGTTTTGTTTTTTGGGCTTGGAGCTTCATGGATTGCTTCCACTTTTGATTTGGTGGGGTGGATGCCTGTGCTATCAATGAGGTAGCCCAGGAACTCGACTTCCTGTACTCCTATGATGCACTTGTCCCGCCTGACCCTCAAGCCCTTAGCCTTGAATCGCTGCAGGACGAGCCTAAGCCTTTCAAGGAGTTGGGCTCTTGAGTCCCCGGAGACGAGCACATCGTCGAAGTAAGGCACCACCCCTGGAATGCCTTGGAGGAGGCATTCCATCATGGATTGGAAGATGCCGGGGGCAGCGCTGACTCCAAATTGGAGCCGGTTACATTTGAATGCCCCCCTGTGCGTGACAATTGTTTGAGCCTCCGCCGTTTTTTCATCCACTGGCAGTTGCTGGTAAGCCTGGGCCAGGTCCAGTTTTGCAAAAATTGATCCAGATCCCAGGGAATGCAGCAGGTGTTGCACCACTGGGACTGGGTATGCGCTCTGTGCCAACGCCTTGTTGATGGTACAACGGTAGTCGGCGCAGATGCGCACAGACCCATCATGCTTCAGTGGGGTCACAATGGGGGTCTCCCATGAAGCATGATCGATCGGTTCCAGGACGCCCTGGGCGATCAGCTTATCCAGCTGCTCATCTACTTTGGGCCGCAGGGCAAACAGAACTCGGCGGGGCTTGAGCCTAATTGGGGTGATTCCCTTGTCCAGATTGAAGGAGATTGGCCTCCCCACAAATTTCCCCAGCTTACCATCGAAGACTTCCTTGAACTCTTCGATGAGGTAGTCGAGTTCGTCCCTGCCAATTTGGTTGATGCCTTCGATTGAAAGCCCCAGCGGCTTGAACCACTCCACTCCTAGCAGGTTCGGTCGGCTGTCCCTTACGACGGTGATGGGGAGCTTGCATTCGAACTGCTTGTAGGTGACCCGGATGTTGGCTCTTCCTAGCACTCCGATGGGGTTTCCCCCGAAGTCGACGAGCTTGGAGTGTAGTGGCTTCAGCTCTCGCTTGGTGATGCTGGGTTGCAGGCGCTTCAACTGCAGCCAGTCCATGATGGAGTAGACCGAGCCCGAGTCTACCTCCATTTTGCAGGGTGCTCCCTCCACGTGGATGGTCACGTGGAACTTGGTGGCATTATCTGAGGTCGTGTGTGCGATGGTGGTCTGGTGGACCGCTCCGCTCCGGGGGAATTCGTCGTCTCTGCGTCTGGAAGGGCCAGAGGACCGTTTGGATGATCTCTGGTACTCCTTCCGATTCTCGCGGGGACGGTGGCTGGAGGGCTCTGGGGCTGGTTCCTCAGCTCTGCATGCTTCGGCGATGTGACCCCTTCTGTTGCAGCGTCGGCAGGTCACATCTCTCCACTTGCAGGTTGCTCTGGCATGGTCCCCTCTGCAGCTGGCGCAGCGCTCCCCTTTGTAGTTCCGTTGGGCGGTTTCCCGCCTTGGGGGTCTGGATACCTTGTGGACGGTGGACTCTCCCTCCGACTCGGATCCAGCCGTGGAATCCTCTGTTGATGATTGCTCTGTGGAGCGAATCTTGTGGATTCCCTTAGCTCTGCTTACTGCGACAGCTGCTTTCTCCGAGATTTCGGATGCGGTGGCTTCCTCTACCACATCCTTGAGCACGAGCTTCTTCCTGCTCAGGAATTTCTTTTGCAGGCCTCTGTCCCTCATGCCGAAGACCACGCGGTCAGCGATGGCATTGTCCACGTGGTCGAACTCACAGCTGGCTGCGATCTGGCGTAGGGCGGCCACGAATTCCTTGATCGTCTCACCTTCCTTCTGGTCCCGTTGATGGAAGGTGAAATGGTTCGCCACGGGTGTTCCTGTTGGGGCATAGTGGTCCTCCAGGATCTGCAGCAGGTCTGTCCATGGCACTTCTTCGATGTCTCGTGGTGCTACGAGATCGATTGCCATGTCGAGGACCTCAGAGCCGCAGTTGGCCAGGAAGATGCCCTTCTTCCGGTCATCATCGGCATCCCTGATGTTGTTGCCTCTCAGGTATTGCCGGAATTTCACTACGTAGGATTTCCACTTGTCCTTCCCTGGGCGGAAAGGAGCAAGGGCTGGCAAAGTGACTTCAGCGGATGCCATGCCTTTGGAAATGCCTACTGTAGTTCCCGGTGCCGGAGTCTTGTCTTGTTGGCTTGGTGCCGCGAGGTTCGTTCTTCTCTCAGTCCTTCGTCGCCAGTGTTAGATCGGCGCACGAAATGGAAGACGTGACCAGCTCGTTACATTAGTAACTTTTATTGAGTACAAGAAACAGTAGCAAGACTGGCCGTGCGCTGCCGGAGCTCTCCTTATATTCGCTCCGGCAGACGCACCGCCCCCTGACAGTGATTCAAACTTTCCCGCCCGGTGGCTGGCAGCCAATCCGGGCGGATGTCCTTATAAGGACATAACAAAAAGACCCACCCAATGCTTGACTAGGTGGCTCAGTGGCTAAGACACTGAACTTGTCGATCAGAAAGGTCAGCAGTTTGGAGGTTCAAATCCGTAGTACATGTCTCCTGCATGAGCAGGGGGTTGGACTAGATGACTTTCAATGTCCCTTCCAATTCTGCTACTGTAGATCTAAAGACTGGCATTTAGCAATAGCAATAATGGCACTTAGACTTATATACTGCTTCATAGTGCTTTGCTGCACTCTCTAAGTGTTTATAGAATCAGCATATTACCCCCACCCAATCTGGGTCCCCATTTTACTGACCTCAGAAGGATGGAAGACTGAGTCAACCTTGAGCC
Source organism: Arizona elegans (assembly GCA_022577455.1). Taxonomy (NCBI): domain Eukaryota; kingdom Metazoa; phylum Chordata; class Lepidosauria; order Squamata; family Colubridae; genus Arizona; species Arizona elegans. The sequence continues at coordinate 71,631,106 of JAKOOJ010000005.1, forward strand.
ATTCAGGATCAAACTGCTGGCAGTCAGCAGAATTACCATGCAATATTGCATTATAATCACTGCTCTACCAGTGATTAGACCAGGGCTCTATCCTGGTAATCATTTATTGCATCTATGTACTGCCTCCCATCACTACCAAGTAAAAGACCACAGTCTGTAGTATCTGTCTTCTTTCTTTCCAGGGTCAACAGGCAGTTCTGGTTGGCCTGTATTTTGATATTTCTTAGCCTTCCCTCATGCTTATGCTATGTACCATCCTACATGACCAACCTCCACAATTGGTTACATTTGATTTTGAGAAGATCCTGTCATTCTAACCATTCATATTGGAGTAATATTGTAGACAGACTCACTCAGTTAAACTCTGGAAAATAGAGGGATTTGAAGGGACAAAAAAACAGAGATGGATGGGAGGAAAACAAAGATATGTACAGAAAGAGTCCAGGATGAGAGTAGTCCAGCAGTCTCTGTTTATTCCTGCAAGACTCTCAGACAGGGAACTTGCTACTACACGTGCTCTTTCTGATTGTCTTTGTGAAATGTATCATGATTGTGCAAAGTAGAAGTTTTTCCACCGAAGCATGTTCCTTCCATACACATTTGCCTTTAATAATAATAATAATAATAATAATAATAATAATAATAATAATAACAACAACAACAACAACAACAACAACAACAACAACAACTTTATTGTCATTGTACGTGTATACACAGTATACCCATAAACGAAATTCACTTAACACCCAAAGACCAGGTCCAACACACATAACAATCCCCAAACACCCCCCACCCACCCAGTGGTGGGTTACTCCTGGTTTGCACCAGTTCACAAGAACCGGTAGTAAAATTTTGTATTAGTAAGGAGAACCGGTAATAACATTGGCCAGCCACGCCCCCAAACTGGTCCCCGGCCCACTCGCCGCTCACTTACCCCACCTACCTCATCAGAAGCTTTTTTTTTTTTACTTTTAAAAGCATTTTTTCTACAACCTCTTCGGCTGAAAAAATGCTTTTAAAAGTAAAAAAAGAGCCTCTGATGATCATGCAGCTCAGCTGGGATCGTCAGAGGCTTCTAGAAGCATTTTTTTTCTGCAACCTCTTAAGGTTGTAGAAAAAATGCTTTTAAAAGTTAAAAAAAAAAGTTGGCCATGCCCACCATCATATTACCCCCCAAGCGATGCCCACAAAATAAGCCACACCCACAGAACCGGTAGTAAAAAAAAATTAGAACCCAGCCCTGCCCCTACCCACCCCAAATTCCCCACCCCTAAATCACCCAAACATCCATACAACAGACCAAGTAATGTTGTCCAACAGCTCACTGATGGTGGCCCTTTAGTTCATTGTTGAGTGCAATTATAGCTCTGGGATAAAAACTATTCAGAAAACATGTGGTCCGAGTTTTAATTGTTCTGTATCGTCTGCCAGAAGGCAACAGTTCAAAAAGATTGTAAGCAGGATTGGAAGAGTCTCTGAGAATGTTATGCAACTTCCTCAAATAGCGAGATTCGAAGATGTCATCCAGGGCTGGTAGCTGGAGCCTGATGATATTCTGGGCAGTTTTAATGATTCTCTGTAGAGCTTTTTTTTCAGCTACAGAGCTGCTCCCATACCATGCAAGAATGTCTTTCTGTATATAGAATAGTTTGGCAGGATTTCGTTATCCCTGAATTATTTTAATCCCTGTTCTCCTCTGTCTTGACCATCAAGTAAGTAAGAGTTGGCTCTAAGAGCCTGCAGGCACACATTTTTTGAGTTTACTAATCTACATGATTTAGAGCAAGGATGCAAACACCCATCCAACAGTGTATGTTCTAGTAGGTAATTTTTATCTCATAGCCAAGCAGTTTGCCCATGTTGCAAATACTGGATCTTGAACTTTCATGGAATATTTACTATATGGAATACTGAAAATTGCTCAGGATTCAAAGGGACAACAAATTTTTAATTAACCAATTCAAACTAAATTTTAAAAAATGACTGCTTTAGCCACCACACCTACCTGCTAATCTGTTGATTGCTCCATAGATCAGTAAGGGACAAGTGAATACAAGAATAAGAATCCAAGAGAAGGAAGAAGAAGAAAAATAGAACCATCACTGAAAGAAACATAGAGACAAAAGAAGACTGATTAAGTCAGAGATGGTAGATGAGACTATAGAACAAGAGTGTCAAACTCGATTTCATTGAGGGCCACATCATGGTTGTGTTTGACCTCGTGGGAGAGCTGGGATGGGCGTGGCCAGGGTGGGTGTGGTCAGCTCAATATCCCTTGTGTTGGGGGTGCCTGTGGCATCCCGAACACTCAGCCAGTGAAAACGGGCTCCTGAGCTCCGTTTTCAGCTGCAACGGCCTCCTGCAACCCTCTGTCATTGAAAACAGAGCATGCCACATGCAGCCCTCCCAAGCTCCGTTTTCACTGGCAGAGGCACTACAGGCCGGTCCTTTGCTGTTTCCAGGGCAGCCCCATGGGACAGATCTAAGCACCCCGCAGGCTGGATCCGGCCCATGAGTCTTGAGTTTGCCACCCCTGCTATGGAAGCATGCACTAACAGAGGAATATCGTTGTTTGCAGCTATGACAAACTGGAGCATAACGTGTTAGCAATGTTTTCCATAAAGTAGAAGTGTAACATGATTGCTTCAAAAGGTGGCATGTCATCTGTCAGAAAAGGAAATGCCACTGTACCAGCTTCTTCAAAACTCCTGGAAGCTACTTTAGAGTACAACATGTCACCCATTCATTTCGTTGTGCCTGCCATAGGGCCTCAGGCACAGATTAGACTCATTTCTCCAGCCATCATAAAACAAACATTTCTTCAGTAGTTTTTCTGCCCGTTTTCATTCCATTTGATGAAAGAAAATGTGCTTTAGAGTTTTTTTCAGAAAAAAAGAGAGAGAAAATTGAACAATTGAGGTCCATCTGGGCAGGCTTGGGTGTGTTTGCACTTGTTCAGTTGTGAGGCAGCTAAAGGGTGTGTGTGAATATGCTCTATTCCACGGCACAATCATTTCATCTGGGCTATGCAACCTCCGCAGCTTCCCACAGTTTTAATTAAATTCCAAAGCAAGATATAAAGAGCTAAAGTTCTGTTAACTGATTCTATTTTTGATCCTGTTATCCATCTTTCCTGGGTGGAGGGAAAAAAAACTTCCCAATGTAGTAAATAAATCTGGATTCAAAAATTCACTGCCATTGATCTGCATCATGTTTTCCAGGAATGTCTGCAAGTTTTGTGACAGTGCAGCCAAAGCTCTGCCTGGTTTTTATGTGCATTGTTCATGCACATGCAACAAACATGTACATGCAATACATATAAACACAATGTGGGGCTTCAATTTTCATAGCTGTGCTCTTTCTTGACCATATCTCATGGACAGCTATTGCTATTTCTCTTACCTGCCACTCAAAATCTGATTCCTTTGCCATGTAAATGCGGATTGTACTGAGTACTTGCTTTTTGCACACTTTTTTTTAATAAAAAAAACCAAACAAATGAAGAGTTGAATAATTTCTGGAGCACAATATATCTTCAACATCTGACTGATTTATTCCATACAGTATTTGAGCATATTGCACACCAAGTCAACTCTGCAGCTTACATTTACCAACAGCTGTTTTTCTTTCTTGGAGCAGATGGTGCGTTGAATGTTCCGTGACATAATTCACATTTGCGTTATCAGTCACAAATGCTAATGTGTTGGAAGCAACTGCATTTTTGTGTTGAGCTAAGATATATTTAGTAGCCACAGCACTTTTTAGCATCTTTTCCAAAACTGTTTGTTAGTTCAGTCAGTAAAAGTCAACTTTTCCTCAAGTTGGGTGGATAACAGTAGCGTTTCTCTTTCTGTAATAAAAGAACATATTTATTCACCATCTATTTTTAACTGATCTTCTTCCATCACTCTTTACATTGATTAAGAGGTCGTTGTTCCTTGAATATTTCAGTAATTTAGATCTGATGCAGCACTAACTTCTAAAAACATTTCTCTGAGAAAAAGCTGTGGCATAGTGTTAATTTATTTCTTCAGTTTACATGCATAACTACATAATATCTGACCATATGGTATGAAGCAACACTTACTTAGAAAATGTCACATCTAGTTTGGACTCTGGGGTGATTTGAATGCAGAGTACTCATCTCGGTCTGGATCCTACCTCTTTCATGAACTGTCCATTCATTTAGCCATTCTAAGAATTAGGAAATCAATATACTGTATGCTTTATGGAAATTTAAATGTTTCACGTATTTATTTTCAAGAGAAATGTGTGATTTGCCCAAAATAGAATCTGTCAAGGCACAGCTAATTTTCATTAGTATCCACTTCAAAATGTTTCTTGGCTCAAAATGATGTCTGTGGGGAAATTGTACATGAAAAACATATATTGGAAAGGATACAAAATATGCATATTTGAAGAAGCTGCATACACAAAATGCATATTTGCCAAAGGAATATATAAATATATTTGAGAAAGTGAAATAAATGTATTTTAAGAGATGTTGCAAAAAAACACACATATATTAGGAAAAGATGTATACAAAATATGTTTAGTGGAGAAATGACACAAGACAGCAATTTCATATTGCATTTGTGTGTTTATTTTAGTAATTTATAAAATAACTTGTTGCATTTACTAATACTTGAATGGATCTCCTGCTAATGTAGACTAGATTTTGACTGATGCGGTCATCTCTATTCTATAGTCAGTTTACTCAAATCAAACTTTCCCAGATACTAAGGCCTGGGCTGCCCAGCATTCAATCATGTCTTGTTTTCAATGAAATAAGCTGAAAGCAAAAAAGAAGCAAAGAATCCCAGAACAATTGCAGCGAGATTTTTTTTAAAAAAAAAAGTGGGGGTGGGGGAGTTAATTTCCAAAGCTGGAAAAAACCTTTCTTGTCCGTCCTTTTCATTGCTCATTTAAAAACAACAACAGCCTTCCAGTTTTATGGACACAGTCCAAATCATGCTCTTACAAAGTTTATTTAAGGTATATAAAGTGAAGATAAGGATGTTAGAACCAACCTAGGAGAAATTTCCTGATAGTTAGAACCACTAATCCGTGGGTTAAGGTTAGGGTTCTTCTGCCTCCAGAAGTTGTGAGTGCTCCAACACTGGGAGTTTTTAAGAAGAGAGGGGACAAATATTTGTCTGAAATATTATAGAGTTTTCTGCTTGAGCAGGGGATTGGACTGGAAGACCTCCAAAGTCCCCTCTAACTCTGTTATTTTGTTTCCTGAATATTCATTCCCACAGTCCTCCACTAGTTATGGCACTAGGTCCCTTGGGAGTTATATGCTCTGATATCTATTATCTACCTACATACCCATCGGTCATCTACCATCTATCTATATCCGTCTATCAGTCAGTCAGTCAGTCAGTGTCTATCTATCTACCTACCTATACTGTGCCATCACAGTACATGTTCCTTTCCATCTTTTTTTAAAAAAAATTGTAAACTTTTATTAATTTAAGAAACCACAAAATACATTTATAAATACAAGTAAAACAATATACAACAAGCATTATCTTAATGACATCTAAATGTAATGTCTGAATTATTACACTATCAATAACCTATATTCTTCAGTATATATTCTTTCTCTCACCTTATATAATGATATTATTTTATTGATATCTGGTATTTCTTTATTAAATTTCATTTGGTATAGAAATTTATTTTACTCTTTTGAGATCTTCCTTTTATTTGATTTTTATTTCTTTTTTTTCCCCTCTAACCATTAATACCACCTTTGCCAGACCAGATAATATTCAGATTCTTTTTTTCCTTGAATTTCCTTGGTAAGTCTATCTATCTCAGCACATTCCATAATTTTAGATACTATTCTATCTTGAGTTGGAACTTCTTCTTGTTTCCAATTTTGTGCATATGTGATTCTTGATGCAGTCAAGATATGTGTTATTAAATATATTATTTCTTTTTCATATTTACGTGTAGGTATTCCTAATAAGTATGTTTCCATCTTAACTAAATGGTTCATTTTTATCTTAACAATTCTTCTTCTTTCCAGAATCCTTCTTGCTCCTATTACCTTAAGAAGCATTGGTTTTTTTGAAAAGAAAGAGAAAGAGAAAAAAAATCAAGAGTACTAAAAGTATGAATTGTTCAAAAGTAAGATCAATTTTCGCTTAAAAATCATATAGCGCATCAACAAATATTACTTGGGCTTCATTCCTGCTTATATTGTTCCAACATAGAGCAAACAAGTGAAAAAGTGGATTCTGTTCCCAGAAGTTTTCATAATGAAATGCAGGAAAAGCTAGATTGCTCTTTGTTTTTGTTTTTTCTAAGTGGTTTGAGGACACCTATAATATTGTAAAGCACACAAGCGTGCTGCCATCATCTCACAAATAATATCAGGCAAGCTAGGAGGGAATGCTTAGAAAATGGACAGTTTTCTGAGGATGCTTGCAAATAAGATGATTCCACTACAGATAAGCAGAATTTGCCAAATGTTAAAAAAAAATGCTATTGTTTAATATTTAAAATCTATCCATGGCACAGAAAATGAAAGAATATTTATCTATGAACCTTAATGCTTGTAAATTATCTTACAAGCATTAAGGTAGTATTACCATGTGGTTTATTCTTTTTTCACTCTCTCTCTTTTAAAAATATAGTTGTTCAGCTTCCCATACATGACTTGACTATTTCTTCCATTATTTAAATTTTGAATGTTAGATCTTTCACCCCTCCTTTGTTACTTGCAACATATGTGATCTTCTAAGACGTACGTATGGTAGCATTCATAGTCACTGTCTAACTTGTTTTAAGGCTGTATTCAGGACTATGAGTCAGTTTAAGTCAAGGATTTTTTAAGGGGTCTGTAGCAGTGGTGAAATCCAATTTTTTTTACTACCGGTTCTGTGGGCATGGTTTGGTGGGCACGGCAGGGGAAGGATACTGCAAAATCTCCATTCCCACCCCATTCCAGGGGAAGGATATTGCAAAATCTCCATTCCCACCCCACTCTGGGGCCAGCCAGAGGTGGTATTTGCTGGTTCTCCGAACTACTCAAAATTTCTGCTACCGGTTCTCTGAACTGCTCAAAAGTTCCACTACCGGTTCTCGAGAACCTGTCAAAACCTGCTGGATTTCACCCCTGCTCTGTAGGTTTCAGTAGACTCTGAAAGAGCTCACTGCACACAAAAAAGTTTTTTAAAAACTGATCTAGATAAACTATTCTGATTTATTCCTGATACCACAACATAATTTGTTAGGGTGGGGGGGTGGAATCATATTTCTAGCAACATTTTTTTAAAAAATCTCACTGCTTTAGAAGTGTTTAGGTAGGACAACTTGCCACAGCCAACTCAATGTGGAACAATTCACTGCTGGACAAGTCAACGCTGTATTAATAATTTTTGTCGAAATTATTGTAACTCTTGTATTTCTGAATTGGCTTTATTTTATTATTATTGGCCAGATTTCCATAGAAATTAATTTAACTTTTGTATTTGTTGAGTTGTCTTGCAGTGAGTTGTCCCATGGCAAGTTTTTGCATTCTATCTTTAGACTGTGTGTTTCTTTCCTCTGCTCTAAAAGAACTGTACTACCACCACCCAAAAGGGATATTTTTGCTGTGCTTCACCCTGCTTGGTCCTGTCCTTTCCTAGTTTCTCTGTTATCTTATCACTTGTCCTACATATTATGATTGGGAAATGTTAGTGTTGGCAAACCTTTTCATCACCAAGTGTCGAAATGGGGGGGAGGCACATGCACGTGTGTGTGCCAGAAACCAGAAGAGCAGCTGTCCAATGTCTTCCGGTTTCCGGTCTTCCAGTTTCTGGTGCACATGCACGCATAAAGACCAACTGGCTGGTGTGCATGCATGTACCAGAAACCGGAAGATCATCTTCCCGGCTCATGCACGTGCACCGGGCAGCTCTTCTTCTGGTGCTCCCTTGTGCACGAAGGCCAGCTGGCTGTTCCAGCAGAACCCAGAAGAGCAATGGGCGATGGCTCGTGTGCCCAGAGCGATGGCTCTGCATGCCACTTCTAGGTTCGCCATCACAGAGATAGGTAGGCAGCTTGTACACAAGAGTACCTTTGAGTTGATATTTTGGGGTAGATTGTGTGCCTTTCTCTCTTTTTTCCCCCTTTCTCTTTCTCTTTTCCTTCCTTTCTTCCTCCCTCCTTCCTTTTTTTCTGCCTTCCTTCCCCCACCCCATCCCCACTCTAGTTTAAATTACTTGGATTGGTCCCATAGTTCTTCTGGGTATGGTATATAGTGTGGAAGCCTTGGTGCTCTCTGAGCTTAATGGGGGTTTTTTTGCAGGTGTGCATTAACATCATCATTGCACTGATGATATTACCTAGTTTGGTAATGAAATGACTGCAAGAAAGCCACCAAGCTCAGAGAGCACCAAAGACCCCACAGTTCAACCCCGAGCGACAAATATTCTCTTCTCTACGGTATATAGTCTAAGATGTGTCACTTTACTACATGCATCAATTTACATAATAACGTATTTGAAGATACAAGTACTTTGGATTTAGGTATCATGCAGCTGTCTGCACTCTTGGAGTTACTTAAGGATTCTGTGCATAATGTTGTTCAGAGTCGCAAAGTTCAACCCCCACTCGAATGGGCTTTTTCTAGCAGATATGAAATGCTGAACAAGCAACCTTTGGCAAGGAAGAGTAGAAGTGCAGAAAGCAAGGAAGATAATGCTGTGAACTTTTCTAGTCAAAAGCTATGCTTTGTCTGCAAGTGGACTAAAATTATCTTTGCAATCCAGCAGCTTGTCAAATGAAATTTAATCTGTTTTGAAGCTGGGATGGGAAGAAAGCATTCCTACCGAGGAAAAGCAACATAGAAAATAAGTAATCCAAATCTGGCATATGCTGTACTTGAAGAAAGTGATGTAAATGAATTTATTCACTAGCATATCAACCGATTCCATATGAAAGTTATGAATGTAGTAAACTGTAAACCGTGTATTATTTGATTTAATGATGTGCTGTCAAGTTGCTCTTGATTCTTTACAACTACATACATTCTCACCAGGAGAATCTATCTCCATCTTGGTCCTTGAGGTCTTTCAATTGCCACTGTAATTAAATCCATCCACTTTGCCTCGGGTTGTCTCCTGTTTTTTATTTTTATCTTTCCCAGCAATATAAACTTTTCCAAGAGGTAATCACATAATTCCCCCATATGCAAACATTGTTTAGATATACCTAACCCTAGTTAACAAAAGATGCAAATCTCAAGTAGGTCCAGATGTTGAGTACATATGGATTGGGGGCAGGGGGGAGTTGTGAAAGAGGATCCAGCTGAGATTGTACAACAGCCTTTTGTCTCCAACACACCTTGGTAAGGAGAAATGTCAAAAGCAACTCTCCTGCCACTTATTCACTCATCTCCTGACTTAAAGATGAGTTTAATTCTAGTGACATTAGTTATTCTAAATCCAGGATAAAATGGGTCTAAGCTGTGGCATGAGACAAATCATTGCCTTATGTATTCAGGGTTACAGATGAAGGGAAATTGCTGCAAAGCCTCATGGAACTAAATTTAACTTTTTTGCTCTTATTGCATTTTACAGTGTGTTAAGTGCCAGTATCAAAGAAAGTTACTCTAAAATTCAACTTTTCCAATGAAAAGAAAACACAGTGCAGAAAGGTGAAACTCTATGGCTTTTCTTAGCTTACTAAAGTGTGTGTGTGTGTGTGTGTCTGAATAGAGGAACGGAATATATTATTTGGAAGTAATAGTCACACCAGCGTGAATAGTTAAGATTGTACTCATCTTAAGGAAGATGAAAAAAGAACATATTGACATTCAGAAACACTTCAAAAAAAAACACAGAAGACAGAAGGGGGGAAAGTATCGCTTATCTCTCCAGTCAGTCAAGGAACACCAAAGAAATGATGGCGAAGGAAGCCTTCAAATTCAATCAAATGTAGTACTCCACAGTAGGCCTGCATCAAAGTTCCATCTCATGGAAGTTTCCAACCAAATTACATGGAAATCCAGCTATAATCATAGCTGTTTTCAGCGTCTTTGTCTAATGTTGCCAAGATCAGATTCTTTCCTCTTGTTCTTGAACGTCTTTGCCTCCACCTGCCAAGGATGAGATCATCCAGGTTTAGTGAGTATTTGTTTGTTATCATTGTACTGAAGATGAGAAAGATCATCCCTCTATGTAGGCTCAGGTATTCCATATCAAGTATAATACAAGACGCAGTATAACCCTTTAGTGAGTAAAATAAATGCTTAATTCTGTTTTACAGATTCAACCATTGCCTTCTGGCAGAAGATACAGAACAATTAAAACTCGGACCACATGTTTTCTGAATAGTTTTTATCCCAGAGCTATAATTGCACTCAACAATGAACTAAAGGGCCACCATCAGTGAGCTGTTGGACAGCATTACTTGGTCTGTTGTGTGGATGTTTGGGTGCTTCAGAGGCAGGGAATTTGTGGTGGGTGGGGGGGTGTTTGGGGATTGTTATGTGTGTTGGGCCTCGTCTTTGGGTGTTATGTGTTATATGGGTATGCTGTGTATATACGTACAATGACAATAAAGTTATACTTATATTTAGGTATTTAAAGTGGTAGGCGTCATGAACCTACACATCACTGCCCAATCCCTTCTAGCCAAACGTTTCATGAAACCAACCCCATCACAGAGATGGGCGGAAAATGCCAAGATGGTAGTCATGACTATGGAAACAAAGCCCTATTTATATGTCACACATAAAAATGGGGTGACGCTTCAATTATGTGGTTGTGGGTGCGACCTTGAGTTTTTGGACTCTCCCCCAACTATCCATGCAAAGTTCCAAGAGCATATGACATTTGAAGCAACAGAGCTGCTCTGAACAATCGCAAGCGGGCTCTTTATGCCGATTCTTTTTGTATTAGGTCAGACTCGGTTCACAATCTTTTACAATCAACTATGCTAACAGGTTTGAATGAATTCAAACATGCACTCTTTGAAATAAGCATAGCCAGTTATCAATCTTTAGCATGAAAATAAACGTTTGTTTAAATTTTAAAATAAATAAAAAGTAAGTAAAGTGTTTTGCTATATATCAGGAGTCCCCAACCCCTGGGCTGTGGACCAGCACTGGGCCACGGCATGCCGGAAACCATTCAGCACGAACAAGCAAAGCCCCATCCATGGGATGCAGGCAGCACATGAAACCACGCCCCCTCCGGTCTGCAGAAAAACCTCTCTCCATGAAACTGGTCCACGGTGACCAAAAGTTTGGGGCTGCTGCTCTACACCACATACATACACTGTACTTTCAAGCAACTTTGCAGTTACTTGGGAATTTAATGATCTGATTGTGGGGTTCTTGGTGAGTGGTAGAGTATCCTAGAGGACACTTTGGCCTCCCAATCAGGAGGCTATGAGTTCAATCCTAGGTAGAGGCAGCTATTTCTCTCTCTGGGCACAATGAGACTATATCTGCTGAACAAAGCTCCGCATTGGTGACAGGAAGGGCATCTGGCCATTAAAACACTCTGCTAGCTCCATTCAGTTGCCCAGACTCCACCCAGCAAGGGATTATAGAGTCAGTAAAAGAAGATGATGATTGTGGTGTTCTTGGTGCTCTCTCTCTTAGTTTGGTTTTTTTCTTGCAGATGGTTCATTACCCAACTAAGTAACTTCATCAGTGCTGGAAGGAAGTAGGGTTTTGTTCTCTGTTTATAGGCAATGGCTTGTCCTGTCAGTATTGATGGAAGTATTCTTGGTAGTTCCTTCATTAGGCTGTTTGATTGTTTGTCTGATTCTTTCTCATTGTCTAGCTTTAGTGTTTCTTGAAATGTCAGATTCAATAGAGGTAACAGTTTTTGAACAAATCCCTCCTCTTCTGAAGCCTTAAACCAGCAGAAGCTGAGTCTAGAGCAGGGGTGTCAAACTCAAGGCCCGGGGGCCAGATCCGGCCCATGGCATGCTTAGATCTGGCCTGCAAGGCTACCCTGGAAACAGTGAAGGATCGGCCTGCAGTGCCTCTGCCAGTGAAAATGGAGCTTGCGAGGGCCGTGAGTGCCCTTTCAAGCTCCGTTTTCACTGGCAAAGAGTTGCAGGAGGCTGTCCCAGCTGAAAACGGAGCTCAGGAACCTGTTTTCATTGACAGAGTGCTCAGGCCACCACAGGCACCCCCTGACATGAGTGATATCATGCTGGCCATGCTCATCCTGGCCATGCCACACCCAGCCCCCCCAAGGTCAAACACAACCTTGATCTGGCCCTCAATGAAATCGAGTTTGACACCCCTGGTCTAGAACTTTGTTTCTCAGAAGTCTTGAGAGCCTTGATGGTACAGTGGTTTAATGCACCCTGTTATTAACACAGCTGCCTGCAATTTCTGCTGGTTCGAATCTCTCCAAGGCTCAAGGTTGACTCAGCCTTCCATCCTTTCTAAGGTAGGTGAAATGAGGACCCAGTTTGTGGGGGCAATAAGCTGACTTTGTATAAAATATACAAAAGGATGAAGGCTATTGCTTAACGCATTGTAAGCCGCCCTGAGTCTCTGGAGAAGGGCGGCATATAAATCAAATTTAAAAAAAAAAAAAGTCAAGGATCTGATCTTTGGAAATATTTATATTTATCAAGCCAACAGCTCAAACTTGCAATAATAATCCTTCACCATATGATCCATGCTGCTACTTATTATTAGGTGGGGAGGAAATAGTAAGTTTTGGGGTTACCTGAAAAGTAGCAGACTAGATCCAGAGAATCTGAAAGCAGCTTTGCACCATCACAGTGCAAATTCCACCCTTATTTCACATGTGCATGACATCATGTGAGACCCTAACCAAAAGGTCATTGTTGCATTGTGATGCTACAAAGCTTGGTTCCTCATTGCCTCTTCACTTGGCTCCACCAAGAAAACCCTCTTGCAACAGGCCAAATCATTTGGAGCAGTGAATCTATGCAACTAATAATGGTTGTTAATCTTGAACAACAATGGGTTTCTTAATCTATTGTGTACTTGGGGTGAGTTAATAAAGGAAGAAAGCATAAGGCTGTCTCTGCGATTCCCACTGAAGATGTCAGTTTCTCTACAGCCTTCTTTTTTCCTGAGGCTGCTAACCTGAGGCAGCCTGCAGGTGAGATATTCCAATTTTGGAAAAAAAAAAAATCAAGCTTCTCAGGAGTAAACAGCTTACAATAGTTTAGCTTAATTGCATTTGCATAAATTAATTATGGATACATTTTCACAATCAAAAGTGGCATTTTGATACCAGGCTCTAATTAATCTAATTCAACAGGACATAATTATGTTCCAGTGTCAAGTTCAAAATTGAACACTGTAGTACACGGAGATAAAACTTGACTTAAGACATGGCCATAATTCTTTACATTCACAGACTGAATAATTCAGATGAATCTGAACATAGAAGCTGTATTTACCCAAACCATTACTGGTTCCTTTATTTATGCAATACATTGATTAAATCATCGCTCTTCTCAATTCAATTTCTTGATCACATTCATGGACAAATGTATCAGGCGAAGCTTGCGCTATATTTGCCATATTTTAACTGGCATATTTTTCATTGTTACGACAGATCTTCGGGAACATTTTATTCATGAAAATGGGGTTACATTTCACAAAAGTACTCCAGGTTTTCCTTCTCTCTTTTAATACATTAAAGTCTGATGTTGGCATAAAGAAATATGTACTGGAAGGCGTTTCTGACAGTCATGTTTACTAACACATATTTCTTTTTTTAGGGCTGTTCTTTAAGAACGAAAGAAAAGCTGCGTGTAAAAATTACCTTTCAAAGCCATTTTCCAAAACGTCTTTTTGTTCAAGCTGTTTGTTTTTTGATGTTTTGCATATGTGAAATCTCTGAACAAGTCGGGTTGCCATGGAATTGTTAAATAAGGATGTTGTTAGTACTGGGAATAAATCAGTGGGTAGAGGCCCATATGTCCTGTAATACTCACCAGACAATAACTGCAACTAGATAATTAGAAAATATGCAGTTAGGGACCATATCCTTGACCAACTTTAATGGGCTTGATAGCTCATTGGAGACTCCGTGGTCCATCATTTTAAATGATATTATAGGAATTGTTGGGTAATGTGATGTTTTGGAGGGTAAAATAAAGCCTTTGATCAATTTTTTTAAAGGATTTAACAGATTAAAAGAGTTGGAAGGGACCTTGTAGGTGATCTAGTCCAACCACCACCACCCCGCCCCAAACGGGAGACCTTACACCATTTCTGACAAATGGAATTCCAGTCTCTTCTTGAAAGCTTCCAGTCACGAAGCTCCCACAACTTCTGAAGGCAACTTCTGTTCCATTGGTTGATAGTTCTCACTGTCAGAAAATTTCTCCTTATTTCTAGGTTGAATCTCTCCTTGATCAGTTTCCATCCATTATCCCTTGTCTGGCCTTCAGGTGCTTTGGAAAATAGCTTGACCCCTTCCTTTCTGTGGCAGCCCCTCAAATATTGGGACACTGCTATCATGTCTCCCCTGGTCCTTCTCTTCACTAGACTTTCTTTCAGCCCCAGTAATAAGTCATGGAATAATCATACTATGATTTTGAGGAGTTCTTGCATTTTTATTTTTATTTCACAGGCAGTCCTTGTTCAGCCTCCACAATTGTGACCGGCAACTTAAATGAAGCAGTCACTAAGTGAAACCAGATCTGTGCTTATGATCTTATTTCAGCTGTCCCAAGTGGAAGGAGTGCTCAAAAAATTCCTTTTCATCGTCATCATTGTAATTGCGAATGGTCGCTAAATGAGACAGACAATAAATGAAGACTACCTGTATTATGCAAACTATCATTTTAAGTCTGCATTCATAAAGCAGCACCACAGGATCAACACAGCTACAAAATCAATTGTAGCAATGCAAATGGTTAAAAAAAAAACTCTTTATAAACCGAACGGTTCCCAAAATTGCCCATATTGCCCATATATATTTGTCTCTCGTTTGAAAAGAGATTAACTCAAACCTTGATACACAATGCAGAGAAACAATCTACAGATGTAACTCAGCTATGCATCTCACTTTCCGTCTGATGTTTAAACAATGTTGTTAGACAACCTTCTGAGCTGAAAAATTCATAATCATTAATATCTAGTTATAGATTCCAATATTGGGATTCCAATACAGCTAAAAATAACATATATGCCCTCAACAAACAAGAATTGATCCAGAGTTATATTAACAATTGTTGAGATCAGCATAAAATGTAAATATAATAGGATAAGACTAAGGGTTGATGGTCCAAGTCTGAATTATATCAACTTCAGCAGGTTAATTGCAAGCAACCATCATTTGTTTTACCAAAACAGGATATTCAAGCTTGTTATATCAAGGGCCATTAATAAATAATATCAATTGATCCAGCTTTCTATAAAGAAAAAAATATTGGTTTAAGGACTGCCAAAACTTAAAGTTTTGTGAAACATCAGGAACAATTTCATATAGAACAGATAAATTAAATTCTTAAATTGAACACGATGTCAAAAAAGTACTCGGAGTTAATTTCATATTTTTAATTCTGTAAAAAAAAATTAAAATCAACCTCTTCAAAGTAATAGCTCAAAATACAGATGTATTGTAGACACTATGTTTAAACTAACCTTATTTAAATCCTGATATCAGCATCAAATATCAACTGTTTGCCTTATTTTAGTAAAACCACTTACTATTTTATGCTAATCCTTTAGGGCCTGATTCAACAGAATATACAAACAAGAATCTTTGGCATCAGGTTAAACATAATCTTTACTTCTCAGAGCTATAATCCTATAAAAGAAAACAAATACAAATATATAATAGGGAGACAGAGAAATTGAAAAGTTGTACAGTTAGTACTCGGTATATCATAGATGAAGGATTAACTATAAAAAGCAGAATATATTAAGTTCTTTTAACAAAAAGGGAAAGGATTTAAGAGTGTTTTTAAATGTCTGAGCTGAATACCAATGTGTCCACTATTTTATTATTTAAAGATAAAAAGCTGGTAAAAGTACTATTGAGTGAATAATATCTAACTTGCTCTTTGTTGTACTCCTGATATTCAATATTTAAAAATATTCAAAATGTTCATGTATTTTTCATTTTACTTCTTTAGCCAATTCTTTTTCCCCTTAAAAACCATGCTCCAAATGTTTCAGTTTGCCATGCTGCTTAAGATAAAATGTACATGGACACCATTCTTGCTTAAATTTGGCCAAACATCTGTTATGAATATATGCCGTTAATTTTGCCATTGCTGCTTAGTTTCCAAGCTTAAGCTCCCAATGGTAACACATCCCTTTTCCAAAGTTGCACTAAGTTTATACCCTCAGGACTGTCAACATGTAACATGTTGTGGATTTATTCCTAATTTTAAAATCTGACTTGCATTCAAAGTTAGATTCTATAACTTTTAGCATGATGATTCAGATCATAACTTATGATTTTCTGTTGGTGTATATCAGAATTTCCCAACATCAGCAGCTTTAAGACACATGGACTTCAACTCCCAGAATTCCCCAGCCAGCAATAGGGTCCTCGGTTGGGTTATATGGAAGACTGAACAAAGGAATTACTGGTATTCAAAACTTTTAAACAGTAATCACATCCCCACAAAATAAACATCCTCAATATTTTTTTTGCAATTTTTTTTTTACACGTGAAATGCTAGAATTTCAAATGCATGGTTGCAGGCATCATCTTGAATTGTGGTCCACTAAATTTTGATTTTTATTCTGCCAAATTATGTTTCTATCATGGGCATGAATGTCCATGAAACAGGGGCAGGGGAAAGAATGAAAGTAATTGGCAACAGCTATGTTTGCAGAAGAGTCAAAGAAGTCAAGACGATAGCCAGGACCATCTGGTCAACATGCCCCTTTGTCCATGCATGTGATATCAACACGTGCAAAAAAGTTAAGAATTTTGAACGGTTGCAGGTTTGATAATATGGTTGTAGATGCCATCTTGATTGACTCTCCATGATGATGCCCCTGTGACAGATCCATAAGCAAACGCTGCAAAAGGACAATACTGTACTAGGAATAGAAATCAATCAATTTGTTGCCTGTCTGAGCTAATCAATGTGATCAATCAGATTTATAATTTAATATGGACCAGGTTTACCTCTGAATAAAATCACCTGCATTTATCATATTTCATTATAACAAAATGTCTCCTACTGTACTCAGCTTTCTGAAATAAATTGCCGAGATAAATAAGTTCAAGCATCCATTCTGTAATATAAGAATTGGAGAGAGAGAGAGAGGGGGGGGGGAGGGAGGGAGGGAGAGAGGGAGGGAGGGGGGAGGGAGAAGGGGAGAGAATTTGGACCACTGCATTAATAGAAAAGTTAGTGTATAACTTTCAAATTAGTAAAGGTTTGATTGGCCAAACTAATTTCTTTACTTAAAATTTATTTACTAACATTTATATCATATGTTAGCAAACCATGAGTTCTTTCTTGTATATGGTTTGCCTAAAGATATTTGGAACAGTTAAAGTTAGAGTATTTCTGTGTGTTAATTATTTTTGCATAGTTAGCTATTTATTCCTTGTTCAAGTAGTTATTAAAATTAAAAACAAGAAAATATTAAACATTAATAAGCTGAAAATGCAGTAGGATACCATTCTATTATTTGGGCCTTTCAGGTATGTGTTAGAGTGCAGGAATTCTAAAATTGCATCTGGAAGTACATCTGGAGGGCACCAGGTTGAATGTCACTCCACAGACATTCATTTTAAAATATGTTATCTGCATGATTTAGCAATCCCATTATGACTTCCTGCCAGTCCTTTCCCTTTGATTGTATGGTTGTTACAGGAACAGGAAATTAGAACAAAGGAAACATTTCAAAATATCAATTGCCAACTATTCTAAGGAAATCCACACCTACAACAAATATCCATGGTGTATTTAAGATTTTTCTTTCTCAATAATGATAAAGATATGCTTTGCAGGTAAGTAAAACTTTGCTTTAAAACAGTGAAATGATAAAATCTTATTAGATTTTCTTTAGGCATTTCTTTCCCAGGGTTCAAGGTAATCCAAGCCAAGGTGTGAAAATATTTCTTCCTCATTTGCAGCACTCAGAAAAATTTTCTGGAAGGAGAAAAAAAGCTCAGTTTAAATAAAAGGAGACAATTTCTGAAACAACTAGATCCATAATTAATGTACTTAGCATTTGCGTTGATCTTGGCAAAAATTTGATAATCTGACTGTCAAATTGCAAATGAAAAACATGTTCTTATTCTGCAAAGTTCATGAATACAGAAAAGCAAATAAACAGGGTTCTTTTTTTTCCCTCCTAAGATGTCGTATTTTTAATTTGGCATCAATTAGGTCTCTGCAGAACTCTTACTTCATTTCAATCAATTATTTCATAAATATTGCATTTATGTAACATATATTTTCATTGACCTTTAAGTATACTTAATACAAAATGCCTGTTTTGCAAATGATTTCAGACTATGAATTCCATTTCTGTAGTTCTCATTATAGCTTCACTGATCAATAAGGTACAAGAAGCATGAAGTGAACAATTTTAATTAACATTTTAATCAATATATGATTGCAATTTCACCAAGCTCAAATTTCATACTATATCAAAGCAGAACTTGCTTTTTAAAATATATTCTTAATACTACAAATGTGATTTAAATGTTCAAACAGCACACAAATGTAGTTTTCCATAGTTGCCCAAGAAGCAAATCCTGAATGCAAAATAGGATTTTCCAGTATCTTTGCTATTTTTTTTTCAATGTGTCAATTTCTTAATCCTTAAACTAAGTGTAAAGTTGAGGTCTGAGTAAGCTGAATACATTATTAATTAGTTATAAATAAGAATGCATTCTTTTTTTCTTTTAACCCTTAATCACTTGCAGCTGGGTAGAGTCGGGGCAACTGAATGGGGCTGAGCATTTACTGGCCAGATGCTCTTCCTGATGCCTATATGGAGTTCACAGCAGACAATTACTCATTGCCCCAGAGAAAGAAATATCTGCTCTTATCTAGGATTAAACTCACAGCCTCCTGATTGTGAGGCGAAGGCTCCACCTCTAGGCCACCATGCTGCTCGCATTCAAATGTTTATTAATAATTAAGAAATTAATTACCAGAACAATAAGCCTGCTTCCTTTTTTTGTTTAACCTCCAGGGTTGCAACTGAGCGTTTCTGCCTTTAATTCAAAATGTGTGATCAGGTTGCATAACTTATAGCTTCTTCTATTGCACTATTAGAAAGCTGCCAAAGAAGGAGGAAAAGATGGAACTGCACGAGGAGAATCTGGTCAGAGACTTTACTTTTGTCTCTTCGGCTTTAGAAGGCAGGGATGTGTTTCTGAGTTGAAACCTGGAGATCCTAAATTTGAGATATGGGGAAGTCTCCATGTTTGCTTCTTGAACAA
This sequence comes from Arizona elegans, assembly GCA_022577455.1. NCBI lineage: Eukaryota > Metazoa > Chordata > Lepidosauria > Squamata > Colubridae > Arizona > Arizona elegans. The sequence goes on from JAKOOJ010000005.1 coordinate 71,650,491, forward strand.
TGTATGTCCACGGCTGAGTCAGTCTTACCCTGTAATTTTACCATCTTTACTGCAAAGGCAGACATTCAGTTCTATAACATCCCTTTAAAAAAAAGTGTACATAATTTAACCATCCCTGAAATCTTATGCCATAGCACCTACTATCCGTGAATGTCTCAACTCTTTCCATATTAAAATGCAGCAAGTAATTTAAGGCAGGAGCAACTCAGGTATTTCCTGGATCAAACCTCCCATGTGTAACATAGCTGACAAATTTAAGTCTAGAATTTTCTTCCCATGTCATTTAGAAATCAGGCAGAGTTCCATGCCAGCAAAGAAGAAGTTAGGAGAAACTTAGAACTTCACTTTATAAAACAGGGCCTGCGGGTCAGATCCAGCCGACCAACCGATCCAGGGTGCTTAGATCTGGTCCATGAGCCCGCCCTAGAAACAGTGAAGGATCAGCCCGTGGTGCCTCTGCAACAAAAATGGAGCTTGGGAGGGCCATGTGCTGCCCTCCATTTTAGCAGAGGGTTGCAAGAGGCTATTGCAGTTGAAAATGGAGCTCGGGAGCCCGTTTTCGCTGGCAGAGTGCTCAGGCTGCCACAGGCACCGCTGACACAATTGATGTCAAGATAGCCATGCCCACCCTGACCACGCCTACCCTGTCCCCCCGAGGTGAAACACAATCCTGATGCAGTCTTCAATGAAATTGAGTTTGACACCCCTGTTGTAAAAGATTACTTTTGTTCACCTCCATGAAGACAAACCACGCACACACATACAAAGATACATAGAAACATTACATACTGAATGTTCAACCCTACAAACAGGTTTTAATTCCCTCCCATACCTTCTGGTTTTACCAATTTTCAATCAGTAGGAATTTCTGTCATCCACCCATCATAACAATAAATAGTGTTCGAAATAACAGAGCCAAAGAGATGGACAAATATTACTGTTTACACACACAAGATATTACAATAATAGTCTAATGCCCATGTTTAATATAAAAGAAGAGAAGTAGAAAAGGAAGCAGCAACAAAGATATCCTATAGCACAGCGGTTCCCAAGCTTTCTGGCTCTGTGGACTGGCAGTGGCGGTGGCGGGTGGTGGGAGAGGGGGCGGTTTCGTCCATGTCTCCGCTGCTTGCACAAATGAAATTTTGTGAGATCTCATGATTGCACACCACTTGCACAGCCCAGTTTCCAACAGGCCACATCCAGTATTGGGCCATGGACCAGAGGTTGGGAACCCCAGCTATAGCAGGTACAATATATAAATATTATTGTAGATTAGAGAGAGAGAGAGAGTTGAGAGACAGAGAGAGAGAGAGAAACAGCGAGACAGGTAGAGATGAGAGAGAGAGACACACACACACACAGAGAGACAAAGACAGAGTTAGAGACAGAGACAGAGACAGAAACAGAGAGACAGATAGAGATGAGAGACAGAGACAGAGACAGAGACAGAGACAGAGAAACAGATAGAGATGAGAGACAGAGACAGAGAAACAGAGATGAGAGACAGAGACAGAGACAGAGAGACAGATAGAGATGACAGAAAGAGAGAGACAGAGACAGAGACAACAGAGACAGAAACAAAAATAGACTTTAATATATACTGTATATATGTAGAAAGTATAGATTTCATCTCTGTCCCATTGGATTTACAAGGCTGTATGGAATCACATGGACATATATTTATCAGTCTGTTTATGCTTTCCACTGCTACAACATCACAATGCCTGTTACAAATTAGTAGGGCTTATATCATGTCAGAGTGATGCTGTTTTTATCAGATCAAGCTGTTTCACACAAGCACATCTCTGGACACTGCTGTTTGACTTCATTTTCATAACCAATAGTTTTTTAACCAGCCCTGCCCAAATTATCATTTGAAATACATGGCATTAACAACAACAAAACTCTCTACAGTTAAAGAGACAAGAACAAATAGATTTCCAATCCTTTCCTTCCATTTCCATTTATCACGACCTCAGGTAGATCCAGCCCTGAATTTAGATAACTCAAAATAATGTGCAAATTAAAGAACACAGAGCATTTTCAAACTGAATTAACAAAATATAGATTGATCCTTCAAGCAAGAAAGTTAGTCATTACCCCTTTTTAATACAGATTTTTTTTTCCTGTCAAGTTTCAATAGGATATTGCTTTCTGCAGATTTTTTAAGACCAATTTTAGCCAATCAAGACTAAATGTTTTTCAAGTCACAAGCTATCATCATGAATTACTTTAAAGTCACCATTTCAAATTACTCATAGAAGTTAAAACTACAATAATCTCTGTGAGTTCATAGCTGGAAATTACTACCATGGATGTTCCATTTTGGCTAGAGATTTGATGTGTCATTAAATGAAGTGCCTATAATGAGAATCAATCTCAAAGAGCTTTTTTTGACATTAAGCTCCATGGACTGCAATGTCAACAGCAGGGAATCTGTGATTTGGATGCATTTTATTCAAACTTCTGATTCATTCATTTCCAGTTGGTTCAGTGTCTAAATATGGATGCATTTCCCCATGACAGAGGGGGAATATGTCCTCATGATTGATGTTCAGAGAAGCATAGATGTCCACATTTTCACCAAACAGAAGGATTCGAAAAGCAGTGGGTTCTGTCTGAACTAGACTCTGGAGATGCAGGAATCAAGTCAGCAAATGTTAATTGCCATTCAAAATAGTTTGAACCCAGGAAGTAAGGAAGGCAGGCATCCATAAGTCAGTGGAAATGAGCCCCCGAAAATGGAATAACCATGAGCTGTGAAATAGTTGCAAAGAGAGAGGATAAAAGTCTAAAACAGACAAAGGAAAGTATGAATGCCAACTGGCCCAATTAACTGAGCTCTTTGGAAGAATGGATATGCAATAACTATAGCAGCACTATAAAAAAACCATCCAGCTGACTTCCACATGTTGCATTTACATGCATTCCCATTGTCTATGAGTTGGCAGAAAAGTATGTCCACATACAATTTATATTGTACTGCTCCCGTGATTGAGCTAAATTCTGTTCAGCAATGAGCACAAAGAATAGTTCTTTCTTTGCAGATTTAATTCAGAACAGATTCAAGATGGCTTTCTAGGATTTTTAGGCTTCCATTTCTCTTCTGCCCAGCTTCTCCTGCCAGAAGGAGAAACAACCACCATTTTCCTTAAGTGCACCAAACCAAACACAACACAGAGACACCCAATATTATATCACCTCTTCACATTCTGCAGGCAAAGTAGTCATCACTCATCCCCACCACACCTCTATCATCTCAGAATGCTCCTTTCAACTCACAACATCCTGCACTGCCACATCCTGCTATAAAGGTAATCTTCAACTTACAACCAGAATTGGGACCAGAATTTCTGTCTTGAAGCAAAGCTGTTGTTAAGTGAGTCTTGCCCCATTTTACAACCTTTTTTCCAGTGGTTGTTACAGGAATCAATGCAGTTGTTAAGGAAATTAGGTGCTCGCTAAGCAAATCCAACTTCCCCCACTGACTTTGCTTGTCGGAAGACAGCTAGGAAGTTCATAAATGGTGATAATCTCACCCTAAGATGCTGCAACCATTATAAATACATCCTGGTTGCTGAATTTTGAACATGCAAACATGGGAATGCTGCAATAGTTGTATGTGCAAGGACCAGTTGTAAGTAACTTTTTTTAGTGCCTTTGTATATGCAAACACCAGTTGTAAGTCAAAGACTACCTGTACCTATTTTGTAAGAAGGCCTCCAAGGTTCACAGTTGTTATTGACATACATGACACTTTTATATCATGACAGCCTCCAACTTGGTTTTCACGTTAGCCTTTTTAACTTTTTTAGGACATGCAGGCAACTTAGTGGGAGGCAGCCACAGAGGCCTACAGTCAGGAAGTGGACAATTCAAGTTTTTGTCATGCTTGACTCGCTATGCACACTCCCTCGCAAGTAGACAACAGAAACAGGGAAATGGATTAGGTAGATTTGGAATGCAAGGGAAGAAATTGTGGAATGCAAGAGCCCACTATTGCCTGATGTCCTGATGCCCAAGGTCGAAAGATCATTTCCCAAAACAAGTTGACTGTAATTGATTGGTGGATAGTGAACAGTGGGTGGCCCAGGGGAAAAAAGGGGGATTTTAACTACACTGCTTCGTGTATGAAAACTTCAGAATTGGCTTCACTTCTTCTGTGCCTATGTGGAATTATCAGTAAAGTTATAGTCTTGGCAAAATAACGTCCCAGAATTTTCTTTTGCTGTGAATGCAATAGGACAGTTGACAGTTTTAGTATTGTAATCAAAAGACTAGACAACCACCAAATGTGCATCACCCACCCAACCTGGTTATGACTGAGTGACATTTTCTTCTGATATAAAAAAAGGGGGGGATTTAATGGATACCGTATGTTGGTTATGCAAAGTTCAATGTGTTGAAATATCAAAAACAACATTGACTGTTTGATTTATGAGCCATAGAGACCACTCAATGTTCTAGCAGAAGTTCATAAAAACACAGTGTCTATGAAGCGTATAATCCAACTGGCTTGTAAATTATCACTTCCAGGTGGTAATAATCACTAATGAGTATATATATGTCAGGCATTAATTAGTTTTTTTTAATGAATAAGATATCATAGGAAAACAGTAAAAATTATTGGTAGGAGCATAATCCAAACAAAAGATGACAGTGAGACTTTTAGGGAAATAAAGCTTTATCATTAACATCTAGGTTTTGTTCCTCTAAATCACAAATGTGGAGTTTCAGGTTTCCCCTTAAGAATGAAAAGCTGCTTTGATTCCTTCTTTACCAGAATACACCAAATATATGTCATTGATCAGTAGTCATGGCAAAATAAACATTAGACAACAAAGGATTATAAATGTCATAATAACACTCAGTATTTCACCAGTCCAACTAAGTGGTAGTTCAGCTAAGGCCTGGCAAGAAAAAGAATTGAACATTATTTCATGCATGTAAGTTACATGACAGTCAAGTTATATATCTAAAAATGGGATTGAAGAGTTTAGGCCAGGGGTCAGCAACCTGCAGCTCTGTTTCACCCCTCTGTGTGGCTCCCTGTCACTCAAAATATGCATCACAACCGCCAATGTGCAACACCCACCAGCACATGATTTATTGAGCTTTTCAACCTCCGGTAGGCCAACCATGGATAAATCCAAGAAAAGAAAAGTTTCAGAAGAAAACAGAACATTTAATTCAACTATATATGCTAGTTTTGTGGCCGCTCAAGAAATAGTCAGGCATGGGAAGGGTTCTGTGGCTCCCAGTGTTTTCTTTTCTGTGGGAAATGGGTCCAAATGGTTCTTTGAGTGTTTAAAGTTCCAGACCCCTGGTTTAGACAGAAAAATCTATCCCTCTCAGGTGCAAGGAACCATAACAATTCTATGAACTGATTGGGTTTGCTTCTTTATTGTTGCCTGCCTATTTACAAGAATCTTGCCAGATTAGCTGCATTCCCTTTGGGGACTGCTAGATAAAGGCTTCAGGGATTTTTTTGGGGGGGGGGCAAGTCTCCAAGTTTTCCTCCTCTGCAAGAACTCCAATCATGCCAATTTCATCACTCCCCTCCCTACTGTAACGCTCTACCACGATCCATTTGGATAACAATTAAAACATCTATCAGGAAATAAACTGAAATAAAAATGAAAAAAGATATTTGTGGATTCAGGAATTTGTTAGATTATAAATATTTAATAAAAAGTGAAACCCACATAATTTGCTACCACGCTGGATTTATTTCTCCTAAAAATTTAAGAACAGATTTAATGATTCCTATTAATTGTATGGACCATTTATAGACTTTGGCCAGAAGCCATTGGCTTGTTACATCAGCTAAATGCTACCCTTCTGGATCACAGATCTGTAAGCGTTCATTATGCTCACAAACCAAGACAGAAGAGGAAAAAAAGAAAAAAAAAGAAAAAGTAAAGATAATCTCTGTGATACAAGAGAATGGCTGAGGCTATTGCATCTAAGCAAACATGGAAGTTTATTAGATGTCCTCTTGAAATAAACTCCATTATGTTATTTCATACTCTTTAAAAATGGCTCATGTCCTCAGAAGTAGACCTTTTTGTTCACTTACAAGGAAAGTCAATTCCATGTTGCAAATTCCAGCAAATCACAGCAAGGTTTGGGCCAGAAGTATCAGTGGGAATGGGGGTTTAAAAAGGAGATAGGTCTCCATTCATATTCCCTTTTTTTTTAACTCCCTTCTCCCCCTGAAGACATCCCTGCTTCTCTCTCTGACACAGAATAATTTTATAGTCTCTGTTGAGCCTTGATAGAAATTTTGGAAGTTCTGGGTAGGTATGCACTGATGCATGGAGAAACCTAAGAGAGCTGGGAATTAATCAAGGAGCACAGATTCCATTCATGTACTTTCAATATCTTTTGCACGCATAAATTAAGCTTGTAGAAATGCACTTGAATAGATGGAGTGATCAAATCACACCCTGTTGCACAAATACCTAGATGCTCCTTTTATTGACATTCAGTTTCCTGCAACTCCCAAAATAGCACTTTGAAAGGATTTTTCCCCCTTGTTCTCATATTCATTTCAATCCTCTGAGTCTGCAAAATTTGGCAGTATATCTCCTAAAGCACTGAAGAATGAATAATACCGAGCAGAAACATTAAAAAGGGAGATCGTACTGTGGTAACTGACAAGCCTGGGGTGAAGATAACCAGAGAATGAAATACAGTAAATGATCAATTGGAGAGAAGCCCAAAAGTCTCTTCTCTCAAAAATGATTTTCTTGATTCATTTCAATCTTCAATCAAGAGTTTGGACTGGTTTTGGCACTGAAATTGCCTTGGTGGCCCATGGCATTATCTTTGCTGAGAAGAGAAAGTGACATTATATATATTCTTCTGGACTGGGCTTCTTCAAAACTTGCAGCCAGGATATTGTAATAAAGCCATGGTGATTTAAATAAAGCAGTGGTTAGAATGCAGTATTGCGGGCTAATTCTGCCAGCTGCCAGCAGTTCGATACTCACTGGCTCAAGGTTGACTCAATCTTCCATCCTTCCGAGGACCCAGCTTGTTGGGGGAAATATGCTGACTCTGTAAACCACTTACAGAAGGCTGTAAAGCATTGTGAAGCAGAATATACATTTGGAAGTGCTATTGTTATTGCTAAAAGAAGCTCTGATAATCTTAAAACCTTGTAGTAGCTCCCCTCATCTGGTTGTCTTCAGATGATACTCAGTGGTTGCTGGTCAACTACATGGCATTTTTGTGCTGAGGTTCTGCAAGACTGGGCTTTAGCCTCCATGCTGTCTAACATAGCAATAGCACTTAGACTTAGAAATAGAAATAGAAATAGAAATAGAGTAGAGTAGAGTAGAATAGAATAGAATAGAATAGAATAGAATAGAATAGAATAGAATAGAATAGAATAGAATAGAATAGAATAGAATAGAGTACAGTACAGTACAGTACAGTACAATACAATAGGAATTCTTCTTTTTCCCTTGGTTTTCTCAGGTAGGAAATCCTAAACCATTTCAAACAAATGGTTGTCCAATCTCTTCTTAAAATATAGCCTTCAAATGGGATTGAGAGACTTTATATGGTAAAAACATATGGCTATGTCCCCATTGCTCCAGTGAAGTTATCCAACGCAAGTAGCATCAGCTATATCAGCAGCAGAATTTTCTAGCTCAGCATTTCTCAGCCTCAGCAACTTCAAGAAGTGTGGACTTCATCTGGGGAATTCTGGGAGATGAAGTCCACAAATCTTAAAGCTGCTGAGGTTGTGGAACACTGCTCTAGACTATTTGCTATTACCTAAAGGGGGATAAAATTCATTGCCCTCAGACTTCCTTTTAAAATTTTGTGCAGGTTTTTGCACAGTTCACACAATGGATGAGAATGCAAGATAAAATTAATTTGATTATCAATCTATGCAACAGCAATAAATCAAGTTGGAACTCATCTCCAATGAATTCTACCCAGAACCTCTGAAAAGACCTAATATATGCCCCGATCACATTTAGTATCCAAAACTTTTCTGAAGGACACACATTACAGCTTCTCCTAAAAATGATTTCAAATGGGAAAATAAACAGAGGAAAAGTATACGCAATAATACAAGGGTCATAAAACGGCAGGGCAAATCCAATAGCATTGCAGTTATGGCTTTTATTAGAGATGAAATATGTAGATGGATAATTGGCTGACAAGGAAAGTAGCTTCGCTAAATGTATGGGAGGCAGCAAAAGAAGCAAGGGCAACTGCAGGTCATCAGAGCTAGCAGAAATGAAATAGAAGTTAAAATCCAAAAAGGAAAATGGAATAATAGCATGATTTTTGTGTGCGTGTTGTATCAAAATGGGGGAAAGGCAATCGTGCGCTGGATTGTACGGTATATATTTGTATGTTTTTCACTTTGATAAAATAGTCTGCATGGGTAAACAATTGAATTTGCCTCAGGCATTACACTACGCAGCAAATGTAAATTTTATATTTAACTAGTATTATTTCATACAAATATGCACATATAGCTCCTGCTCTGAAATCTAATCTACTCCAAATCCAGCAACAAATATAATGACAAATGTATTGGAAGGAAAGCCATCACTCTTTCAAATAAGATTATAGCAAACTCTGAACAAGGAATTTGGGAACATAAGCCATCAACTATGAGCCCTTAAGAAACATCATGAGACACTGTATTAAAATATGCCATGGAATTTATTCTGATCATTCTGATTATGACTACATTTTAAGCTAATGTGAATCAAGATCATACATCCTAGTTCATTTTATCATGAAATAAATTTTGCAACCAGAAATAAACACAGCTGTATAAATATATAAAATGAAAGCTTTTTTGCAATATGTAATTTAAGAATAGGCATCCTAATTAAGCCATTATTTTTTTAAAAAAGTACAACAGTAGATTGACAAATTTCTGGAAATCATCCAGATGATTCTCACTTCCTTCCAAAATGTTTATATGCGCACCATGTTTTAATTCTATTTTATCTGAGTCCACATTTCATTAAAGAACCTTTTCTGTCATGGCACTAGAGGTTGGTTTTATCAGGTTCTGACCAGTTCTGGAGAACCGGTAGTAAAAATTCTGACTGGCCCCACCCCCATCTATTCTCTGCCTCCCAAGTCCCAGCTAATTGGGAGGAAATGGGGATTTTGCAGTAACCTTCCCCTGGAGTGGTGTGGGAATGGAGATTTTACAGTATCCTTCCCCTGCCACGCCCACCAAGCCACACCCACAGAACCTGTAGTAAAAAAAATTGAAACCCACCACTGCATGGCACATGCTCTTTTCAACATCTTTTCCCAGGAATTTGATGGTCCCTGGCCTTGTTGGCCTTTCATCCCGAGTCCTAGGAATTTCAATGTGTGGTTTAACCTGTGCAATGGTTGTGCTGATCTATCATTTTCATCTGGGCTGCAAATTACATGTGGTTTTTTTATTGTTTTACATATTTTACATATTTTATAAGCTTATGGGGAGTCTGATGGAGGTCCCACATCAAACTATAGATCACATCATGACTAGCTGTAAACTGAGGGTATATATCGGTCCAGTATCTGATGTTTCTTAATATAAATAATGCTGCACTTTGATGGTTAGATGGCCTAGACATTGGTATTTGAACCTAGATCATATTAACATTTCTATTTTACTGGGTTCTACTAATCTAGATGAAATGTTAATATATATTGCTAGTCCATGTATGATATGCCATACAATCAGTTAATCAATCAATATGAGGAGATGGGGAATGCAGAACTTGGTTTGAAAAATACTAACTGTAAATTAATTTGTCTGTCAGAGTTCTATATTCAGTTTGCATAATGAAGTACAACTCATGTAGAAAATCTCTTAAACAATGCACAAGCAGATTTGCTCACTTGACTGTAGAACTGTGCATACAAATGAAGGCCACCTATTGAGTCGTCTTTTCCAGTCAAAACCCAACTGAAGGAAGAAAACAAAGCAATTATCTCTTCTTCTTTTTTAATTCTGGGAATAAAACAAAGACAATTGTCTTTCTAGCATGTTTAGAATAAAAACATTCCGTAGTCCGTGGTGGATCTCCATGTTGATCCTGATTTCAAAATATTTTATTGCAATTTTGAATTGCAATTTGAATTGCATATTTCTCTTGAAAAGAGAATCAAATGCAAAAAGAATTTAAACCTGCAATATCCAACAAATTAATTAAGTCTGAACTTGTAATTGATTCCCATGTTGTTGAGGACAACATTCTTGGAAGTACTTGGTCTGAGACTATGTGGGGATGACCTTGAGATCAATAGTCAGAAGCCATTACAAAAGCATCAAGAGCAGAACCATTGCTTAAAGTTTGGGGAAACAGATAGGAAAAGAACTAGGCTGACTCCTCCCTGACTTACTGGGATGTAGGGTAGGAAGGAAATTTAAAACACAAGGCAAATCTACAAGATCTTATGAATAGAGCCTACCACAATATAGTTTTAATCTTCTTGTGGAGTCAGTTTCAATTTCTAGACAATGCTTGAAAGGTTCATATTGACCAGAACTTCCCCTTATGACAAAATAGATGAGACACAGTGGAAGTTGAATCAACTAGATTCTTCCTTCTTTAAAGAAGGGCCATTATATCCACTGCCATATCTAATTGTTTATATAGAAACGATGGGAAAATATGGGTTAGACAGCATCACCACCAGATGGATTTGTAATTGGCTGACCAACCACACTCAATGTTTAGCCCTTAATGGAAATGCATCTATATGGAGGAAAGGGAGCAGTGTTGTCTTAGGCGCAGTGCTCTTCAAAATCTTGACCAATATCTTAGATGAGGGGACAGAAGGGGAACTCATCAAATTTACAGATAACATCAAGCTGGCAGGAATAGCCAATATTCCTGAAGATAGGCTCAAGATACAGAAGGATCTTGTCAGACTTGAACACTAGGACCTATCTAATAAAACGAAATTCAATGTAGACAAAAGTAAGGTTTTACATTTAGGCATGAGAAACCCAATGCACAATTATGGATTATGGATTAATGGCTCAATAGTAGTAACTGTGAGAGGGATCTTGGATTCCTAGTGGACAATCACCTAAACACTAGCCATGTGCTGCAGCTGCCAACTCAGTCCTAGGCTTCATTAATAGGGGGTTAAAATCAAGATAATGTGAAGTATTAATATAACTTTATAATGCCTTGGTAAGACCACACTTAGAATATTGCATCCAGTTTTGGTCACCATGTTATAAAAAAGATGTTGAGACTTAGACAGAGTGCAGAGAAGAGTAACAAAGATGATTAGGGGACTGAAGGCTAAAACATTTGAAGAACAATTGCAGGAATTGGGTATGTCAATGAAATGTTTAATGAAAAGAAGAACTAGGGGTGATATGATAGCAGTGTTCCAATATCTAAGGGGCTGCCACAAAGAAGATGGGGTGAACCTATTCTCCAAAGCACCTGAGAGCAGACAAGAAGCAATGGATAAAAACTAATCAAGGAAAAAACCAACCTAGAATTAAGGAAAATTTCCTGACAGTTAGAACAATTAATCATTGGAATGACTTGCCTCCATCAGTTGTAGGTGCTCCAACACTGAAGGTATTTAAGAAGAGATTGGACAACCAATTGTCTGAAATGGTATAGGGCCATGATGGCAAATCTATGGCAAGCGTGCCAGAGCACACAGCACACAGAGGGACACAGCACCCTCTCTGATGGCACGGAAGCCGTCACCCCAGTTCAGCTTTGCCGTGCACGCGTGCGCACCTCCCATGTCCAGCTGGTCTTGGATCTCTGCCATGCATGCAAGGGGCAGGGGGCATGCGGGGGCCCTGCATGTGCATGCATGGGGGCAGGGGTGTGGGGGGCACATACATGGGGGTTGCATATGCATTGCATTTTGGGGGTTCAGGCACATGCACGCACATTGAGCACTCAATCCGGAAAAGGTTAGCCATCACTGGTATAGGGTTTCTTGCCTGAGCAGAGGGTTGGACTAGAAGACCTCCAAGATCCCTTCCAACTCTATCATGCTATTATACTAATATTTTTATTTGCACAATACAAACATTCACAATACTTGTAGGCCACATTAGGAAGATTATTATTCTCAAAGATAAGATGCAAATAATGATTAAGAGGAGAGGAGGGGAGGGGAGGGGAGGGGAGAGGGGAGGGGGGGAGGGGAGGGAGAGGAGAAGAGAAGAGAGGAGAGGAGAGGAGAGGAGAGGAGAGGAGAGGAGAGGAGAAGAGAAGAGAAGAGAAGAGAAGAGAAGAGAAGAGAAGAGAAGAGAAGAGAAGAGAAGAGAAGAGAAGAGAAGAGAAGAGAAGAGAAGAGAAGAGAAAAAGATATTTAGATTACAGAGGATGCTACCCATGCTAATCTTGACTGGTTTTAATATCATCCACAATTTATAATTCTACAAAAGAAAATGCATATGTTAAATAGGAAAAAAGAAAGAAACCAAGGGGGAAAAGTAAAAAAATAAATAAAACACTCTTAGAAAAAAACAATTAAAACATTACTGGAAAACTGTTTGATTTCAATTTCTCTCCCATTGTACTCAAGTAAAACTTCCAATAGACATATTATTCCTGACTACAGTAATTTATTTTGCCCTTAAAAACAGTGTCTAAATTTGCCTTGTGTGATACATGATAGCTAGGAGAGCCATTCTTGCTTAAATTTGGCGTGCTTCTCTTCTGAATGTGGACTGTTAGTTTTGCTATTGCTGCTGCATATTCCTCAGGTTTGGTTTCTGGTCTGATATCATTGGAAAATGTCTCTTTTCCAATACTGAGTTAATTTGACTCCATCCAAATTTAAGGTCAAAGGTAGAATATGTTCCTCCCTCCCTAGAGTCAGCTCTGTAGCCTCTGGTTCAAATAACATATCTAGTACTTGAACCAATTGCAACTCATTTATTCATAAGAATAATGAAGATTCATCTTGGGAACTAAGCTTCTAAAAACGTCTTGGGAGAGTTAAAGTAAAAAGAATGGTGACAGGGGCTTTAATAAGCAGTCAAAGAAAATAGTTGAAGAGTATCAATTATAATGACATGCTGAATTGTTGCTTTTGGTTGTTCTGCCTAGTGTATTGTGTTGAACATGTGATTTCTATAGCTTTAAGAGGATTTGCACATTGATTGCATAAAAAGTGACTCTGCATTACAAATTGCCAGCCATAAAATTGAATCCTTCTGTAGAAAGCTTTGATATGAATCGCAGCGAATGGTCATTCCTTTTTATTGTAGATAAATGCCGAGATGATTTTAACTCTTGATTTCTAAAGCAGGCCAGGTGCAGAGAAACACAAATTCCCAGACTTGAAAGCCTAATTGCTGTTCTGCCCAGGGAAATAAAAGTAAGGGAAGCACTTAAAGGGAGGAAAATGTACATCTGTTTAAATGACTCAGTGTTTAATTGAAGTAATGACTATGGGAACAACACTGATCACATTGGAAATCAATATTATAAACTTGGAATCTTTATGTTTACTTTATGGCTAATCCAGTCATTACAGCAGACATCTAAACCAAACACTGCAGCTGTACCATGTTTAATTCATCAATATGTTCGCTCAAGACTGACTGCTTCTCTGTTAGCACTACATAATTTTAGCATCTGCCAAACTCCAGTCTGTAGCATTCCAGTTTTGTAAAGATCCTTTTTTTAGGTTGGCAAGTAAAGCTACTTCTGGGCTTTTTTTGATAATAAAATGGAGTATGAAAACAAACAAATCAACACAAACATTCTCAGTTGCTAGCAAAAGATTTGACAAATTAGGATGGTTTATTAGCAGTTTTGACCAGCTTTCTGTAACTTGTTGTCTTCCAGATGTGTTGAACTTCACCATGTATTATCTTCAGATAGAAAGCATTCATCTTGAACCTATTTGGAAGCCAGCAGGTTGAGGAAGACTGGTCATAGCCTATATATATGGGTCTCTAGAACAATTCACAATGGCCAAATTGCCATGGTCAACTCACCACAGCCAACTCGTCATGGCCAACTTGCCACAGCCAACTTGCCGTGGCCAACACACCATAGAACAACTTACCATGGCCAACTCACAGGAAACTCTGCGGGAAACGTTACACTAATATTACAGAAATGGTGGAATAGAATCATTAAAGAAAGAATGCCAAAGGAGGGACAAAATGAAATGTGAATGACAAAAATTTAAATATTTTTATTTATTTTAAATAATTAAATTAAATTCTGGGAATTGGTCCACAAGCCTTAAATTTGCCAAGGTTAGATATCCCTGCTGTTGATGGAACCCAGAGAATGTATCTCCTGTCAGACCTGATGTGGACCATCTTTAGAAATGCACTCCTTCCAATATCCTGGGCTCATTCCATAAAAGGTTCTATAAGTGACAACCAGCACTTTGAATTGCACCTGGAAACCTACTGAGTGCCACTACAACATGCAAAGCAAAGATGTAACCTGGGCATACTGGAGCACACCTATCATTGCTTGTGTGTCCACATTTCAGTACTATTTGCTATGTCCAGGTGTTCATATAGAGCACATTACAATAATCCAATCAAGAGGAGATCAAAGCATGACTGACTGTGTGCAGTGCTGCCTGATCTAGGAAAGGGTACAATTGGCATACAACCTGAAGTTGTGTAAAGTCTCCTGGCCATAGCTGCCATTTGCTCCTTGAGCAAGAGATATGAATCCACAAGAAATTGTGCACCAGATCTGTCTAAGACAGGGTAAGCCGTTTAGACTTAAGGATAGAAAATCACTGGGTCCAGGGAGCCCCCAAAGCCAGAACCATTCTCTCTTGTTAGGGTTGCATTGAAGGCAGTCCTTCACCATGGAGACCCCATAGCCTTCAAACCCAGGACAGGGTCTCCCCAGCATTGTTGGCTGGCCTGGAGCAGAGATTTATAGTTTAGCATTATCAACATACTGATGATAACTCACCCCCTGCTGGAAATTTTATATGGATTTTTTTTTTTTTTTTTGCTGAAAGATGAAAGAACCGAAATGATGATTTATAGATTTGAAGATTCAGAAAGACATGGATTATATGAGGAGCTGAAGGGACTTGTATAACATTCAAGAAGGAGGAGGGACAGTAAGATTCTACCGTAACCATCTATTAAAAGAAGATCAGAAGTCATTCATGTATTTTTTAATTTTAATTTTTTCTCTCTCTCACTTGCATGCTCTTATTTCTCTCTTTTCTTTTTTTCTCTTCATTCTATGAAAAATGATCTTAATAAAATGTAACTTTTTAAAAAGTATATCTCACCCCATGCTGTTGAATGACCTTCCCCAGAAGTTTCATACAGATGTAAATAGGAGTGGGGAGAACAACGAGCTCTGAGATACCCCACAAGGAAGTGGGCATGAGATCAATGCTCACCCCACCCTACCCCACATATTTGTGGAAGGAGGAGAATCACCATAGAACTGTCTCCAACTCCCGATACTTGTAACTTGTCCAGAAGTATACCAAGAAGATGGAATGGAAAACTGCTGAAAAGTCAAGATATTTGTCCATCAGGGATAATCCAGAATCACAGTGTTATTTCAGCCTTGTGCCCAGATATGAAACTCATGCTTCACCTAAAATTAGTACATTGCCCTAACATTAATACTGAAACATGATGAAAATTTAGAAGTTGCCTCTCATGATACACAAGGACCTGCAGAAAGCTGGTTATCCATCTAATTTGCGCAATCACCTGAAGTTATCCCAAAGCTGCTTTTTCAAAAGGCAATTGGATTTTTTCCTTGAAGACGCTTTGCTTCTCATCCAAGAAGCTTCATCGGTTCTGTTCAGTTCTCTTCAGAAATGAAGAAGCTTTTTGGACAAGAAGCAAAACATCTTTAAGGAAAAATAAAGTCCAGTTGCTTTTTGAAAAAGCACCTTTGGGATAATCATGACCTGGATGACTGAGAATCTCCATGGACAATCCCCACCCACCCGAGGTGTTTTTAAATAGTATCAGCACAGCCCATAATGGCCTGCCTCTGTTCATATAGATATATGCAGTATATTGAAACCAATTTCTGCCGCACAATCCAAAACCTAGAATTCAATGACATTTTATAACCAGTTTGCATAGCAACAATTGAAAATTTGGGGTGGGGAGGTTTGAATGCCAGACATGTCTTTAAATGATATGCATAGCAACCATGACAAGTATGTAAATTGCTTTAGCAAATTGCATCCCTAAGCTAGTAGAAAGGGAGTAACTTTTGTTACTACTTAGTAAACTCTGTTACTAAGTAGGTTCATCCTGGGACCCTTCCCAATTGATCAGCTTCTATAGCAGGCATCCTCAAACTAGGGTCCGCGGGCCGGATACAGCCCACCAATGCAAAGTATCTGGCCCGCAGAGTGGTGGGATTAAGCCCCGCCCCTCACCATGGGCCTTATCTTCCAGCAAGCCAGCTGGACGGCCAGCTGAGGGCCAGCTGAAGGGTGATCTCACTGGTGCAGCCTTGAAAAGTAGCTCTGGGTTTGTAAAGTACTGCTTTAAATTAAAAGTCTTTAGAAAACAATTTAAACAGGAGCTTAGGAAGGAGAAAGACAAAAAAATGGACTGTTAAATTGGCCACTTCCACCCAGTCACATGACCACCTAGCCACACCCACCCAGACAGTTTGGGCCCCCCAACAGTCTGAGAGATTGTGAATCAGCCCCCTGTTTAAAAAGTTTGAGGACCTCTTTTCTATAGCATCCATGTCAATAGTTTTCCTTCTCAGCATATTTTTTACAATCTGTCTTGCTGCAATACTTCAATACCTTATATGCAGTGCATAAGGCATTGTGGCTTATCTGCCTTATTGTTAATTCCAATAGCCAATGTTCTGACCCAGCCTTGGCAAGTAATGATAAGCCGTTTACTCATGAGTAAAAACAGGGCAGGAACAATCTTTTATTCACATGGATAAACAAAAATCAAACATAATTATTTCCAACAGACCTGGGCAAGAAATCTGAATTGCTTCCTGCATCTTAAAAGCGAATGGTTGCTAAGACAACTGGCCACTCACAAACCCCTACTAGTTATTTCCCAGCCAGGGAGGGGTTAGCATCCACGTTGGCTTTTCCTTGAGAGCCGGCTGATTGTTTTCCTTTGTTCTCCTCTCCTTTCCTCTCTGCACATATGCACATCTGGGATGGGCCCAGTGGTGGGATTCAAATAATTTAACAATTGGTTCTCTGCCCTAATGATTTCTTCCAACAACCAGTTCACCAAACTGCTCAGAAAGTTAACTACCGGTTCTCCTGAAGTGGTGCGAACTGGCTGAATCCCACTACTGGATGGGCCCCATCTGTTCCTCTCCCTCACTCAGCTCAGGCCCCGAAGACAGCTGCCTCTCCACCTGGGGGAAGATGGAAGGCCCCAGCTCTGCCTCTGTCTCTGATGCTGTTTCCTTATCAGAGCCTTCCAAAGGCTCTGAAGATGGCCCAGGCTCTCCCTCCACCTCCTCCTCCTCAGACTCTGCAGCTAGCTCTGCTGGCAGCTGACGGGCCACAATAGCCAATCATAAATAGAGATCATTGCATGTTTAGTTAATGAAGGCGGTTTTAGCCATTAGATCTTTTTCCAAATCAAGATAAGGGATGAGGCCAGGTGAGACCAGGTGAGACCAGGACAAAGAAATGCATGACACCAAGACAAAGATTACATTTGAATTAATTTAAATGTATATATTCTTAAAGGAATTAAAACGACCAGGACTTGCAAGTTGGACTTACAGAGTTTCCTTTGCTAATATAATTGTACCCTAGACTTTTTTTTTCATTAAAATTGTAATCTATTGTCAATTTTTTAAAAAGCGGCCTTGAACCCAGATGTGAACCTGAAATCATAGTTTTGCAGTCCTGTTCTAGAGGGGACCAGTCTTAATCTAGCACACAGGGTTTAAGCCTTTACCAGCTTAATTTGGTGTGTGTGAGAGAGATGTAAACAAATAACTGTCTCTTGTGTCTTTGTGTTTGTCATGAATGCACATCTCTGTGAATGCACATGAATGCACAGTTATGCAGCCTTTACTTTAAAGAAAATGCTGCAATGTAACTTAAGTGATGGGATCTACAATTATTTCCCATGGATTAATGATCTTTCATTTATTCAACAAACAGCAAACATATGCCCATTGCGCTATAAGATCCTCCTATATAAAAAGAAACACTTAAATATTCAATAAGATTACTTCTTTAGTTTCAGGAACTTTGCTCTCATTTCTCAACTAAATGAGGAAAAGCAGAGGTGATATGAAAGCACACAAATGATAATTAAAAAGAAGCTAGCTTCACATTCTTTTGATTAAAGGTAGATTCTGAAGCAAGCTATTCTCCACTGATGGGTTTTGAGAACAGCACCAGGATCTAAGACTGAATTGGGTTGTGGCTGATCCCAACTGGTTTTAAATATAATGTTGGCCATAGAGTAATTTCTGACATAATGATGCCCTGTCCTTAGTGCTGTACTGTGACATATTATTATAAATATTTAGGATTGGCATATGGAAGGTTGCTTGCAAATGACAGGGCAAAAGCACATACACTCACATCCTTACCCCAATCAAGAGTCAGTTTTAAGATGGCCAAGGCAATCCTAAATTGCAGTAATAGAGGGATAGAATCAAGATCACATGAAGTACTAGTACCACTTTATAAAGCCTTAGTAAGACCACACTTAAAAAACTGCATTCAGTTAAAATGTCCTATAAGTGGCACCTACCACCGGCGAGGCTAGCAAAAATGTTTAAAAATATGTCTACCGAATGTTGGAAATGTGGTCAAAAACCAGGCACATATTATCACCTGTGGTGGATGTTCCCAAAAGCAAAAAAATATTGGACGAAAGTACAAACTTGGTTAGAAAAAAATGTTAAAACAGCACATAGATTATAAACCAGATTTACTTTTGTTAGGCATAATACTAGAAAAATATGATAAAGGAAATGTATATTTCATATTACATGTTTTAACAGCAGCAAGAATTGTATTTGCACAACATTGGAAAAGTGAGGAAACACCTATGGAAGAAGATATAATTAAAAAAATATTGGACTGTGCAGAAATAGACAGATTAACAATGAAGATAAAAGAAAAAGAAGACACAGAATATTTTCAACCCAGACAGTACGCTGTTCATTAAGCACATATTGTATGTAAAGAGAAAATAATATATATTATTTGAGGGCTGTTCATAAAACATATGAAGAATGGTTGCAGGAACCGGATATTTCTTGTTTAGTAAAAAGAACTAGGTGTAACATGTTAGCACTGTTCCAATATTTGAAGGCTGCCACAAAGAAGAGGGGGTCACCCTATTCTCCAAAGCACCAGAAAGCAAGACAAGAAACATTGGATGGAAACTAACGAAGGAAAGAAGCAACCTAAAACTAAGGAGAAATTTCCTAACAGTGAGAACAATTAACCAGTGGAATGGCTTGCCTTCAGAAGTAGCGGGTGCTCCATCACTGGAAGCTTATAAGAAGAGACTGAACAGCCGCTTGTCTGAAATGGTATAGGAGCTCCTGCTTAAGCAGGGGGTTGGACTAGAAGGCCTCCAAGATCCCTTCCAATTCTGTTATTCTGTTATCTGTTATGGGAAATATTTGGCAGCATCTATAATTATTATCTCAAATCTAACATCAAGTTAGTAGGCCTTATTTAAGTGAAATGGATGCAGTATTTTTTCTATTTTGGATTACAGAGAGCTAAAGCCAAAAATCTACTAAAGTGTCTTTGGCATTGCATGGCAAATGAATGTGGGTGCTATAGCCAACTTTCAGTGGTGAGTTCTAATTCAGAAACCTTTTAGTACCTGTGCACTATTTCTTGTTTGCCTAACACACTGCAAAGCCTTTTCTATGATTTGTACTTTTCCCTCAGCAGTAAGAGATGATGAGGATCACCTCACTCTCTGAGAGATGCTCTTCTTGTGCTCACAATGAACTTGAGACCTTTTTCCATGCAATTTTTCACTGCCCTGTCTATACAGCAGGTGTATCCTTACTGCTTCCTAACAGTAACCAAAGCTGTTATCTTTCCTCTGCACACATTGTAACCTACCATCAATAAAAAAGTTGCTAAGCTTCTATTGGTAGTAATTTGCATAAAAAGGCATCATAAAAGCCAATGATGATGACACTGTGAAATGCCTTTTTTTCTTCTATCACATTGCATTTTTAACTTATTCAATTTCTATCTCATCTTATTTGATATTGTTTTATTCTACCTTATTCTGTTCTTATTCTCTTTTTCTGTCTCTCTGGTTTTTATATCCTAATTTTGGGAGTTTATATGACTATTACGCTATTTAGTTGCATTTGGTCATTACTTTTTTTTTTTGTATTATTATTTGGTTATCTTGCTGATCAATGACTATAGCTAAGTACATTTGATTTAATCTGCCTTGATTGATTGATAATTGCTGGAGATAGGCTAATTGTGCAAGTCATTTGAAGATTATTTTATACTGCATTCATGGAAATATAGCATTCTGATCATAAGATATAATAATCGCACTTTATTCTGCACTGGCCATATCTGGAGTGTTGTGTTCACTTCTTTCAAGAAAGGAGATAATCTGGAGCATGTTCACAGCAGAACATTCAGAATGGTGAGCGAACTGACATAATTCTATCAGAAATGATTAAAAGTGTTAGACAAGTTATGCTGAGATCCCAGTTGTTGAACCAGCTAATAAAAAAAACAAAACCTTCATATTTTTTTAAGAAGAGTAAATTACACTTTTATCATGTAACATTTTGGGAATCAGTAAGAAGAGAATGGGAGAATGTTTAAAATGCCATTTTTATTCATTTTTCATTGCTTTCCACATTTGAGGTTCTTATTTAATTCTGCTTAGTATGCTGCTAAATACCATATTTTCTTTATCCTTACTTCCCAGATAAAATCTAAAATGAAAGAATGAACTCATATGTATACATTAATAACCAATCTTTGGAAAGGTGTTTCAATGCTGACAAAGGAGATTACAATCATTACAAGTGTAGCTAAACTAGGACAGTATAGGAACAAAGTAATCTCTGCACAAAACAGCTACATTCTTCCCTCTTTCTAGATTTTAGTGGGTTTTTTTATTTAAAAAACCCAATTTTAATCAGTTATCACTGACGTGCCCAATGTAATGGAATGTGTGGAAAAAGAGGGAGAGAGATGCTGTCCAGGAAACAATCAGACAAGAGAGGCAGGAGCTCCCAGTGGCTTAATGGTCAGAGAAATAAACTTGGGAAGCATTTGCCATAAGGAATCCAACAGTCAAAAGTGCTGGCAGGAAATTTGTACCTTTAGATTTGCAAGATTCTGTTAATGTAGCCTTACAATAAAATAGAATTAATTCATCTTGTCATGTTTCCGGTCCGTTTACATAGAAGGACGGACACTCTATTTATTTATTTTAATTTGATTTATATGCCGCCCTTCTCTGGAGACTCAGGGCGGCTTACAATGCGTTAAGCAATACACAACTCTACTTGTGAATTCAGAATAAACCTTGCCTTAATTGTCTCCCATTTATTTAAAAATGCAATTGGAATTTTTCAGCCAATTACTAAACCAGCAGCACTATTAGCAAGATATCTGCCAAGCACCTTGCTGTTAAGATTGGATGGTTCACAGGCCATTGACTAAGGAACAAATCAAATTTCATACAGTGTTATATCAAAAAAATAGCAGAGTTGGAAGGGACCTTGGAGGTCTTCTGATCCAACTCCCTGTTCAAACAGGAGACCCTACGCCATTCCAACAAATAGCTGTCCAATCTCTTCTTAAAAACCTACAATGATGGAACACCTACAACTTCTGAAGACAAACCATTCCACAGGTCAATTGTTCTCACTGTTAGGAAATTTCTCCATATTTTTTGGTTGCTTCTCTCCTTGTGCAGTGAGCAATCTCCTTGCATACTTCTTAAAAGCTTCTGTAAATTTGTATTGCCCCAGGTATATGATTTTGGGAGAGCAAGCATCACTGAGCACAGTGAGAATTAACTTTTGAGCCAGGGGTTTTCAAACTTTTTCAAATGGTGAATCATCTCCTGAACTCACAAAATGGCAGCTGTGACATTTTTCATGGAAAACCATTCCTACCAGTGGTGGGTTGTTCCCAGTTCTCTCCGGTTCTACAGAACCAGTAGTAAAATCGGTGGGAGACTCCGCCCACCCGGCACGACATCATCACTGGTGATTGCACATGTGCAGAAGATCCCACTGCGAACCGGTAGTAAAGGTAAGTGGAACCCACCCCTGGTTCCTACCCTTTTCAAAATACCTTAAGAAAAATGCTATGGGTGCCCCAAGATGAATTTGAATTAACTTTCTCTTCTCTTCTCTTCTCTTCTCTTCTCTTCTCTTCTCTTCTCTTCTCTTCTCTTCTCTTCTCTTCTCTTCTCTTCTCTTCTTTCCTCTCCTCTCCTCTCCTCTCCTCTCCTCTCCTCTCCTCTCCTCTCCTCTCCTCTCCTCTCCTCTCCTCTTCCTTTGCCCTTAATTTCTTATGGAACCTCCATCAAGTTATTCTAGAACATGAAATTTCTACAGTACAGTTTGTTTTCAGCAATGAGGCAAGGATCATACAATTTTACTTTGGTGTTCCTCAGCTTCTCAGGTGGCCTCTATTCAGATCAGCTTCGCTTCAGAAGAAAAAGTTCCCATGAGCTTCTAAAACATTCCATAGGCTTTGGACTATTACCAGAGGAATACATTTTTTTCCTTTGGATGAAGTATGCGTAAAATTATTTTTGTTTCAGTTAGGCTTTGTTTTCAAGGCTAACTGAATCTTATTTACTTTATTCCTTTGGGGGATTAAGAAACAAGGAAGATGAGAAATTAAGTCTTTTTTTTTTTTGTACCCTCTGAGATCTTAGCTTCTATTCAAAATTTATTAATCTGAACACTTAAGAGACAAGTTTTCCTTTCTCTCAGTCATTTAGTTAAATCAAATTAAAAGTATTCTATAGGTTGATGAAGAAAATTTTAACAATGATTTTAAACACCCGCATTTTACATTCTGGAGAATATAATTGGAATTTAAAATTAAATTGCTACTTTGACTTTAACTAGATATTCTTCTTTCATTAATGTTCTTTCTGAAATGTTTCTCTAAGTGATGTTTTATTTCATATGTGCAATTTTCTCTGTAATACAAAATTGTTTGAATTACTATAAGAGTTCATTTAATTACTTAATACTCACTACAGCCCTTCAAGGTTAAGTCTCATGGCACTTGTAACAATAGGAAGGAAGTGAAAGTGGCATAGTAATAAGAGAATAAAATAAAGAATAAGAGGCTAGAGGCTGGAAAAAGGAAGGGATTAGGCTCAAATCCAAATCCATTAGCTGTTTGTGTATAAATATGCAAGAAACCTGAATTTAAACAGAACTCTGGAATGTTACCTGGTGGTAGAAGCTAGTCTACCACCAGGTCAATAGTTGACAATTTCTCAGTGGGTACATCACTTTCCAACAAGAAATCACATAAATATTGAATAAGTAGGCAGGAATCTTCTCTTCTGCTAATCTTTAGAAAGGGAGGAATACAGCCTCACTTCTACATTTTAAATTTTATTTAATTTATTTTCTCTTTCTGTACAAAACTACTCATGTGAAAAATTTCAAGGTAATTGCAATTTGACCTTCAATTTATTTGACAATCAGAGGTCTAATTTTTGCTTAACAGTTTGGGGAATGAAAAAGGCATTGAACAGGGGAATGATTGATGAATTCAGTAATGACAGTAGAAAGGAAAAGACATTACCTTAGTTTTATCATATAAGGCATGATTATCCAACATCATTTTCTTCTCATGGGTGGCATATCTGCGCAGGTCACGTTCAAATTGCTGCATGCATATAAAATATTCAGTGTTATTATAGCAAAGCCAAATTATCTATCGTCCATCTATAATCTATATCTATCTATCTATCTATTTATCTATCTATCTATCTACCTATCTATCTATCATCTATCTATCATCTATCTATCTATCTATCTATCTACCTATCTACCTACCTATCTATCTACCTATCTACCTTCCTACATATCTGTCTGTCTGTCTCTGCCTATCTATCTATCTATCTATCTATCTATCTATCTATCTATCATCTACCAACCTATCTACGTATCTATCTACCTATCTACCTACCTATCTATCTACCTATCTACCTTCCTACATATCTGTCTGTCTGTCTCTGCCTATCTATCTATCTATCTATCTATCTATCATCTACCAACCTATCTACGTATCTATCTACCTATCTACCTACCTATCTATCTATCTATCTATCTATCATCTATCTATCTATCTATCTATCATCTACCAACCTATCTACGTATCTATCTACCTATCTACCTACCTATCTATCTACCTATCTACCTTCCTACATATCTGTCTGTCTGTCTCTGCCTATCTATCTATCTATCTATCTATCTATCTATCTATCTATCTATCATCTACCAACCTATCTACGTATCTATCTACCTATCTACCTACCTATCTACCTATCTATCTATCTATCTATCTATCTATCTATCTATCTATCTATCATCTATCTATCTATCTATCTATCTATCTATCTATCTATCTATCTTATCTATATCTATCTATCTATCCATCTACTTTGTTTTAATCTATTGTAGCACTCTTTGTTATAAACTTTTATGAATATACTGTGAATATAAATTTAGGATAAATTTAAGATAAATTGATATTGTCCTGCAATGACTTTTAAAATCCTAAAGTAAAGCTGTTCCTAGGAGCTAATATTAAAGATTAGTCATGAAGAAGCCTGCTAGGTCCTCATTACTGCACACATAACCATAAGTAATGTGATATTGCGATATTACATTACACTCTCCTATAACGAATGTAGTCTGCAATTCTTACAAGTTTTGTAATGGATGTTCACCCAGAGCGACTCTGTTGGATGTGCGATACTATATCACATTAGCTAGT
Source organism: Arizona elegans (assembly GCA_022577455.1). NCBI lineage: Eukaryota > Metazoa > Chordata > Lepidosauria > Squamata > Colubridae > Arizona > Arizona elegans. The sequence goes on from JAKOOJ010000005.1 coordinate 71,675,451, forward strand.
ACTGTCTCCCTGATAATTATAACTTTATAAGAAGAGATGGTTGAAGTTTAATTTAAACACACAGTAGATTTCATTTGCTTCTGACTCATAGAAAGTATCTGAGTAAAGCAAAAACCTTTAGGTGTTTTCACTTTTTCATGAAACATTACAGTTTATAATACGTTTGTTGGTAGCTGCCTAGAAATTAGAAGCAACTATCAAAGAAAAAACAAAATACATACACTATTAAGGGAATCAGTGCAGCCTTCAGCAATATTCAGAAATAAATATCATTGGGTTAAATACCTCTACTCTAGAGGTAATATATAAATTACAGTTATAGTCTACACTTCCTAAATCGCATAACCAAAGGTTAGTTTTTTAAAAAATATTCTGCTTTCCATATTTATTCCATAAAGTCAAATTTCTATAAAATCAGAATGCAATACATTTTTAACTCAAATGTTGTAATGAAGTCATCTATAAAACACATGAATTAAAATTTGGGTTTTGCTTTGTTTATTTACATTTTTAAACCCTGACGTTTTCTGCTTATTAAAATTATATTTATTTATTTCACATTTACTCTAGAATTTTTACACTTCTACTCCCCGTCTTTAGAAATTAGTTTAAAAAACAGAAAACAGAAAATGAAAAGACAAGTGGGTTTTCAAGCAAGTTTTCTCTTAAACATAACTGTTATTTTAAAGAAGCATGGCACTAATTCCCGTAAGCAAGGAGAAAGGTTTTGAAATATTCAAGGAACAGATTGACGCATGATCTAATGATTCTTCATATGCTTAAAAAATTCAAACTGTAAAAAAAAAAAGAAAGGTGCCATCATAGGTAACTGGTGTCAAACTTGAATTTTCCTGTGCGCAAAATTGTTGTTTTCCTCCAGTGAATTATGTATTTATAGCTTCTCTAAAATACTGAAACTGGATTGGAAAGACCAGATAAGACTTGCAGGGGTGGGTTGGGGGGACAAATAATATTTTATCATTTCTTGATAGGTCTGAAAGGTATATGAGACAGAGCAGAAGAACTGAAACAGTTGATGACCCTTACAGAGAACAAGATGGATTGCAAAAACCACGTTGTTATCCTGTCTCAAGTGTGAAAGGACATGCTATATAGGTACAATAAAGGATACTGTTTATGTTCTAGTATCAGTAGAAAGAGGTGAGTATGGAGCCCTTATAGGAATATAGAATTTAGGTGGATTGGACCAGAACATCTTAAAGTCATCCCATGTTGTTATCAGATGCTGCATTCGGCTGTAAAGATCACAGCATGATTTATATTGCATTCTGGATAATTCTGGGAGACTATAACCTATAACCCTGATTACAGTATTTCAGGACATACGTCTGAAATCTTGTGGCTGGGACCACAGTAATCACTATAATTGTGCAGGCCAATAAAAGATACTTCATTGCATCAATCAAAAAAAAATGCTTTGTTTCCTTGTTTAAAGTAGGTATTTTTCCACAACAGTTTATAAAACTCAAATGGTAACCTATACTATTTCAGTAAGTATTTTTCCACATATTCAGGACATAAAGTAGCACTGGACCTTTCAGAAAAGAAACAAGGAAAATATTAATATATGTTGTGGCCCATACGCAGCCTGTGCAGCTAGTGGCTGATTCCGACAGCGAGGAGGCTGGTGTGGTGCTGCGCCAGCAGCCTGTGCAGCTGGCACTCGAGTCGGACAATGAGGAGGCTGGAGAAGATGTGGTGCCAGAGGCGGGGATTCAGCCAGGGCCTTCAGAACCTCCAGAAGCTCCCTTAAGTGAAGAGGACAAAGAGGAGGAGCCTCTTCTCGATGCACAGGCGCGCAGAACTGCCAAAAGGCAGGAGTGGCTCCTCAGGAGGAGGTCTCCTCGAGAGTAAGGCTTGAGGCTAATTGACCACTCTCTTAGCCTATTTAAGGAGGAAGGCCGACTGAAGCAATTTGCAGGGAACAACTTAGTTCACATACCTTCATGTCTTGTCTTGCTTATCTTATCAGCTTCCTGCAAATTGCTTCTGGGCATTCTGCCAACCACAGTAAACATTCAGTATTATTCTTTGAATTCTTGGTGGCTGTTAATGCAGTTAATTAACAGCCTTTGTTGTAAAAAACTGGTTTATTTAGTAAACTAAGGTTTGAATGGACTTTGTGTGTGCTGTGTTCTTTGGGGTCCGTAGCTGGGGCAGAACAATATACAAGCCAAAGAAATGAACACTTTTTTTCAGATGAAATTATCTTATACAAGCTAGGATAGAAATATAAACAGGAGAAAAAGAAGTTATTTACCCTAGATCCAGTCCAACCTAAGAGAGCAAATGCATAATGTTGAAAAGGAGTAACAACCAGATCCACACGAATCGCTTTCCAGTCTTTTGTTTCTTCTTCAGCAAAAACCTTTGATTGGATGGCACTTCCTTCGTTCACTCTTTCCTTATGGACTTTTAAAATTGCAAAGCACTTCTGAAAATGATCTAAAGCATCGACTTTTCTGCTTGGCAACTTTGTATTTTCAAACGTTGATTCGATAAGATCATAATATAAGAGCAATTCCTAGAAGAAAACACATTCAATGTATTGTTATGATGACAGCCAATGTGAGGTGATTGTTGTGTTTGCATTAAGTTGTCCTCAACATGAAGGTACATTAAGTGACTTTGGATCAGGTACTCAATCTTAGCCTTGCCTCCTAGGACTGTAATTGTGTGGAAATATTAGAAGAGGACATGGTATTCCAGCTTGCCATAAGCACCTGGAGCCAAGGTAGAATACCAACAAATATATTAATAAAATAAAATATTTATTATGTTATAATTATATGTTGTTACTTTAATTATTTAACCCATACGTCTCAGAGTATATATGCCACAGCAACAATGTGAGTTGAAACAATCATTTGCAGAGAGTCTTAAGTCTAATTCATATACATTTGGGTGGCTTGGATTTAACAGAATTTCAAAAATATGTATTGCAAAAAACCTTACTAATTGGGCAAACGAAAACGTTCCTATAACATTGTCAGCATTCCCTAAATAAGTATGAAGTTGGCAACCAAAGTATCACATTGCTTTCCATTTGGAGGCTTTTGACCATCATGTGATTTATGAACAGCACCTCTGCACTATCATTCTAAGGAATGGAGCTTTAATAACTTGCGAGATTATAACTATGCTAAAATAGTTTTTCAGAAATTATTCACGTATCACCTTTTATGTTTTGATGGGTAGAAGATTTCTACTTGAGCAAATATGAAAACGTCTTCACAGTGCTAAGTGATCACATTCCAGATCAAACATTAAAATCATAAAAGACCACACCTTTTGATGTAGCAGTCAAGAAAATACAGAATTTTCTACATCATGTTGTAGAGTTTTCAAGACGAAAAATGAAGTCCACAGTTTACCATCAAAGTTACACAGCACATTATAGGATTATAAGTAGGACATCCTGGAGTTTTAAGCCCTTAATAGCAAAGATTATTTATGTAAAAAAAGTGGAAAGGAAAGTTACTATATATTTAATAGCTAAGATTCATATTACTCCCACATATCATAATTCAAAAAGCAACTGTATATTTTTCTAATACCTGAGCCAAAGCTTCTCTCCATGTTTTTCATATTTAAAATTTAGAAGAAACAATACAGCTTGCCAATTATCAGTAGGTTGGCAATCACCACTATTTTGTTACAGTATGCCTACAAAGTTTGCATTCTATAAATACTTATAACTTTCGGTATAGACGTTGTCAAACTTAGACAGGGGACATTAATTAAAAATTAATGCTTGTCTTCTGTTCCAGTGGAACTTCCTGGGTATGTGTCAATATGCTGCACATACTGTTTAGTTGCTAGATTGCAGGCAACAGTGTGTTGGCTTGAAAGGAGAGTCTAGGTTACAGATTCTAACATGCATAGAATAGCAGCAACATATTTGGGGGCAAAATTTGGGCTTCTTTTTTTCTTAAGCCTAATTCTTTTATGGCAAAATACAGTAACTGTATTTACCAAAAGCAAGCAACTGCTGAATGTGGAATGAGCATACTTATAACTAGTAACCTTGTCTACATTTTCATTGTATTGGAAAGTGTTATACGACAGAGTTGATTAACCAAATCCATGATGGGTGATAGGCCAATATTATGGATCGGTTGGTGATAACCAACTAGGAATATAAGAGAAGATACAAATTAACAAAGGAAAGGAAATCAGCTTCTTTATTTGTTTGTAGGAGAAAGGGAAAGAGGAAAAGAGAAAGGGAAACCATGTGATAAATCTGAAAAAAGGCAGCCTTATTTGTGGGGTGCATTTGATGATAAAAATTGAAGAAACAATTGCTACCAACTTGCCTTCCATTGAGATCCTGTATATTTTACAAGTCAAAAAGAGGGCTGTGAAAATATTTACAGACCCCTCGCATCCTGGACATAAACTGTTTCAATTCCTATCCGCAAAACAATGCTATAGAGCACTGCACACCAGAACAACTAGACACAAGAACAGTTTTTTCCCCAAATGCCATCACTCTGCTAAACCAATAATTTCCTCAACACTGTCAAACTGTTTACTAAGTCTGCACTACTATTAATCTTCTCATTGTTCCCACCAGCCATCTCCTTCCACTTATGACTGTATGACTGTAACTTTGTTGCTTGTATCCTTACAATTTATATTGATATTGTTTCCTGATTGCTTATTTGTACCCTATGACTATCATTAAGTGTTGTACCTTATGATTCTTGACAAATGTATCTTTTCTTTTTATGTACATTGAGAGCGTATGCACCAAGACAAATTCCTTGTGTGTGCAATCACACTTGGTCAATAAAATTCTATTCTATTCTATTCTATTCTATTCTATTCTATTCTATTCTATTCTATTCTATTCTATTCTATTCTAAATATGGATGTGGATGTGAAGTTTTGATTATAAATGAAAAAACCAAAGCATATGTCAAAGTATGACATGACATACATGACAAGTATGGCAACATGTACAGGTAGTCCTCAACTTACAATGTGTCCAAAACTTCTGTTCCTAAGTGACACAGTTGTTAAGTGAGTTTTGCCCTATTTTATGACCTTTCTTGCCAAAGTTAGGAATCACTGCAGCTGTTTATTTATTTATTTATTTATTTAATTTTATTTCTATACCGCCCTATTCCCAAAGGACTCAGGGCGGTGCACAGCCAAACAATAAAACACATACATACAAAATTTAAAAGTAGGATAAAATCAAATTAAATAATTTTGGCCCCGACAAATTTAAAACCCCAAACTTTTAAAACCAATTTAAAATTGAATGTATAAAATACTAAAAGATATTTAAAAATTAAAAATCTTTTATTAAAAAGGGGGAAAATTAGGCCAGGCCCGCCTGGTGAAATAGTAAGGTCTTTAAAGCGCAGCGGAAGGTGCGCAGATCCGGGATCCTCCGTATCTCTGGGGGGAGCTCGTTCCAGATAGTAGGTGCCCCCACAGAGAAGGCTCTCCCCCTGGGGGCTGCCAGTCGGCATTGTTTGGCTGACGGCACCCGGAGGAGCCCCTCTCTATGGGAGCGTACCGGCCGGTGGGAGGCTATTGGTGGTAGTAGGCTGTTAAGTTAGTAGCTGTTAAGTTAGTAACAGCTATTACTGCAGCTGTTAAGTTATTAAGTTGGTGGCTCAGCAGACTGATACCATTGTGATTAACACCAGCTGTCTGCAATTACTGTAAGTTCGAATCTCACCAGGCTCAAGGTCGACTCAGCCTTCCATCCTTTCTAAGGTAGGTAAATTGAGGACCCAGTGTGTGGGGGCAATAAGCTGATTTTGTATAAATATACAAAAGTATGAAGGCTATTGCTTAACGCATTGTAAGCATATAAATCAAATTTTTAAAAAAACACGGTTATTAAGTGAATCCAGCTTCCCCCATTCACTTTGCTTGTCAGAAGGTTGGAAAACATGATCACATGACCCTGGCACACTGCAACCGTCATAAAAATGAGTCAATTACCAAGTATCTGAATTTTGATGATGTGACCATGGGGGTGCTGCAGTGATTGCAAGTGTGAAAGATGGTTTTTCAGTGCCATTTTAACTTCGAATAGTCTCTAAATGAACTGTTGTAAATTGAAAACTGCCTGTATTAAGAAAGACAGAATTCATAGGCTGACATTGGTTACATGTTTTACTCTAATGAATGATTCTAATGAAAAATCGGGGGTGAGTTTTGCAGAAAATGGTGCAACATTCTGAATGAATGAGATCTGGGGAAAAGATTATTTTGCAGGCTGACAGAAATGCATGAGTTGGAACTAGATGAAAAAGAACAGAAAAATTGACAGGGCTTTCAGAGCCCCAAGAATGAATGAGAATGGTGATTTTTTTAAAAAAATGACTGCTTGTTTTACGGCATAGTTTAAGCATAATTTATAATAATAGTTTAAGCATCTATTCATACATTTACCAAAAAAAAACAAAAAAAACAACTACCCTGAATTGAATACAAAGCATGATTGATTTAAGAATTTAGGGTAAAGGACTGAGAATTAGTGAAGGATTGCAAAGGTGATGAGATATTCTGAATCTGGGACAGATCATTTTTGGTAGTGTCAGGAATGAGACTTGGAGAAAAAGTGTACATGGAAGAACATGAAAGAAATGAACAAAAACAGAGTGAATGCTGAACAATTGAAAAAAAGGGAAAAATGCAGATATGGTATGAAAAAGTGGTAGGTGGTAGGTTAATGTTCCAATAGAGTGAAGGGAAGATGTGCATTCTATTATGCACAGAATAGGGTGGAAAATAAGAAGTGTGTGGAATTACACCAATGTGAAATTTGAAAAAGAATGCTTGGCAGACTGATAGTTGGGGGGTGAATGAAAGATGGGTGTAAATGAAGAGGGGGAAAATCGCATAAAAGAAGGACTTCTGAAAAAAATGAAGATCAAAGAACAATATTGTGCAGCGTGTATATAAAGAAGATAATTGCAAAGAATGTAGTCAGAGAAGAGCAAGGGACTGTTAAAATTAAAAGAGACAGAGGAAGTGCAGAGCAATGTCAATGAAAAGTAAGTGGGGGGAGAAAGAAATATTTTGGAAGTGGATGAAGAGAGACAAGCAAGGAGCCTCTAGCAGAATGAGTAAAATAAAAAAATAAAAGGGATGAAATGATTTGGGATGAAATTGAAGCAAGAGGACGCTAGAAGGACTATTTTAGAGATTTGTATGAGAATGCTCATGATGTGCAGAGGAATGAAACAGAAATGAATGCTATAAATCTTAGTGTCCAAGAAAAAAAAATTATGAAAATAAAGTCATAAAAGCCTCAAGAACGTTGAAAAATGATAGGGCTCCAGGTTTAGAAAGAATAATTGGAGAAATAGTAAAAAAAAGGATACATTTTGCTTATGGACTGGCTGTGCAATTTGTCTAATGTCTCTCTGAAGGCTGCATCTGTGCCTGATAATTTTTCCCCCATGGAAAAAGAACTGCAGGGAACTAATCCAGGCAGTTGCCTGGAGTCAACGTCGACTCAAAGACACATAAAAAACAAGATGATAGATAGATAGATAGATAGATAGATAGATAGATAGATAGATAGATAGATAGATAGATAGATATAATTCCTCTCTCATATATACTGTGTGTGTGTATATACACACACACACACATATATATATATATACACACATACATACACATATACATACATATACATACATAAATAAATATACGCATTCATACACATATAATACACTCATACATACTGAATATATGAGTGAGAGGGATTAGTTTGTTAAGTGTGCCTGGGAAGGTCAAGGCAGAATTCTGATTGAAAGGCTACAGAAGGTGACAATGTGCAAAATTTGGAAGCACAGACTAGTTTTCTGACAGGCAGAAAATTTGCAAGCCAGATTTTTGCTCTTCAACAGACCATTGAGAAATAAATGGATGTGAGAATCATGGACTTGTGAAGTTGAAAGAGACTACTTTTTGAATATAGATAATTTGCATTGTTGGATGAGAGATTCAGTGATTTGCTGCAAATATTAGATAGGCGGTACACTGTAGGAATATGAATTTGAAGGTTGATGCATTAAAAGTCAAGGTGGTTGTATATTTGACAGGAAAAAGTTATATTCAGATGGGGAAAAACAAGAGGAGTCGATGGTTTTGTATATTTTACTAAAATGTTTATTAAAATGGAAACTGGGATGGAAAAATCATTAAAATGGAAAAATGGATGGTAAATGTGATTAAAAAAGAGAATCGGTGGTAGGTGATTGGTTGTACAGTATGAGTGTTTATCAAAATAAATGAAAATGCATGGGCGGAAAAATGTCATTCTGCTTACTGTTATATAGAAACGTTGGGTGGATAAGTCAAGAGAAACATAAAAGTCAGTTGTGCACAATGAGAAATGATACTTATGAAGAATAGATGATAAAAAAAGCAGAGACAGGGTCCAGAATGATTGGATGCTGAATGTATGTGAACTGATTACAACGATAAGTGATTCAGGACAAAAGAGGTTACTTGAATGAAGATCAAGTCATAGACCCAATTTATGAAGGAAGAATAAATGTGTTAAGGGTGTTGGAAAAATACTATAGGTAATTTCCAGTTTAATTTGAAACCAGTGCAGTTCCAGACAATCACTATGTTCAGATCAGAGTGAGTGTACATAGAACTCAATATAACTAGCATAAAATGTAGCTTGGTGTTTATTTATTAAATATCAGAAAACATTTGTAAAAATTGGCAAAATTGGATAACAGGGAAAATGGGATAACAGGAAAAAGCAGGCAAGAATTGCAGTATGTGTAAGTGTATCTGTTTGTAAAGAACTGTTGAAAGCCAATGTATTTACTGTTTTAATGGATCTATTCTAGGGATGTCAAACTCACATCATCATGGCGACGTCACATGAGGTATCGCAATTTTTTCCCCCTTTGCTAAACCGGGCATGGGCATGGCCAGCGTGTTATTAGCCTGCGGGTCATGAGGTTGACAGCACTAATCTATTCTGTTGGTCTTATATGACCGTAGGAATTTCAGGTTGATTTTTATAATGTCCATTATAAAAGATACTTTCTACTTTTTTTTCCCATTTGTTGTAAAATAATGTCTTAAAAATATTTAAGCAACTCTGCCTTAGAATGGTTAGTCATAAAACTGACCAAGCAGGCAATCCTAGATTTAACTGTAAATGGTACCCATATCTTTTTGAGATATAAGTTTTCTTAAACTGACTAGAAGCAATGACTTTATAGCAACCAAAATTATTTTATATGTGAGATGAAAATTGCAATGAAAGCCATTACAGTTCTATTTGACTTGAAGGAGGTATCCTCTTTCAAATGAGAGGCTTGGTAAAATGCAAGTTGAAAGAGAAAATCAACAAGGTCAAATCTCTCCAGAATACTTGGAATTATTTAAATCCACAATAATACAATTTATGCACATTTGCATAAACTTTAAGAGGTCACTAAAATGGTCAATGAGCTACACATTAAAAGAGCTAGCTATTAAAGAGAAGAAAGCTTTATTGAAACAATGGAAAGGAGAAGAACAAATATTATTTGAATGGTATAGTGATATAAAAGGGGATTTTGAGGAGCATATCATTAAGACTATTAAATCTAGCAAAGGAGCAATATTATATCAGAAGTAATAGAGAAATTCTTGGATGAAAATAGAAGCACATGGATATTAAAGAAAGATAAGAAAGTGAGGTTGAACAAATTCTTTCCATTTGTCTTCAGTGCTGAAACAGCAAATATTTATATGTAATTATATATCTTCAGGAAGAGAATCTGAAGGACTGAAGTAAATAGAGGTGGCATAAGATGGATTTGGGGGAATGGTCAACCCAAATTCCACAAAAATAAGGATGATCAACCTGGGTTCCACAATGGATTTTTATGGTGGAGAAACCAAAAGAACCATGAAGTTCCATTGTCCAGCCCTATCAAAATATTAATCTTTTCTATTTATAATAAAAATAATAAAAAATATCAATCCTGTGTGTAAACTGTGTTAAAATGATAAACTCTATGCAGGGATGGTAGTGAAATAAATAAAAACACACAAAATGTATGAATATCACGAAACCCTTCTTTAAATCCATACTGCTAGTACAGATAAAAATTTTAAATGGGTTATTGCAAAGCTAGAAAAATATGGAAAGGGCAATTGAAAGCATCCAGAGCAATGTTTGGATGCCTAGAAGCCATTCATTATTTTATTTTATTTTATTTATTTTATTTGAAAATTCTGAAGGAAACAATAAGAAGGAGGATGATATAAAACATGGAGTTTATTTTTTGAGAAATGGAAGGGAACTCTTAGTGTTTTAAATTCTATTAAAGAGTTGCACTACAGTTTTGCCAAGTTCCTCTGGCGGAACATGACGTGGAGTTAAAAGGGGGATCAGCCTAGAATTCCTACAATAGTCACAAGTGAACTAAGTCCAATCTCTCTTGAATTCTGTTGACCCTTATCTAACTCCAAGTAAGTTCTAATTGTTAGTTAAGTAGATTCCTGTGCACAAGTGTGATTAACAACAAATCAGTTTAATTGGACCTTCACATATAGAACTGATCTTTCATGCCTGTTGGTTCCATACCACAAGTTTTTTACAACTTGTTATGATTAATTTTGAGCAACAGTGATCAGAGGATTGTAACTATGTGCCCTCAAGTCATTGTCAACTTTTAACAGTCACATAGGTTGATTCTTTTTCCAGGAGGATCGGTTCCCAACCTGTCCTTCAGATATTCCAAGGGTACAGCCACCATTACTGTAATTGAGCCCATCCACTTTGCTGCTTATTTCCCAACATTATAGACTTATTTAGAAAGCTGTCTTTCACATCATGCGTCCAAAGTAGGGTACAGGTAGTCCTCAACTTATGACCACGACTAAGCCCAAAATTTATGTTGCTAAGTGAGTCATTTGTTAAGTGAGTTTTGCCCCATTCTACGACCTTTCTTACTACTTCTTGTTAAGTGAATCACTGCAGTTGTTAAGTTATTAACATGGCTGTTGAATGAATCTCACTTCCCCATTGACTTTGCTTGTCAGAAGTTCACAAAATGTGATCACAAAATGTGATCACATGACCCTAGGACACCGTCATAAATATGAATCAGTTGACAAACTTCTGAATTTTGAAAAATAGCCAGAAGTCACTTTTTTCAGTGCTGCTGTAACTTTGAACAGTTACTAAATGAACTGTTGTAAAACAAGGACTACCTGTAATTAGAGATCAGATGAAAGTAAATCAAAAATTTACCCACCACTGAGCTGCATTCTTCTATGAGGAAAAAAATGTTCATACTTATAGCCAGTGGTGGGATTCGGCCAGTTCGGGCAAGTTCAGGCAAACCGGCAGTTAAATTGATGGCTGGCCCTGCCCCTCCCTGCCCCACCCTTCCAGGAGTCCCCACACGCCCCATTTTGGCTCCCAGGTAAGTGCAGGGAGGCCTCCAAGGCCCAAAACGGGGCGTGGGGGGTGGCGCGTCTCCCCATGGCCCATTTTTACTCCCAGGCAGTGGTGGGTTGCCCCTGGTTCACACCAGTTCTATAGAACCAGTTGTAAAACCGGTGGGAGGCTCCGCCCACTGATCCTGACATCATAAAAACGCTTCCATGTGGCCCCGTTGCGAACCGGTAGTAAAGGTAAGTAGAACCCACCCCTGCTCCCAGGGGGTTGCAGGAGGCCAAATGCTGCCTGTCACACCCCCTGGCCACGCCCACCATGGCCATGCCCACCCAGCCGGTAATTAGGGCAGAGAACCAGTTGTTAAATTATTTGAATCTCACCACTGCTTATAGCTCGCTCTTTCCACAAATAGTCTAGTTTTGTGACTTGGGTTTAGCTAGAGAGCATTCTTTTCCTGCTGGATTATTGTAGGTAATTATAACCCATTAAGTAAGTTAGCATGAAAGCTCAAATGAAATACTCACTTTCTCTTCCTGGTTGAATAATATCAACTCCCATGGAGAATTTCAGAATTAGCAGATCATGCTAAGTAGGAAATGTGATGAGGAGGCCATTTTCGGAAATAAAATACCTCTAAGTTATTCTTTATAGCTTTCCCACCATTAGAAGGCTTTGCAGCTTGGAGAAGGTAAGTAGGGAGAACTATAAAGACTAGCAGACTGCAGACAGACATATCAATGTTTTCTTTTTTAAAAGATGCACTTAAGCAGCAATTACACAGGTGCTGACTTCAGCAAGTAATAAAAATTCGACTCCCAACTCGAATTGCCATTTTTTAAATAGAAATCAAGGCCTAGGGCTAGATCCATTGGGACAACCTTCTGATTAATCTGATTTGATGAGGCTCTGGACAGCTCTCTTGTATTGCATTCATGCAGCTGAAACAGCAATTCCCAAGCTGCACTCTGATCTTTTTAGCCAAGCAGTTAGCTATGGAAATTTTAAGAAGGTCTAATCTGAACGTTGCAGGCTACTGAGTATCAAGTAAATAGCCCCCTCAGCTGATTTTGCAGGCATCAACTCTTATTTCTGATCACGGATACATGTAGGGATTAATTAACTTTAGCTGAAATATCTCAGTATTAATGAAGGAGTTAGATTCAAGTGCTCTTTGTTAACAAAAGGTCTTTTCCTGGACTCTAAGCCTGCTTTTTAACATTATGAGAGAAAGGGAAAATCATTTCCCTTATTTATAATAATTATTTTGGATTAAAGGATTTAAATTTCACATTGCATCACTTAACATTCCTTCAGTTTGGTTTCCTGCAAATACTTTACCTTCCTTCAGTCTTGAGACATTTTAAAATGAACAGTGAAAATATAAAGTTCCCCCCACGTGCATAATTTTTCTTTCTGTTAAGCTCTTCTAAAGTGAAGGCTTTGAATAGCAGAACATGCAGAAACTGGTCAAAATCAATGAAGTTACCATGCCATTCTCATTCTGCATTCTTGGGTGTTATTCAGTCCACAATGGTAAAAACAAAGTTATATATGGAAAAAAAAGAATCACCTGCCAGCATCAAGTTAGCTCCATCTTTAATCTAGACATTATTTGGACAGAAGTTCTGTATGAAAGTGTGTGATCATTTGGCTGGCCTTTGGAGTCAATGATTTGACCATCAACTGCCCATTTGACTTGCATGCAATGAACAAAGTTCACAAGAATAACTAATATGAACTGGGGGTGTTTGGAGCAGAGAGAAAAAGCACCCAAATAGTTTCTGTTTCTCCATTTTAATTCTCCAAAGGAGACTAGAAAGTTGACAGAGAACCTTGGTGGTCTTTTAGTCCAACCTTCTGCAGGCAGGAATCCTTATGTTCTGTCCCCGTCCCCACACACACACAAACAGCCAGCCAGGGGTTAAAGAAGTACTCGGCACACACAAGGTTCATTATCAGGAACTTGGCAGCAATATGATAACCGTCTGCCAAGTGCTTTACTACAAGAAGAGGGAGTGTTCCTCCACCAGATAACACCAACGAATACACACAGTTTTCAAAACAGTCCAGCTCAAACATGAAACCTTCAGCAGATCAGGCGTTGTACAAAGTGACTAGCCAGAAGTTAGCTTTGTCCGTCTCAGAGTCTAAATGGCCACCACACTCTCTTATATAGCCTGTGGGGTGTGGTCCAGTGACTCAGCTTAATCCCTGGCACGCCTCCTCATCTGCTGCAAACGTTTATCTCGCCTTCAGATCCAGGAACGATTTATCACCCTCATCGCTGTCATCGGAGACACTTGGCTCCTGGTCAATCTCCTTTCCCTCGGCAGACACCTGAGGCTTTGCCAGAGAGGAGGGGCCTGGAGAGGGAGGCCTGGCCAGCTCCTCTCCTTCATGTTCGGAGCCTTCTTCCTCCAATAAGGTGGGCTCGGGGATCGGAGCCACAACACCTTATTCCATCCCAGATAAATGTGTGTCTATTCTTTTATTGAAAACCACCAGCAATGGAGCACCCACAACTCCAGGAGGCAAGCTACTCCATTGATTATTTATTTTATTTTATTATTATTATTATTCATATTTCTATGCCGCCCACTCTCTGAGGACTCTGGGCGGCTTACACCAAAGACAGTATACTAAATAGCATATTGCCCCCAACAATCTGGGTCCTCATTTTACCCACCTCGGAAGGATGGAAGGCTGAGTCAACCTTGAGCCGGTGAGATTTGATCCGCTGATCTGCTGAACTAGCAGTCAGCTGAAGTAGCTGTAGTACTGCATTCTAACCACTGTGCCACCTCGGCTCTCATTGTTCAGAAATTTCTCCTTAGTTCCAAGTTGGATCTGTCTCTCTCTGACTAGCTTCCATCCATTGCATCTTGCCTTGCCCTTTGAAGTGCTTTGAAGAATAAATCAACTCGGGGCCAGCCTTTCAACTACTTTTAGGCTGAATCATAGTTAGTTCCCTTAACCGTTCACTGTACGGTTTAGCTTCCAGACCCTTATCATCTTTGTTGCTCTTCTCTAAACCTTTTCTAGGGCCTCAGCGTCTTTTTTGTATTGTGGTGACCAGATAGAGCAGTACTATCACTTCTCATGTTCTTGATGCTATCCTTCTGTTGATTCAGTCTAAGACTGCATTGGCTTTTTTGGCAATTGCAGCATACTGCTGGTTCATACTTGGGATTGTCCACTAGGATACCTAGATCCCTCTCACAAGTATTATTCTTGAGCCATTCTCTACCTGGGTTTTGTTTTTGTTTGTTTGTTTGTTTTTTGTCTAATGCAAAACCCTACATTTCTCACCACTGAACTTAATCTTGTTGGATAGGGCCAAATCTTACAAGATCTTTCTTAATCTTCCAACGTGTTAATAATTCCCCCAGCTTGGTGCCCTCTACAAATGTGATGTGCTCCCTTCTATCTCCTCATCTAGATCAGGGATCCCCAACTCCAAGTACCTGGCTGTGGTATGCCAGAAACTGGGCCATGCAAACAAGCAAAGCCCCATTGTAGGATGCAGGCAACACACAAAACCACGCCCCGTCTATCCACGGAAAAACTTTCTCTATGAAACTGGTCTCTAGTACCCAAAAAGATGGAGGTTTGTGGTCTGCAATGGCCTCCCGCAACCCTTTGCCAGTGAAAATGGAGCTTGGGAGGGCTCCCCGCAGCCCTCGTGAGCTCCATTTTCGGCTGTGATGGCCTCCTGCAATCCTGTGTCAGCAAAAATGACGCTCCATTTTCGCTGGCAAAGGCACCACAGGCCAGTCCTTTGCTGTTTCCAGGGCGGCCCCAGATCAAACCATCCTGCGGGGCAGATCCAGCCCCCCGGCCTTGAATTTGACACCCTGGTCTAGACACTTGAATGGGCCTTTCTTCTTTTGCTGTTCAGGAAGTCCAATAGTAAAGAATATATGTACTGAAGGTCAGGATTAAACCGTTGCATTCTCGATATTATCTGAGTTTGGTTATTTTCTTGCAAACATTTCATTATCAGGCTAAGTAGCACCACCAATAGCAACCTGACACTTGCTATTTAAACAGGCTGAGTACTTTGCTTGACCTTCCAGCAATGAAAGTTCTTGTGTCTGCGCTGATTGTGATTAATTCTCAATATCATATATAATGTCAAGTGTTAGGGAAATCAGGAGATTCAGGCAATGCGTATAAAGGTTTATTGCAAGTTTAAGCTCTCTACAAGAACCTGAGCTACTAGCGGTCAAGGGAAATGAGTGGGAATTAAGAAAGTATTCAAAGTGGGTTGGACTTAAATCTCTTGTGGGTGCGCAGTGACTCATGACTGATGACACATTTGACCCCTCCCTCAGGCTCGGCCTGATCATCTCCTACAGATATGTTATTTTGTTGATGCAAAAAAATAAAACAAAATATATACCTAACTGAAGCAACAGGTGAGAAGAATAGTTTAGACTCTGTTCTATCCAGGATTCTGACCAATTCAGTCTATTGTACACCTTAATGTGCTATCCTGCACTATCCAAATTGGATTTGCTTCAATTTTCTAGGTCTGAATTCTGCTTATTTTGAACCCAAGCTGCAGAGTTAATCTAGAACTGCCTTCAATCTGATCTTAACAAGCACAAATGTATTTATTTTTAGACAGCTGCTAAATCAGTTGGTATGACTGAGACTAGTTTCATGTAACAGGAAACTACAGTTCTAGCAACAGGAACAAGAGAAAATTATTAGGCTGGAAAAATTACAAATGGCATAATTTCAGGGTCCATCTAATGTGTAAATCTTAAAAGCTTAAAAATGTCATTTCAATTATTATTTTTTTTCAGTGCCTAATCACAGCCTTGTTCAAAATTGATTTTCTGCTACTTCATTTTTAGATTGGGAAAAAGAAAGGAAAAGAAAAGAAAAGAAAGAAAAGAAAAGAAAAGAAAAGAAAAGAGAAAAGCTACCACAGGTGATATTAGCAATCCTACTAAAATGACTAGAAAAGCAATATTTGTGATTGCTGGATTTTTCAGACAGGAAACATTTTCTTCTCCTTCTCGTTCATTTGAGGTGAGGAAGAGGAAGAATTAAGAAAATCTGTCTAAATTCCAGACAACACATTTTGGTTATCACAAATTTTGTAAATGTTAGGGTTTGAAACCTAGTGGGAATCATGCCAAGCTAAAAATTCTGACGTAGCAATAGCTGAACAACTACTTATAGCACAAATAAGGGGGTGCAGCAATTCCAGTGAGGCTGAATGCAGGCATGTCTCCTGTCTCTGTGTGTTGGCTACAGATTGGAGGGAAGAAAGAGCAGCAAGGTTACTGAGGCATCTCCTACCAGAAGCTTTTTTACCATCATCTGGCTGCCAACCATTTCATCCAGCTGCACACGAAGCCGAACTATTTCATCACTTTCCTGATAGATCAGCTGCCTTTGGCTCGCCTCAGATATGATCTCCCTTGCAGTGAGACCACCAGGCTGCGGAGCAGGAAGAAATATGAAAAAAAGCCATTACCTCTACTAAATCATCGGCTGCCTCTGGTTCTCCCCAACTGCCACCGAGTTGGCAGGCAGACCATCAGTGACCTGAACTGTTGACCTTTCGATTGGTCATAAGAGCTCTGTCTTTTAACGACTGACCCTTGAGCTTATTTCCTCCTCTTTATCAACACCTTTTTTTTCCCCTTGGAATTTTCTAGTACAGACTATAAATTTGAAAGTAGAAGCAGTCTTACATGTAATGGGATTTGGGAGCCTGTTTGGCTAATTAAAATAGGTTGTAATAAACTGCATGGATGAGAGAGAGAGAGAGAGAGAGAGAGAGAGAGAGAGAGAGAGAGAGAGAGAGAGAGAGAGAGAGAGAGAGAGAGAAGCGAGATAATACAGCGAGGATGTGTGTGCATGTATGTGTGCATGATTCCATTCTAGTAAGGTGTATAAAAATAATTTCTAGTCTACCTTATCCTAGAAGAGAAGTGGGAAGGTATGGCAACTTTACGACCTGTGGAATTCTGGGAGTTGAAGTCCATAGGTCACAAAGTTGCCCACCCCTGTCTAACTCCAATCGGTGACCACTGTAATAAAATAAAATTTGAATGTGCAGAATTATACCTTAGAGCTCAACATTCTACACACTCCCAACCGAATTAAATTATTTTATGGAACTAGGAAAAGTAGAATGATGCTTATTCTGCAAAAGCTTCATTGTCTACTGATAGGATTTGTGGTCCAGTTCAAGGTACTATTTGATAGCAATGAAGAGTTATACTGTTTGGGTCCTTATTATCTTCTCCAAATTGAATCTGCCTTGACCTATATAATTTAACTAAGAGAATGCTGTGGATACCACTTCTAGAATGATTTGGGATTGGAGAATATCATTCTCAGAAGAAGTCTTTTTATTTACAGTTTGCCCATTGAGGCCTGGCTAGCACCCATCTTTTTATCTTTTAGAAAGCAGATTAATGCAGGGCATTTAATGGAAGAAAATACAGACTCGATAAAGAGTTTAATGTTTTGTTGATTTTATGGGTGTTGCCATGTATATAGTTTATAAGCCAGGTAGATCATTTGAATTTGTGATATGAACATGATTTTAATAAATAAATAATGAATCAATCGATTGCAAAAAAACAGCTTTCCTTCTTGCTGAATATAATATATTTTGCAACTGAATACAATTACCTTGGATGGGAAGAAAACCTTCCTGCATTTCTATAGTGTTCACATGTAAGATACTTGGAGGGTGAAATTTAGAGGTCTCAAAGAAGTCTATAGATATATACATTTAACTGTTCTGGAGTACTTTGAAGACAATAATAAAAGTTTATAGATTTTTCAATAGGATTCAGGATATTGATTTGGAAGCCAAGGACTGAGCTTACAAAATGAAAGGCATTATGCAGATCTGGAACTGGCATTGACTTTCATTGGCTATTATTTGATATTATGCTCCATTTTTTTCTGTTCAGAGCTAAAAGCTTGGATGCAGCTGAAGAATGCAAATCAATGTTGCCTTTGAGAAATGAAGCCTGGGAAAGGGAGGAAAAGGCTAATTGCACAGCCATACAGATAAACAGGCCAACAGAGTAATTTCATTGTGCATATTTTTTTTCTACTGTGCTATATCAACTGCCCCCTTTCCCATGCATTGCATGGCATTCTTTTCCACAATTTCTGAATCTCCGGATATGTGGACTTCCACTTTAAAGTTTTCAAGACAGTGTATCCACTGCAGAGGAGGTAAAGTTCTGTCATGTATAAGCAACTGGAATCACTTCGTGAATAAGGCCAAAGTAGATCTTTTATTGTTCCTCATCTATATTTGTCAGGCACAAAAGGGCAGTTCCAATTAAACTACCGTATTTTTCAGAGTATGAGACGCACCCAAAAAGAGGGTGAAAATCTGGGTGCATCTTATACTCTGAATGTAGCCTCGCCCAGCTTCTCAAACAGAGGCTTCAGAAGCTGAAAAAAGCATCAGAAATGAAGCTTCAGGAAAAAACCCTCCAAACAGCTTCAGAAAAAAAGCCTCAGAAACAGAGCTGATTTTTTTCTGAAGCTCTGTTTTGGATGCTTTCAGAGGCAGAAAAAAAAGCAAAAAAAAAAAAAAAAGCAAGTCACAGAGCTCACAACCAACGAACCTGTTGCTAAAATTCATCTCTGGGAACAGCTGATTGGGGGCATTCTGGGAGGCCGATCCATCCGCCAAACAGCTTTTTTCTTATTTTCCTCCCCAAAAACTAAGATGCATCTTATACTCCAGTGGGTCTTATACTCTGAAAAATATGGTACTTTATTGCTAATCATGCCTATGCACAGGAATCTTTTCAACTAAGGAAGAAATAAGTGAAGTTCAATAAGTGTCAATCCAACTCAAGAAAGCTTGGACTTTTTTTATGACTATGTAGGGATTCTAGGCTAATTCTTCTTTTAACTCCACCCCCAGATTCTGCCATTCTGTCTCCTACAATATTACAAGAATCTTGTCACGCTGTCTGTCTTTCCTTGCAATGGCAGATATAGCCCTAAGGGTTTGACCTCAGATATTTCCTTCCCCAAGCAGACTCTAAGCCGGAATGTCTCTTTACTCCCCCTTTACTCCTTCAGCCAATGAATCAGAATCCATAACATTTCCACAACAACCCTGCTTCCAGTCTGAAAACTTATTTTTTTATTGACTTTGAAATGCTGAGAAGAAAATGGCCATTGGTCTTTATTTGCTGATTTGAGTTGTTGCAGTTCATAAGTAACAAAAATTCCTTCACTCCTGCTACTGATAACATGGAATTTGAATTGCTTGCCCTCACCCTATTCATATCCTTCCTTCACATATGTGTTGTCAATATGACTAGGTATATTAGCAGTCCCTTGTTAGGTTACTACAAAACCATTAAGTGGACTTTTCTTTGAATAATAGGGTTAGTTCAGAAGCTGACAAACAAGACAGTTTGATAAACAGACAATTGCAAGATTCTTTATTACATGTAATAAAAATTATATTTCCTTCCAGTTGACAGGAAAATGGCTTAAAAGTAATAGAATAAATCTTTGCCTTAAGCTACTTCATGGAATAAATTAGTTCTAATTTATCTAAATTCTAATTTCTAAGTAATAATTGAGTTGCTGAAATTCCTATAATTCTATATTTTTCAGTCTGTAGAGATTCTCAGTCATCTAGGTCATAGCTGTCCTTTTTCAGGAGGCAACTGGACTTCCTTGTATTTTCTTTTGTAGATGTTTTGCCTCTCATCCAAGAAGCTTCTTCAGCTTTGACAGGATAGTGGGGAATGGAAGGATTTATATTCCTTGCAGACAGCTGGCCATTTGCATCCTTTTAGAGGGTCATTGAAACACTTGGAGGTTTATCTGTGTCCTCAGGGTCACCTGAGTAGTGCTCCTGGTTCCTGTAGTCTGCAATTTTTTCTTCTGGAAATCCATTCCTATATTTTTCAGCTTCATAAATCTTGTTAAAAGAAGGCTCCCTGAAAATCTTGATTTGGAAGGCTTATCCTTGGTTGAGGAAACTACCAAAGGCAGTTAAAAGTCTAACATTAAAAGACTAGTTAATATCACCAGTTCAGAGATTGGGAGGAATGCTGAAGTAAAACGTCTTGCAAATAAGAAACTAGACCAGTGTTTCTAAACTTCAGCCCCTTTAAGATGCGTAGACTTCAACTCCAGAACTCTGGGAATTGAAATTCCCAATATCTTGAAGTTTAGATACACCGAACTAGACCAACCGTAAGCTCCGCAAAACAGTTGATGTATTTAGCTCAATTGCCAAACACAGAGAGTTATGTGAAATCATGCAAACAAGTAGCAAATTCTGAATAGTACAGAAATCCTGTGCAGAATTGCTTTCTGTCACCAAGATCAGCCTTATAAACAGGCCATGAAAATGGCAACCATCTTCAGTTTATCTACATCACGGGTGTCAAATTTGTATTTCCATTCACGGTGTTGGGGGGTGGCCTGTGTGTGACGCATCCAACCCACAGGCCACCAGTTTGACACCCCTGAAATTTCTACAGGATCCACATTGAGGCTTTCTCTGTGATTCACTAGAATGTCAAATGATTAAACTGGATAAGCAGGGAGGTTATATATAACTATCTATATCCCATGGTCTTCTCACTTACTCTCCATGTCCAAGAAGGTGGTCTGAAGAAACCATGCACATGCATTCATGTGAATGTATGTTATCCATGATGCAATTTTACATGTGGTATGAACAGGGGTGGGATTCAAAAATTTTAGCAAAGAGTTCTCTGCCTGGTTGGTGGGCGTGGCCTCGTTGGCCTCCTGCATCACGGTGGGGGGGTGTTTTTGCCCTTCCCGGGCTCCGGAGGCTTTCCTTGAGCCTCCGGGAGGGCAAAAACAGCCTCCCCAGGTCCGTTTCCAGCATTCCCAAACTTGCGGTAGGCCCATTTTTCGCCCTCCCTGAGGCCCCCAAATAATATGATCAAATTTCAGACACTTGGCAATTGATTTATATTTATGATGTTCACAACATCCTGGGATCATGTGATCCCCTTTTGCAACCTTTTGACAAACAAAGTTAATGGGGAAGCCAGATTCATGTAACAACCGTATTATTAATTTTACAATTGCAGTGATACAATTAAGTGGATCACTTAACAACTGTGCCAAGAAAGGTCATAAAATGGGGCAAAGCTCACTTTACAAATGTCTCACTTAACAACAGAAATTTTGGAGTCAATTGTGGTCCTAAATCGAGGACTACCTGTACTAATGCTAGAATATATTCAGAGGACTCCCGTTTTTAAGAAGATCCATTTTGCTTTCATGTTCAGCAGCAGTCACTAATTCAATTTTCAGAAACTGGATGAAATGAAGGATACTGTATAGACTAGGTTTACCATATATGGGTTTGCAAAAATCAGGATGAATTTAAATGACAACAAAGAGATACCAAAACCACTAATTCTTTTGCAGCTGAGATCTAATCATTTCCTTAGAAGCATAATGAAAAGATCAACCAGTCTAAAATGTAATTACTTCATTAGCAGCTGAAGAAGGCTGGGTCAGCAATATGGAATGGTGGATTTCCCCCAATTCAAATGAATGGTGCCCAGAGTATCTACTCAGAAGTAGAATATTTACAGTGAGTCTGGGTATGCCATTTTAGCATACAAACCCTCAATTCATAAAGGACACTGTTCTACTTGAACAACTGATAGGAGAAATATCTCTGTTAAATTATAATCTTTGTGGTGGTGATTGTGTTTTATATTGCAGCTATGTATAATTTATTTTGCCCGCAACTATTCTTCCTTTAGTGGCTTTAAAACCACACAAACAGTCATTTTTACTGAGAATCAAGATAATCTAATATGAAATATTAAAATAGTGAAAAAACACAGATGGCTTGGTACAAAACAGTTTAAATATAGCAGGTATTCAGATGTTCTGACAACAAAAGGTTAAATTACCAGGTTTGCATTGTTCTATAGTTTTGATTGTTTTCTTATATTTGATAACCATTCCAAACCAGCAAGAAAGGTTGAATTAAAAAAGTAGTGTTGGTTTTTTTAAAAAATGATACTATACATATTTTGGGGGAAAAAATCTAAAAAATTATGATATTGCAACTAGCCTTAGAATGAATAACATTCATATGTAGAGCCAGTTTGATCTAAATACTGGTAGTCCTTGACTTACAACCATTCATTTAATGACAGTTCAAAGTTGCAACGGCACTGAAAAAAGTGACTTTTGACTGTTTTTCACACTTACGACTATTGCAGCATCCCCACCGTCACATGATCAAAATTTGGATACTTGGCCAACTGGCTCATATTTATGACAGTTGCAGTGTTCTGGAGTCGTGTGATCATCTTTTGTGACAAGCAAAGTTAATGAAAATACCATATTCACTTAACAACCAGGTTTCTAACTTAACAACTGCAGTGATTCACTTAACAACTGTGGCAGGAAAGGTCATAAAATGGGGCAAGACTCACTTAACAAATCTCTCATTTAGCAACAGAAATATTGGCTCAACTGTAGTCATAAATCAAGGACTACCTGTAGCCAATTTGGGCTAATGGTTAAGGCACCAGCCTAGAAACCAAGAGACTATGAGTTCTAATCCTGCCTTGGGTGTGAAAACCAGCTGCCTAATTTTAGACTAGACACTCTTTCTCAGCCCAATTCATCTCTCAAGTTATTGTAGTGAGGAAAACAGAAGGAAGAAGGAATATCAGTATGTTCGCTGCTTTGAGCTGTTTCTAAAAATAACAAACGTGTGATATAAATAATAAATAAATAAATAAATGTAAAATATAATAGATGCTAGACATTTGGAGGGGGGAGAGATTCAGAAGGTACAGGACACCTTTAAAAAGTGTTCGTTTATAAGCAACTACAAGCCATGAAAAGTTAGAGGTTCTGTATATATCTCTAGAATTATTACTATGTTTCCCAAAAATAAGACCCAACTGGAAAATAAGCCGTACCATGATTTTTGAGGATGCTTATAATATAAGCCCTACCCCCAAAATAAGCTCCAGTTAAGATTGTCAGCTAGACAGACTGAAATGAAGAAGCTTCTTGGATTACAAGCAAAACATCTTCAAAGAAAAACTAGAAAGTCCAGTTGCCTCTTGAAAAAGCACCTTTGGGACATACCTAAGAACACAGATCTTGTTTTTCTTTCACTGGCTTTCTTAAACATACAGGTTTTCATCTCAAAGATTTCCAGTGTATCGCAAAAATTGTTCTGATCGTAACAGCACAGCCAATAGATAAGTGATGTAATTTATCAGCACTAGGATTCCACTAGCTTTCTAATTCTACCTTCATCTGCACATTGAAATATTACATCAGATAAATAACAGTGCTATCTCTTTCTTCTTCTGTGTGTGTTGTGTAAATGTGTGTGTGTGTTTGTATACATGCATGCATCCATGTGTCTCATTTCAACATTACAAACTACATTGAAATCATGTGAAAAGGCCCATAAAATAGGTTTTAAGTCATTATTGTACAAAATACTCTATTGACTACAATGCAGTTTATCTTATTTATTTCCCTTTTAAGTTAAAAGAAGGAGGGGGATGTTCCTAGACTCAATTATCCCCAGTGATGCTACATCAAAATGCATTGTAGTGTTGACTTACTCCATTTGTTTTCAACAGCCTTTAGGAGGGTTTGGTAATGTTAAACTTCCAACTGAGAAAGAAATTCTTCCAAACTATTGGGCCCATGGGAAGGGAGGTTTAACTGCTGTTTACAAATCAAATACTATGGAATGCTTTCTCCAGAAAGCAGATGAAAGAAAGTCAACAAGTGACCTTAGCCATACTTTTTGATGCATTTTAGGCTTTGAAGCAACGATACAAAAGCAGAAAAGAAGAGTTAATACAGAGAGAAGCTTGCTGTCAAAAGTATGAAAGTGTTTTCTATGCTTTGTTTTGTTCAGTTCCCCAAAAGGCTAGAAAAGTATACTTCTTTACTTCACTTTTTGATTTTTTTTAAAAAAAAAATAATTCTTAAAGCAAATATTTTCAGCCATGCTATTTGGGACTGAGATGATAAAAATCCATATGAAGTTACTAGAAATTGGGCTCCAGATTACATGTTGGAAGCTGTGAGGATACCAACCCAAAATAAAAAGAGCATTATCTTATTTTTCTTGCCTCTTTGGATGGTTTACTATCTTGTTTTGATATTGCACATTCTGGATTTCCACCTTTGGACTATATTTACCCATGGAAAAAAATACCCATCTTTAAAAAAAGATTGGACAACCATTTGTCTGAAATGATGTAGAGTTTCCTGCTTAAACAGGAGGTTGGACTAAAAGACCTCCCAAGTCGCTTCCAACTGTTACTCTGTTATTGTTCTGTTGTGTTTGAAAACATAATGAGATATTCTCCTGATAACATATAATGGGGTTTTAGTCAATCATGTTTTTCAGAAGGCAAACTCAGCCTTTTTCCAAGCAGATTTGTGGGCAATAGGAAGAAGAAAAATGGAACAAAAACTTGTGGAGAAAGTAGTGCACTTGTGTCACATTAAATGTAGGAGATATACAGTTCTTCCTTTGAGGACTGATCAAACTGTAGATCTTACTTCAGAATCACTGCAAGAGGAATTTTGAATGGAGATGTTTTTCACAACAATCTCACTCAGGGACCTTCATTACAGACTTTGATTTACTCTTATTTTAATCGATGTTTTATTACCACCTTTAACTTCACAATGGCTGTTTTAGTGACTCAAACAAGCTAATGCCCTTTTTCTCTTATGTGTAGCCCAATACTGTATTGAAAAGTACAATAACACAATCATTCATATTGCAGACTGAAAAATGGGTTGAACATAGTGGTGGGTTGATCTTGGTTCAGCCCACTTCTGCTGAGCCGGTAGCGGTGACGATATGATGTCACCGAACCGGCTCTGCCCCTCCCACCCCCCCTGCGTTATTCTTACCTTTTATTTGGCCCCACCCCCAAACTATTGCTACCTCCTGAGTCCCAGCTGATCGGCTCGAAGGAAAAAAACTGTTTAAACTCTTGCCACAGGGCTTCAAAGGGCCGCCCTACAGCTGATCAGTGTTAAAAGACAGTGTGGTGGTAGACCGGTGCCTCCAAAAACAAATGAATAGACTGGTGCCTCCAAAAACAAATGGGTAGACCGATGCCTCCAAAAATAAATGAGTAGACCGATGCCTCCAAAAATAAATGGGTAGACCGTTGCCTCCAAAAACAAATGAGTAGACCGATGCCTGCAAAAATAAATGGGTAGACTGGTATAGCTCTGCAAGCAGTTAAAAGCCTGGTAGACCAGTACCTCTGCTAAATCCTAAAGAATTGTCACATGACCATCAAGCCCGCCCACAAAATAAGCCACGCCCACAGAACGGGTAGTAAAAAAAATTAGAACCCACCCCTGGTTGGACAGATATCCCGAACCTTGTGAGGCCTCATGTAAAATGGCCGCTACCATAGGCTGTGACTAGCCTACACAAATGGGTTTGGGTGTCTCATGAAGTTCTAATGGTCATTCATTGACCAGTTCCTCTTGCCATTTAGAGTGCAGTTCTTCTCTGTAAGGAGGGAATAGATTTTGGATAATCAGCCATGCTAATTCTTCCCAGGGTATAATGCAGTGGTGGGTTTCTACCAGTTCACCCGGTTTGAATGAACCATTAGTGGCGGCGGCGGGAGGCTCTGCCCACCCGCCTGGACGTCATCACGGACGTCATCAAAAGCATCAAACATGAGTCGAGCGAGCGCGCACACACACGCACTCCTGGTTCAGAACTGGTAGCAAAGGTAAGTGGAACCCACTACTGGCATAATGGTGACAACCAGAAGGGCAAAAGAGATTACCTGTCTGGTTTTATGTAAACTCTAAATATTCTTCCAAAATGTTCCTTTTGAATACACAACTTTTTTTTTTTTTTTTTTTTTTTTTTTTGCAAAATATATATTCTATTCACCTAGAAAATTCAGGCAAAATAAACATTGCATAAATAGCCTTGGTTGCTCATACACATCCCACACTAAAATACCAACATCCTGGCACATGGCACAGGTATTTTTTCCATCAATACACCACTACCAAAGTATTCCCTTACATCTTCCAACTAGCCTTTTTCTTTATTTTGAGTAGTTGTAGCTTATCTGTCATTTCTATTTTATTACAGTGATTCTTTTGCTGAGGTTGGAAATAAAAAACGGTACTGTAAGACTTAAGTATCACTTTGCAGCATGGTTTGTTTTTTTAATATTGAAAAATGTAAAACATTTCCCTGGATGAGGATTGAAAAGAAAACAAATTATGTCTAATAATGCTCACTAGGAAGGCAGGTGTATTTATTAGTTTGTTTATATCCTACCTTTATTATTTTTACAAATAACTCAGGGTGGCAAACATATCCAACACATCTTCCACCTCTTATTTTCCCCACTACAATCACCCTCTGATGTGAGCTGATTTGAGGGAGAACAACTGGCCCAAGGTCACCCATCTGTCCTTTATGCCTAAAACGGGATTAGAACATACAGCTTCTTGGTTTCTAGCCTGATGCCTTAACTACTAGACCAAACTGGCAATAAGAAGCAAAGAGGGCAGCAAGACCCAAGGTATTGTAAAAGGTCTGATTCAGAATAAAAAGTTGATCTGCGATATTAGGCAACAGAAGATACCTTTAGGACATAATAAAATTTGGGAGACTTACGTAAGTGCTCTTTCTATCTCTCAGGAACTGTGCATGCTCAGCAGGAAAAAAAAATAGTTGAGAAATTTGTTAAAAACCACCAAAATAGCTAAGTGCTAAGACACAAAAAAAAAATGTAGTGATCTGAATAATCACAATTCCGAACAACTTTTTAAAGGAGTACAAGACTGATTTGCGAGTTGATTTAGCACCAGTCGTGAATCCACTGTAGACAGATTCAAATTAAGGAATGTGAGGATAAAGTCAGAGACAGACAGCTGAAATGCCAGCTTCATCTCTTGAGACAAGTAGCTGGCTTCTCTCAGATGTGGTAAGCCTTAAAATGGAGAGGCCAAGTGTCTGGAGGAACTTGAAACTTTCAATACACAAAGTACTCTACATTTAAAAAGTGACGCTAAGATGAAACTGAGAAAAGGAAGTATTCGAGAAGGGAGAATTATTTATATGAATTTCCTTCTAATTAGGTGACAGGATAGATACAGATACATTCTTGATTATTGATAAGGCATACAGGATCATCAACAAAAGTGGATTTTTTTCAATCAAGTAGAGTCTTATCAGCCATTTAAGAGAGGCAGGAGTAAAACAAATATGAAGATCCAACCGAGACATGATGTATTGCAAAAAGGAAGGACAAAAGATGTCCTTCCTTGCAAAAAGGAAGGACAATACTGAAGTGTCACTTTTCTTTTCAGAAAGTTAACTGAAGACCTCTTAAAACTATAATTCAGATATTTGGAAAGAAAAGTTTTATATAAATCCAGTACAAAACATGTCCTCACAGTGGTGACATGAGAGTTATTCGGGAAATTTTTTAAAAAATGAAATTGGTCTAGTTTTCCTCTTAAAAGTCTCCCATTTTTATTCATCTCCATATATAGGAAAACCTTTCAAAAACAGGCGCAAAATTTGCAGATTTGTTCCCAGATCACTAGTCAACTCAGTCAACTTTTATAGTCAACTCAGAAATCAGAAATCTATAAGAATTCTCCAAATGGCCTCTTTTCAGATGTTTTGGGCTATTCTGACTTATTTTGCAAAATCTAATTCAGGTAGTCTATTAAACTCAGAAAATCAAATTGAAATTTTAAATTGATTCAAAAAAAAAAACCACAACAAAATACAACTTGGATTTTGGCATCAAATCATTGACGAATGATTTGATGAATATACGTGTCCCAGGGTAATGTTGCAGGATCAAATCTGGGTCAGTCACAGGAGCAGAGATTTTGCCTTGTGAGCTTTCAGAGTCATGCTGGAGCCCATCTTCAGAGAACTTCTCTCTAGCAGAGTGTGTGCTGTTCTTTGTGTGGTATTTATAGTGCCTGTTGTAAGTGGGTTTTTAGATTTGATTGGGGCATGTTGATGGCTGGCATTTAAGTCATTAGCTGTCATTTGTTTGTGCTGCCCAGCCCTCGCCTTCTAAGTACATTACAGGCTGGAGGTAAATCAGCACTCCTGTTTCCAAGGCTTCAATCACTTCCCTAGCTGTTTTTGTGCCTGCTCGTTCAACAATCTTAGTCATTGCAAAGTTGAATGTGTGTCCTTGTTCATTGCAGTGTGAGGCTACCAATAAGTTCAGGTCTCCTTGTCTGACCGCTCGCTTGGGTTCTTGCACTCTCATGGTTAGTTTTCTCCCTGACTGTCCTACATAGTCACAAGGATGATGCATGGATAGCCCCTGCTAGACAGAAGATCCCTGAAGATTGGCTCCAGCACGAGGTCAAAAGCTCGGAAGACAAAACCTCTAGTCCTGGTGACCAACCCACATATGATGAAATCATTTGATTGGGTTGACTGGATTCAGAATTCTAAAACAGATTCTGAAACATCCAAATTGGTTCAGTTGGATGATTCACACTGATGTTCTTATTTGATTCAGAAAATTGATTGGATTTTTTTTAACTGAATGAATGACTGTAAATCAGCAAATTATAGACATTCCTACTTACAGCAACTACAACAATATCCTATATATTGTTAGACCATAAAGATAATTTGATTCATCTGAATACACATGCCTTGTTCATTCTTTGAAAAATATATAGCCTGTTTTTCTTCCTACATTCAAAGCAGCTTGGCATTGTGCTTTAATTTTGAAGGCTAACTACGCCAGTTAATTATATCAAATGAACCATCCTTTAAGAGACAATGGGAGGCAAAGCTGAAGACAAATGGGAAGAATTTTACGAAATAATAGTCCAAAATGATTAAGTTGGCTGAGCCATTTTTATAGCAGTCCAGAAAACAATGCCCTAGGCGAAATGGATGTATTACATCCAGCATAAACAGAAGTTTGAAATTAACTACTTTAGAGTTTTGGAATTTTTAATGCATCATATTATGGCATGCTTTAGTTTTCAGTGGCTGATGAAAGGTGTGGTTACTCTAGGATTCCTCACCTGTGGATATGTTTAAACATATAAAAAAGTAAAATAAAAAAAAAGGTAAAGCTTTCCCCATCCAGTTATATCTGACTCTAGGGCACAGTGCTCATCTCCATTTCTTGGCTGAGGGAGCCACTATTGTCCAAAGCCCCTTTCTATGGTCATGTGGCCAGCATGGCTATATGCCAGAGGCATATGAAACACTGTTAAAAAGACCCAGCAACCCCAGAAGAAAAAAACAGGAATCATCTACAACCTACAATGTAAGAACTGTAACAAGAACTGTAACACTTTTGTAGGACAAACAGGCAGAACACATCCATCAACACCAACTGGCAGTTAGAAGGCATGACGGAATTTTTTTGGGGGGGGGATAATTTTTTTTTAAAACAAAAAAAAAATCATAAAACACATGTTTTCAAAACGAAGCTTTTGCTCCAGTCACAAATTAAAACAAATCATTAACAAATCTTATTTTCAATTAACACAACTCAATATTTTAAACAAATATTTCCCTCAAATCTATCTATATAACTATGCCATTATCCCCAAAAACCTGTTACTTAAATCTTAAATCCTAACCAGTTATCAATTCATTTTTCTCTTTCATTTGCTTAGATGGATATTTTAACAATATAAATCATACAATTATATTAAACAGATTAAACATTCATTAATTATTTAATTATTATTAAACCTAACGTGCATTTTATCTTAACTATCACTCTCAACATATACCTCCTCATTTTAATTATCCCACCTCTTTTTATTATCTTTGATGTTAAACCAAACATTTCAGGAAATTCTTTAATTTCACAACATATAGACAGATTTAACCATAGTTTCAATCGGGAAAATGTGACTATCCTAGACCAGGCCAAGTCCAAAAATGCCAGGGAATTTCTAGAAGCCTGGCACTCTGACAAATCAGCCATCAATAGACACATAGACATTAACAACGTCTATAGACTATGCAAAAGAGACAATCAACCAGCCCAAAAGAGAAAAAGACTCCAGCACCTCTCATAGCATAGATTAACTCCAAGGTTAACTTCAGACCAACAATCAAGTAAGCAATACCCCAATCAAGAAACTGCCAAAGGGCTATCAGCCCAACAGTAAACAGCCCAACCAAAGAATCTCTAACACCGCCCCAACCATACAGACAGGTAAGACACCAAAATCTAAACTGACAAAAACAGGACTCCATACTAGCACTGATGATGTTACCTAGTTTGGGTAATGAAACATCTGCAAGAAAACAAGCAAGCTCAGAGAGCAAAATGCTATTATCTTCCCACCAAAGTGGTACCTATTCATCTACTCTCATTTGCAAGCTTTCAAAGTGCTAGGTGGGCAGGAACTGAGGCAAAGAACGGGAGCTCACCCATTGCATGGCACTCAGGTCTCAAACCTGAGCTATCAGGTTTCCAGCTGACAAGTTTAGTGTCTTTAACAGCTGAGCCATTCTGCCCCGGGAGTCTAAACATATAGGCTCTATCAAAATATTAGAATAACATCAGTTTAAACTTTAAAGTGGTAGGTTTTACAGTTTTCTCTTCTCTACAGGCTACAACTGATCAATACTGTGCAGAATGTAAAAAGTTGGATTGACGAAGGAATGCCTGCACACACATTTGCAAACCGGGAGGGAAGGTAAGTGAATCCCACCTCTAGTTACAACCTTTGCAGCATGCCCATGATCATGCAATCACAATTCAGCTGTTTGGCAACTGGTTCATATTTATGACTGTTGCTGCATCCCAAGGTCATGTAACCCCCCCTTTGGCGACCTTCTCACACACAAAATCAAAGAGGAAGCCAGATTCACTTAACAACCAGGTTACTAATTTATCAGCTGCAGTGATTCACTTAATAATTGTGCAAGAAATGGGGCAAAATGCACTTAACTTACCTGTATACACTCAGAAATTATAAACACAGACAGACAGATATGAGAGCGAGAGATGATAGAGATGATAGAGAGATAGAGATAGATAAATAGATAGATGGATGGATGGATGGATAGATAGATAGATAGATAGATAGATAGATAGATAGATAGATATAGATAGAATGAGAGAGAGAGAGAGATGATAGAGATAGAGATAGGGATAGAGATCATAGAGATCATAGAGATGAGAAAGAGAGAGGGAGATGAGAGAGATGAGAGAGAGGGGGAGAGAGAGATAGTTTCCAGGGGAGATAGGACTATGTGGAGGGATCCAGGCTCTTATGATAAGAGGTAACTCATGCAATGATATCAGGCCACAGCTAGGAGCAATGTATTTTTGCTGTCAAGCACCAGATTATTATCGTCCTTTATTTTTTTTCCCTCCTAGTTACAGCTCTGTACTAGGGCTCAAATCCCCTTATTATCCTGAAGCTCACTGGGTGACATGGGCCAATCATACATTTCACAGCCACATCTATCTCGCAGGCTTACCGTGATATAAATCAGGAAGCAAGAATCAAGTTCACTACCTGGATGAAATGTAGGACAGAAATGACCTATAAATAAATGATTTTTTCTCTTCCATGAAAGAATCAAAGACTGGGGAGCCTTACCTAAGATGCCAACTAGACACTGACCAAGAACTGTTCAGGTCAACTTACATTCAAGACATCTTGCTGCCTCATGTGATGGATCAGTAAAAGAAAATATACTTTGATAGCAATTTTCATTTCTATATTTATTACGTCTCTCTCGGGAACTACTGCTGCTTGATTCTTTCGTAGACTCAACCAATAGTATATTTTGCGTAACTCTTCTTCTACCTACCATGCATGCACAGATATACATATTTGTGCATGCTCATTCACACCTGTGCACGGATATGGCTATGTGTATGAGTGCAAGTGGAGAGAGTGTGAGAGAGTTCTATTCCTTGCTGTATGAAAGCCCAAAAATGTGACCTCCTTTTGTGACCTTCTGACAAGCCAAGTCAACGGGGAAGCTAAATTCCCTTAACAACTGTGTTACTAACTTAACAACTGCAATGATTCACTTAACAACTCTGTGGAGCCAGGCTGTTAAATGGGGCAAAACTCACTTAAAGAATATCTTGCTTCGCGACACACATTTTGGGCTCAATTGTGGTCATAAATCAAGGACTACTCATACATGAAATCATTAAATTGTGGAAAACAGAATCAAGGCATAGTGTTATACAACTGGAGTTTGTTCAGAAAATTAACTTCAGGTAGGAATAAATATGTATCAACCTCAAAGGAGGGTCCCCTGGTCATTCTAGTAAACAAAAGAACAATTAAGAGTCTATGGCCTGGGATTAGATGAACAGAATGTAATTAGCACCTCTCTTTTTTTCTATCCAGAGCTACTCACAAATTAACAGAAGTCAAAAGTGAGATTGAAAAACAACTACTGTGATGTTGATTGGCGCAGATAAAGTATTTAGCCCACAAATATATGGCTTCACATATTTCCATCAAGCAAAAACTGGTGAAGACAAGTGACCTCAGGACAGTTGTTCCTACCTGTGTCTTCCAGATATCAATCACGGTGTGTAACAGTTCCTCTTCCTGCCTTGATCCTGGAACAGTAATCAGAAAGTCTACATCGTGTCCAGCCTGCTTTCCCCTGTCAATTACAAGTAAAAAAAGGAAGAACAAAATCATACCGTTTCTTTGGGAATCAGGCTCTGTTTTCAGAGAGAGAGAAGCTCCTCTTATTCCCTGCCTGTCACTCTTCCTTGTGAAACAGAAGCTTAAAGTGCTTGATGTACTGTATTTTATCTCTAACTTGAAGCGGATCGATACATGTTTGGGGTAACGGGGGGATGTTGCATTTCTTGTTAATCTTATTTTTAAAAGGCTTTTTTTTCCCCACGCACCCCCATTGGAGATGCAAAACTGAATTGTTCTGTTAATACAACTTACGACCGCAATAGAGCCCAACATTTCTCTTTTTTAAGTGAAACATTGGTTAAGTAAGTTTCGCTCCATTTTATGATCTTTTCTGGCCACTGTTGTTAAATGAGTCACTGCGGTTTGTCAGTTAGCAACCCGGTTGTTAAGTGAATCTGGCTTCCCCATGAACTTTGCTTGTCCGAAGGTCGCAAAAGGTGATCCCACAAAAGGTTGGGACACTGCAATGGTCATAAGTATGCTGAATTTTTAATCACAGGATCATGGGGATGCTGCCAAGATCATAACTGTGAAAAATGGTCATAAGTCACATTTTTCAGTGGCATTGTAACTTTGAATGGTCACTAAATGAACTGTTGTAAGTTGAGGATTTACAATAGGTAGCAGTTGCTGATAAAACTGATTGTTTTGTAACAATCCAACATTTGGGTCTTTGGTAACCGTTTCATCTATTAATAAATTAAGAAAGAAACCAATTATCAGTAAAACAGACCTAGCTGTGGATAATTGTAATATTT
This sequence comes from Arizona elegans, assembly GCA_022577455.1. NCBI lineage: Eukaryota > Metazoa > Chordata > Lepidosauria > Squamata > Colubridae > Arizona > Arizona elegans. Next base: position 71,709,354 of record JAKOOJ010000005.1, read on the forward strand.
CTTTTCTATGAAGACAGCATTACTGAAAGTTATTATTCGTCAATAGAGGAACAGACTCAAAAATATCTTCTGTATTTAAAATAACAATAACAATATTGTACATGGAATAAATGAATTAACCAAAATTTTCTACATCTCTCTGTGTTAATATCAAAGAGAACAATGTTGAAATGTACAAAGTGCCACACATTTCTACAAATTGTTGAGGGAATTGGAAGTTGACTATGTATAAAGTTAATATTAATGTTCTTTATTGAAAAAAGATCAGATCTCAAAGGACTCTTTTCCTTTTTTTTTTGACAGTGTATAAATCCTGTCTTATATTAGGCAGGTTAACTCAGAACCTGGGGTGTGAAGTTCTGGGAATGAACTAGATGACTTGTACAACCCAAAATTCCAGAGCCCCATTGAACCTCATTTTTTTAAAGATGCAGAATCCTGTACACCAGTCAAGGAAGAGGCAGACCAGAATCCTCTGTCTCTAAACAGTATATGCAGAATCTTTATGAATGTAAACATAGGACGGAGAAGGTAATGGATGAAATATTGGGACATAAAGTGTTGGAAGAAATATCCTTCTAGGTTCAGTTCCAAGTGGGGAAAAAGACACTGGAAACATGATGGCTTTTTGGAAAGATGGTTTATTGATGAACAGGATCACATAGCTTGAGTTCCTGAACAGAAAAGGGGTGAGATGCTGAGGGTGCCTTGGTTTTATGTCCTCTCTGGGCCCTACCCTAGAGCTCCCTGTTCCTGTGTAAGAAATGTATTGTGATTGGTTGTCAGACTCCCAGGAGGCGGGGGTCTTAGCTTTCTTTGTAGGCTATCTCCCAGGCTTGGTTGGAGCCTTGCTGGTTGATATAATCTTCCCAGGTGCCATGTGGTGAGTTTCTGTTGCTAGATGGTCTTATTATGTCCTGGAGGCCATGTCTTTTGTGTTGCAGATGAGCTGGCTCAGGCCTTAATGGTCCATTGACAAAGGTGGGGGGGGCAGAGTTTCTGCCTCCCTTTTAGGGGAAATATTCTGCCCTTTTAATATTTTCCAAAACATTTCATCTTTCCAGGAGAGGGATGGGTGCCAACTTCCTACAATAGAAAATAGTCTAGCCTTCCAGGATGGTACAAGACCCATTAAGAAACCTTAACACCAAAGTTTACAGAAAACCCACTCACACAGATCAGTGTTTACATTTTGATTCCCACCTACTGGAGCACAAAATGGGAGTCATCAGAACCCTACATCACCGAACTAAAGGCCTGCCTACAGCAAAGATGGGAAAGAAAATAAATGAAAACACCCTCAAGGAAGCCCTCAGAACATGTGGCTATCCTAAGTGGGCCTTCATCAAATCTCAAAAAAAACCCACCCTTAGGAGCTCCTGTGAAGCTTCTTGGATGAGAAGCAAAAGATCTTCAAAGAAAAAACAGAAAGTCCAGTTGCCTCTTGAAAAAGCTCCTTTGGGACAACCATGACCTAGATGACTGAGAATCTCCATAGACATTGTGACATAACATAGCACACCATATGTAGGAAAATCTAAAAACTAGCTTACTTTCAGTATAATTTTAATTTTGTCAAGAGAGTCACATTGAGACTACATCTTCTCCATTTTGACCAAAGGATAGGAGAAGGCCTTCTGTCTTGTTCCCTCTCTCCCTTTCTCTATCTCTCTGTCTCTCTCTGTGTGTGTCTGTTTGTGTGTGCATGTGTCTGAATTATTTCCTCAAATCCATCAAATAAAGTCGGGTTTATTATAAACTCAAAAATTTATCTTGATTCTCTCAGAAATTCCCAATAGTTATTGTCAGAGAGCCAAAGGAAGGGAGATGAAGCAGCAGCTCAAGCGAAGTCTTAGATGTGTGCCATGGAGACTAGGTATTTGGGATGAATATATTCAGGCATACTAAGTAATTCTCAAAGCATCTTGTGATTTTTTTCAGTCAGCTATTTATTTTAATGAAGTGTATTTGTCAAGGAATAATTATCCAACTCAAACAGAGCATTGATTCTCAGGTTTTAGAAATGATTTTATTATTGCTTTCAGGTAAAAGTTTGATAATGCTCTCTATCAATGAAGAACAAAAATAAGAGCAGTAACCCACTCTACCACTGAAAATAAAATATAACATACCAAATAAGGTTCTAACCAGTATAAATTCACTCAAATGGACTCCAGGGTGTATCACTTTAGTACTTATGTTAACTTCAGCCAATCTACAGTATCTTTCTCCTAGTAGTTTTGTTTTGGTTACTGCTCTTCATCCATATTATTGTCTATCTAATATTTACGAATGAGGCTATGATCAACTTGACCTCTAGATGGCTCTTTTAACTATAATTTCATGATTCTCCTTTCTAGATTCTGCTTAAACTGCTATGTGAGTAGCATTCCATATAGATGCTGATTTTAGTCATAAAAATACTTACATTTCAGTGCTCAACTACATAGTTATCCATTCAAAGCTGAAAATGGCAATCAAAAAAGAAACCATTTAATTATTAAGAGTCATGGCAAATAATTGATTCAAATAAACTGGATAGTCCATACCTTCTCTTGGGTAGAATTGAGGAATTGAGCTCTACAACCAACATATTCCCAAACAATACAAAACAGTATGAAAATGTTTTCAAGTAGTATAAAGAAATATCTTTTCTTTAGAAAGAAATCTAAAGAAAGGGGTTTTTTTATGCACACTGGCCCCAAGTTTTGCATAGGGTTAAAAAAATAATAAAAGGGTTTAAAAAAAAGCATCACATTTTTTTCCAAATCAGATTCTCAATACTTTCAGCATCCTTTATACTTACTAAGCTGAGTTGCATAGAAAAAAACCAGACCATTAATTATTGTTCTGATTTCACTATGGATCAGGTTATTCCATAATATAAAAAAGAAAAGAAGCCAGCATGTCTTTAAAAGGCTGTTCTTTGGGGTTTAATCCCTTTGAGAGTTAAGCAGACCCCATCAAAGAAATAAAACACACATTTACACTTTGCTCAGTGTAACTAGAAAGAGTGCAGAGAAGAGCAAGCCAGATGATTAGGGGGCTGGAGGCTAAAACATATGAAGAACGGTTACAGGAACTGGACAAGGCTAATCTAGTGAAGAGAAGGACCGGGGAGACATGATAGCAGTGTTCCAATATCTCAGGGGCTGCCACAGAGAGGAGGGGGGCTCAAGCTATTTTCCAAAGCACCTGAAGGCCAGACAAGGAATAATGGATGGAAACTGAACAATGAGAGATTCAACCTGGAAATAAGGAGAAATTTTCTGACAGTGAGAACAATCAACCAATGGAACAGAAGTTGCCTTCAGAAGTTGTGGGAACTTCATCACTGGAGGCTTTCAAGAAGAGACTGGACTGTCATCTGTCAAAAATGGTGTACAGTATGCTTGGGGGGGTTGGACTAGATGACCTACAAGGTCCCTTCCAACTCTGTTAATCTGTATCAGTGGCTGAAGTTCTCTGTGTGACGTGTACCAAACAAGACATGCCAGTAAACTAGGACCAGCAAAACGCACACAAACACAAGTCAAGATAAAATCTAACAAGTGGAAAACTTCATCCCCCAATACTACCAAATGAGATCTCCTATCTCATTCCATGCTTCCTTGGTTCCTTTTTTTCAGTTCTTAGAAGCATCAAAATGAGATTTATATGAAAGGATACCATTCAGAATGATATTTCAGAATGATGAGATACGAAGAAAGATGTTGATCCCCGACATAAATCAGCTATTTAAAGGACCTTCTGCTTTGCAATTTAACAGCTGCTTTCATTTACAGCAATCAAGTAAAAGAAAAAAAATAGCAAAAGGTAAACATCCTTATTATGTATATAGTGTGATTTGAAACACCTTGCATATGACTTACGGCTCTACTGCATTTTCAAAACATGGGCCTATTGTGGCTAAGGTTGAAATTGCTATGACTGTTTTTACCAGGGATCCCTCTGAACCTCAGCAAATGTCCGTCACAAGCAAGCAGATCCATGCATGAATGGTTCAAATTGGCTACTTTATTGTATTCCACCCATAATACTTAAGTCTTCCCAAACTGTTCACCCTTCCTTGGGAACAAAGATGTAAAGTCCCATAGAATTTGAGGGGGATCAATTCTAAGTTTCTTGTGGGTCTGCAACAATTCAAGGCTAACTCACCGCTTCAAGGGTTAAGCGGTGAGTTAGCCTTGAATTGTTGCAAACCCACAAGAAACTTAGAACTGATCCCCCTTAAATTCTATGGGACTTTACATCTTTGTTCCTTGCCTGGTTAGGGACTGTACTGTATCAGAAGTTTACTGGCAGACTTTTCTTCATCCATTAGCTCATAAATGTACCACTTTCTTTAAAGAAGTAATTATTTGGTTTTATTTTTACTCATTATTGTGGAGCGAGTTGAAACAGCATAATAAAAAACATGCATTTTATTAAAAAGATACAGGTGAAACTCAAAAAATTAGAATATCATGCAAAAGTTCATTTATTTCAGTAATGCAACTTAAAAGGTGAAACTAATATATGAGATAGACTCATTAAATGCAAAGCGAGATAGTTCAAGCCTTGATTTGTCATAATTTTGATGATTATGGCTTACAACTCATGAAAACCCCAAATTCACCATCTCAGAAAATTAGAATATTACATGAAATCAATAAAACAAGGATTGTACATAGAACAATATCAGACCTCTGAAAAGTATAAGCATGCATATGTACTCAGTACTTGGTTTGGGCCCCTTTTGCATCAATTACTGCCTCAATGCGGTGTGGCATGGATGCTATCAGCCTGTGGCACTGCTGAGGTGTTATGGAAGACCAGGATGCTTCAATAGCGGCCTTCAGCTCTTCTGCATTGTTCGGTCTCATGTCTCTCATCTTTCTCTTGGCAATGCCCCATAAATTCTCTATGGGGTTCAGGTCAGGTGAGTTTGCTGGCCAATCAAGCACAGTAATCCCATGGTCATTGAACCAGGTTTTGGTACTTTTGGCAGTGTGCCAAGTCCTGCTGGAAAATGAAGTCAGCATCCCCATAAAGCTTGTCTGCGGAAGGAAGCATGAAATACTCCAAAATCTCCTGGTAGATGGCTGTGTTGCCCCTGGACTTAATGAAGCACAGTGGACCAACACCAGCAGATGACAAGGCTCCCCAAATCAACACAGACTGTGGATACTTCACACTGGACTTTAAGCATCTTGCAGTGTGTGCCTCTCCATTCTTCCTCCAGACTCTGGGTCTTGGTTTCCAAATGAGATGCAAAAGTTGCTCTCATCAGAAAAGAGGACTTTGGACCACTGAGCAACAGACCAGTTCTTTTTTTTTCTTTAGCCCAGGTAAGATGCTTCTGATGTTGTTTGTTGTTAAGGAGCAGCTTGACAAGAGGAATATGACATTTGAAGCCCATGTCCAGGATCCGTCCGTGTGGTGGCTCTTGATGCACTGACTCCAGCCTCAGTCCACTCCTTGTGAAAGTCCCCAACACTTCTGAATTGCCTTTTCCTGACAATCCTCTCCAGGCTGCAGTCATCCCTGCTGCTTGTGCACCTTTTTCTCCACACTTTTCCCTTCCACATAACTTTCTATTAATGTGCTTTGATTCAACAATTTGGGAACATCCAACTTCTTTTGCAATTACCTTCTGAGGCTTTCCCTCCTTATGGAGGGTGTCAATGATGATTTTCTGCACAACTGTCAGGTCAGCAGTCTTTCCCATGATTGTGATTCCTACTGAACCAGACTGAGAGGCCATTTAAAGGCTCAGGAACTCTTTGCAGATGTTATGGCTTAATTAGCTGATTAGAGTGGGACACTTTGAGCCTAGAATATTGAACCTTTTCACAATATTCTAACTTTCTGAGATTGTGAATTTGGGGTTTTCATGAGTTGTAAGCCATAATCATCATAAGTATGACAAATCAAGGCTTGAACTATCTCGCTTTGCATGTAATGAGTCTATCTCCTATATTAGTTTCACCTTTTAAGTTGCATTACTGAAATAAATGAAATTTTGCATGATATTCTAATTTTTTGAGTTTCACCTGTATATTTGAAAAAAAAGAATTGGGGCAGAGTCTTCAACAAGGCCACAATTATTTTACTTTTTTAGGCTCTGGAAATTTATGCAGATTCTACATCTGGATAAATATTCTATATATTTATCCAGATTCTGTCCCAATATTTGAGGGGCTGCCACAGAGATGAAGGGGATCAAACTATTTTCCAAAACACATGAAGGCAAGTAAGAAACAATGGACAGAAACTAATCAAGGAGAAAAACAGCCTAGAACTAAGGAGAAATTAGTGAGAACAATTGACCAGTGGAATGGCTTGCCTTCAGATGTTGTGGGTGCCCCAACACTGGATGCTTTCAAGGAGACATTGGACAGCCATTTGTCAAAAATGGTATAGGGTTTTCTGCTTGAGCAAGGGGTTGGACTAAATGACCTCTAAGGTCCCTTCTAATTCTATTATTGTTCTATACATCAGCATTTTTAGTAGAGATAAACATCAAATACCAACAATAATGATGCTCATTTTACACTTCAAAATCTAAATACAATTGTCAACTACTGGGCCTCTACTCTTATAAATCGACTAACCACAGTACAAAATAATAACTTGAAATGCACAGAGACTGGAATTTCTACCTTGCTATGGGGCACATTCATGCTAAAGATTTGAGGGAACCTTCCAAGTGTTCTCTGAAGTGGTGAAAGAAGTTTTAAAGGATGAGAAACCATCTGAAAATCTAAATAGATATAAAAGTGTCTCAAGTATACAACATTAAACAGATCATTACTCAATGAATTCCTGCCTTACTTAGCGGGAATTTGGCAAAGTGTTTTTCGGAGAGAGGGTCCCTGCTCTCCGATTATATTAAATTAAGTTGAATAAGCTCAAAAAACTATTTTCATAGCGTGTGATAATTTGTCAAAACTTGCAAATTATTCAGAAATGTTCACATCTCTTACATAATGGGGAAATTCTCTTCTTCTATTTCTGTGCTTGCTTCCAGGTAAAATACTACCTGTTTGTAATCCTTTTTCCCTCATGAAGGAGAAAAGAAAGCAAAAACCCAGGTGTGCAAGCATTAAATGCTTGCATTAACCAGAGATGTGGGAAAAAAATCCGTAAATTGAAAAACCCGCAGTATTTCAGAGTATGTTCATCACACAAGTTTTAGCTTTTACTTTGTCACTTAATTCCTGGTGGTGGGTGGAAGAAATTAGATTCAAATATTCAAACCCTAATCAGACCTTTCATAAATTAAACAATGTTATAACAGATTAAACACTGTGAGTTTAATTTTCACAAGTATTGCCATTATTTACTATTGATAGTTTATATTCCCAAAATGGTATAAACTGCTGAAGCCTCAGACATAGTAAACTTTCAACAGAAGGTCTCAAAAATAAGGTAATGATAGGTTTCAGCTGGAGTATGATATCCAGGATGGATGGGTATGGTAGACCTATTTCAAAGACTGTACTTTAAAACCTCCAGTATATTTCAGATACTATTTATAGAGTACAAGATATCCCACATATTAAAATGTCATGAGATCAATGATCAGAAGACAGTCCTTACAAAAACTGAAATATGAGAACAGTACTTTATATCATATTTGTTTACTCTCAGAACGTACTGCATGCTTCCGTTAAAACAGATCTACCCTAAAACGCACAAGGTTATATATTATTGCTAAAGTAAATTGGATTATTTATGCCATACTTTATATGAGGATTTATATTTAGCCTCTAGTCCTATGTGCACACAAAGCTGGAAATAGCTCCCATTTAGAGGTGTCAGGGTGAGGTTTTGTTGAAGAAATGCCCGTGACAAAAGACACATCATGTCATTGTGATACAGTCTTCACCTCTTTTGTGCATGCAGTGTGATATCATTTGTTATTTTGATGCAAGTGTCATAGCCCATAGACACCTCTATTTCCATTGAAATTAAGAGATGCCTGCCGACAGGAGTTGCTGTGAAAGTTAAAATCTAGCCCATTGCCATAGATTTAATTGATAGTTATGACTTATAGCTATTGGATGAGCCCTTCTGCCAGAAATAAGTAATTGTCCTTTCTACGCAGTGAATCATTTAATATTACAAAAAACAAGGGCATTTCTTCCTTTCCCAATCTTTATTTTTGTATTTATTTCCTTAATTTAATTCTATTTGCAATACAAAGAAGGGAATATGAAAGCAGAATACACATAACCTTATTTAATTAAATTACTCAGAAACCTATAACTGGGTAGCATTATACTTTTATTGTGCATAATAGATGTAAACCAGGAGACATAAAAATCATCACCTAAATTACTGCAATATTGATATAGGGGTTTGGTCAATATTTCCAGCAGAGAAATTTTTTTAACGTATTTGCTACCATAGAAAAATATTCAAAACCTTTCTTGTTTTCCAGCTAGCCACTGGCTGTGTGCCTGCAAACAATAAACCTCTAGCATTTCTTTATGCTCTAAAATATGATTCGGATTATTAAAAAAAATGATTAATATCATCATCTGAGTTATAATCTGTCCTCTTTTAATTTGTTTTAAAATACAGTCAAAAACAAACAATTATACAAAGATTCATGGAAGGTTATGTTATTTATTCCTTTATATTTTATGCAATACAGTGGACATGTACAGGAATTTATTATGTTATATTTCCTTGGCATTCGATATATTTTATAAAATATCTTTTCCATTAATGTTAATGGTTCTCTATGCCAATTCAATATCCACAAAAATCACAGGTAAAAAGGCTTCTTTATTTTTCTTTTATGTTGTTTTCATCTTGTTTGTTTGTTTATTTAACTTTTATGCCACCCATCTCCCCTAGAGATGACTCTGGGTAGCTTACAAACACTAAAAGTCAGTAAACATTAAACCAATAAATAACAACAACAATAGACAACTGTGGCAAAAGAAAGCAAAGATAGTACCCATAGGGTATTATCTGTCTCCCAAGTTCCCCAACAACTGTCTCCAGTTGTTTTGGAGATGCCTTTGGAGCCCCAAAACAACTGGAGCACCACTTGAAAACCAATGGTACTGACATAATCACCATCAGTCAATTGCAAAAGGCAGCTTTACTTGGAACAGCTTGCACCTGCAACAATACTTTTAACACATCAACATCTGCCTATCCCAGGTCCCTCAGAAGGACACAACAGATGGACAAAAATAGCAATTCCAGTCTGAACATCTGGCTGACTGTGTGCTAAACCCTAATTTACAATTAGAAATTGGGGAAGAAGGAAGCAATATGCAACATGGGAAGAGGAGCAGTCTTATCTTATGAAAACACTTGCATTCATACATGCTTATAGAATATTGAAAGGATTTAATTTGATTACTGTTTATTTTGTTTGCTATTGTGATATTTTATTGATTTGTATGTAGTGCTTATGGTTTGGGGGTTTTTTAGTTCAAAATTCTAATAAAACTGTCCATAGAATGGCAACATTAAATACATAGTCCTCAATTTATAACTATTCATATAGTAACCATTTAAAGTCACAACAACACTGAAAAAAGTGACTTCAGCTGGTCGTTGCATTCATGACTATCAGAGCATTGCCATGGTCATGTGATCAAAATTTGGCAACCAATATGTAATTATCAGCACTGCAATGTCCCAGGGTCATGCGATCATCATTTCCAACCTTTCCAGCTGGCTTTCAACAAGAAAAGTCAATGGGGGAGGTTGGATTTCCTTAATAACCACATGATACCTTTAACAAATGCAGTGATTCAGTTAAGAATTGTGACCCCAAAAAATCATAAAATCAGGTGTAATTCATTTAACAGCTATTTTCCTTAGCAACAGAAATTCTGGTCCCAATTGTGGTTGTAGGATGAGGACTAACTGTAAGAGCAATGAATCTTCCACCAAAAGACATGTTCTTATTCCAAGTCAAGGCAAGTACAAATCAGATGACTTTGAGTCCTTACAAAAAGTAAACCAAAAGAAATTCAGTTTTTACTATCTGCAAAACATAGTACAATGACTACCCTCATACTTTTACACTAGGAAAATACACATGAGCTGAACTGTAATAGTAGCTGAATTAAAATTATCTATCCATCTATTTAATGCAGGGCTGTCAAACTGGATTTTTTTTTGAGGGCCGGATCAGCATTGTAGTTCTCCTCTGCAGGCCTGCCAGGGGGAAGATGGGACGGACGCCTCCTGAAGCACTCTGCTAGCCAAAACGGGGCGCAGGGCCCCTGTTTTCCGCCTGGACAGCCTCATGCAGCACTCTGCCAGCTAGTGTGCTGCAGGAAGCCGTCCAGGCTGAAAATGAGCCCCCCCCCATGCCCCATTTTGGTCAGCAGAATGCTGCAGGAGGCTGTCCACGCTAAAAATGGGGCCTGCCCCCCCCGGTACCCCCATTTTGGCTGCCAGAGGCACCGCGGACTAGTCTTTTTCTATTTCCAGGCCGGCCCTGTGGGCCAGATTTAAGTACCCCACGGGCCAGTCCTTGAGTTTGACACTCCTGATCTAATGATATTGTAGTAGAAAAAGAACAAGAGTGGGGGAAAACAAGCATTCTTTTGCTATTCTTCTCCAGTTTTTACTTATACTACACACTTTCTCTTTATTAAAGCAAGAAGAAACAAAAAAGAGTGTTGCCAGATAAAATCCAGGGCTTAAGAACATATAAGCACTGCATCAACTTCACCTGTGTGTTTGCTACACGATCCTTATTTTTTCATCTGCCAACTGGGGACAACGATGCATGATTGATGACAATGCTAGAGGCAAGATTTCATTCTGTAATTCCTCATGATGTATAGTCAGAAGCTACAGAAAACCATAAGCATATGGAATGACAAAATAGAGCAATGACAAGGCATTGCAAAGGCTGTGTCTAAAATACTTCGTTATATACTCTCAAAACTGCATTCTTTTCCTTAAAAAGAATAATCTTTGCGGTACCTTGGGATTATTACCAAAGAGATCTAATTCCCAAATTACTTTTATGTTTCCAGAGAATGGAAATATATGATGCAGAAGGTTGAATAGTTACGTATTACTGTAGCTGAAGGACTATCTATTAATGTCAATTCTAATGTCAAATAGCAAATGATAAGTTGATTAAAGAAATGCCCAGAAAAAAAAACATTCCTGCACTTGGCTTGTGCATTGTTAAATTTATTTCATCTTTCCTGACTTTCTAAATTCAACAGCACATATCCATCTGCCTCAGTCTTCCATTCAAAACACCCAACAATCCTGCAGGCCAAGGTAAGCCTACAGTATAGAAAAGATGTATTCAATTGTTGGTTATATTCAATATTTGATTATTGTAAATATCAGGCTACAAGCTGACATTCACAACCTGCCAATCAATCTGCCTGACAGATGTACTGTGGACATAGAATCAACATCTTCTTGAATATGCTGTTTGCCTCACAGGCACAGAGAGATTATAGCTACAGAATTTTATTTTTACATAAAAAATGGGTGGGAAAGCCATCCTTCATTTTATTTTATTTGAGTCAAATTGTAGGGTTCAAAGACACAATAGCTCTTTCGTGGTATTCCTGGCCATCATTTACAGATTTTTTGAGTAAGATAGATTTTTTTTTCTTCCTAGTGCTTTCCCACAAGTGCGGGGTTTGCTTTTTTATGAATCAACCAAATGTTGCAATAGTAATGGATCGACCAGCTTGTCACCCAAGCTTGATAATGTGGGCTGAGATAGATTGACTGGCTGAAAGTCACCTAGCCAGCATTCATGCTAAAATGAAACTAGAACTCACAGTCTCCTAATTTCTAACTAATAGACCAAACTGGCTCTCTAATATGCAGACATAATAATGGTCTTAAATCGATAAACTCTGTTTATTTGGTTTAGATCATCTTTCTCCAACTGATACCAAATAACATTCTGTTGCTAAAATGGACTAGAGTTCCTATCACCTCCAGCTAGTAAGTTCAATAGTTATGCTACATGGAAGATCTTTTCCAGAATGCTACCTTTATTATTCTCTCATCCTTATTAAAATTAGCCAACTTATTTGTCTTCACAAAACCTCTGATTTTTTTTAAAGAAAATGATCCAATGGCCTAGCTCTAAATTTATGGGATTCCCCCCAAATTAAGATAAATATTGCCAAATGATAGAAATCTGGATATTTATCTACAATTTAATGCATATTTTCTTTTTATTTTCCATTGAAATTAAGGTATTAACTTATTGCTGTTCCATTTGTCAACTTTCCTCTTATTTCAGTGTGATCTCTGTTTAAGCTTTGCAAACTAGTTGTTCTTACCGATCATTTTTGAATAACTGGTTTATGTTGTTTTATTATATTATCATTATAGCAGCATCTTTGAAAGTTTAAACCCTCAGTTCATGTTTTTCACTGTTTCTCAGTATTATTCATTATTACAATGGTTTGTATCATAAGTTTTTTTTTGCTATGTGATGTTTGATGAGGAGTACTTTTCTACTTTTCTTTCTGACACAGTAAAAATCCACATGATTATAGATAAATAATAAAGACTTTAGAAAATCTGACACCGGACATATACTTTACCAAGTTTGGTCAGCTTAACATTATGTGCTTGTGAATACTTCTTTAGCTAGGGTTTACTTGGTTTTTTTTTCTTCAGTGACAAAATATTTTATTTATTTCTTAGATGTCAAAGTTGGCTGATTCCAAACAAACTTTGAGCAGCTTACACATTTACAATATGTAATATAAAAAAAAGAAAGCACAAATGCCCAGACAGAACCACACCAACATCAACCCAAGACAATCACCAAGATCCCTCTCAAGCACCCTAACCCCAAGCCTAGGAACAAAATCAGGCCTTCAAAAGAGAACATTTGAAGGTGAGATCCAAACATACGGCTTTGTGCACATCCCGTTTGAAATAAAAATGTGATCTGTATAAAAGGTTTGCCTTTAGGCTTACAGGTATAATATTTTTGTGTACTGCTGACTTTCACCATCTTCACTGATACCTGCACACTGCAGAGTGAGGTAGAATCCATCAAACTAAAAGTTACATTATCGCAGTGCTGGAACAAAAGTGAAAAACAATGTTAATATTTCACATAGAGTTCCAAAACACCATCAACACAGAGATATCAAGTTGTTAAAGCTACAGAGTATGTTCATAATCTAAATCAGGGGTCTCCAACCTCTTGGGCCAGGGACCGGCCTTTAGAAACTGCACTACACAGCTAAAGATGAGAGGCAGGTGAGCAAGGAAAAACAAAACAACCCCCCCCCCCCAAGTCCGTGGAAAAATTGTCCGTGAAACTGGTCCCTAGTGCAAAAGGTGATGATAATAATAACTGGGCACTCTCCTCCAACCTGAACAAAATATCAGAAATGTCTTAACTGTAATCCTGCGGTTTATCTCCCAGAGGCTATAGGCTTGCTCATATCTCATCTGCCAAGGGCAGAAAGAGGGGGTTAACCTTGGAGGAATTTGGATATCATCCCCCAGCCTCAGGGAAACTTCCCAGGCCAGTCTTTTCCAATGCTGAATACTTAAGTGAAGAAAGATAAAAACAGGAGGTCTCAGGTAGATCATAGAAAACCCACTGGGGCCCAGATGGGAGACAATCTGACTCTGGAGTTCATCCTCTTCCACTGTTTTATCAAATTAATGGATTTCTGCATTTTATTTAACAGCCAGTTATATACTGGACAAGCTGAAAATGTGTTAGAGGTTGTGAGATCTGCACATACATCATCTACATTGCTCTGTATTTTCCCCACTTACTCATTATCTTTGGGCTATGAGCAAGCAAGGGGTCACACTTAAGCAACATCACCTTGACTTAGTCTTAGACTATCAAATGGATGCTGGTAATATTATCCAGTTTTTCATGGCAGACAACAGGAGATACACTCTCTGGCACTACAGTGTTTCCCAAAAAATAAGACAGGGTCTTATTTTCTTTTGACCCCCAAAATATGGCCTTGGCCTTATTATTGGGGGGTCTTATTATTTTTGAGGTGCAGGAGGCCCCTAAACCTCGGCCCGCACCAGGGGGATTGGTGCCAGAGCATTGTCCAGCTGCTTCACCGGTGCTGCTTAGGCCACTGCCTCCAGCAATCGTGGCAGCTTTTTCATTGCTTCCTCTGCAAACAGCACGAGGTGAGGAGGCAAGGCAGGGCAGTGGAGAAATGAGACATATGGAGCGAGATGGGACTCCCCTTGTCATCTCTTCTTCCATGCCTCACTGGGCATGGCAGGAGCTGGAAGTTGGGTAAGACACAATGGAGAAGAGAGACGATTCTCCACCGCCCCACCCCTCCCCACCTGCCACTCCCCCTCACCAGCCAAGATCAGCAAGCCAGATTTGGGGAGCTGAAAGCAATGCCCAGGAGGAGAAGAATGTGAGAAATGGGGTCTCTCACAGCGCCTCCTCTCTCTCTTCTTCTCCCGAGTGGCAGCGGTGCATCCAGCTCATCAAATCTGGCTTGCTGGACTCAGGCAGCAGTGGCTCTGACCCGATCTTCACTGGCAATCCTGCAGACAAGAACCAGCCACGCCAATCCCGCTTCATGGCTGCACAAACAGCCCACACCGGCCACTGCTCGGAGCTCCAGCACCAGACCCCCTCCCCCCAGACCCAGGTCGACAGGGCTAGGGCTGGCAAGAGTTTTTTGCGGCCGCTCTTTTTGTGGCTGCCACTAAGAGAAGGGGCGCGCGAGCTAGGGTTTGCGGGAGTGGCCTTCGCAAGGCCATTCCATGTGGATGGCAGGTGAGTTTGGGGCGTGTGGGGCATGTTCCCCCTCCCTTTCCCCCCCTCTCCGGCCTCGCCTCCTTGCATCGTGTTGTTTGTGCGGCAGCTGCACATGCGTCTAAGTATTGGGGGAGCTTATTTTCAAGGGAGCCTTATTTTAGCGCATGCACTCAAAAGCCCAATTGGGCTTATTATCTGGACATGTCCTAGTTTCGGGAAAACACGATATCTGTACATATATACACAACTTAACATCCCAAACCAGAGAAGGGCTTTTACTTTAGCCCAATATAATGCTCTCCCTCTAGCATTTCTGGCTAAAAAAATACAAAAAAATCCTATACTCATTAGGATTATGTCTTTTTGACTCAGGACAGGTAGAAATTATCAAACATGTTCTTCTATATGCCAGTTCTATACAGAACCTCAAACTGTTCAAATTACCCCATACCTAACTAGCAAAACAGTATACAACAATCAACAGTATAAGCAATTTTTACTTTCTGACAGCAAAGTTGAATATAATAGGCAAGGTTATATCTGAGTATAGATAGCTAGAAATGGTTTGGGCTCAAAATAAACTTTTGGATTTTGAGTGTACATGCCATGTCAGGTCTTGTATGCTATTTTTCTCAGTTTTGACAGTGGTGTGTATATATTTTAAGTCCTTGTTGGATGATTTGTTTTATTTACAAATATGTGTGTATGTTATGTATCTATGGCCTCGGCAAGTTCTTCAGCATATTTTGATTTAATATTGTCTCTTAGATATTTTTTTTTAGTCTGTGTGTATTTTTCTTAACTATCCTGACATTGTCAATTTAGTTTTGGATATTTTGTATATTCAAACACCAGTTCTTTTGTGCTGGTTAATGATTGCAATAAAGTTAAGTAGGACACTGTTTTGTTCCTTTGCAATTCTATGCACAGATGTCCAGAAGTAAATCCTATCAAATGCAGAGGGATTTACTTTTAAGTAAAGAGGCATGAAATTGATTGGGCTGTCAAGCTTCAAGCGAAAACGTTTCCTCAAGAGCAGCCATACTCTCAAGTCTCAAATGAACGGAGTGTTGATTGAAATGTGTATAGTTCATACGGCATTCTGTAATTTTATTCTAATACAGGTGAGTCCAGCTTCAGTTAAAGGTGAAATCTGGTTCCTAAAAAATCTCCAAAGCAGTTTCTATCGCTGGAATCCATTCCATATTTTATTATCCAAATCTAACATTGTTCTTAAGTTTTGACTCCCTGGAAATCCAGCCACAGGTTCATATAAATAATAGAACTCTACCTGGCAGCCATTCACAATAATGTAAGCCTTTAAAGCTTAAAGCTTATGAAATGTAACATACCAATCTGTCACTGTTTTATATGAAGTCATAAAATACATGGTTGGAGTTTTATTTTTGCTGTCTTGGCAGATCTTGTAAATTGCATTCGTTTCCAATCAAGCATTTCAAATGGTATCATGGCAACTTCCTGAATGCATAAATTTTTGTGAGTGCCAATCAATACTGAAAGTCAGAAGTGTGGGGAGAGGAGATGGGTCTAGCGGTTCTAAAAAATAGACACATTCCACCGAATATTGATGCAGTTTGGGCACCAGCTGTACTCAGCTGAAATGTTAAGAGCATACCATAATCCATTCTTTCATCTTAAAACATCTATCTGGATTTACATACGTACAAAATAATGGTCAGCACATTTTCTCACGCTCGACAGCACATTTTCTAACTGGTGCAATGAAGTAAGGCAACATGGACAATCTAAAATGATGACTTTTGAATATGCAAAATGAACGGGGGGGGGGACACACTACAAAATAAGGATTACGTATCCCAAGCAAGTATGGATTTTAAAAATAATGAATGTCTCAGAGGAAACTTTTAGGGATGCTTTGTAAGTCCCTTCACCCCCTCTTTCAAAGATGTTCATGTCCTGCAACAGTCTTGCAGGACATGAATATATGGGAGAGAAAATAAGCTGAAATTAATATTTCAGCTGCTACTATCCAAGCCAATTTGTCCCCCACCCCCATCTCATCTTTTTTAAGTGATCACCTATAGTGGTTTTGAAATATATAAATTGTTGACTTGCACAAACTAGAACTAATGTCATTGTGTGGGCTCTCTCCCCAAATCAGATGCTGGGGGCATTATGGCAGAGAGCACAATCTATAAACAACAACCGTCCTCTCATGTATTACTTAAATATTAACCTTGATACTTCAGGTTAAATATCAGGTTATAAATTGCATTTGTACTCTGTCCCAAATTCAAAGTCCCATTTTATGTAAAAAGCCTTGCACTCTACTAACATTTAGCCACTCTGCCTTTTTAAACAGAATTAAAGAATTCAGGGACAAATGAATGAATTACTCCTCACATCCTATCTTTACTTATATGATCTGTAACCAATGATAAGTCCTTGAAGTTGACAGCTTCATGCGAAGTCCAGGGAGCTCTGAAAGATGTTTCTGCTTTCATCAGAAGAACCATAGCATGTTGTGGCATTGAGCTGCAAGATCCACCCCTTTGGAACACACATACAAATGTGCAACACATGTAAAAAAAGGAGGGGGGTCTGACCTGGGTTACAAAAACCGCAGCGCTGCTTTTGTCAGGCTTTATATCTGGAAATGATTTTGAGAGAGAGGAGGAAGACCCACAGCCTAGACCAGTGATGGCTAACCTTTTTGCCATCGCGTGCCAGGAGGAGGGGAGTAGGGGGGGTCGCGTGCACGTGCCCACACCCATAATTCTATGCACCCCGCCCTGCACATGCGCACATGACCCCGCCACTCCTCCCACTCCTGCCACACGATGGCTCAGTAGTCCCATTTTTGTCTCTCACCTGGCTCCAGAGCCTCTCTAGGAGTCTGGAGAGGTGAAAACAGCCTCCCCCCGCCAGAGGCCCTCTAGAGGCCAGAAATGGCCCGTTTGCCAATTTCCGGTGGGACCTCACAAGCCTAGACAATAGCCTGAGAAGAGAAGCTCAATCGGCAGCTGTGAGAAAAGCATGGAAGCATTTAAGAAAGGGTCCTTCCTAGTTTTCCAGAGACTAAAAAGAGAGGAGGGGAGAAATACTTTCCATCTGGCAAGATTCTGTTAATGTAACCTTACAATAAAGTAGGATTAGTAGTTCATCTGGGTATACTTGCTCTCTGGATTACCTCTGACAGAATGACAGACTGAGACCTATTCATCTGTCTACGTCTTATGAGAACAAATGCTAGTCAAATAGAATAGAATAGAATAGCTATCATTTATAAGCAGCAATAATATTCTTTTAAAATGTGTAAGAGTTATTCAAAACTGTTAGGAAACCAGCTGTTGGTGTGGTTGCTGGAACAGAACAGAACAGACAGAACAGAACAGAACAGAACAGAACAGAATAGAATAGAATTCTTTATTGGCCAAGTGTGATTGGACAAACAAGGAATTTGTCTTTGTAACAATCACAAACTTCTGACATTTTGAAAAACAAAAATCAATCAATTTATACAATAAAATATATTTCAGCTTATTTTAAAAAATAAAGAAATCATTACAGTGATATCTTGGTACCCAACTGCTTTGAAACTCATCAAATTTGGTACTCAGTGCATTTTGATGTGAAAATTTGTCCTGGTACTCAGCTTTTGTTTGGTACTCAAGGCACAAACTACAACTTGCAGGTGTCAGCTGCCTGGTGACTCACTACATTATTCCTTATGGGAAAAAGTAGTTTGGTACTAATCGTTTTTGGTACTCACTACGCCACCTACAACCAATTAAAAATGAGTAGTGAGGTACCATGGTATCTTATTGTGAGGTGGTCTTGATTTTTATCCAAATCAATAGAAGTTCTGCTTTTCATATTAGAAGGTTTGATAGGACAGTGTCACTATTTAATTTTATTATTACCAGTTTCCTCAACAAATATTTACCTTAAATATATACATACTGTATATCTAAAGTATCAGAAAATTTTATGATAGGTTTCCCTGTTAGCACATTACCTGTTTGCTAGAATTATTAAATGATAAAACATAATAATGGGAAGCCCTAGGCACTGACAGATTTGCTCAAACAATAACTGATTGATTGCTTTAGTTTCATTAATAATGTAGCAATGGAAAAGAGAAAGGTCAGCTGCATAAAAATTATTTACTGAAATAAGTGGACAGTGTTTGAGGTTATTAATTATGAAAGCTCTGTACTTTAAAGGGAGATCTGATTTTATAAAGCTATTTGTTGTGCTTACTCTTTTTGTTTTTGTTTTAAATCACTAGTAGAAAAGAAGTTTTGAAGCAAGACAATTTCCATTTACCAGTTCAGATTTTTATTATCCAAAAGAGAGTTGTTTGTTTTGGAATTACATTTCTATTCTCTTCCTCGGAATCTCATTAATATATATATAAACTAGTGAATCTGAGCTTTTAAATTTTTCGTGAAGGAAGTAGGAAGAAGACATGTTTCTTTACTGAGGCTCTAATAAAAATAACAAATTACTTAATGGCAGAGTGCTTGCTCAGTTAATGCATTCTAGTCGGCTAGCAGAAATAGACATCCAGTTCTGACTCCCCGCTTTGATGGTTTTAAATGAATTATTTCATTGTCTTGTTTACCACTCCAACTTTTAACATGCTCTTATTGAGGGGACATCAATTTTAGTCTATTGGCAGGCAAAACAATGCTTCTTCTCTTCAAGTCCTTCAACACATAATGTTGACAATCTGTAATTCTGTTCAAGCTCTGGTGCATCTGGGTCCCCCAATCTGGGTTACAAAAATCCAGAGGTTCAGATTACAAATTAACAGAGTTGGACCTTGTAGGTCATTTAGTCCAACCCCCCGCTCAAGCAGAAGACCCTACACCATTTCTGACAAATGGTAGTCCAATCTTTTCTTGAAAGTCTCAAGTGATGAAGCTCCCACAACTTCTAGTGGTCGATTGTTCTCACTGTCAGAAAGTTCCTCCTCATTTCTAGGTTGAATCTCTGCTTGGTCAGTTTCCATCCATTATTCCTTGTCTAGCCTTCAGGTGCTTTGGAAAATAACTTGACCGCCTCTTCTCTGTGGCAGCCCCTCAAATATTGGAACACTGCTATCATGTCTCCCCTGGTCCTTCTCTTCACTAGACTAGCCATGCCCAGTTCCTGTAACCGTTCTTCATATGTTTTAGCCTCCAGCCCCCTAGTCATCCTGGTTGCTCTTCTCTGCACTTTTTCTAGAGTCTCAACATCTATTTTATAGTGTGGTTCCCCAAATGCTACCATGTAGATGTAGAAAATGCTCCATATGCTACTAAGCTGGTAGTTGTCCATTTACTTTTCCAGCTCTGTTGTAAGAGAAATTAAGTAAAAATGACAGTCTTTTTCATTAAATGCTGAGAAGTTGAAAACTGAAATTCACACTGGATTGGATAGGCATTTAACTTAAAATGGGAACTGTGTGTCTTGTCTCCATAAACTGGCACAGGAATAAATATAAGGAGTGTGCAGCTGTTTACACACCTGCTGAAAATGTACCCTTTCTTCCAAATCATTCCAAGAAAATGTAAGTCTTTACTGAAGCATAGCACAACAAATGACTTAATCACTTGGTATGATGGATTGGGATAAAACACAATTTGGTACAAACTGAATTCTTAGGGAGCACCTTTCTATGTTTCTGGGCTCTTTCCCAGGCAAATTATTGATAGCTTCAGGGGGTAATTTTAGTTCAGGAACCGGGATAAAGAAAAGGTTAGACTGTGGCATTGGTCTGTTTAGGGAATCTAAGCAAATACTAAGAGGCATTCATAGAATTGTAGAATGATAGCACTGAAAGGGATCTCAGGAGAATTATACCCAAGGAAAAAAAATGGGTGGACATAAACGGTGAGGCTATGCCCGCTATCTTGCAAATTTGGACATACGCACATGTAGATGACACTGGAGCTCAGAAGTCATTGGAGATTACATTTTAAAAAACAGTGAAAAACTAGAAAGAAAAATAGTGCTCCCTAAAATTTAGCAATGACAAAATAATTAAAAATAAGTGTGAGCTGGATTCAGTAGAATTATTTTTATTGCACCAAGGTATCTCCGAAGATTAAGATAGGCTGGGCTTCTCAGGATCACTGAGAGGTCCTACAATCTACTGTATTTATGGGGTTGCAACCATAGCTGGGAAGAGTAGAACATCAAAGTCTTAATAATGCTGCAAACAGAAAAGGGAAGGCCAGTTCCAGTGATATACTTCCTCTCTTGTTGAATTCTGTTCGTGAAAGAAAAAAAAAAGCCTTTTTCCATAGTTGTTATCGGATAATAAAGGAAATTGTGATGGAATTTCACTTTTGTTGCTTTGATTATAAGCAGCTCTATCCCAGAATCATTACACTTTGGCTAATTGTTATTGTTTCCTAATAACCTTTATCTTAATTTTGTGGCTTTTATTTCTTAGAGATATTAAGGAAAATTATTCACTTAATAAGGTTGGTTGACCAAGTCTTCTGCCTATTTGTTCATCTCATTTAATCCCTGAATAATATTTTACAGATCATCTTTAACTCTAATCTTTTTCTCTCATGAATCTTGGTAAAAGATGACACAATTATGAAAAATTAGCACAGATCAGCTGACAAGGTAGTACAGACTATTTCCTATAGTATTTTAAGCAGAATATTTTCTGTTTAATTAATAAACGGTGAAGTGAAATGAAACATACCAAAGAGTTAATAGAATTCAAAATATTACATAGTTAATTATGTCAAAAGAAACTGGAGATCCCGCCCCTCCCCACCAAAAAAAGAATCTGGATAATACCAAGTCAATTTCATTTTGAAACTTTAAATAAAATTCAGAATGGTAAGAAACGAATAAAATATTTTACTACTAAAGCAGAGCTAACAATTTAAATGAAATAAATAGTCTGTTATTATAGTCTACTGAACATAAATTCCACTGTTTTTAATCATAATAAACCACATATGTATATGCCAATACAATTGCCACAAATTATATTTTTCTACAACTTCTCTCTTTTCACTATTACTGTATGGCTATATTTTATGTTTCGAAGCATATATTTTTATGAAGATTTTAGATAGTACTTGCTATACAGCCACTCGGAACCAGGATATCCATTGCTAAGCAAGGCAGTTGTTAAGTGAATTGCACCCAATTTTATGACATGTTTTGCTACAGGTACTAAGTGAATCTCTTCAGTTGTTGAGTGTATCATGCAGTCATTAAGTGAATCCTGCTTCCTCCATTGACTTTGTTGGAAGTCTCCTGTGAATGTCACAAATGGTAATTACAGGATCCCAGGTCATTACAACCATTGTAACTACAGGTTGCAAACCACCTAAATTTTGATATATTGCTCTTACAGTTAGTCCTCGACTTACAGTTGGGACCAGAATATCTGTTGCTAAGCAAGGCAATTAGTAAATGAATTATGCCTGATGTTATGACCTCTTTTTTTTTTTGGGCCACAGTTCTTAAATGAATCCCTGCATTTGTTAAGCAAATCATGCAGTTGTTAAACAAATCCAGCTTTCCCCATTGATTATCCTTGTTGAAAACCAGCAGGAAAACATCACAAATACTGATTACATTATGTCAGGATACTGTCATAAATACATACTGGTTACCAAGTACCTGAATTTCGATCACATGACCATGAACATACTGCGACAGTCATAAGTGCAAGGATGGGTCATAAGTCACATTTTTGTGACTCCAAACTGTCTCTAAATGAATGGTCGTAACTCCATGGTCGTACCCGCATATCTTAAATATTTGTTTCGAAATAAATTCTTAGGGCTTCATTTTTTTCCGCACTGAAATTCATGTCTTAACTTTGCTTAGCTTTTGCTTCAATCAATTTATGAACATTTATGAAGTGAAATACCCACAACGGACAAGCACTTGCTGTGTGTTGTTTCCCTCTTTATAAAGCTTATGCTTGAAAAATAAAGTAATGATTAGGAAAACAGCAACAACATGGAAATGTACAGAATGAGGGTCACCACTTTCAGGAACTTTCACGTCCCTATGCTGATATATATATGCCCAATTTCCACAAAATCCGCAAATCTAACTTTATGACATTTATATTTCATAGATTAGATGATCAAAGAAGCTTCTCTAGAAAGTTTTTCACTGAAGGTGCTCGCTGTGAATGGTTTGCCAATTTCATTGTGCAAATCATTTTCCATATTTTCTTTAAAATGCTCTTGCTCTCTGAGGCCACAATTAAATTCCTCCATATGGATCCAAGGGCAAATGGGCTTTGCTGAAACATTGCTAAAACTCTTTTGCAAATTACTTACTTTCATCCCCTCTGGATAATAGCTTCAGATGTTACCCAAGTTTCTCCTATGGCTCCCCTGGCATTGCTGGTTTTGTAATAACCAAGCAGGAGCTCTGGCATCAGCAAGTTATCCAGGTAGTAACTGACTTATGCAAACTTTATGCAGAAATATGTTGTAGCCAGTGATGCAAAACAGGTGAGATATTCTTTTGGAAAGTCAGTTCAACCATTATGACACTCAGATAATTTGACTTTAAATTCTATTTACCTGAAATGTGGAAATCTGAACCAACAGTTCAGTGACATGCTGTATGATGTGGGTGAGATATCTCCCCCAAATTCCATGCATAAGAACTGACCAACATGGATGGCAACACTCATTTCATCTGTCCCAGATCAATAGGCAAGTTATTACAAAAAGTTTATAGCAATAGCAATAGCACTTATACTTATATACCACTTTATAGTCCTCTCTAAGCAGTTTACAAAGTCAGCATATTTCCCCCAACAATCTAGGTCCTGATTTTACCACCTTGGAAGAATAGAAGATTGAGTCAACCTTGAGCCGGTTAGGATCAAACTGTTGGCAGTTGGCAGAGTTAGTCTGAGTTATTATCTGCTAATAATTGCCGTATCTGTTGCTTTGATAGGACCTGCCTAATTTTAGCCTCACACAGCATTAAAATAGGTAGGTTAAGAGGAACGTATCTAGTTTTGATTCCATTTGGAAACCACTTCTGAATTTTGTGCTTGAAAACTGAAAAAGAAAATGAATCTTTAATTTTAAATTTGGATGATTAAAATGATTTTGCTGTGATGGAAAGAGCAATTTAGAAATATAAAGCAAAAAGTTGAGGTTGTAACTATTATACACACAGAGAGCACTAAATACTGAAATAAGTCGGTAGTCTTTACTTTTTTTCTTCCTTTCCTACTTCTTTCTACACTCTTCTTTTTCTCTCCTTAATTTCCTTTATTTCCGCTTGTATTTCTATTTCATCCCACAATAAACTCTAATATGTTACTTTTTTAAAAAAAAAATGGAAAGTTCAAAACTTCTAAAAAGATACACTCTTATTAACTTTGAGATGAGTTCCACAAGGAAAGAAAAAAAATATCTCTCCGGCAAAAAGTTCCTCAGCTTTACCGAAATAAAATATTGACACTAAAGAAGACATGTATTTA
Organism: Arizona elegans; assembly: GCA_022577455.1. Taxonomy (NCBI): domain Eukaryota; kingdom Metazoa; phylum Chordata; class Lepidosauria; order Squamata; family Colubridae; genus Arizona; species Arizona elegans. The sequence goes on from JAKOOJ010000005.1 coordinate 71,733,551, forward strand.
TGCATAAGATGGAGAGAAACAAAAGAGCCCTAGAATAGCAAGAACATATCAAGCTTTTACTTGCATGCCTCAGGAGAAGGAATAAATGTTATTTAAAGATGAGCGTGTTTCTAAAGTATACATGAATGGATAGAAATCAAATAAAAAGGAGTTGCTAGCTTGCTAGCGCTTTTGATTAGAGCACTGAGACATTGCGTTGCCCTTTCATAATGATTAATTTTCTCCGTCTGTCTCAGTAAATAAGAGCAATGCTAAGGATGATGCCATGGCTACCTTTTTAGATAATTTCAGTATGCACATACAGTACATACATACATGCATACCTATCGACCTGCTAAATGCTTAATGCTAGTGGAGTTGTGGCTTGACAAGGAGCTATTTCTGGGAGTTTACGGCAATATTTCCTGACCCACTTTCATGTTAAGAGGGATGTGATAATAAATGTCAAAATAATCTTGGCAGATCTTAACACTACTGAGAGAGTACGAACAGAAAGAAGATAGTGGAAAGATGGAAATATCACCAGTTATTGGTCTTCAGCATCAGTAGCTATATTTAAAACACAAAGATGCCTAGATCGATTCAGATTCAATTTTTCCCCTATGATTAATCAAATGCATTCTATATTCAGAAGGGGGGGGAGAGGGAGAAGGAGAGAAGATTTACTGCTGGATATATTGTTCAGCCTTGCCCTTCCACCCTCCTCATACCCTCCTCATACCCATTTCAGAGAGTGGGTAGAATAGAATAGAATAGAATAGAATAGAATAGAATAGAATAGAATAGAATAGAATAGAATAGAATAGAATTCTTTATTGGCCAAGTGTGATTGGACACACAAGGAATTTGTCTTGGTGCATACGCTCCCAGTGTACATAAAATAAAAGATACATTCCTCAAGAATCATAAGGTACAACATTTAATGATAGTCATAGGGAACAAATAAGCAATCAAATCAGATTAGGAAACAGTCAATATAAATCTTAAGGATGAGGGATAGATAGATAAATAGATAGATGAATGTTTGGTGCTGGCTTTTTATAAACAAAACACAACTCCTGGGAATTGTGGTTGAAGCTGGATACTTAGACAGCTCAAGTTCCTCTCTAGAAATGTAATTCTAAGAGTAGAAGAGTCAATGACTATTTAACCAGTTTAAGTCATAATACAGATAAAACCTTTAAAACACTTTGGCAGATTGCCACAATTATAATCCTTCAGCTTTATGCATCAACTCTGCCTTCTCACTACAGGAGGTTTTCTTCATCAGAGAAGCAGCCCTGGAACTACGGTATAAAACGCCTTAGCACCTTAGCATCTCTTTAATAGCTTTTTAAACTGTGGTGCTTAGAATGCAGTGGTTAAACAGTGGTTAGAATGCAGTATTGCAGGCTAATTCTGCCAACTGCCAGCAGTTCGATTTTCACAGGCTCAAGGTTACCTCAGCCTTCCATCCTCCTGAGATTGGTAAAATGAGGATCCAGATTGTTGGGGGCAATATGCTGAGTCTGTAAACCGCTTAGAGAGGGCTGTGAAGCACTCTAAAGTGATATATAAGTCAAAGTGCTATTACTAGTTTCATCATGTCATTTCCATTTCTACCTAGACCCCTCTACCTCTAACAATTGTTTATGGTGGAGCTCTGAAAGACCCTGGTCATTGCAATGAACTAATATCCTTTCATTTATTTATTTTTTTCCCTAGCATTAATCCATGTATTCTACTTTCACAGAGATATAGGATTCAGTTCTGGATATATTTACCAATCTTGTCCTTCCAGCTCTTCCATGTACATACTTCACAAACTAGATAGATACAGCTGAAAAAGACAGCCCAGATGGTAATCCTGTTATTATCCCAGGGGCATAATTGAGCTTAAATTGTACGCCAAGTATCCAGATGTTGATGCAAATTTGGAAACAAATTGGAATATAGCAGCAGTTCCAGCCTTATCCTCTTGGCTTCCTTCCTTCCTTCCTTCCTTCCTTCCTTCCTTCCTTCCTTCCTTCCTTTCTTTCTTTTCCAGGTTCATGACAAAGCTTGAAAAAGGTTGGACTGCTTTAATGAACAGTAAAGAGTGGTAGATTTCTGCAGATTAGGCTGTGCTTTTGTCTAACTTTTCAAAATAATTGCATACCTAGTTTAGATGTGGCTTTGATGCATGTAAAAGCCTGTTTTTAAAAACATATCTTGTTTAAAAAAATTAAAAGCTATGGATACAGGTAGTCCTTGACTTATGACCACAATGAACTCAAAATTTATGCTACTAAGTGAGACATTTGTTAAATGAGTTTGCCCCATTTCACGACCTTTCTTGCCACCGTTGTTAAATGAATCACTGCAGTTAAGTTACTAATGTGGTTGTTCAATGAATAGCAATAGCACTTAGACTTATATGCCGCTTCATAGTGCTTTACAGCTCTCTCTAAGCAGTTTACAGCTCAGCATATTGCCCCCAACAATCTGGGTCCTCATTTTACCGACCTCGGAAGGATGGAAGGCTGAGTCAACCTTGAGCCTGATGAGATTCGATCTGCCAAACTGCTGGCAGCCGATGATCAGCAGAAGTAAGTACAGTACTGCAGTACTACTGCAGTACTACACTCTAACCATTGCACCACCACGTCTCATCTGGCTTTCCCCATTGACTTTGCTTGTCAGAAGATCACAAAAGGTGATCATATGACCCTGGGACACTGCAACCCTCATAAATATGAGTCAGTTGGCAAGCATCTGAATTTTGATCACATGGGAATGGTGCAATGGTTGTTAAGTGTGAAAAATTGTCACTTTTTTCACTGCTGATGTAATTTTAAATGATAACTAAACAAACTGTTGTAAATCGAGAACTACCTGGATTTACTTTCAGCCTTACAGTTATTTCTTCCCTACTGATTCTTCTTTGGAACAATTCCCATGAAATTATAATCTCATGGAAGAAGTTTCCAGCACAGGACAGGACAGGACTAACCATCTCTGTCTTATTACTAGTTGATAATAACAACTCCACTGCACAACATTTTAAATTTCTTTATTTATATCCTGCTTTTATTAATTTTATAAATAATTCAAGGTACCTAATATTCCTTTCTCCTCCTATTTTCCCCACAACATTTCTGTGAGGTGCATTGGGTTGAGAGAGTGTTTTTAGCCCAAAATCACAAAGCTGGTTTTTGTGCCTAAGATAGGACTAGAACTCACAGTCTTTTGGTTTTTAGGCCAGTTAACCATTAGTCCAAACTGGCTAATAATACTGCTAATATTATTGTTGAAGTTGTTAAGTTTGCTTACAAAAAAAAAACCACTTGACATTCTTGCTACAGATTTTGAAAATATACTTCATTCAAACCACGCTTTGTTTTGTGTTAATATCAAGCAAAAAATTACATTGCTTACATCTAATAAGAACAATGTTTTTATATTTGCATTATATTCTCACATCATCTTCCTTGGCAATATTGATTCATAAATTATCAGAACACCCGATGAGCAGAAACTCAGCAGAGTTATTTGAAACCAGCAATTCTAACACCTAAATTACCTTGATAAATCAGTTTCAAAAAAGTAAGCATGTACCACCAGATTATCACTTTAATGCAAGTGAATCTTAGCAGGAGCTGATGAGTATAACACTGTCTTAGTAGATATATGTCTTAAATAGAATTAACTTGGTAATTGGTGTTCTATTTGATGCTAAGCACATTTATAGAGATAAACACATATATAAATACACTATCTCTGCCTTGAGAAGAATCTATCAATATATTTTGGGCAAGGCTCATCAATATGCAACAAACATTGGATTCAGAAGGAAACTGTGACAGAGTTTGCTAACTACATTTGTTAATATTTAAGATGCCACAAATTCATTCTGTTTTGTTGCAACAGATTTGTATGGCTCTCCCCATATAAATTGATGTTGTTGTTGTTGTTGTTGTTGTTGTTTCTGTTATCTCTGATTTTTCATGACTGTGGTGTTATGGCAAGTATATTGCCTAGAAAAATCATTAAGAGCCATGGTGGTGCAGTGGTTAAAATGCAGTATTGCAGACTGACTCTGCTCACTGCCAGGAGTTCGATTCCTTCTATCTTGACCAGTTCAAGGTTAACTCAGCCTTCCATCCTTCTGGGGTGGGTAAAATGAGGACCCAGATTGTTGGGGGTAGTATGCTGACTCTGTAAACCACTTAGAGAGGGCTGTGAAATGGTATATAAGTTTAAGTCCTATTGCTATATTCACTGCATTTGAGTATTTCTCCTACGATACCTTTTTCTTACAAGATGGCAACAGGAATCCAAAAGCATTACTCTCATTTCAGATTTTATCATTTAGTTCAATCATCACAAACTTGTTTGGACAAATTGATAAAAGAAATGAAACCAAATTAGACTTAGGAAAAGATATTAAACCAAAGAGGGCATAGAAAAAGAAATATCATTCTATGATTGATCTGACAAAATCATATAATCGGTGAGATTTACTTATATAAATGGTATCTAAAGTTAAATCAGAGAGAAAGCAAGGTTCTGTAATCTTTGGGGAAGACAAAAGTGACCCAGAGTTGGTAGCCAATGGCAGACAGGTGGGGAGAAAAAAATGGTTCAGTTTACAGATCCTCGGCTTTAAAACTTGAGCATGTTAACCCTTGTTAAAACTTTTCTACAACTGACTTAAACAATTAAAAATAATGCAAAAACATATACTAAAATCAATTAATCATTAGAGCCTGAGGAAATACAGGTTTTTCCTGTATTACAACACTTTTCAGATTTTCGGTACTGAAAGAGCGGCAACTAACAAAAATCCTGAGACAGTGAATGCTCCATAGCCTAAGATTAAGCAGGACAGTGCCATCTCCCACATGCCAGTGGGAACCGTTGCCCCAGTTCAGACCATTCGCAAGAACCGGTAGTAAAACCGGCAGGAGGCTCTGCCCACTGACCCGGACATCATCATAGGTGATCTGTGCATGCGCAATGTGAACCGGTATTAAAGGTAAGTAGAACCCATCCCTGCCGCATGCCATGAAGATGGGCCTCTGTAGCCCAAAGTGAAGATGTAATTTGAGAAAAAGTCTCAGATTTGACCCTCCCTAATCTCTCTTCTAGACAAGGCAGGGAGGAGAGGGGTGCTTTCTGACTTGCAAGATTGATGTTAGCCATACAAGACAGACCAGACTAGGAAAACATACTTATTAATACAAATGCTGCTCTTATTATAGAGTTACAGTAACAGACGTTTGGGGGAAAAAACAGCAAAAGAAACCAATACATTATATGAAAAGTATAGTAAAGAATAGTAACACATAGTAGTTTTGGTCACCGCCATATAAAAAAGATGTTGAGACTCCAGAAAGAGGGCAGAGAAGAGCAAGGAAGATGATTAGGGTAAAACATACAAAGAATAGTTGCAGGAATTAGCTATGGCTAATCTGGTGAAAAGAAGGACTAAGGGTGACATGATAGCAGTGTTCCAGTATTTGAGAGGCTGCCAAAAGGTCAACCTTTTTAAAAAGCACCAGAAGGCAAGACAAGAAGAAATGGGTGGACATTAATCCAGGACAGAAGCAACCTAGAACAAAGGAGAAATTTCCTGACATTGAGAACAATAAACCAGTGGAACAGCTTGCCTTCAGAAGTTATGGGAACTTCATCACTGGAGGCTTTCAAAAAGAGACTGGACAGTCATTTGTCTGAAATGGTATAGGGCTGTGATGGCGAACCTATGGCACGTGTGCCATCTGTATTGGTGGGAATGCAAGCTCAGCTCCGGTGCAAATGCATGTGCCAGCCAGCTGATTTTTAGGCCTTCTGGGCCCACTGGAATTTGGCAAACAGGCCATTTCCGCCCTCCGGAGAGCCTCGGGGGTAGGTGGGTGAGGAAGGCCATTTTCACCCTCCCCAGGCTCCTAGAAAGGCTCTGGAGCCTGGGAAGGGCAAAAAACGGGCCTACCGGGCCCACTGGGCCATCATGTGCCAAAAACAGAGCAAGCACGGGGGGGGGGGTCGCACACACATGTGCAGGGGCAGGGTGCATAGAATTATGGGTGTGGGCACACACATGTGCAACCCCCGCCCATGCTCCCCCCACTTTTGGCACGCGATGGCAAAAAGGTTAGCCATCACTAGTATAGGGTCTCCTGCTTGAACAGGGAGTTGGATTAGAAGTCTCCAAGGTCCCTTCCAACTCTTGTTGTTCTGTTCTGTTAATTTTGTAAAAATCAGAAACCAAACGAAAATGGCCAAGTCACCAAGAAAAAGGATAGATAAGTAACCCAAAACTATAACAATTGCACTAAAACAAAACAAAATAAAATAATAAAATAAAACATGTGGAGGTTAGAAGAAATTGATATATATAATACGTGTGTGTGTGTGTGTGTGTGTGTTCGTACTTAAAGGAAAAAGATGGGGGGAATGTATATCAGTTCTCAATGAAAATAGCAAACTGGTAGAAAATAACCAAGAAAAAAAATCAGTCCCTTCCAACAAAAGAAGAACATATTTGCCCAGGAAATGGGCAAATGAGGAACAGGATAAAGGAGATGGATGAAATCCCAAGACCGATAAAACATAAGATAATATTTAAGAGGAATAAGTCTACATTTCCAGCATTGCATCAAGGATACTGAAAGAAATAGATGGTGGTCCTGCCAGTGCCTTTTTAAATGATCTTTGAGCAATTTTGGAGAACTGGTAATTCACATATTGTCCAATATTCATGAAGATGGTACGGGAAGATTCCCAACAAAATGTAATTTCAGCCCAATTCAAATAGACTCAGATAATTAGTGTCATTCAGTTGTATCAGGAGCTATAGGATAACCAGCACCTGATTCCTAGAAATGGAATGGAGTTTGGCTTATAACTGAATGGAGATTCCAGACCAAAAGATGATTTCTTCAGTTAATTATCAATCTTTTAGAAAGAATGAATGCAGTCTTCCTACAGAGAGGATCACTTCCCTTAACATGAGGCCAGTCCCATCCTGATTGATGAAATCAGGCTGGAGAGGATTTAGTGTCGAGTGAATGAGCAGTAATTATCATCTCTCCAGACCATCTGTTCTCAAGACTTACAAGCCAAAAAGAATCCAAAATTAAAAAATGGTTACCAATACTACATCCCAATGATCTGCTCTAGCAGGTCCAAACTGAGAAGGAAAAACTGAAACGTGTATGAAAAGAACAATGCATATTGTTCATAACAAGTCACTGACTAGCCCCATTCTCATTTTTTCTTGAGGGAGGAACACTGTGTAGTATTGAATGGCAATACTGCTCTGTTCTTTATGGACTTGATGCTTGTAAAGCACTTTATGCTGGCTCAGAAAAGAGCTTAATGAGCCCCACTCTGTTCTTGATCTGATCCATCACAAGAATTTCTCCATATGTACTCCAGCTGATGTCCCATCTGCTTCATTGCTCTCAGCTCTTTAATAAACCAAGAGGAAACCATCTGGATCCATCAGATTTCGAGGTGAAACTGTTTTAACTTGGAAAGATTTATACCAACTGTCTGACTAAAACTGACCAGGGAGTGATTTCTCTGTGACAAAGGGATTCTCACACAAGGCTTCTCGGTTTTCAGATCATCAGCTCTATCAGAATAATTTTGTTTAAAAATACAGGGTATATAAGGTTTTCTATGGGCCATTGGCATAAATTCATAATTACCCTGGAATAAAAGAAACCCTGAGAGGCAGCTTTTTTTTTTTTTTTTTTTTTTTTTGGACTCTGGAATCTCTCTCTCTCTCTCTCTCTCTTTTTTTTTTTTAATTTGATTTATATGCGCACTTCTCCATAGACTCAGGGCGGCTTACAGTGCGTTAAGCAATAGCCTTCATACTTTTGTATATTTTACAAAGTCAGCTTATTGCCCCCACAAATTGGGTCCTCAGTTTACCTACCTTAGAAAGGATGGAAGGCTGAGTCAACCTTGAGCCTGGCAAGATTCGAACTTACTTTAATTGCAGACAGCTGGTGTTAAATTACAGTGCCTTGTCTGCAGAGCTATCCAGGCTCCTTCTTCTTGATCAAGACGTCTAGGATAATCCAATTCCATATCTGAAAGTAATAGACATTTTGTCTACTCCTGTAACATTTAATAACTGCAGCAACAAATCTTTAAGATCTTCAGATTAAACCTTTCAAACTGCAGATCAGAGAGCGAAGCAATGTAATATTGCAAAGTTCAAAAAAGTCATGCTTTATTTAAAATAAATATAGCAGGAAGAATATTAGCCCAGAACATCTTTGGTAAAATACTGATTTGCATATACACGAATCATTCCATATTTGGGATGCCAGAGTTGAGAAGATCTTCTCTTGAATCTCCACAAAATATTTCTCTCCCCAAAGTGGGAATACAGTAAAGGCCTCACGGCAAATTTAACACTTAGGTAAATTATATACAAGAAGCAGCTGTCTTGCAGACTGATGTCTCGAACCATATAGAACTTTAAACAATATTATTAATATCTTAAGACAGCAACTTTTTGTATGTGGCAGGACCTATCTGGCCTAATTTGGGCTTGGAAGCTAAACTCAGTCAAGTCATATTAGTAGGTTCAAGAGTAGAGTGTGTTCCCTCACATACACACCAAAATACCAATGGCAAATCATTTCCCTTCTGTTACCAAGAAAATTGCATGGATGTCCCCATGGGGCAGCTGCAGTTAAACTCCACTTTATTCTACTTTTACCAATAGTTTGAATTCAAACAGGAAGCTTAATGACTTCATTTCTATAAAGGTAATGCTTTCCAGTCATGTCTGACTCTAGGGGACAGTGCTCATCTCTGTTTCTTAGCTGAGGGAGTCAGCATTGTCTGAAGACATTTCAATGGTCTTCAGCATGGCCAGCATGACTATATGCCAAGGTGCACGGAACACTGTTACCGTCCCACCTAAATGGTACCTATGTATCTACTCGCAGTTTCATGCTTTCGAACCTCTAGGCTGGCAAGAGCCAGGCAAGAACAGGAGTTCACCATGTCATGCAGCACCCAAGTCTTGAATCAGGACTGGCAGCTTTACAGCTGACAAGCTCAGCGTCTTTAACCATCACAAAGCCCCTCTCCCCGCATTTCTATAGAAGGAGATTTATAAGAGACATGACAGCCGTTCCCACCCAAAGCACAAAGCATTAATCTGAACTCTACCATCCAAACTGTAGCATCCTGGTGAGATCTTGTTTATGTATTTGATCACTTTACTGAGCCACCCAATTTAGAAATTTTGATTCTGGGTAAGAGTCACACCAAAAGCAGGGACAACCAGATAAAATATAACACAGAAGAGATCATTCCATCTATTACAGATGGGCTCATCTGGCCCAATGCCTGTGAGTTTTTCACTGCCTTTACAGACCACCAAATCTTGAGGAGGATGCTGTTCTAAAGGGCAGGGACTACTAAAGAGAAGGCCCACTTCCTGGGTTTTGCAAGATGACCTTGTGTTATAGAAGGGAACGCCATTTCCTCCTACCCAGCTTTGTTTTTCTTGTGTCAGGGGGTCCTTCCCCTTAGCTGTACAAGCCCATGACCACATATGCTCTCAACCATCTAGGCATCTCTTTTTCTCCATTCCCTATAATATCCTTCATTATATGTTGTACAACAAAGGAGTGGCGCAGTGGTCTAGAGGTAGAGCTCTCACCTCACAATCAGGAGGCTGTGAGTTCAATCCTAGATAGAGGCAGCTATTTCTCTCTCTGGGCACACTGAGAATATATCTGCTGAACAAAACTCCGCATTGGCGACAGGACAGGCATCCAGCCATTAAAACACTCTGCTACCTCCATTCAGTTGCCCAGACTCCACCCCACAAGGGATTATGGGGTCGTTAAAAGATGATATGTTGTACAAAAAGTTCTTGGTGCTCTCTGAGCTTGGTTGTTTTCTTGCATTTGTTTCATTTATCCAAGTAGGTGACATCATCAGTGCTGATGAACACCAGTACTCCACTGATCATGCTATCTAGTTGGGCAATGAAATGTCTTCAATAAATCAACCTAGTTCAGAGAACACCAAGGGCCCCAACAGTTCAGAGTTGAACTAAAAATATTTTCTTCTACTGATTAGGTAATTTTTCTGCTTTTGTGAAAATAAAATAAAGAATAGAATACATGCTCCATTTTAAGGAATAAAAATAAGATAGAAACAAACATTTCCTAATAAGAAAATATTGAGCAGCCATCCTGAATTGTCAGCTTGTTGTTTATAATTCAACCTAAATGGTTGAAATGGGTGGTTATGGGCGCAACTCGTTGTGCCCATGTGACACCCCTCCTGCGTGAGCTGCACTGGCTCCCAGTGGTCTTCCGGGTGCGATTCAAGGTGATGGTCACCACCTTTAAAGCGCTCCATGGCATAGGACCCAAGTACCTTCGAGACCGACTTCTGCCACCAATAGCCTCCCACCAGCCAGTTCGCTCCCTCAGAGAGGGTCCCCTCAGGGTGCCATCAGCCAAGTTATGTCGGCTGGCAACACCCAGGGGGAGGGCCTTCTCTGTGGGAGCCCCAGCCCTGTGGAATGAACTACCCCCGCAAATGCGTAAGATCTCCGACCTCCGGGTATTTCGCTGTGCACTCAAGACCCTGTTGTTCCGCCAGGCCGGGCTATCAACATAATAATTTTAAATTGGGTGTTTTATAAATTTCTGGGATTTTAAATTGAGCCGAATTATTTAATAATTTTAAATTATTTTAATTGATGTTTGTCTTGTGCTTTTAATAGGCTGTACACCGCCCTGAGTCCTTCGGGAGAAGGGCGGTATAGAAATAAAATTATTCTTATTCTTATTCTTAAAAAGAATAACATTAAAATCTTGCGGACTGGCTACTAATAAGAATATGATGCTGTCCACAAAAAGGAGAAGAAGTGAACCAGTAACAAAGATACCTCTTAAGAGAGAAGTAAATTTAGTAAAATTAAATTAAATAATAATAGTGTAGTATACAAAATTGCAATTATTTTCAGCATCCTTCCATGGGGAATGGAGAAGTATTCTAACTTAAGAATTAAGTTTGTGGTTCCTCCTGCTTAGTATTCAAGGCGAAATCTTTCCATATCCTGAATTCTAAATATGAGTAAGGTTTTATCACAGTGGGGGTCTCCACTTTATCGAGACAGTTCTGAGAGCCTGTCGTAAAAAAAAAAACTAAATAAAACTGGAGCAATACTATTGTGAGCACACCAAAGGAATACAGTTGCTCTCTCAAAGCATGATCATAATTTGGTTATTTATAAGCCTGTAAGTCTCTAAATGCATAAATTGGCCATGAAAGCATTCAATTAAATCATATTACATGAACACTGAATAAATGGATCTAAAGACCCCAGGGAACATCTAACCTTGTTTGGAGATCATGCCATATGTGAGGTAGAGAGAGAGAGAAAAAGAGAGGGGGGGAGATAGAAGGAGATGGTGATGAAGATAATTATAATACTTACGATTTCTATTTCACAGGCATCAAGTGGTTTTCACTTAGACAGTTCCCTTTAATATTGGCTAACAGCTTGTGTTTTCTTTCTATTCAATATGTTTTTTTTTAAATTCTAGCCACACTTCATATACCTGAACCAAGAGTACCCACACTAAACAAGGACTGAACTTTTTCATTAATAAATTGACGATACGAAGGTGAACATTGGCATTTAATAAATAATTTTAATTGACCTTTATTTATTCAAAATGTATCAAGTTTGTTTTGCCTTAAAAAGACTAATGAAGAGGCTATTCAGGTCAGCTGCTGGTAGTAAAGTAGACTGAATTACATTGCAATGTTTTAAAGGATGTGATCAGGCAAAAAAAGAAAGAAAGAAAGAAAGAAAAGTAAGCCAGGGCTGTGAAATTTTAATTTGACTGAGCAACACCATTAACATTTCAGTTTTATGCAATGGGAGGCTTTCTAAAAATATGCCTGCATAATTTAACCACCCAGAGTTGCCAAGTAGAGAGTTCCCACATAGAAAAAAAAATAGGATGTGTGACCTTAAAGAGAAAATATAGAAAGAATCAAAGGTGACAACTTTATTGGCTCCCAGGGATATCTGACAGACTATCCTTATGAAGCATGGAGATGAATGAATTTTCATGAGTCGCAATGCGAGCAGATGGCTCCATTTTGAGACTTGTTGGCTTTGCATTAACCCCTCTCCTTTTATGACTCTGCCATCTTTTTGCTTAGTGTCGCTGAGAGTTTTGAGACACCACAGGAGATTATGCAAATGGGCAGTTATGGCACTGAGTTAATTACTAGCAAGCATGTGTCAATCTTGTCAGAATCAAGTTAAACATGAGCGCGTAGGTCTGCTCTGGAGAGTAACAGAACAAATACAAACCTGAGCAATAACCATCCATCATCATGTCTCTGATGAAGAAGGTTGGAGAATATGAGTGGCTCATACTAATATAGAATGGAGTGGGATCACTCCTTCAGAAGTGAAGGAAACTTCTGGTCTGGATTCCATTTAACGTGGTACCAAGCACCTTATATTTCATATTGTTCAGAATTTAGTATAAAGGTATTTTAAGGGAAACACAATTCTGTGTTAAATCAAAGGGGTAGAATCTATGACAAAGCAATGTTTCTAAGCTTCAGGTTCTAGCAACATTGATATGCCCATTGTTCCTGACTTTCTGACTTTTAGCTAGAAGCTAAAGACTGTGCTCAGACATATTTCTCCTTTGCTTTTCACACAGAGGCCGTCACAGATAATTCTGTTTATTTTTTTAATTTTTACATCTATCTCTTTCCTGCATTTCAGAAACTCAGTACAGTCTAACTAATTGTCTTTTATCCTTTGCATTCTGTGAGATAGATCAGGATGATGGAGAGAATGACAGTGATTTCACAGCTGGATGGGAAGTTAAATATGAGTTTCCCGGTTCGTAATCCAACTTTCTAACCATTGCTAGTAGAAAGGGTAAAAACTGCTGCCTTCTTTTATATAGCCGCTTTGCTTTGCAGCAATATTCATATTTATTAATAATTTGCATCTTTATTTTTTAAATTATCTAAATTTATCACAGGGTTAAACTGTGAGGTAGGTACTTTTTATTTGTTCATTTGTTTGTTTTTGTCTGCCTTCATTATTTTTACAAATAATTCAAGGCAGTGAGCATATCCAACACAGTTTCTTCTTGTTGTTTTCCCACAACCACAACCCGGTGAGATGAGATGCACTGAGAGTCACTAGCCCAAAAGCTCCTGGTTAAGGAGGGCCTTGAACCCATGATCTCCTGCTTTCTAGCCTGGTGCCTAACAATTTAAGTGTCTTTAAGCCTAAAATTAATTTAAAGTTTGGGTACTTTTAGTCTTCTACCACCTAAAAACCAGATAAAATATACAAGAGGGAAATCAAACAAGCTGAAAATTTCAGCCCAACTTTCTCCAGAAATTCTAAGATGTCAATGGCCATACTTCTTGTGGTCCACACGCAGGACAAAAAAAAAAGATCAAATAAACCCCGGGGCCAAAGAAAGCTGCTGATTTCTATAAGGAGCAGATGGATGGGAAAATAATGAATAACGAATGAGGTGAGAGAATAAATTAGTGCAAATAATCAGCCACAAAAATATCCCCATAAAACTAAATAATTAGAAGAAAAAGATGAAGGAAAAAATGAAAGTTATTACAACTTGCTTTGAGTTTGAATGTTTTCATTGATTTTTATTGGGTTCTCTCTTTTTTTAGTTTTTTTTTAACACTTTAAGGGCATTTTATTTATTATCTTCTGCAGAAAAGTGACATAATTAAAGGAACAGAGAGAGCGCAGAAGGAACAAAAAGTGGATGTCTTGTCCTTGAGTGTTTCCGGCATCAATGAAATTCAGCTCCTTCTGTCATCCACTCTGGAAAACAGAAGGAAGCAAACCTAACTCTGATTATGGCGGCAGCTTTGCCTTTTCCTTCTTGTCAGGCATGAGAACTGGGAAGGAAAGCTCTAATGAACATTCAGCAGTAGTCTTCAGAGAAAGAAGTGAAACCAGTGAGGAAGATGGTCCATCAAAATCACTGTGCCTAAAGGCATCCAGGCATCCACATGATGTGTGGATAAAGGCATCCACATCAGTGGTGGGTTCCTCCCGGTTCGGTCCGGTTCAGCCGAACCGGTAGCGGTGACGATATGACGTCACCGAACCGGTTCTCCCCCGCCCCCGCCCTCCCACCACCCACCCACGTTATTCTTACCTTTTATTTGGTCCCACCCCCCAATCTATTGCTGCCTCCTGAGTCCCAGCTGATGACTAGAGGGAAAAAAACTGTTTAAACTCTTGCCGCGGGGCTTCAAAGGGCCGTCCTATAGCTGATCAGTGTTAAAAGCAAACAAATGAGTCAGGTTGTAAGTGCGAGGACTGGTCGTAAATGAGAGGACCTTCCAGAAATGATTCTGACCAGCTAGCCACGCCCACCTAGTCACATGACCTCCAAGCCACACCCACAAAATAAGCCACGCCCACAGAACCGGTAGTAAAAAAATTTAGAATCCACCCCTGATCCACATGATGTGAAGGAGTAATCCAGCTAAATATTGAGACATGGACACACCATCCCTCAGCCTATGATCATCTCTGCTTCTTGGAAACAGATAGTGTCTTAAAAGTATAAAGCCCAGGAGAATTGCAGATGAGTTGGGTGACTCAGAGGCACATTGGAATGCAAACATTTCATTTTTGCTTTTTAGTTTTTGCTTTTCTCTTTCTTCCACTGGTTTAATAAACATGGTTTCATGTGGCTTTGATTCAATTATTGTTGCATTTTACAGCTTGCAGAAGTGTTTGTGTAGGAAGCATTATATAAATATGTCAAATAATAAATGAATAAAATCTTGAGGCACAGGTATTTTTGAGATTCTCAAATATTTTGGAGTCAGTTTTATGGTAATCATCTAACACAATATCATTTGCTCTTACCAAAACTTTTCTGAAGACACCAAAGCAGGGGCTTCTTCTAACTTTAACTGAAAAGGAGTAGATAGAAGCTACTTTGGGAGGTTCTCTCAGGAAAAGAACTGTGGGTCCCTGGAGAAGAACTGCACAGAACTGAGATGTGGAGCATGTCCAAAACTTCTTGAAATCTGGTCCTTGACAGAGTCTTCCAATCTTGTAGGACTTCTTTAACTTGGAAGCTTTGTCATTCTCTCAGAGGTTCCCTGAGCAAAATCGCCACAATGAAAACTTGTTTTCATAACAATTTGAAATCAAAACTTGACCAATGTATCTGTTCTATAGCTGGTTTTCGTAGAGTTGTCAACAGTGGAAAATGTAAAAAGTACAGTAATGTGAGTTTCAGCATCTCAATGCATTTTTTTTCTGAGTTAGATATAACTGGGTTTTGGAGTGGGGAGAAGAGGGGTGATCATAGACTCGGTGATAGCAACTTCACTACAAAACAATACAGTAACATATTTTCCAACACTAGGATTCTTATACCATAAGGAACCTTAACTCCCTCCTAAGACTGATAGCAACATCACTGCATATTTAAGGCGATAATCTATATCTTTCTAGCTTGGCAATGTAAGACAAACTGTTTTTCTACTAACTGTTAACTTCTGCCAAGCTTTTTAATTCCCCATTCCAGAATATTGGAACCATGTGACTCCCCACACTATTGTCTCCAAGCTGAGCAGTGTGAAACAGACACCATATGCGACAAGGAACTTGTTTTGCCTATGACTGAGTTTCCACTGTTGTCTTAGTAGCCTGAAACTATGTGAGCTAGGTGTGAATACAGCATCTGTTGTCATCATTAAACTTAATCTCCTTAGACTGGATTTGCAGCAGAGTTCTCAAAGCAATTGAGATGTCTAGGGGAGAAAAAAAATCATCAAGGCCATCTGGAAAAACTTGTAAAATCATCATTTCTGCTTCCTATTTCAAAAGTGATTCAGCCTCAAGCAAATCATCTTTCGTCTTTGACCCTTCCTGTTCAAAGGAAAGCTTTTCCTCTCTTTTGTATATAATGCTGATGGAAGTTTTAGAACAGCTTGGCTCCTGCCTGGACTGATTCATTACTGAGTTCTTTCTCCATTATATAATAGTTCCAGGGTCAAATTTATAGGTGACTTCAAAGGACAAAAAAGTTAACTTTTAATGCTTCCGCTTATGAAATACTGGCACTTCTTAGAATATATGCACTTATTTTATTTACTACATGATGACAGCAAACCTTCTTACAGGTAATCCTTGACGTACAACCAATCGCTTAATGACTGTTTCAAATTATAATGGACTCCAAAAAAAAAGTCCTCAAGATTACGACTGCTGCACCACACCCCATGGACATATGATTGTATTTCAGTCATTTGGCAACTGGCTCACATTGTTGACTAGTAGCAGCCTCCTATTTGGTGACATTTTTGCCATTTTCCATTTCATTGGCAAAAATCATCCACTGGATAATATGGGTTCAGACCAGAGGTGGTATTCAGCAGGTTCTGACCAGCTCTGGAGAGCTGGTAGCGGAAATTCTGAGTAGTTCAGAGACCCAGTAAATACCACCTCTGACTGGCCCCACCCCATCTATTCTCTGCCTCCTGAGTCCCAGCTGGTCAGGAGGAAATGGGGACTTTGCAGTAACCTTCCCCTGGAGTGGGGAGGGAATGGAGATTTTACAGTATCCTTCCCCTGCCATGCCCACCAAGCCACGTCCACCAAGCCACACCCACAGAACCGGTAGTAAAAAAATTTGAATCCCACCACTGGTTCAGACTTACAATTCACTTAACCACCATGTGATTCACTTAAAGACTGCAGCAACTCACTTGACATCCATCATTATGACAAGAGTCATAAATTCATGTGTGGTCATGTGATGATTCAGCTTACAACTGCAAGTACTTCCAGTCTCAAATGCGGTTGTAAGTCAAGACTACATGTTCTCTACTACCTTTTTTTTTCCTTTTCTTTTTTTGGCACGTCACTACTCTCACGTTGCCTTATCATTCTAAACTTTTCTCAGTTGGCCATTGTATCATCATTGTTTTTCCTTTTTTTCTTTTAGACTGAATTCCATATTCATTCCTGTTTCCCTTATCCCAATAGGAAAGAGGCTGAAAAGGAGTCCTACGAGCTTAAAGGAAGCCTTAAGGCAACTATGGATTGAAGATCTAATCCGAAAATCAATTTATATGTCAGTAAGTCCAGAAGGTCCTTTTATTGTAAGTTATCAATTTGAGCCTTTTGCTTAGTTGAAAGTAGTGGTAGGAAAGAGGCAATAGGAAACGTACCAGTTTTCCATCTCTGAAGGAAAATCATTCCCTAAGACCAAGAGATAAATAATCTCGGAAATAATGATATGTCAAATCCCCTGTTCACAGATTCTTCTCAGCTGATCTCAAAACAATGTAATCATACTGTTTACCTGCTATATGCAGTCAATGAAAAAAATGGATCTTCTTCTTTGCTTGCTACAAGGTCATCCCAAAAACACCTGTTCAGATGTGTGAGGGAATGAAGTTGGGGTTGCTATCTGCTCTTCTAGGCTGGATTAATAGAGGGAATATAATCAAGACCACGTGCGGGGCTAGAAGCTAAAACATTTATTTATTTATTTTATTTTTATTAAATTTATATGCCGCCCTTCTCCCGAAGGACTCGGGGCGGCATATAGAATTAAAATATATAACAATAAAAACCCTAAAAACAGCCAAATATAAAACCCCAAACAAAATAAAATCTCGTAGCAGATCAGGGAAATTGCTAGAACAGCCATTTCTTCAGGTTGGTGCGGAAAGTGCGGAGGTCAGGGGCCATCCGGAGCCCGATGGGTAACTCATTCCAGAGGGTCGATGTGGCCACTAAGAACGCCCTCATCCTGGGGGCCACCAGCCGACATTGTCTGGCTGACGGTACCCAGAGGAGGGCAGCCCTATGTGACCGCACAGGGCGGTGGGAGGCCGGTAGGAGGTGGTCCTGCAAGTATCCCGGGCCCATGCCATGAAAGGCTTTATAGGTAAGAACAAGCACCTTGAAGTGGATCCGAAGAACAACCGGCAGCCAGTGCAGCTCGCGCAGGAGAGGTGTCACACGGGAGTAATGAGAAGCTCCTGTAACAACCCGCGCAGCCGCATAAAACATATGGAGAACTGTTGCAGAAATGGAGTATGTCTAGTTTAACGAAGAACTAGGGGTGACATGATGGCAGTGCTCCGATATTTGAAGGCTGTCACAAAGATGAGGGGGTCAAACTATTTTCCAAAGCACCTGAAGGCAAGACAAGAAACAATGGATGGAAACTAATCAAGGAGAGAAGCAACCTAGAACTAAGGAGAAATTAGTGAGAACAATCAACCAGTGGAATAGCTTGCCTTCAGAAGTTGTGGATGCCCCATTACTGGAGGCTTTTAAGAAGAGACTGGACAGCCATTTGTTTGAAATATTATTGGGACGCAAACTCAATAGTATCATGTGATATATCACAACTTTTTTTGCCTTTGCAGAGCCAGGGTGAGTTTGGCCTGCATGTGACGCATCCGGCCCACGGACTGCCAGTTTGACACCCCTGGTATAGCATCTCCTGCTCGAGCAGTGGGTTGGACTAAATGACTTCCAAAGTTCCCTTCCAGGTCTGTTATTCTATGTTCTTTTCAAAAGCGGCTGAAGCCAGGGATGAATGCTTCCCACCCCACTTCCCCAAGGCTGAGCACAGCTCATGTTTTTACTCAAAGGATTGTAAAAGTTTACAGCCCTAGAAACCTGAGAGATTGGCTCATGCCTGCATTCATTTACTCAAAGGTATCCATGCTGGCATTCCAGCTGCCAGGCTAATTGAGCCACACCCTGGCATTTTGAATGACATGCTGAAATCCAGAGGCAGCCTCACCCCACCCAGACCCTTAACATATACAAAAAGCAAATGCCAAGACAGAGTGTGTATGGGTGGAGAAAAGGAGACAGCAAACAGTACACAGGTAAGGAAGCCGGGGCAACATGCAGAGATTTACAACTATTATAAGCAGACTAGATGACTATCTGTGAGCTGTGTCAGAACCAAAAC
The DNA here is from genome assembly GCA_022577455.1 of Arizona elegans. Lineage (NCBI taxonomy): Eukaryota > Metazoa > Chordata > Lepidosauria > Squamata > Colubridae > Arizona > Arizona elegans. The sequence continues at coordinate 71,752,558 of JAKOOJ010000005.1, forward strand.
AACTCCATGAATAGGCTAAAGCAGTTTCATCATTGTTAATCATCTATTGACAAGAGTCTCACCAGATTAACTGCATTCTCTTGGGAACAGGCAGATAAAAAGGCTTCAGTAGTCTAGGCTCCACTGCTTCCTCCTCCTAATTATCCAAGCTAGACCACCTCTTTGCTTTCCCTTCTATTTTAACCAATGATTTCAATCAGAATAGAGCTGGCAGGGACCTTGCAAGTCTTCTAGTCCAACCCACTACTAAAGCAGGAGACCCTATACCAGAGGTGGGTTTCAGCAGGTTCTGACCAGTTCTGGAGAACCGGTAGTGGAAATTTTGAGTAGTTCAGAGAACTGGTAAATAACACCTCTGACTGGCCCCACCCCCATCTATTCTCTGCCTCCCGATTCCCAGATGATCGGGAGGAAATGGGGATTTTGCAGTATCGTTCCCCTGGAGTGGGGTTGGAATGGAGATTTTACAGTATCCTTCCCCTGCCACACCCACCAAACCACGCCCACCAAGCCACGCCATGCCCACCAAGCCACACCCACAGAACCGGCAGTAAAAAAATTTGAAACCCACCACTGCCCTATACCATTTCAGACAAGTGACAGTCGGGCCTCTTCTTAAAAACCTCCAGTGATGAAGCATCTACAACTTCTGACAGCAAGCTGTTCCACTAGTTAATTGTTCTCACTGTTAGGAAGTTTTTCCTTAATTCCAGGTTGCTTCTCTCCTTGATTAGTTTCCATCCATTGTTTTTTGTCTTGCCTTATTCTGACAAATAAGTTGACCCCCTCATCTTTGTGGCAACCTCTCAAATACTGGAATACCGCTATCATGTCACCCCTAGTCCTTCTTTTCTCTAGACTAGCCAAACCCAAATCCTGCAACCATTCTTCTTAGGTTTTAGTTTCCAGTTTAGTTTAGTTTAGTTTCATCACAACTGCCAGGGCTGCAACCTACAGTGAGCAGCATATCCTGATGGCATTCGTGCCTGGAACTCAGCTTTGAAGCTCAGCTGGAAGGCTCAAAAGCAACACTGCTTCATGGCAGAGTTTGTAGCAAGTAGAAGAGGAGCCATCACAGCGAAACAGCATCTCCTCTCAACTAGTGCAAGAACTTTTTGGAAAAAGAAAAGGTTGTATGCCACTTTATGGACTTTGAGACTTTGTTTGAACTGGGTATTACAAGATTGAGTACAAAGTATTGTTAGGGATGTTTTATTATTTTTTTTAAATTATTTTTAGTCCTTCTACATTGTGTTTTTATTTTCTGTAAGCCGCCTGGAGTCACCGTGAGTAGGCGGTGTATAAATTTTCCTAAATAAACAAAATAGGAGCCTTGGTGGTGCAGCAGACTAAAGTGCTGTTAAGTAGCACTTAGCTGCCAGCTGCCTGCAATTACTGCGAGTTCAAATCTCAGCAGGCTCAAGGTTGACTCAGCCTTCCATCCTTCCGAGGTAGGTAAAATGAGGATCCGGATTGTGGGGGCAATAAGCTGACTTTGTATAAAAAAGAACACCGCTTTGGGGGGGCCAAAAGCCCTACTAAGCAGGTATAAACAAAGGTATGAAGGCTATTGCTTAAAGCATTGTAAGCCACCCTGAGTCTCCAGAGAAGGGCAGCATATAAATCGAACCAATAAATAAATAAATAAATAAATAAATAAATAAATAGATAGATAGATAGATAGATAGATAGATAGATAGATAGATAGATAGATAGATAGATAGATAAATAAATAAATATATATATATATTAAAGACATATTTATGTGACATCACCTGGGGAATCCCAGAGTTGACTCAAAGCAATAGCTTGTGGCTGGGGAAGGTGTGTATTGTAACGAAGTGTTGTGTACAGTTTTCTACACTGTGTTGTGTCCAATCTTTGGAATGCAAAAAACTCTCACAGGTTGAATGGATTTGTCAAAACTTATCTGATGACATAAACCAGGCAGAATTATGTTATATTTTACAATCAGCCAAACTGTGCTTGTTATTCAAAACAATGCTACAAATATCCACCAAATGGGATACTTTTAAGAGATTAGCCATCTCTCTGAGCCTATGGCTACATATCCCAATTTCTCAAGTGGATTTAATGTCTGCAGATGGGCTGCCAAGCCCCAAGGATCTCTGCAGAATACTTCTTTCATTCAACACCACAGTGCTTCCTTCCATGCTAATAAAAATGAGAAATTGTGGCTTCTTTGCAAATTTCTCTCACCCAAATTTTCAAAGATCTAACAATTAAGCCTCTGCTGCTGTTGCTGCTGCTGCTGCTGCCCTTGGATTCTGGGCTTATTGCCAAGACTTAAACGGGCGGAAAAACACAGATAAAAACCATCTTGCTAATCTACCTGAGGACCTTGAGAAACCCAGAACAGAATCTTTGCTTAGAATGTCTTTATTATGGGCCCTTGCAAGAAAATAAGTGAACATCACAAAGAAGTAACACATTCATGTACACAGACAAGCATTTGTTTCTTTGGTTTATGTTCTGCTTTTTTTGTAGAGGACCTTAAAATGGCATATAAAGGACTCCTTCCTGTTTTCCTGCACAGTAACAACCATGGTGAGGGAGGTTGAGCCGAGAGAGAAAATGGGTCAACTATCGAGTGTCTATGATTGAAATGGATTAGAATCAGAGTCTCTCTACTCCTTACCCAGCGTCTATATCATTACACCACACAAACTACACACACACACACACACACACACACACACACAGAGAGAGAGAGAGAGAGAGAGAGAGAGAGAGAGAGAGAGAGAGAGAGAGAGAGAGAGGTTTCTTATACTATACTAGGGATGTCAAACTTAATTTCATTGAGGGCCATATCAGGATTGTGTTTGGCCTCGGGGGGATGGGGTGGGCGTGGCCAGGTGGGCATGGCCAGCTTGATGTCACTCATGTCAGGGGGGCACCTATGGTGGCTCAAGCACTCTGCCAGTGAAAACGGGCTCCTGAGCTCTGTTTTCAGCTGGGACAGCCTCCTGCAACCCTCTGCCAGCGAAAACAGGGCTCAGGAGGGCCACATCTGCCCCCCCTGAGCTCCATTTTCACTGGCAGAAGCACCACAGGCCAGTTCTTTGCTGTTTCCAGGGCGACCCTGCAGGCCAGATCTAAGCATCCTATTGGTCAGATCCGGCCCACGGGGCTTGAGTTTGACACCCTTGTATTATACAGTACAATATGTTGAGTTCTGGGGCAGGCCGGCAAGACTCGAGACAACTCAGTGTAACAATAACCAACTGTTTAATCAAGTAACGCTAACAATACAATAACTTGTTCGAACGGCTAACACTGCGAGTCAAAGCTCCCTCACAAATTGACAGCTCTTTTATACCTGCAGCTGACAGTGTCTAAACCAATGAGAAGATGCCCTATTTCCCGCCAGCACAGCGTCCTCGTCTGGCGGCTGCAATTGCCATGCGCCAATCAGTCAGGACGTAACACAATACACTATTCATTTCATAAAACATAATATGGGACCAGGATATTTGGGGGGCTGTTTTTCTCTGTCTACATCTATTCATCCCATCTACTAGGAGAAACAAGGTATAAGTCCCATCTACTAAGGAATGTCATCTTATAGAACCCAGGCAGAGAGCTATACTGGAACGTATGAATTATTTGAGGGAAGAGATGAGGCGATGCTGTCTAGGAAAAAAATCAGACAAGAGAAGCAAAGAACCCACAGTCAGCAAAAGAAACTTAGAAAAGACCCACCCTAATGGATCAAGTAGTTAAAAGACAGGAAGTTTGCGCCTTCAGGCTACAGTCTGTTAATGTAGCCTTACAATAAAGTAGACTTAGATCATCTTGTTGTGTTTCCTGTCTGGTTTACCTGGGAAGACTGACAAGAACCTTTTCTGTTCTGGTCCCCACTCCATGAAACATAATTCCCCTGAACCCTAAATAGAACTATGTGCAAGGCTTTAGGAAGGGCTCTAAGGAGCAACCCTTGTGGATTGGGCCTAGCCTAAGAAACATACTCTGTAAATCAGGGGTGTCAATTTCAATTTCACTGAAGGCCTCATCAGGGTTGTGGTTGACTTTGGCGGGTGTGTGGTGGCCAGTGTGGGCGTGGCTGGATGGTTGCAGCTGACTGGATGGGTGTGGCTGGGGTGGGTGTTGCTCCTTGTGCGCCTGTGGTGGCCCAGGCATGGCTGGGGAGATCCATTGTCTCCAGCATCCACCCAGGAGCGGGTTGGGGCCATTCACTCACTGGCTTCAGGGCAGCCCCGTGGATCTAAGGCTGACCATGTTCCAGCACGATGGTCACCACCAAGTTGTAGATCAATGACTGCCAGGGGCTGAGGTGCTGGGGGCTGGTCCTTCGATGTTTCCAGGGGAGCTCCACGGGCCAGATCTAACCACATTGTGGGCCGGATCTGGGCCACGGGCCTTGAGTTTGACACCCCTACTGTAAATTATTGATTACAGATGAGCAAGAGACATGCTTATTCCAAAGCTACAGAGACAAAAATTCCTTTGAAGCCAACCAAAACTGTACCCAAGAACATTTTAAAAGGACCAGATGCAGGTAGTCTTTGACTTACAGCAATTCATTTAGTGACCATTCGAAGTTACAATGGCATTGAAAAAAGTGACTTATGACCATTTTTCATACTTATGACTGTTGGTGTATCCCCATGGCCATGTGATCAAAATTCAGACGCTTGCAACTGACTCATATTTATGACAGTTGCAATCCCAAGATCATGTGATCACCTTCGGAGACCTTCTGGCAAGCAAAGTCGATGGGGAAGCCAGATTCACTTAACAACTGTGAATTGTTGAGTTCACTTAACTCAACAACTACAGTGATTCACTTAACAACTGTGGCAAGAAAGGTCGCAAAATGGGGCAAAACTCACTTAACAAATGTCTCACTTAGCAACAGAAATGTTTTGCTCATTTGTTGTTCTAAGTCAAGGACTACATGTATTGCTTAACCAGATGTTGCAGAGCTAATTCCTGAACCTCCGCGTACTTTCCTAAACGAAAACTAAGCTCTTTCTTAATATTCTGTCCTGCTCCATCCATTCTAATAGTGTTTCCTAGAGATGGCTTATGCACAGCCTGTTAATAATTCTAAGTGGACTCGTTGGTCTCTAATTAGCTAGATCAAAGCATTCCCATTTTTTATAGATCAGAACTACAATGACTAGACTCTGATCCCGGGGGATATTACACTGTCTGATCAGTACAAATAAAAAGATTAGCCAACATTACTCTTCATCATTCTACATTTACTTTTCTTAATTCTAGTGGTCAAAGATCACCTGCTGAAAGTTTTCCAACCTGAAATTGGGCTATGAGTTTGGTGTATCCTTTACAAAAACTGGAGTTCATGGACTTTTCTGTCATTCATCAAGTTCATTTTGTAATTAATTTGATTGTTTTATTCTGTAGCCACATGGGCACATGGGCACATTTGCCATGGTGCCAAACCTATGGCATGCATGCCAGAGGTGGCACTCAGCGCCCTCTCTGATGGCATGCAAGCCGTTGCCCCAGTTCATCTCTGCTGTGCATGCGCACGCTCCTCCCACCAGCCAGCTGGTCTTCGGGTCTCTGCTACACATGTACAGGGGCGGGGGAATGGAGTGTATGTGGGAGGCCCACACTTGTATGCAGGAGGCGGAGTGCATGTGAGGGGCCCGTGCATGCAGGTGCAAAAGGCAGGGCATATGCGGGGGGCTGCATGTGCATGGGGGGTGGGGTGCATGCTGGGGGCACATGCATATTGCATTTTGGGGGTTTGGACACACATGCACGCATTCCCGTGTGCATGTGTTCTGTCCCCGTCTCACACACACACACAAACAGACAGCCGGGGGTTAAATAAACTGGCAGACAAACAATTCTTCTGATAAGAAGCTTGGCAGCAATCCAGTAGCTACTTGCCAAGAACTTTACTCATAAAACAAAATACACACAGTCAAGAATTGTCCAGTTCGTAAAATAAATCCAAGGCCGATAATGTTGTTTCCAAAGATGCAATGTGACTCGATAGTAGTTAGTTTTGTCCATCACAGAGTCTGAATGGCCACCTCACCCCCTTTTATACCCTGTGGGGTGTGGTCCAGTGACTCAGCTTAATCTCTGGCACGCCTTTTCTTCTGTTGCGCGCGCTTATCTCTGCGACGCTGCCGAGGATCCAGCCAAGACTCATTTCCCTCATCACTGTCCACCTGTGGCTGCGTGGACGTGCTTGGCCCCGGCCCTATCTCTTGCCCTTCGGCGGACACCGAAGGCATTGCCAGAGAGGAGGGTCCTGGAGAAGGAGGCCTTGCCAACTCCTCTCCTTCACTCTCTGAGTCCTCTCCTGCCAATGACACAGGCTCAGGTAATGGAGCCACAACAGCATGCACACGCTTTGGGCATGCGGTCCAGAAAAGGTTAGCCATCACTGTCCTAGGGCTATACAATATATCCCCTTTATGGATTGTTATCACGTGTTGGTGAAGGGCCTTGTTCATCCCACTGATGCTCTGAGCTCTACTGCCAGGAATGAAAGAGTCCTCTATTATGAGCCACTGAAAGACAAGAGCTTTCACCATGTATAAGAGAGTGGTGCAAACTTGAATCCAAGAAATCTTACGATGAAACGAATACAGTGGAATGCAGCGATTCAGAACTTTTAGATGAATAAAGGTATATGGAATAAGCATTAGAGATATATAAGACAAAGACCTCTATGGTCTGAATAACTTTGCTCAATTTATCACAAATATCTTTTCGGTTCAAGTTTCCTGAGATATTTATATAGATATTAAAAGTCTTCTAAATAAACAAATGATAGTTTTCTGTATTTCCGTTCTCCCAGCTCCTAGATTTGTCTTTTTGTAATCAGCAGTCTCAATGATCAAGGAGTGGGGGGGGGGGGGGAAATTAACTCCATATACAAGTATTTCCATAGTAATGATCTATAGCCTCACTCTACCATTGCTATGGTGATAGAAAGCCTTCATTAATGATGTATCACCATAGTGATGGTTGGATGACACCATAAATTGCTTATACAGTATGGAAAACCTCCTTGAAACCCAACGTTAATAAGCATGCATTCGTTACTTCATTTTGCTCTTAGGGCATCTTCCTTCTGTTGTACTTTCATTTGTTTCATTTGTACAATTTTATTTGTACTTCTATAACTGTCTGGCTCGTTATAGCAAGTAAACAGGACAGATATAGACTTCAGTGAATAGTTAGGGCTGCAGAAAAAACAATTACAACCAGCCCATCTTCCATTGAGGACCTGTATGCTGCATGGGTCAGAAAGAGGGTTGAGGAAATATCTACAGACCCCTCACAATCTGGACATAAACTGTTTCAACTCCTCCCTTCAGGACGCTGCTACAGGGCACTGCATTGCAAAACAACAACTAGACTCAGAGACAGTTTTTTCTGTTATGCTATCACTCTGATGAACACCTAATTCCCACAGTACTGTCTTATGTCTAAGGATATTTTACCCATGTAGTATGGCTGTATTACTATTACCCGTCTCATCGTTTCTACTATCTTCTCTTATTGGTATCGTTATAATGATTACCCTTCAGCATCGATGAAGCTTCTTGGATGAGAAGCAAAATGTCTTCTCCTTCCTCAATTTTTATTTATTTATTTATTTGTTTTAATTTCTATACCGCCCTTCTCCAATATAAGACTCAGGGCGGTGCACAGCCAAAGTAAAAACCAGACATAGAAAAATTAAAAACTGGTTAAAATAATTAGATAATTTGGCCATAATTAAAAACAATTCCAATTTAAAATAGTTTAAAAATTTGACTCAAGCCAGACTCAAGGAAAAAACAGTCCAGTTGCCTTTTGAAAAAGCACCTTTGAGACATATTTATTAGCTAATGGAATATGCTTAGGCATACACACAAATGTACCATTTATAGGTAATTTGGGGGAGGGGGAGGAAGGAGGTCATATTTTGGGAAGGCAAGTGAGTAAGAGACTTGTAAGATCATCCTTCTGATTATGTGAACCCTGACTGGATTAGGTAATCTTTCCAGGAGGGAAAAAACCAGGAAAACAAAAACAGAAGGTGGGTAAGAAAGTTACTAAAACAATAATGATTAGCAAAAGGCATGCTACTGAACACATCTGAGATAAAAGGAGAATATTCATCTCAAATTACTAGTCTGTCAAAATATGAAACAAAAAAAATATTTAATGCAGTTCTGGTTTATAAAAATGCAGGTTTTATATACTCTTTAAAAAATACATACAGTAATACTGAAGTCCCTACTGTAATTGGCTTCGTAAAATACTTTGCTTCTGTTTTGATATAAGGAGCTAGCTATCATAGTGCATCATTATATAATATGCAGCACTAAATCCAAATACAGTATGCACATACTTTTCAATAATTTATTGAAACATACTCTGATTTCCTTTGTATGGTGTTCAGTCAAGAGCCTTGCTAAGAACACCATAAATTCATTCCCATTGACACTATGGATAGAAAAGATACTTTTAGGTTGTTGGGTTTTTTTTAATCACCATTTTCTTGCTCTGCAATATTTTTTTTTAATCACTCAAATAGAAGTGTGATTGCTAAAAGGTGTTTTTATCGTATCCTAACCCAGTGCAGCAGATATAAACAAGCGAAAAGTCACAAGGCACAAATTAATAAAAGAATATTTAGAATTCAGTTGAGTTAGATTCCATGATGCATACATGGCATAATAGCACTATTTCCACAAAGCTTGATCTTAAATGCCTTTATTCAGAGCAAAACAAAACAAAAAATCAGAATATTCTTCCAGGAAATTAGTTTAATGTTAGTGAAATCCCAAAGTCCTTTGACATCATAGGAAGATGTCTGTTTTCAGAAAATGGAATCCAAAGTTTTGCCCTAGCAAAAGCTTTGGGAAATAAATGGATAAACCAGGACGTTTCAGGTCAAATTCTCAGATAACTATATCGCATATTGCTAATTTAGTCTGACTCTCAACAATTTAGATCAGTGTTTTTCAAACTTGACAACCTTAAGATGCGCGGAATTTGCCTTCCAGAATTCCTTATGCTGACAGAGGACTTCTGGGAGCTGTCCACACATCTTGAAGTTGCCAAGTTTGAAAACTTGGTCTCTTTCTACAAAAGGTGAGTGCAATTCACTATAACTCAATGGGAGGGGAGCATTCAAAACAAGGCATCCTATATGATTTTGGGATAAAGGTAAGAAGGTATGGAAAGATGGCATTCCTTCATAAGTTCTGAAGTTCTTCATACGTTCATACCAGGACACAGAACTATAGCTGAATCTAATTTAGACGGGCATCTAGTACTTTACTTTGTTTCTCCAGTATAATATGAATCAGGAACAAAGGCTGAAGCTGTCATACAGCAATCTATCCTGCAAGACATCACTGCAATATGATGGGGTCCCAGCTGTGCTGAGACTGTTGCCTTCAAATTCTCTCCTGTCTCTATAACTCTGCAGTAGGCTGCAAGAATAACCTTGGGAGACAGGAGAAAGAACCACAGAGTAGATAACAGTCTGATAAGGGAAATCTGAGTCTAAAAGAGGGACCCTCCCTAGTTGGCTGGAACACAAAGGCAAGGGAGGGGGAAAGGATTTCCAGACTTGCAAGATTGATGTCAGCCCTTAAGGTAGGATTATTGTAAAATTACAGCAACAGAATCTTGCAAGTTTTGCAGCCCCCTTCCCTGCTTTTATTTTTCATGGAGCTGGGGGTGGGGGCGATTCTGAGATGTTTTCTCTACCCCATTTCCCCTTTTGGATTAATATTTTATTTTATTTTATAAAGTTGGGTTTGAGTCATTTAGTTAAAATTCTGTTAATATAGTTAAATTTTTTACATTACACGCTCTCCATGTATACTGTACACATATAAAGAGCTAATCATTAGAATTATTGTAAATATACATCACACTAAGCTTGTACAGTAATAAACATCGCTGTAATTCACTTGTAAGCTATATGCATGTGTCTAGCTTCTTTCGTAGCCAAAATTATCTTCTATGGTGAAATCCTAATATCGTGTGTGTGTAAGACACAGCTCTTTATAACTGATACTTCCACTTACAGGCTACATGAGTTGTGATGGCGCAGTATTGCGGGATACTTCTACTGACTGCTGAGCCAGTCTCACTGGCTCAAGATTGACTCAGCCTTCCATCCTTCCGAGGTGGGTAAAATGAGGACCCAGATTGTTGAGGGCAATATGCTGACTCTGTAAACCGCTTAGAGAGGGCTGTAAAAGCACTGTGAAGCGGTATATAAGTCTTATTGCTATTGCTATACCTGTAAAGAAAACCATACTTTTAATCGTGAATTTCCTGCCTAATTGATCTTCTTAAAAAATGAATAAAGAAACAATTAATGAAATAACTTATACCTAATGGAAGTGGAAGAGAATTCATATACAGTCAAGCTTCTTATGTATCAATACAAATATGGATTAAATAAACTGAAAACCAAGGGAAATGGATAGGGGAAAAGCTAAATATAACAGAGCTCATGTCCAAATTCTTCCATATTTGCTGATAGATTATCTACATCTTTTATTTCCTCAAAAGTCTATAGAGTTTTCCAGAGATCCCACCTCTCTGGCTCTGATTTGTCCATTTGTTCTTTGCCTACAGTAGGTTCTCCTGAAGAAGTGGGCCTATCCAAATTTGGTCCATCAATGTTGGTTCAAAAGAATCTTCATTACTATGTGACTGTAATGTTTTACCAGGAGGAAAACAGTTTAGGCAAATTCATTTTTATTATTGTCGTGTTTTGTTTACATCCTTCACAATTCTAGTTTTATCTTTCTAACCTTCCTCCCACAGCATAGATCAAGTTCTTCCAAGTGCCTTCCTAACAAATATAATATTGCATTTTTTGCAAGAATGAAGTATTGCATGCAATATCAAGAGGGGAAAATGAGTCCGGTTGTAGCTTCATTACGTTGCTACTATTGCTGCAATATTAAGCTAACTATAATAATATTGCTACAATATTACATTTCAATATCAAGTAAAGATCTATTCTTATGCCCCTGTATTCCTTATTGACAGCTGATATTTTCCAAACTTTTTTATTTAGGAATACCAGTGAAATCAGAACACATGTCATTTTTATACATAAGTAACTCAAATACATAGGAACAGTGCTGATTATTTATTTAAACATAGAAGCCTCCAGTTTTCTCACTCTTTCAACTATTTTCATGTAAGTTTTGTAGCCTGTGATCTGTTCTGAGGAATTCATGTTTGCCAAAAGAAGCAAGAAGTGTTGTGTATACGAGTGTGCTTCTTCCTGTTTTGCTAAATGGATATGGCATGTCAAGAGAAAAATAAGCATTGAATGCAGTGAGGATCCTTTACGTACAACATGTGCATGGTAGAAGAAACAGGGATAGGGTCAAGAATGAGTGGTTTCTGAATAGATGTGGATTGAATACAAAAATGTGTGATGTTACAACAGAAGTATATGGGGCCAGCATTATCATACAGAGAGAATGGTTGAAGATAGAATTGCAAAATAAATATATGGAAGGAAAGAATGAGTGGGTCAAGAGAAGAAAGTGAGTTGGTGAGATCTTGAAAAAGAATGAGGTGAGGAGCTTTAAGAACTAAAGACGATATATGAAGTAGTGCACCTATATGTAGAAAGAAAATAGGAAAAAACAAAACGAAAAGTATTGGAGTAAACTATTTTTGACTATTTTTTTTTTCTTATTTTGTGCTTTTAATTTCTTAATATTTCATACAAAAGAGCCAATGGCACAATGGTTAGAATGCAATTTTGCAGTCTAATTCTGCCAATTGCTATCCCGACCACCTCAGGGTTGACTCTGCCTTCCATCCTTCTGAGGTCAGTAAAATGAGGAGCCAAATTGTTGGCAATATGTTGATTCTGTAAACCACTTAGAGAGGATTGTAAAGCACTACGAAGCGTTGTATAAGTGTTGTTGCTATTGCTACTCCTTTTCAATAGTCTGCATAACATACTTTACTTTGAAAGGAAAATACCAGGAGGAGTATGTATTTGTATGACAAGCAGACAGTAGGCCTCTTATTTTTCAGTCGGAAGGGTGTGGATAAAAAATGGTGTTTCTCCAGATGTCATTTAAGCTACAACGTTGAGCATCCGTCAACATTAGCAATGCTCGTTGAAGTTACTGAAAGTTAAAGTTCATCCAAGCAACATCACCCACCATTATTCTACAATAGTGTTTCTCAACCTTGACAACCTTAAGACATGTAGATTTCAATTTCTAGAATTCTAGAATTCTGGGAGTCAACCTACCTTGGACCAAGATTAACCCCATCACAGAGAAAGGAAATCTATAAGGATTTATAAGGATTTTCTCTCAATCCTTTGGGGACAATGAATACTCCCATGTTCTTGTCTACAAATTGGTTATTTCTAAAACATTATCAACATTCATCCCACTCTCTCCTGAAATTATTTAGGGTTTTTTTAATGCAAAACATTTGTATAACATATTTTATTTAAAAAATCCAACCTGATTCAACATGGCATTGCCATGGTTTGCAAAAACACTAACCCAGCCCTTCCACAGATAAAATTTCCAGAAAACCTGTATTTTATACTTACCTTCGGAAGCCACCAGTTAATGTTACAACAGCATCAGGTAAAATTTTCCACACTGTATCTTGAACAATCCGAGTTGCTGCATCTGCTTCGGCTTTAGATACAGAGCTAATAAGGTCATCATAGTACAAGAAACCTGAAAAATGATTCTTATATTATACATCTCATATCATTGTACAATTCAAAGTACTGGTTTAATAGCCGATGGCCTGGTTATTTGTAGCACTGCCTCTCCCCAAGGATAACTGCCTGTTCTATTCACTCTGATAGGATAGGTAAACTCTAAATCCCTTCCCCTAAATGTTACCATCTAGTGGGACCTAGGCACTGTGCCACTTCTGGTGGGCCTTACCCCTTGGAACATCTCCCTGGGATCCAAAAGGCCCCCACTCTCATAATCTTCTAAAAAATCTTGAATATAAGTGGCTTGTCCCATAAGCATGTTTTGGGGTAGTATGAGGGTGTGGTCTACTAAAGTTGTTTGTGAACATGTGGAAATGTGTGGAAGTAGCAGGAGCTTCCATGTTGGCTTTTCTGCTTTTTATTATTTTGTTGCTGTTTATAAGTAATTTAAGATTATGTTGCTTAAAACTACTACAACTCCCAGATTTTCTGGCGATTCTGATGAGGAACCCTGGGAATTGCAGCCACTATATATCTGGAAATCCTCACATTAGGGGAAACTGCACTAACCAAACAGAGCATATTTGCACACCTATCCAGTGATTTGCTAGTTTAACTAATGCTGTTTTCAAAACTGAACATACAGTTAGATAATGTTTACCTGCTTTTTGCATTCTTGTCAGTGTTAGGTTCTTGTTACATTTGACTTCTTCCAGAGTTCGTAGTCCCATTTTGTACCATTTGTCAGATGTCTTCAATCCAACTCCAAAAACAGAAGTAAAGAGCTATGTAGAGTAGAAATGTATTCAATTTAATAGTCTGCAGAGCGCTAGGTCATAAGTGTGAGGCAGAGTTTCATATTTTCTCCTGAATTTTAATACAAATGCAAGAGTTCCAGCCACACTGTAATTACTATATTTACTGTATGAAATTCTATGGAAATGCAGTTCCCCCCCACCCCCGCACCCTCTCTTTTCCTCTTCCTCCACTCTTTCTTTGCTCTCCACATAATCAAAGATTGTTCTTCGGATCTGTCGCTCACTTCTCCTGCTCCCTGTCTCAATCACTATCCTAGTGAACCCAGTGCCTTGCTAGACCACATGACTACACCAATAGATTGTGAGAAATGCTAAACCCCTCCCATTTGTCTCCCACTTTCTGAGCTGTGGCATCATCAGTCTCTTCCAGCACGTTTTTTGAGGATCTGGCAATGGCCATTAGAGTCATTTTTTTTTTACCGGGGCAGGCAGGGGAAGGACATCCCTTCAGTTATGCTTGGGAGATTTGTGTCTGAGCTTTCCCGCAGTCAGGAAATGTATCGTCTGAATTTGAGATCTTCACTGCAAAACCCCAGGTGCACATTGCAAATCCACTTGGCTTTCTTGGACAACCAAGGAAGGGGTGGAATAAGATCTCCTGCCTCGAGCAGGAGACCTCTGAGGTCCTTTCCAGCCCTAGAATTCTATGATTCTATTCTAAATGGCCACTTCAGATATGACTGTATGAAATATGAAGGAAGTACATTTCAGGTAATGCTCATTTAACTATAGTAATTGGGACCAGGATTTGTGTAGCCAAGCAATGCAGCCATATCGATTGTGCCACTTAGTGATGGCAATTCCAGAGCTTCCAGTTGCCATCATTAAGCGAATGCCATGCTGTCATTAAACACAATGTCATGTTGAAATGTCTTTAAATATTAGTAGCTCGGGTTGGTAGTTATATTGTTGGTTTGAGCTCCAAGCTTGGCAATTTGGTTGCAAACGTTTCATCCCCATTCAATGAGACATCTTAAGTGCACTTTGGATTGTCAATCCAAAAGCTTTGGACAATCCAAACTGCCCTGAAGATGTCTCCTCAAATGGGGACGAAATGTTTGCAACCAAATCACCAAGCTTGCAGCTCAAACCAACAACACAATGTCATGTGGTCGCCATTTGCCATCTCCTGTCATCTTCCCTGTTGACTTTGCTTGTCGGAAGCCGGTAGCAAAGTCAAAGTTGCAAATGACAATCATGTGAACAAGGGACACTGCAAGAGCGTAATTGCAAGCCAGCCGCTGAGTATCTATATCATCTGTATAACAATGATATGTCCATGGAGATACTAAGATGTTCATAATTACAAGGTCATACGAGCCGAAAATTCAGACAAGTGTTCCTTTAAGTGAGGACTACCTTCTGTATGCCTAAATTTGAAAAGCACGTAGATTGCAGCAAGCATCTGCAAGTACTTCTATTCAATAATATTTGCTATAGATTGAACAGCAATGCAAATATTACATTTATTAATAAAAGCAGGGAAGAGTACAAAAGGAAACAGAGACTTTACTAAATCAATAGGGAGGAGAGACAGAATTATTAGATTAGATAATTGGCCAAAGATACAGATGATTACACTGGGATTAACAGTGACAGAATAAAAAAGATAATCACACTGGGATTAACAGTGACAGAATAAAAAAGATGATTACACTGGGATTAATAGTGATAGAATAAAAATGGATAAGGGGGAATACATCTCAAAAAGGAAGAGAAGAGAAAGAAATGGGGAAGAAAAAGGAGGAGAAGAAGGCAAGGGAATGTGAGAAAGGGAGGAAAGTGTCAAGAAATGGAATTGTGGAGAAATTAAAAGAAAATAGGAGATAGTAAAAAGGAATTTAAAAGATGAATATGTTAAATTGAAGAGAAGGACGTTAACTTTAGAAATCGTATATAAAAAGCAATTTAGAAGGAAGATACAGATTATTGTAAAAGGGATATAAGTAAAGATAAAATGAAATGTGAGTAAGTAAAAAAGAAGAAATACTCTATTTGATGCAAAATAGATCAGTAGATGCAATGTGAAAGACAGAATGGACTATTTTGTTGTTGGAAGATGTACAAATTTGAGAGAAATAATAGTAACAAAAGAATTAATTGAAATTAAGAGGAAAATTGAAATGTAAAATTGAATAAAAAGGAAATGTTAATAAATGATGCAAGGAAGAATAAAACAATACATGTAAAAAATAAAATAGAAGAAAGATATTGTTAAGGGTTGGAAGGTTATACTAGTAAAGGATTTAAGATAAAAATGGAATAAGTTGAAATAACTGTTAATAATTAAAAGATAAGGGGAATTTTGAGAAAATAAATGAAAGAAAAATCAGGGTTGCCTGGACACCATAGTGGAAAATTGAAAATTGAAAATAGATACAGCAATAGAGAGAGATGGAAGAAGAGTAGAGGGATGGAAGGGAGGAAGAAGCAGAGAGAGGAATGGGGAAATAAGAGTAGGAGAGAGGGTTAGAAAGGGAGGAGGAGAGGAGGAGAGGGAGAAAGGAAGGGAAAGTAGAGTAGGAGAAGAGAGACGAAGAAAGTAGAAAGGAAAGAAGGGAGGGAGAGATTGAGAAGAAAGATTGCTGTACAATAAAAAAAGATAAAATGGAAGAAAGGCAACCCCGAACATGCATAAATGTACTAGGATAAAGAATGAGTTATTAAAAAATAAAAGAGAATAAATATGAGTTAAAACAGAAAAATTAGAATTTGAGGGTGAATTAAGATGTTGTTTATATAAATAAGCATAGAAACTTTAAGACATGATTAAAAAATGGAAAAAGGAAATTTTGGCAAAAATTGTAACTGAGTAAAATGTACTTGAATATGTTAAATTGCATAAGTTATGATATGGCCAAAACTCTATTCATAAAATATGCGGGTGAAAATGGGGGGGGGGGTGTCAATAAAACTTGATTAAAAAAAAAAGAATTCTTTATTGGCCAAATGTGATTGAACACACAAGGAATTTGTCTTGATGCATACGCTCTCGATGTACATAAAAAGAAAAGATACATTTGTCAAGAATCATAAGGTACAACACTTAGTGACAGTCATAGGGTACAAATAAGCAATCAAATCATACTAGGAAACAATCAATATGAATCGTAAGAATAGAAGCAACAAAGTTACAGTCATACAGTCATAAGTGGGAGGCGATGGGTGATAGGAACGATGAGAAGATTAATAGTAATGCAGACTTAGTGAATAGTTTGACAGTGTTGAGGGCATTATTTGTTTAGCAGGGTGATGGCATTCGGGAAAAAACTGTTCTTGTGTCTAATTGTTCTGGTGTGCAGAGCTCTATAGTGTCATTTTGAGGGTGGGAGTTGAAACAATTTGTGTATGTCCAGGATGCAAGGGGTCTGTAAATATTTTCACAGCCTTCATTTTGACTGTGCAGTATACAGGTCCTCAATGGAAGGCAGGTTGGTAGTAATTGTTTTTTCTGCAGTTCTAATTATCCTCTGAAATCTGTGCCTGTCTTGTTGGGTTGCAGAATGGATTTGTAAAACATGTCTGACAATGAGTAACATCATCAAGGATCCCAATTAAAACCACTTTCTACCCATTGAAATACAACTGTCAGGTCTTCTCTCTTTCCTGAAATACATCACCCAAAAAAGGAGATTTTTAAGCCTTTTCTCTTTTTCTTGGTTTTGGTAAATATCATGTTCTAAGAGGTAGTTCTCTCCTAGGTCAAATAAATAGCAACAGCAATAACACATAGACTGGTATACCACCCCATAGTGCTTTAAAGCACTCTCAGAGTGGTTTACAAAATCAGCATAACCCTAACTCTAATCCCAACAATCTAGGTACTCATTATACCGACCTTGGAAGGATAGACAGCCGAGCCAAACTTGAGCTCTGTCCAGGGATGGGTTTCAAAAATTTTAGGAAGGGGTTCTCTGCCCAGTTGCTGAGTGGGTGTGGCCATGGTGGGTGGGGCCTAGTCAGCCTCCTGCACCATGGTGGGGGGAGCCCTCCCCGGGCTCTGGAGGCTTTTCTTGAGCCTCCGGGAAGGCGAAAATGGCCTCCCCAGGCATCAGAGGCCCTCTGCAGGCTGGAACGAGCCCGTTTCCAGCCTTCCTGAACTTCCAGTAGGCCCGTTTTCTGCCCTCCCTGAGCCTCCATGCGCGCCATGCACTTACCTGCATCCAAAATGGGCTGGCTGGAAACTCCTGGGAAGGGCAGGGAGGGATTGGCAGGGGCAGCCAGGAGTGGGATTTGGGGGTTCTTCGAACTGCACAGAATCTTAGGTAGAGGTTCTCATGAACCCCTGCGACCCCTCCCCCAGCAGCCCACCCCTGGCTCTGTCAGGATCAAACCCCAGGCTGTGGGCAGTGTTTAATCACTATGCCATCAGGACTCTCAACCATAAAGTTTTGTTGCTGCTTCAACTAGAGACTAGTTGATCCTAGAAAGCTATTGAGAAAACAAAGCAATGATCTTCATACAAGCTGATATTTCAGCAGAAGATCAATGTATCTATTATGCATGTGCTTGTAAATGGATTGTTTCTCAAAGTTTCATTGCAAGTAATTGAATTCATTGAATTTTAGAACTGGCTGGAGAGTCCACTTTAAATCTTCCTTTGTGTTAAATCTCCAGGCTTTGAATATGGGTCATGCTAATTTATCTTGTATTTCCAAGATTATTTATTAATGCAAAAACAATAAAGAAAAGAAAAGAATGATTCTGGAATATGTATGGCTTGTCATTTTAGATACAGCAAGTGAAATTATCTACTCTGTGAAAAGCATGGTCCTTGTTAGGAAGAGCATATTCTGTAATCTCATTTGTCAAAAATTAGTTAAATTCTTATCTATTAATTCTCTAGCATTTTGTTAATAAGATCATGAGAATTCACAGAATTGTTATTAACTCTTGCACAATGGTCAGAATAAGGTTTATAAAGCATGAGCTATTTCTGGCAGAAAAGGAAACAAAATTAAACTTTTCCATCACTCAGAAATATTATCTGCTTTTTTAAACACTCTCAGTAAAGTTAGATTTCTTCATGGCCATCATCCTGTTGTAAATCACTTTATGTGCAATTAAACTTCAACCTAAACAAATTTACTTGGAAATCAGGCTTAAATGAGCCAACTAAATGGACTTAAAATTAAGGCTAAATCCCAATGATTTATATGCTACTGTTAGCACAATTAGTAACAGATAAATGAAATGGTTAATTAATTAATTACTACACTTGTATCTTGTCTCATTCAATAGATGTTGAGCCGTTGAAAAATTATTCATTAAATATGTTGATTGCTGTTCATTTAGAACAAAGAACACCATGGATTGCCAATGCATTAATTCAAGAAGTAGGTTTTTCAGAGCAGATTCTGAGAGGTTGTGTGTCATTTATATTTGACATCTGGATCAAAGCTTCTCCAGTGTCCAGGAGCTCAAATCCATGACATGGACAAATATTTATTGTAAGTTTTATATCTCAACTTTCGTCTGGAAACTGGAATTTACCAGGATCTTCAGTCATTTTATGAACACTACAACAATCCTGTTGTTGGAGAAATAATGAGACATCTAAAAAATCACTCAGCATATCCCACATGGGGGTGAGGGGGTTAAATTTGAATGCCAGATTTCGATTCAATGGCACCATATATACAGTATTTTTCATATACCTAACATTGGAAAAGTAAAATAGCAAAGTCATTTGTCATTAACTAATTACATTTCATAGAATATCCAGTAGAATTTTCAGATGTCCAACATTTATTACAGGTGGTCCTTGGTCCTACAACAGTTTGCTCAGTGATCGTTTGAAGTTGCAATGTCACTGAAAAAAGTGACTTATGACCATTTTCACACGTACAACCATTGCAGGATCCCCACTTTCATGTGATCAAAACTCAGACCTCAGCAACTGACTCATATTTATGACAAATGTCCCTGGGTTATGTGATTCCCCTTTTGCGACCTTCTGATAGGCAAAATCAATGTGAAAGCCAGATTCACTTAACAACCATGTTAACAACTGAGTGATTCGCTGAACAACTGTGGCAAGAAAGGTCGTAAAATGGGGCAAAACTCATTTAATAAATGTCTCACTTAGAGACAGAAATTTTGGGCTCCATTGTAGTCATAAGTCGTTGTGGTCATAAGTCAACTGTATTAAACAATGTGTTTGGATGACGTCCCAAAGGTGCTTTTTTCAAGAGGCAAGTGGACTTTCTGGTTTTTCTTTGAAGACATTTTGCTTCTCATCCAAGAAGTTTCTTCAACTCTTCTTCTTCAGAGCTTCTTGGATGAGAAGTGACATGTCTTCAAAGAAAATCCAGAAAAAATCCAGTTGCCTCTTAAAAAAAGCACCTTTGGGACAACCATGGCCTGGATGACTGAGACTCTCCATCAACACTTGGTATAGGGTCTCCGGCTTGAGCATGGGGTTGGACTAAATGACCTTCAAGGTCACTTCCAACTCTGTTATTATATGTTCTATGCTTTCAGAATCCAAAACCATTTAGTTTACTTGAAGGGCACCAGATTTGGGAAGGGGATTGCAACTTTCCTAGCCACTGTATTTCCTTCTTAACCAAACCAAATTTAGATTTCCTTTTTCCTTGTAATCCAGTCTGCAGACTCAGAGGAAGAAACACAGAGAAAACTTATACACACCACTTGGCAACTATCAAAAAGAAAAGCATAATCCAACTTACTTTAATTGATCTGTAGTTTTCATCATTTAGCACTGCTTTCACTTTAGAACTCTCCCCTTCTTCTAATATATCCTGAATGCATAGGAGAGACATATTTGTGCAGGTTTATACACATTTCTGTGGTATTTATGTTACAATCTAATTACTTCTAATAGCCTCTCAGTGCTTTAGCAGTCCTGTTTTAAAATTCAAGCTGAACTCTTACACATACTTAGCGTTGCTGGTTTTGTTAGAAGATAAGCATGCGAGGCATTTTTTAAAAAAATGCTGCTGAGCTTTTACTGTTGCACAATAAACTGAAAGGAGAATCTGAACAGCGATTCTAGGCAGCATTTAATTATAGTGCTCCCCCTCCCCTTCCTTAACATCCATCTACATTGCAAAGAGGAAAATACGTCTGTTGCTAAAAATGATCGGGGGAAGGGGCTGTTTTGCAAATTGTCTTTAATTTTAATACTTTGGTACAAATGCAATTCCTAGAGACGCTCAAAAAAAATTAACACAATGAAATGATCTTGTTTCAAAAAGAGAATGGGAGGGATTTCTAATGTTTCTTGCTAAGTGCTGGGAGGGATGTTATTGCCTTGAGACAAAGGTTCTCCCATGTACCCAGAGAGAGCTAAACAGTTGTGGGATTCAACTGGTATAACAACTGGTTCGCTTTGCACGCTTTGCGCGCCCTTCGTACGTGTGCAGTACATTTGAAAACAGCACCTTCTACTGCAGCTCCAGTGAATAAAACAGCTGAGGCACGGCAATCTGCACTGCAGCGCCAATCAGCTGGGCTTTAAATAAAGGAAATAAAGGTAGGTATAGTGCAGGGTCAGGCGGGTGAGTCCAGCTGATTGTTGGAGCGAACCAGTTCGCTCTCAGCTGATTGTAGGAGCTACCGATAGGCCCGAGCTGGTTGGAAACGGCAGACTCCCACCCAGTGGTGGGTTCCTCCCGGTTCGGCCCAGTTCAGCCAAGCCGGTAGCGGTGACGATATGACGTTACCGAACCGGTTCTCTTTGTCGGGGAGCTGGGCCCTTCCGCCTGCCCCCACGTTATTCCTACCTTATATTTCTTTATTTTTAGCCCAGCTAATAGGTGCGGCAAAGTGAATTGCCGCACCTCAGCTGGGCATATTCCTAACACGCTTGCGGCAATCACATGCAAAGCGCGTGAACAAAGAAAACCGGTAGTAAAGCCAATTAGAACCCACCACTGCTCCCACCCCTGGAGCTAAGCTACAATGTTTGAGGTGTAACATATTAAATATTTTCTTTCTTATGTCAGGAATCAGATCTAGAACAGAACCACAGCATTCTATTTGCATAAGGTATATTTTATTGTTCCCACCACACCTATCCATATGGTTTTGAATAAGTTGAATACAGTAATCCTTGACTTGTGTCCTCAACTGGGACCAGATTTACTGTTGCTAAGCAAGGTGGTCGTGAAATGAGTTGCAACTGATTTTGTGACCATTTGGGCCCATGTTTGTTAAGCCAATCACTGCCGTTGTTGAGTGAATCATATGGTCATTAAGCAAATCTGGCTTCCCTTATTGACTGTGCTCATTGGAAGCTGGCTGGGAAGGTCACAAATGGCAATCACATGACCCTGGGATGTTGTAACCATAATAAATACATGCCTTTTGCCAAGCACCCTAATTTGCAACATGGGGTCATTGGGTTATGGGTGTGAAAACCAGTCATAAGTCATTTTTTTCAGTGCCGTCGTAACTCTGAACAGCCGCTAATGAATTATTATAAATCAAGGATTATCTGTATTGAGAGAGAAAGACCAACCCAACATGGGCACAAGGAAATCATGGATGGGTGTCTCTGAGTGGGAATGCTTTCAAAAAGCATTATGTGACATTTCACATAACATACCTCAATTATTTCTTTGACGTGTTCTCCCATCCAGGGCAACCCTTCAGTGTCATTCACTTGAACTACAGTGAATGGAAGACACTTCAGTATGGAAACTGCTCTTCCAAATGCAAGGCAAAACTCTTTATTTTCATTGAATTCATAGTTTTCAACCAGGATTTCAAATGCATCCTTGAAGCAGGAAAGATAGGAAACAGGGAAAAAATTAGTAACACTTTAGAGCAGGCAGAAAGTTTAAAACTTGTAAGTGGATGAACAAATGTCTTTATATTATGATAAATGTAAATCACAATTGCTAACCCACTAAATATTTTACTCATGGCTATCTTTAACACCATATCCTGCAATGAACTATTATGTGTTGTTTTAGCTTCCACTAGCCAGAGAATGTGGATCAATAGAATCTGGATAAATTTCCAGAGCCTAAAAAAGTAAAGTAATTGCTACCTTGTTGAAGACTTTACTCCAATCTTCTTTTTTTCAAATATATCTTTTCATGAAAATGTCTTAGTTTGAAGCAATCAAAGATAATAGTTTAAAGCAGGTTCAAATTCCACAATCGGAAGTAAACCCTGCTGAAATAAAAGAGTTGCTGGAGAGTGTCCATGGATAGGTCGAAATTTGCAAGATGGATGGTGGACATTGCAGTCCAAGACCCATTTCTTTTGAATATGCATACAGTATGACCACAAGTACCAAAGTGGCAAAGCTTGAATCATAATGCCACATCTACCATCTGTCAGATTTTGATATCCTCTACTCCGAACACCACAGGCTGAGTACCAATTTCAGGAAAAATTTGGAGATACCAGAAGCAGTGAGTAACCCTGACGACATCTCCACATTAATATATCTTTTGCCATTTGAACATTTCAAATCTCATTATTATCTCTTTTATTCATTAAACGTGAAACTCAGTCAACTGAACATTTAAAAATGTGTCACAAATACAATTGACTGGTGCTAATGGTTGATACAGGTTGCTGCCAGCGTCCTAGGTGGTATTATTATTATTGTTGTTATTATTATTATTATTAGTAGTAGTAGTAGTAGTAGTAGTAGTTCTGGATTTGTTGGATACATCTTCCTTCCTCCCCACACCCCTGGGAATCTTGTCATATTTTACTAATAACTTGTGATAAATGTAAGGCGGTGGTGGTAGAGGAGGAGGAGAAATAATAATAGTAATAGTAATAATAATAATAATAGTAGTAGTAGTAGTAGTAGTAGTAGTAGTAGTAGTAGTCGTAGAACTGGAAAAAATCACAAAGTATTGCGACCTGGCAATTAAAACTACATGGCTATGGATGAAACATGTAACAGTGATACCCATTGTCATCGGGGCACTTAGTACCATGTCCAAGAATTTTTTAACATACATCAGCAAATTGCAGCTTCCTGCAATAACACCAGTGGGCCTGCAAAATACTGCGCTACTTGGAACATCATACATCTTAAGAAGGTACTTGGTTGATACCTAGGACGCTGGCAGCAACCCGTATCAACCATTAGCACCAGTCAATGGTATTTGTGATGCATTTTTGAATGTTCAGTTGACTGAGTTTCATATTTAATGATAAAGATAATAATAATAATAATAATAATAATAATAATAATAACAACAACAACAACAACAACAACAATAATAATAATGACAGATTAAATAGATGGAAAACCAAAGCTTTGCCTGGACACCACTTGAACAACATTGAAGGAAAAAGTGATGACAACTTTACATGGGCATGGCTTAAGATGGGAACCATTAAGAAAGAAATGGAAGGTTTAATATTTGCTGCTCAAGAACAAGCACTACAAACTAATGACATGAAAGCGAAGATACAAAAAAATCCACCGACAATCCAAACTGCCAACTTTGCAACAACAAAGTCGAAACTGTTTCACAATTAATATGTGATTGCAGCAAGATCGCACAAACTGATTACAAAGCTAGACACGACCAAATTACTAAATTAATTCACTGGTCATTATGTAAAAAATACAATTTACCTGTATCCAAAAAGTCATGGGAACATAAAGTGGAAAAAGTTATAGAAAGTTATAGAAGTTATAGAAAATGAGAAGGTGAAGATCTTGTGGGACTTTTGAATACAGACAGATTGTCATTTGGAACACAATACACCAGATATCACAGTTGTCGAAAACCGAAACGTACAATTTATTGACATCACGGTACCAGGAGATGCCAGAGTCAAAGAAAAAGAACTGGAAAAAATCACAAAATATCGCGACCTTTCCATTGAAACTACGCAATTATGGATGAAACATGTAACAGTGATACCCATAGTCATCGGGGCACTTGGTACCATGTCCAAGAATTTTATAAGATACATCAACAAATTGCAGCTTCCTGCAATAACAGCAGTGGAACTGCAGAAAACTGCACTACTTGGAACATCGTACATCTTAAGAAGGTACTTGGTTGATACCTAGGACGCTGGCAGCAACCCGTATCAACCAATACCACCAGTCAATGGTATTTGTGATGCATTTTTGAATGTTCAGTTGACTGAGTTTCATGTTTAATAAATAAAGTATATAATAATGAGATGGTGCAAAATTATTGCAAAAGTGAATAAAAAGGTTTTGTAAGCACTTCTGTGGTTCATAGCATTGTAGAAAAGAAAGATCATATTGTCTTTGCAAAAGGGAGAAGAGAAGGAAACCATCTTGATAGTGCAGCTTGCAGATTAACCATCTTTCAGTGATGTTCTCTAAACAACAGCAGTATTGAGGCATCAGAAACAATATCATTTCCTGCCTCTGCTTTCTCAGCTTCTCCAGCCTGCCACAGGACCCAGCAGAAGGAACCTGCATCTCAGCTTCCGCCCTGATTTATTTGATGGAAATTATTTCTGCCCATCATCTCCAATGTGTAAAAACAAAAACAAAACAAAATCCCAAAACTCATTTGTCTGACATCTGATTGAGTATTTTCCCAATCCAGGGGCAATGTTTGTCACCTGTCATAGGCTCATAAGGAAGTCTAGCTCCATAATTGTGTATCTATTTCTCTAAAGTAACTAGGTATATTTCAGTAACAACAGATTTCTTTAATGCTAATTGAATGCTTTATTGCAAATTGAGGCCTATAGAAGGATTTTTAAAAAGTAATGTTATTACTATTTTAGACAAATACTGCAAATTGAAACTTGATCATATAAAAAATTCTGAAATCCCTGTGTATGCTGAAATCTTCAGGTTTTAGCAACTTACAACATAGCATATGCTCTAACCATACACATACAGAAAAACACACGCATACATACGTAGGTATATATTGCTAGTAAAACATTGTTGGACGCTCCATCAAACACGATGATTATAAAAAAGGTGCTAGAGTATGCAGAATCAGATAAGTTAATGAAGGAACTCAAAGACAGAGAGGAAACGATTTATTACAAAACTTGGAATAAGTGGTATAATTGGCTGGAAAAGAAATCTAAAATCAATGTAGAGTGACTGTTAAGAGAAGATATTATAGTGAAAATGCAATATTTAATATATAGTTGGTACGTATATAATGTAGTGATTATATGAATAAGTATGTAACAAACAAAATGCATATGTATACAATTGGCCGAAGGATAAAATGGATATTACTAAAGATGCCAGTATTGGAAAGATGTAAAAGTAAAACTAAGATTTTAAAGATGTAAATGTTGAATAAAAAATTTTTTTTAAAAAAAATTGCTTGGAAAAAATGTGTGTACTAGGAAAGGCATGTATAAATATATACTGGATATATGAATGTCAAAGTCATTAAAAGCAGGGCTGAACATAATTAAAAATGACTGAAATGAGAGCTAAAAACACTGACAGAATCACAGATACTTCACAGTATCAAAATTGTTTTTTCACAGTTAAAGCAAGAAAACTCAAAATAGTTTCTCTGTACAAGAAGAAACCTAACAGCCATGGTTCATTTTGACAACACAATGTGCCATCTCAGTCCAATTCGTATCTTGGCAAATGAAAGTTAGAAGAGGGGTAGTTGCTAAAATAACATTTATTTCCTGCCTTCTTCTCTATTGAAAAGCCAGTTTGGGTCACTCAGATGCAGGAAATGCTCACAAAATGTCAAAAATATTTGTTAATTAAAATACTGGACTAAAGTGTGCATTATTTTGTTCTACTGGAGGACAATGGAGTTTCCCTTTTGTATAAAGCTTTACTTTCAGCATTTCTTGTAAATGAAATGAATAACCAGCTAGTATTAAGGTTGTAGGCTATTATTAATGGCAAAATATGAGAACAATATTAGGCTCAGCAGGAAAACCACAGGACAATCCAAGAACATCTAAGACAAGCAATGACATCTGGCAAATTTAGGTAACATACTAAAATGCTCACGGGTGAAATGTAGCATTAAGCCTGTGAAACTCTGAGATCAGTAACGCAGACTTTGATTTTACTTTGTCCTTGTTCAAGTCCTGATGTCAAGTTTGTGTCCATTAATATATATATTTTTAATGAAAAATCTGACTTGTTTGTCTTACATAAAATCCAGAGGGGCCTTGTTACAAGGTTACCAAATTTGGAATTTCGTTTTTTAAAGCATCCTGTTTGTGTTAGATTAATATATTTCCAATAGTCCATAGACCAGTAGTGGGTTTCAAATTTTTTTACTACCGGTTCTGTGGGCGTGGCTTGGTGGGCGTGGCTTGGTGGGCATGGCAGGGGTAGGATACTGTAAAATCTCTATTCCCATCCCACTCCAGCGGAAGGTTACTGCAAAATCCCCATTTCCTCCTGATCAACTGGGATTAGGGGGGCAGAGATTAGATGGAGGCAGGACCAGTCAGCATTTTTACTACCGGTTCTCCGAACTACTCAAAATATCCACTACCGGTCAGAAACTGCTGAAACCCATTTCTGCCATAGATCCAGAGACCAGATCCAGAAAACTTGAAATAATCAACATAATCATGAGTAAAGGCTTTTCAATATTCATTTGGTAAACCAATTGCAAGATGTGTTTCAAATTTCTTCCTCCACCACCATAACCCTTCCTTTTACTCCAAATGGTAGCTTTTCCAACCACTCAGTGGCATTGGAGATCTTTCTCTCTTTGGGGCTTTCCTGTAGTAAGTGAAGAACAAGTTTGGGATTTGAGTACCAGCTGTTCAAGTTCAACTTTGCAAACATTAGCATTCTACACTTGTAAATGTAAGACGATATATGTAGCAGAGAACTTTCTTTTCCTTATCGAACAAAACTTACTTTGCACCTATCCATGCAACATGCTTCCTATGGTTAAACTGATATTCTTAAGAGATTATTTATACTAACATTGGAAGTGTTAAATAGAAACGTCAGACAAGATCCAGAAATAAAAGGCAGTGATTATAAGTTCCTTCCCCTCTTAATTCAATTGCCTTTTATATTCTGAATCTCTATCTTCTGATCCAGCTACAGTTCTCACCTGACCCACTCTCATTCCATAATAGACCACACTATAGTTCCTTAGCAATACTGGCAGACTGAAATAATTTATTTATTTTATTTTATTTGTTTATTGAATTTATATTGCTGCCTATTTGTTCATGGAGACTCAAGGCGTCTTATATAATTTAAAACCACATTAAAAAACAATAAAACTAATAAAAGAATCAAATAAATTAATATCATAAAATCACCCCACACCCCACACCTCCTGCCCCAGTGACAGCAGATCACACCAGCCATTTAATGGGCTCCATCCCGCTATGGATTCCCCAGGCCTGCTAGCAGAACTAGGTCTTCAGTGCCTTCTGGAAAAGTATTGGGGGGGGGGCATTCTAATCTCTGGGGGAATGATATTCCAGAGAGAGGGAGCCACCATGGAGAAGGCCCTTCTTTTGGGTCCTACCAGGTGTATCTCCCTCATTTACCGTTTCCTACCAGCATGTTATTTCCTAAATAAAGCATATTTTTATTTACATAATAATTCTTTCCTGTTCCAAGCAAAGCTAATGGCTACCGAACATCAAGTGCTTTTTTTCCTGGCCTATGTTTGGCCAGCGGGAAAGAGTGTCAGTCAAAATGCAGTGGAAGGATAGTACAACAGAGAATACACTCACACAAAGTTACAAAGCTGCTGCAATTTGTTTAGGTTTGAGGGACAGGACAGCAGGGAGGTGGTCTTACATGTCTCAATTATTTTAATCAATTTGCTGTAAATCTCACTTTACGTTTGTATCGGTACTAAACTAATATTGCACTTCCCAAATGGTTTTGCATATTTTATATGGTAACATAAGATATCTGCAAGGAGCCTAGTCCAATATTATAAAACCTACATAATATGAAAATATATTTTCCTCCCAGTAATTATCAATTTTCCCAATTCATTTGATACCGGTCTCCACTTCCATCATAAAAAAAATACAGCTGATATTTTATTCAGAAACAACATTCTATTTTGGGGCACCTCATTTGTCTCCCTCTGCTTCTTGACTTTCCTATCAACTTCAAATAAAGTTTATTTTATTTCACTTAGATGCAGATTTATATCTAACTTGTCTGTATGTGACCATACTGAATTTTGGCTATTTGTAAGATACCTTTGAAGAATGCAATAATTCAGATTTGGCTGAGTTGGGTTGAATGGGTTGTTTTCTTAATGAGATCATGGATGTTGTAAGAGTTTGGTCTCCCTATATTAGATACCAGAAGAACAGAGCAGATATATTACTACAGTTATACATACAGTATACTATAGTGCATCTAGCACAGTGGTGGGTTCCTCCCGGTTCTGCCCGGTTCCGCCGAGCCGGTAGCGGTGACAATATGACATCACCGAACTGGTTCTGCCCCACCCACCCACACCCACCCCCAACCCCCGCATTATTCTTACCTTTTATTTGACCCCACCCCCAATCTATTGCTGCCTTCTGAGTCCCAGCTGATGGGCTATAAGGAAAAACTGTTTAAACTTTGCCTCGGGTCTTCAAAGGGCCGCCCTACAGCTGATCAGTGGTAAAAGGCAGTTTGGTGGTAGACCGGTGCCTCCAAAAACAAATGAGTAGACCGGTGCCTGCAAAAATAAATGGATAGACCAGTGCCTGAAAAAATACATGAATAGACCGGTATCTGCAAAAATTAATGGGTAGACCGGTACAGCTCTGCAAACAGTTAAAAGCCTGGTAGACCAGTACCTCTGCTTAATCCTAAAGAATTGTCACATGACCATCACGCCACATCCACAAAATAAATAACACCCACAGAACCGGTAGTAAAAAAAATTAGAACCCACCCCTGATCTAGTAGTAGTTAAAACGTTCGTAATATTCTATAATGGTATTTTGAGAGTCTGGGCCAAGTGATACTGCCAAGGAAACAATCAGATTATAGATAGCATAACCCTCAACAGGTTAGTTTCTCAGGGTGTAAAGGAGACAAGGGGAAGGACTGTACTTTCAAACATGCAAGATTCTGTTAGTATAACTTTATAATAAAATAGAATCAAGATTGATGTTAGTCTTGCGGGATAAACCAGATAGGAATTGCAACTAGATGATTCTATTTTTGTGTGTGTGTGTGTGTAAGCCTATACTATATTCCCTTGGCAGCATCTCTAAGTCTTTCTCCCAACGTCTTTCCCTCATGCCATTACATGGTCACCATTGCTTCACATTGATGGTTGTTTGAGCACTGTGAGTTTACCAGCTGCTGTTATGGCTACACACACATTTTTTACCAGTTCTGTCAACTCCCCATTTGCTTGCCATATTTCCTTCTGTCTGAGCTAATGAGATAAATTCTCCCTTGTAAGCCCCTTGATCTTCTGGAGGAAAGACAAGGTATAAATCTAACCCAGAGAAAGAGACAAACACAGAGGCAAAGAGTTAAAGATATGCAATGATATTGAAAACACATAAGCAAAAAGAAAAGCCAGTATTTGTATTTCCATCAAAGTTCTGTGAGAAAGTTAACAGAACTGTCAGATGCTGTTTATAGCATTGTTTGTAAAATGTAAATTACTAAGGGGTCACAGTACGTATGATCCCCTTATTTGTAAAACACTATCTTAAAGTTAGGACTCCCAGTAAATTATCATTAGCGTATTTATTAATTATGGAAAGCAGAACAGAATATAGGTATTCATAGACTGACAATTGTTGCATGCTACACTCCAGTTGTAAAACATGGGATGTGACCGTGGGAAAGTAATAAGTATGAGCCAAAAATAAATTATGAAAGGTATCATAATGGATCAGTAGCAACAAGACAAGAGAATACAAAAAAAAATTGATTGACTGATGAATGAATAAGGGCTTTGACTAGATGATATGTAACCACTTAGCAAAAGTTCAGAGTTGAAGTTAAGTATGTGTGTGTGTGTGTTTAAGATAAGATTTTAATCAGAATCTATCCCTATGTACACATGGGAATCAATATAAATCTTAAGCATGATGGAGTTGTTATTTATGATGACAGATTGAGAGAATTAGTGAAGGATAACAGAATAATGGGAAATTCTGAATGTGAAACAGACCATTTTTTTGATAGTGAGAGGAGCTGGTCTTGAAAAAAAATGGATATAGAAAAAAGAAAAGAAAAATTGAAGCAGAATGACTGCGGGAAGACAAAATATGAGTCCAGAGAGAAAAAGAATATTAATCTCCCAGAAGAATGAAAAAAAGACATAAGGAAAAAAGATGTAGAAGCTGTTTAGAAGAGAATAAAAAGAAGTATGCGTCAAAGAAGTATATGGAATTATGCTAAGAAATATTTAAAAGGTGTTTTATGGAATGATAAAATAAAAGTGGCTGATGATGAAAAAAATGGTTATAAGTGAACAATTTCTTCAAAAAATTAAGAACTATTGTATAATGTCTATACAGAGTAGATGAGGTCAACTTTTTCAATAGACTGATTAGAGCTTATTTCTTTTTATTAACCACACAAATCTTTTTTGATCCTAGGAAAGTTTAATTGTTTTTTTCTTAAAATTTGCTGGGAGGTTATTGGTCATTATTATTTTTCTGATATTTTTCTGATTAATATTTTATTAGATCTTTTACTTAGTTCTGAACATTTAAGAAAGCTTAATTTTTATCAGTATTTTATCACTGATATCTTATTTCAATTTATTCCTATTTTAATATTTTAATTGTCTCAATTAACTTATCTTTTTTTCTGCTAATGCATCTGCTGGGTTTTTTTTTATCTTAGTTTCTCTTATATTTCATAGTTTCTGTTTTGATCGTGTATTCATTCATTGACATTATTTATTTATTTCAATATGCTAACTTATTATAGGCCAGCATATTATATCAAGTAAACTTAAAAAGCATGCAAGAAACTGATCTCTGCAGGTAGGTATTAGCTGAAATGCAATTTATCTGGCCAAACCAGACATCAAGCATGATGTGAAAGAAGGTTCTCTAGAACCTTTGAAAATGACTGATTTTAAAAGTATCAAAGGTTACTTAGTACATTACCAGCATACTAAAGGACTCCAGAAAGCCAGAGGGTTTTTATAAGAAACATCAGTAGCTTCCTTATGGAATAAAAAACACACAGAGGCAAGCAAGAAAAATCATTTATTCACACTATCTGCATAACCTCACAAGATAAATTAAATAAAACAAAATAACTGGGGGTGGGGGGAAGCAGCATTATAGTTTTAAACTGAATGGAAAACTAAAATGCTAAATATGTGTAATCAAATATTGTTGGCAATCAATTGAAAGATGTCATCAAGTCTTTCATTTCAAACAGTGCCTTCATTACTCAATGTTTTCTCCCACTATCAGGAACTCATTAAGACATTTTAAATAAAAATTAAGTCAACACTGAATATATATTCCTCCTTCAACAAAACATTGTTGATGAATGCAGAAATAAATTATGGAGTTGCCTTTTTTTTTCTATAAGGCACATTTTGGCATGTTTTGATTTATTTACTCACAATTTTTTTTAAAAAAAAACCTGTCATTATTTCTATCTCTGTTCAACTGGGTATAATTTGAACTGACTGCACAGGCACACACAAACACACACACACAACAAAGAAATAAATACAGCAGTTCAGATTTAACACGTGTTTAATAAAATGAGGGTCTTCTTTTTGGGACTTTTTAGGACTATGTAATATAAAGAGTTATGTGCTTGACTGCTG
The DNA here is from genome assembly GCA_022577455.1 of Arizona elegans. Classification (NCBI taxonomy): domain Eukaryota; kingdom Metazoa; phylum Chordata; class Lepidosauria; order Squamata; family Colubridae; genus Arizona; species Arizona elegans. The sequence continues at coordinate 71,784,786 of JAKOOJ010000005.1, forward strand.
CACATTACATAGTAAAACAGATATTCCACTATCACCCTTTCTGTATTAAAAGTAATATTGGTCTGAAAACAACTTTCCCATTTCTAAAAGTTGTGTTATCTTCTAGCAGGGCATCTCAATGTTTGACTTATTCTTGTGAGATTTCTCCATTATTCACATTCTTCAGGAATGCTTTTTCCGATGGTTCCTGCAAATGCTACAAATTCCACATAGTGTCACTTCCTGGGCTTAAATTAAAGCTAGGGGAGCTAGAATACAGTATTCTTGAATACAGCTCATCCACCTGGAATCCACACTGTATATCGTACATTAACACAATTGAGCGGGTCCAGAGGTATTTCACAAGAAGAGTACTCCACTCCTCTACTGACAATGGAATCCCTTATGCCACCAGTCTTGAAATTCTGGACTTGGACAATCTAGGACTGCACCACCTGCGGTCCGATCTAAGTATAGTACACAAAATTATCTGCTACAATGTCTTACCTGTCAATGACTTCTTCAGCTTCAACCACAATAATACATGGGTAAACAATCAAGGTAAATTTCTCCAAACTCAATTGCAGAAAATACGACTTCAGCAACAGAGTGATCAACGCCTAGAATGCCCTACCTCTAACCCTCACAGCTTCAACCTCAAACTGTCTACCGTGGACTTCACCCCATTACTAAGAGGTCCGTAAAGGGGGTGTGCATAAGCGCACCAGTGTGCCTACCGTCCCTGTCCTAATGTCCCCATTTATCTGTACTTACATCCTTTGTTTATGTTTATACCTATACCTGCTATCTTGTACATGTTTGACAAAATAAATAAATAAACAAAACAAATAAATAAAATAGAAAAGCTATAGATGGCTGTGAAGGTGGTTTGGGTTTATTTCTTTATCCCATCTTTTCTCAACAAGCAAAAGGTTTGTTATAACAACCTCTTTTTATTTTATCCATGCTAGGTTGGTATGAGAGAAGGTGATAGGTCCAGCCACCCAGTCTGTTTCTAAAGCTGAGGATAGACTTCACTCTGGGTAGTTGTAAACATAATCCAATACTGCACTTATATACCAGTACAAGTCAAATGGCTGCCCATCAATCACCTTTTAATTTAGATCTTTAAAAAAAACCCAAGAAACTATGCTCCACTGATGAAGTTATCACCAAATCTACAAAGGAACACAATATTTTTATTAAGTTGAATAAAAATAGTCATCTAAAGATATCCATTAATATAATTGCAACTATAGCTTTGTCTGAAAGTGTTCCCAAACCCTTGGAATAAAGTGGAATCTAATAGGACAGGAGAAAATAGATGAACTATTTCTCATGTATTCATTTGTGTATTTGAGCTATGTCTGTGTACCAACTGATCACCCATCTGCAACCAATCATTTTCTTAAATACATACAAATTCACATACACTTTCCCATAATTCCTTTTCAAAGTATCAAGAAGGAAAAGGAATGACATAAAAGGGCAACATTGGGGGGAGGGGAAGGATAAGATACACCAAAGTTGTCTGGAGATACAGGTAGTCCTTGACTTGCAACCATTCATTTAGTGATGGTTCAAAGTTACAACGGCACTGAAAAAAATCAGCTTATCGACATTTTTCACATTTATGACTAATACAGAATTTTACCTTTTATCATTCATTTCTTACTTAAGTAACTTTGTTGGTGGTTTGTGCTCTAAACAATAGTTTACTTGTTCAGAACAATCAAATTCCAAGAAACAATAATGTTCCCAGAAATGTATTTTTGCTTACTGTTGTGACACACCAAATGGTGAATTTCTTTTCCCTAAAGACTTTCCACAGTACAAAGAATATTGCTTAGAAGATATATATCTTTCAGTATTCTGCTACCTGCAAGAAGCCAAATGTAACTTTAAAAAAAGCAAAGTGAAAGTGTCTTGCTTTCTGATTTAAAACTATATTAATAATAATTTATTTGTTTATCTCAGTGACAAAGCCGTTTCTCTTTTTTAAAACGTAAAGAGAAAAGAAAAAGAAGTGCTCTCCTCAGATATAGTGAGACATCAGGTACTCACAATATTCAAATATACACTTTCTTATTATCATGAGTAATGGCCTGGGGGACAACGCAATTCAAAAGCATTTGTAATGAACTTCAGAATGGCACCACCCTTTACTCCAGAATTAACTAGTTTCTCCTCTCAAAATTAAATTGTATTTGTCTACAAGAAAAATGTCTTTCTGAGTTTATGGCAGTTCACAATTAATATTATCATCCAAACCAACTCCTTGTGGGGAACACGGGCGTGGGAGAAAAAATACAATTTTTATTTTACCTCATAAAAATCACACTGCAGATCTGAATTGCACCTTCAGGGAGGAGATGGATAGGCAAGGAAGTTTTTGGTACATTAATGCAAGAACAATAGTTTGCCACTATCAAATAAGTCAGGGGTATTATTAAAACTGCATGATGAAAGTGAAGAAAAATATTCAGCAATCTGCAGATAAATGATTTATTATGTGACTTGACCACAAAAATCATGATTATGCCATTATTTGACAAAAATAAATTTTCTGACTGACAATTTTCAAAGTTCTGATGGTTGAGCTTCCTCCATGGTCACATGATTAAGATTTGGACATTCAGCAAGAAGGCTGTAATTATGGCATTTGCAGTGACCTATGGTCACATGACTACATTTTATGACAGTTTTGCTGAAAACCAGGACTTGTTTCTAGTTTTCAGAAAAATCACACCCATAATAAACCATTGTTTGCATAACAATCATGATGTTCACTTAATGACCACTGCAAAGAGGTCATAAAATTGGGGTCAATCACATTTTATGATCATTACAACCATACTGGACAAGGTCCATTAGGTTGTATATCAAGGACTACCTGTAAACCAATCTAGGAATGAGGCATCCTTGTTTCCAACCTCCTCAAATATCTACCCAGGGAATTCCCATCTTTCAGTAGGATCAAATAAGGTCATCAAACACGTTTGGCAGATCTGTAGTCTCCATTCCTCCTCAGATGCACTGATGTTTTAGCTGCCATTTTGGCCAGTAGACACATCCTCTTTGCTGGAGTAAGAAGAACTGGTATTGCTGCAGACACAAAGAACACCAAGCTCTCAGTTGGCAGTGGAGTCTTAATCTGACAAATTCTCAGGCACGTGGCATGCTGAGAAACACAACAGGCCCTGCACAAGCACACACCTGGACAAGCAGGCATTGGCTTACCTGTATCCTGAACATGACACATTTATAAAAGGGAGAAGCAGAGTTGGTATGGCTTGTGTGAGACTGTGGTACAGGCCTAATGTGCACATTAGTGTTAGCCAGCTCTTCATTGGGATGGATCCAAAATCCATACACTCTTGTTAGTATTTTAAACTTTTATCATCATTGCCCTCACTGACAAAATGGTGTCAGAAAAAAGGAATGTTTCAAAGCAATACCCAAGTCAGAAGGAACTATTTTGTCATCAAGACTTTGCTTAAATAGTGAAATGTTTTAAAAGAAATAAACATCAACAAATGATTTGATGCTATAAACTCTTGAATCTGTTATAAGCAAACAATTCAAGTAATATGAGTAGGGAACAATGGATAAGAATTTGCCTTCTGTATGAATGACAATTCTAGGCAATTATTTAAAAATGTTTTCTAGATGTCATTTCTTTCTTTATGTGAAATTTCTGCCTTATTATTAATTGCAAACACAGCTACTAAATATACTGTAAATATATACATTAAGGATTAGAAGGAAAGATCTATGAAGTGCTTTATTTGCAGTTTACTTCCATTCATTATTTAAACACATTCCTTGGTTGGGGTTTGGGAAGACTGTTGACGCAACAGTATAAACTTTACTTCAGTTATAATGTTTGGTTTATTGGGATTTCCCCCTTTAGGGCTGGGCAGACAGTGTGCCAATGAAGAGAGAAATAAATAAACAAATGCAGGTAATCCTTGATTTACAACTACAATCAGGACTTGAATTTTTTGCTAAGCAATGTTGTAAAAAGAGATATGACATGACCACATTGTTTACCAACTGTAATCTTGGCAATCCCCATTGCCATCGATAGGGAGAACAGAATAACAAAGTTGGAAGGGACCTTGGAGGCCTTCTAGTCCAACCCTCTCCTCAAGCAGAAAACCTGATGCCATTTCAGACACCTCATCCAATCTATTCTTTAAAGCCTCCAGTGATGAAGGACCAGAGGTGAAATGCTCCCGGTTCGGACTGGATTGCCCAATCTGGTAGCAATGGTGGCGGGTGGTTCAGAGAACCGGTAGCAAAAATCCCTGCCCCCCACCATGCCCAGCTGAGCCACACGATCATCAGAGGCTTTTTTTTTTACTTTTAAAAGCATTTTTTCTTTGGCCGAAAAAATGCTTTTAAAAGTTAAAAAAAAGCTTCTGACGATTGCGCAGCTCAGCTGGGATCATCAGAGCCTTTTAAAAGCAATTTTTTACAACCTCTTCAGCCAAAGAGGTTGTAGAAAAAATGCTTTTAAAAGTTAAAAAAAGAAAAGTTGGCCATGCCCACCCAGTCACATTACCTCCCCCCCACCAAGCCACGCCCACAGAACCGGTAGTAACAAATTTTACATTTCACCACTTTGGAGGACCCACAATTTCTGAAGGCAAGGCGTTCCACTGATTAATTATTCTAACTATCAAGAAATTTGGAGAATAGGTTGACTCCCTCTTCTTTGTGGCAAATCCTTAGATATTGGAACACTGCTATCATCTCATCCCTAATCCTTCTTTTCATTAAACCTGACCCAATTCCTGCAACCGTTCTTCATAAATTTTAGCCTCTAGTCCCCTAATCATCTTTGTTGCTCTTGTCTGCACTCTTTCTAGAGCAGGAGTGTCAAACTCGAGTCATCACGGCAGCATCTGGGCCACGGGTCACGAGTTTGACACCCCTGTTCTAGAGTCTCAACATCTTTTTATATTGTGATAACCAAAATTTTACTGGTTGTTAGCTGAAGAACCATCCCAATCCAAGTCATTTCAGGCTTGGTCCCCCCTAGCCTTGCACCTCAATAAGATGAGGGACTGCTCCAATTCCGTCCACCCACCAGTCGCTGCCCTTTGGCTATTCTGCATCCTGCCTTGTGGGGCAACAAGCAGTCTCAGAAACTCACAGCTCTGTGGCAATTTACCATTCCCCAGAAAACTATAGTTGTCCAGCCCAGTTCCAGTCACCACAGCACTTCAGGACCCCTGCTGTCCTGCAAGCTGCTGCCCCAGTTGACCTTCGCTTTCTTGCTCCTGCTCTTGACAAGTTGTTCCCAGCCTGACTGGGACTGACTTTGTGGTGGAAAAAAGAAGAAGTAGGCCCTGAACCGCAGCCTACAAAACACTGCTTTGCAAAGAGCTGTGGGCATGGTTTTCTTTTTTATTTTTCATAGCATGAAGACAGTGCCAGCCCCACCCGGTCTCGGCACCAAGATGCCTCTCAAGATGAAGCCCAAGGAAAGCAAGAAAACAAGCCAGCTTCCCACCAGCAAAACAATTCCAGCCAAATAATACTCTTTCCCCAAATATTGCCCAAACAGAAACAGCTGCTTTTAAAGGTGTGAAGTATCTAAGAAAAAGCCATTGTCGGTTTGCTGTTCAATAGCATTTGTCACAATGCACAGGCTTCAGGCCAAGCATAATGGGAGTTTTTCCAAAAGTATCACAATTGTGCACACTTAGGACATTAGAGTAGCTCCAACAATCACAGATCTCTGAATACAGGTTCAAATGAAAGCCCCTGAATTACAAAATACTTATCTAAAAGGCCTTGCCTGCTATTAAAATATAAGTTCACACGGGGTCTGAAAAATGTATGTTGATTATAATTCAGGCTGAAAATTAAATGGAAGTTTTCTCCTCTGGAAGTAAATACTGCAAACTCTGAGCCATTATCTGAGACTGGCTGCCAGGTTAACAAAGCACCTGTTGTCTTGTTTTGTTGTCAGTAAGGAAAATGCCACATTTAATTGCCTTTATAAAACAGCTCCTCTTCTACACAAGAGTTCAGAAATGGCATTGTAAAGTCCCAGAGGCCTTCTCGAAGTTGAAAGTGGGGGGGACAGGAAATATCCTGTATTTATCAAAGATTCCACAACCAGCAGAGGCTGAAGGTCTAACATCAAAAGCTAAAAATAAAAATAGAAGGTAAAAAAGATCATCAAGTTACAAAAAAGAAGAAAAGGCAATATAGCTATATCTTAAAATAAAGTGATTCTAACAAGATGCTATCACTGACACATAATTCAAGATGCTTTGGACCTAATTTGCCGCTTACATGGCACTCAGCCAGAGACAATGCAGCATTTAATGGTTGAATGCCCACAGCTTGTATAAGTAAATTACACAGATGCCTCATTGAAGCTCCATATTTGCACAGAAAATAATATTTTGGGACATATTTTTCTAAGCATATGAATTACAGTCACAGTGCAAGCATCAGATAAAAACAGCAGGGTTTAAGATTATAAAACTGTTGGCATATTGAATATCTTTTGGGGTAAGTATAAGTCCCCATTTTCCTATACTACATGTCATTGGTAGTCCCCAGGCAATTTGCTGGTCATTTGAGGCCACCTACTCAGCAAATCTTGCTTGTTTTATAACAATTTAGATTCCCATTAAAGAAATGTGGAAGTTGTCCATTTTCTTCAAAAGCTCTTCTAGCCCCTCCAGAGACATCTAGTCCATAAAATTCCTGGAGAGTGAAAATGAGTTTATAGCTCAGAACATCTTTCTCCAATCTGCTGTGCTCCAGATGTGTTGAATACCCAGCACATTTTTGCCATGTTATTTTGAGTATTTGGGGAACTGCAGTCCCAATACATCTGGACAATATTCAGTTAAGGAAAGCTAATATAGCTAAAACTCGTTGTTCAGATGCTGGTATGCTTGTAAAATGAATATGTGTTCATCAAGGCAGCCTACTCTACTCTTCGACCTATTTATGCTTGGAAAAAGTCTCAGGATGACTATGCTCAATTTCTGTGGTTGCTGTCCCAAAGGTGCTTTTTGAAAAGGCAACTGGATTTTGTTTTTCCTTCAAGACGTTTCACTTCTCATCCAAGAAGCTTCTTTAGTTCTGACTGAATGGTGGAGGATGGAAGGATTTGTATTCCTTGCAGTCATCTGGTCATTAGCACTCATTCAGTCAATGACCAGATAACTGCAAGGAACATAAATCCTTCCAGTTAGTCAAAACTGAAGAAGCTTCTTAGATGAGAAGCTAAGTCCAGTTGCCTTTTGAAGAAGCACCTTTGGGACAACCATGACCTGGATGACTGAGAAACTCCATAAGCATTCTGTTGTTGCTATTGTGATGCAGGAGTCATTCCCAACACCACAAATTCCCAATGTTTTTTTTTTCCTAAGGCAAAAGTTTTCCCATACTGACTGGAACACTTTTTCTTTCAATAGCTATAGTTTCTCCTGTATATGCTTCTATTTAGCACATTATAACTTTATCAGTGGCCTTGAACTTAAATCTATAAAACACATTCTTCCTCCCTTTGCTAAACTTCTTGTTGGATCTCAGGTAGGAGCTAAGGATTTGTCTCCGGGAAATCCCTGTGGTGAGGTTGGTTTTGGGATTTATTTTTCACTGCACAACTTAAGAACTGCATGGCTCTGACAAGCCATGAAATCTTTAGTACCGCCATACCTCTACCATAATAGAGGTAGTTTGCAAAAGTCCAAATTAATTAGGTATAGCATAATCTCCCTGTGTCTCTCAATACAACATTGTTACACTATGGTTTGGGGCATAGTTTCAGTCAAATAAACACAACTGACAAGACAACAGACGCTGTCAAACTCCATCCCTGAGGGAGAGAGGCAGACTAGAAACATAATTAATTAATTAATTAATAAACAAACAAATAAAAATAAAATAATAAAAAATAAAATAAAATAAAATAAAATAAAATAAAATAAAATAAAATAAAATAAAATAAAATAAAATAAAATAAAATAAAATAAAATAAAATAAAATAAAATAAAATAAAATAATAAAATAAAATAAAATAATAAAATACATTGTACATTTCTTACAATGACCACACTATACAGCAGAGATGAAATTCAGCCTAGTCTATCCAGCTTGGGCAAAGCGGTAGCAGCGGCTGCAGGAGGCTCCGCCCACCTGCGCAGACGTCATGAGATTGCTTTTTTGCGACATTTTTAAGTCTCTATGCATGTGCAAAAGGCTTTGTGCATGTGCGGACAACAGCACACGCGAGCGAAGCGAGCAGGAGAGCGAGCGAATGGCACGTACACATTTGTGAACCAGTAGGAAAGGTAAGTGAATTTCACCCCTGCTATAGAGCAGTACAGTCAAAGGAATCCGGTGTAGCTTCCATACATTTTGGATACCCTTCAACTTGTGTTTCCTTGTTTGTCCTATCCAAGAGCAAGCAATACAATACTAAAATACACATAACACGCATATAAACATACCCATAGTAAAGGAAGTTGAGTGAAATTGTCTGATGTCAGTAGCATGGGAAACCTTCATAAAAAGGATTGATTCTAGTAGAAATAATTGAAAGACTAGAGATTTATTACAAATAGTTTGGAAGTCAAAAGCAAAATCTAAGCAAATGCAATTGCCCTCAATTTATTCAGCGGACCTCATTTAGTCTTGAGATGATCATATAATAACAGAACTATTTGATTAAAGCTCTTTGCATGTCTATACTTTGTACAAATAAAGAGCTCTTAGATCATAACATGTGCCAAAAGTCAGTATTACGGAGAAACCAATGCAACGGTTTACTTTCTATATGCTTGCTTAAAAATAAGTCCCTTGACTATGCAGATTGTCCTAAATTTACAACTAGTCTCTTTGCAATTGTACAAGTTCTGACGTAGCCCCACTTCCAAAAAAAATCTATTTATAACCCAGATTAGAAGTGCTGATGTCCAGAGCTTCTTTAGAGTCACATGACTGCATTTTAGGCATTCAGTAACTAGCCCACATTAACGAGCATTTGCAGTATCCTATACTGACATGACCCCAATGTATGATTTCCCCCCCCCCCAGAAACCAGCAATGACTTTCAGTTTTCATCAAAAAAACACCCCATAGCAAACAATGGGTTCACCAAACAACTAGTGGCATTCATTTAACAACCATGCTGTTTGCTCTATGACCCGCCACATTCACTTAATGACTACTGTATGTAAAGTCACAAAATGGGGGCCCAGTCATGTGGTGGCCCACTTCATGATTTTCACAACTTACAACTGAAATTGCAGGCTCAATTATGGTCGTAAATTGAGGACTACCTGTATCCCAAGGAAAACAGGTGATAGAACTTTCCAAAATATAAAGAGTAATTGCCCTAAGTAACATCCCATTATTAATGGCAGATCCTGACAGACAAACCCTGTTGTCTTGAATCCATCGAATGGGCTTAAGAGAAAGAAAGAGAAAAATTCCTGTTCACCCAGAGGAAAGTTTCTTGATTATTGGGTCCTCTGAGCCTTTCCTAAAAGCTATGAAGAGCATCCACAAAGCGAGTGAAAGCTATCATCTGCAAATGCCAGGGTTCACAGCTGCTGATCACTACCTACAGTAAGCACAACTCAGCTGTACATTCACATTTTCCCCCTTGCCACTCAACTTTAGAGGATAAGTGAAACCTGCAGAGACGCACAATAAAAGCCTACAAAATTCAGCAAAACTAATGAGCTCAATCAGAATAGGTACCTCCTGATTGCTCTATTGTCTATCCTATATGTTTTGTTGGTTGGTTGGTTGTTTTGCTGGTTTCAGGTGTTGCTCAGTATAAATACAGAGTCTAGGTATTTGCCTTCATAAGCTTTATGCGTTTATTCAGCTGAATAAAGACAGATCCCTCAAAGTAAGAGGGGACCTTGAACTCACTTTGACACTCATATTTATATGTTTGCTACACTGTTCACTTCTCCACCCAGAAGCACTGGCACACCCCACCCAGACAAGCTGGCCCACTCTAGATCAGGGGTGTCAAATTCAAGGCCCGAGCTTAGATCTTGCCCATGGGGCCACCCTGGAAACAGCAAAGACCCAGGCCCCATTTTTAGTTGTGACGGCATCCTGCAGCCCTCTGCCAGAGAAAAGAGAGCTTGGGGGGACTTCACATGGTGCCTTTGTCACAGTGGAGCTGGGGGGGGGCACCTGAGCTCTATTTTCACTCACAAAGGGCTGCAGGAGGCCATCATGGCCAAAAATGGGGCCCAGGGGGGTGCGCAGCCCCCCCCCCAGGCTCTGTTTTCACTGGCCAAAGGCTAGAAAATCAAACTAAAAACAAAACAAAAGAAGAAATGTTTCCTCTTTTGCATTTGAGCATGCAAGAAGGGATAGGAAACGAGAAAGAGAAAAGAAAAAGAAAAAGAAGGAAAAATGGAAAAGAGCAAGGAAGGAAAAATAATGAAAGAGGGAAAGGAAGAAGAAAGGCAAAGAAAGAGAGAAGGAAAAAGAGGAAAAGGACTACTGGTGTCCCCAACATGAGTGATTTCGAGCTGGCCACACCAAGCCCCCCCAGCCCCCCAAGGTCAAACACAACCCTGATGCAGCCCTCAATGAAATCAAATTTGACACCTCTGCTTTAGATAAAACAAAGAAGTACAGAAATAGTCATCCATCTCCAGTGGAGGTCTTCCAAAGACATTGGGTGTCATCTCAGGGACATTGGGTGTTTCCTGAGGAACTTTCCATGACCTTGAAGGCCTGCAGAAGCAAGGGTACCATTTGCACATATACTCCTCAAGGTTATCAATAGATTCCTGTGTTCTGACCTAGGCTCCCTTAAAAAGCAGGAAGCAGAGTCTTGGTCCTGGCAAAACCTCTTTTATTTACACGACTGTGAATTCCTTTCATTCACAGTCAGCAAGGCCTGTCCAAACAGTTTTTCAAAGGAATATTTATCAACACAGACCTTATCTCGCTTGGAAGGCTGCCAGGTAACTAGTTTCCAACCGCAGTACAAGACAAAACCTGGCACATAGTCTCTCAGAGTCACGGAATGAGCGAATTGTTTCCTACAAAAGCTCACTCCCTGTTCGCTCCTCTTTGTTACCTATGGGAGGGGGCCAATCACCTGCAAGGTGTGGCTTTACTCCCAAGTCAACCCTGCTTTCTGAGTTGTTCTTATCATCTGGCAGCTCTGCGCATGTGCACACTGGGAACAGGCCTCTGCCTCACTGCTGTTTAGCTCCCTCTCTGCCTCCAACGTAGAGCCCTCGTCCGAGCTTTCCCTAGCCCCCAGGACTGGCCCATATTCCTCCCCAACCTCCTCTCTGTCCGACTCTGGTGCCAGCTCTAGTGGCCACCAGTGGGCCACAACATCCTGGTCAACAGGTCAATGACCATAAAAAAGAATATTTTGTCTGAAGTTGCGTTATAATCTGTCTAGGCTAGTTTAACACATCCTGAAGAATGCATAGCCCTTTTCTTCCATTTCAGGTGTCAAAACATCTAGTAACTGTATTTGTGTCAGCACTGGCAATGGCATAGCATTCTGAAATGTATCTGAAGACAGATGTTCAGTTTAAGGATGCAAAATTTAACAGAACTGCTAAGGAAATCAGGAAATTTGTCTTAGCTCATTTATCCATTAGCAATTTACAGTAATTCAGGCTTTAGCCCAAGAATCCTTTGAGACTGAAGTAGTTTATAAGTCTCGTTCATTTATTTTATTTTATTTATCAAATTTAAAGACCACCCACCTCACTTTCAGAGTTACTAAATACACAAATAATCACCATTGTACCAACATAAAAAGAGCTCTGGTGGAGCAATGGTTAAAATACAGTATTGCAGGCTAATGCTGCTGATTGCCAACTGCCAGCAATTCAGCAGTTAGATTCTCACCGGCTCACGGTTGACTCAGCCTTCCATCCTTCTGGGGTCAATAAAATGATGAACCTGATTTTGGGGGGCAATAGGCTGACTTTATAAACTGTTTAGAGGTGGCTGTAAAGCATTATGAAGTGGTATATAAATGTGCTAATAAGGACAATTCTACAACACTTCAATATAAGTGCAGCCCTTTCAACCAGTAGTGGAAAATGACTTTAAACTGATAAATTTCATTTTACTTCATTAAGCTTTCCCAGTCTAATATAGTTATATAATTACATTTCTATAACTTCAATTTAAGGTACGTTTAAGGAAATACAGGTAGTCCTTGACTTATGACCCCAATTGAGCCCAACACATCTGTTACTAAGGGAGACAGTTAAGTGAGTTTTGCCCCATTTTATTACCTTCCTTGTCACATTTGTTAAGTGAATTACTACAGTTGTTAAATTAGTAACACAGTTGTTAAGTGAATCTTGCTTGCCCATTGATTTTGCTGGTCAGAGAGTTGCAAAAAGTGATCACATGACCCCGGGACACTGCAACTGTCATAAATATGAGTCAGTTGCCAAGTTTTGATCACGTGACCATGGCGAATGCTGCAATGATCATAAGTGAGAAAAACGATCATAAGTCACATTTTTCAGTGCCATTGTAACTTTGGGGGTCACTAAATGAACGCTTGTAAATCAAGGACTATCCAATTTCCACATGTCAGGCAAAATCATAGGAAATTGCAATATATATAAACACCATCTTATATCCATAGCACATAAACTGGGAAGACTTGAAAGTTGTTACAGCTTTAAAAGTCAGGATCCATGTAACCAGTTCACCTTGATTTTTCAGGTTAACAATACATTATGCCGGGATAAATCCTGACAAACTTCCAACACACTAAGCCTGTCCAGTCATTGAACAGTGCAAAAAATTATCCTTTTTAAACTTATACAAACTTTAGTGTTAATTCCATGTTTCATTTGCTATAAGAACTATGCAAGCAGAAACTCAATAATAACGACACTACATATTCACCAGTCCTAGGATTCACAGAAATCTATCTTGCTATTCTAAGTTATCTTACACACAATACTAGTAACTGTCTCACTTCAAAACAAAACAAAAAGTTCCTTCCTCAATTAAATGATATAACGAGAGCATGGATCATTTTCATCCATGCTTAAAATCAATACTGCTCATAAATTCAGTTGCAAATATTTTAAGTTCTTAATTCTTTTTTCTAGAATTCAAGTTTAACGTTCCCTATTCCAAAAGGACAACAGTGTGCTGTTTCTGTAGTCTTGCCATCTCTCTTATGTTCATTATCTTATTAACTAATTACTGAACAAAGCACAGCCTGAAACAGATTGAGGGTGTCTACAGTTATTTACTTTCATACAGTAGTAAATCTTGCAGCTTCTAGGCTATAAATATTAATTGAAAAATGAAGGGAAATACATAGCTGTTAACAGTATTGATGCAAATGAGAGAGAACAATATATTCTGGAACAGACTTCAGATGTGTCATGTAGCAGGCACACAAAAACTTTATAATAATGTTCCTGTTGGGATGTCAATTCAGCTAAAAACTGCAAACTGCAAACTAAAAAAAAAGTTTCAAACAACCCAAACAAAGCAATATATCTTAATGTTAAAATATATCTGAAATAATTATGGAGGGGAGAGACAGACAGTGATTGTGGTATACAGTAAATTTCATAAGCGAAGGAAACAACCTAGTAGCGTGAACAATTTCTGAATTATTAGTGATGCGGTGAATTGAAATTTAGCATCTAGCAGAACTTGGTTGCAGTCTGACATTCAGCACAGCCAATCTGTTCCTCATTTCAGTGGAATGATTAGCATTCTTTGCATCCTGAAAATATACATATATTCATATTTAATACACAGAGAGACCCACAGCAATGACTCTTTGACAGTGGCCTTGGTTTATAACTATAGAATCCATCTTCCCAAACCTTCTTGGATATTAAATAGGAGGTAAGGATTTGCCTATGGGAAATCTTACTTGTTAAATGGGTTGATGGTGTTATTTTTTTTAATGCAAGACTAAACCCAGCATCTCCAAAATGCTAAAAAAAAGTGGGTCTGAAAATTATAGTCCCACTCATACTTTAAAGTCATCGTACTGCTACCAGCCTTGTGGTCCTTGAGCAGGACATGGAGTAAGGGTGTTCCCTGCTTCCAGATTTCTTTTAATTCCAATACAGACGATAACTCTGTGCTGACTTTGCACGGAAAAAAATGTTTCTAAAATAATGAAGTTGAGCAAACACCTGCCAGGAATTATTTGTGCATATTACAGCACATTTGAACTGGGCTATACTATAGTGTCGATTGAAAGGTCGGCAGTTCAGTGGTTCGAATCCCTAGTGCCGCATAACGGGGTGAGCTCCCGTTACTTGTCCCAGCTTCTGCCAACCTAGCAATTTGAAAGCATGTAAAAAATGCAAGTAGAAAAATAGGGACCACCTTTGGTGGGAAGGTAACAGCGTTCCGTGAGCCTTTAGCGTTTACTCATGCCGGCCACATGACCACAGAGATGTCTTCGGACAGTGCTGACTCTTCGGCTTTGAAGCGGAGATGAGCACCACCCACTAGAGTCAGGAACGACTAGCACATAAGTGCGAGGGAAACCTTTACCTTTACTTTTATACATAAGATGAGGGCCAGTTCAGCCTAGTGGTTAAAGCATCAGCTAGAATCTGGGATACTGTGAGTTCTAGTTCCACCTTAGGCACAAAACCCAGCAGGGTAATTTTGGGCCCTCTCTCTCTCAGCCCCAGAAAGCAGGTAATGACACCCTACTTCTGAAATCTTGCCAAGAAAACTACAGAAACTGTCCAGGCAATTACCAGAAGTTAATCCTGATTTAAAGAGCAAAAAAGGGAGGGGATAAGGTATAGGTAGGCCAGAATGTGTAAAATAACTGCACTGACTTTTGTTAGATATGCAACTTTGGAAGGGAGAAGGGAGGGGGAAAGTAGATAGACAGGCTACCAGTCAAAACAAAAGGTTTTCTTGTGGGAACCAAGGTCATCCCAACAGGTAGCAAGTGACGGAGGAGAGGAGTGACCAAGCAGCCTCCCAGCTGCTTTCATTGGACAATGTGACTGGGGTTGAAAATATTTGCTCTTTTAATTAAGGGGAAAACCACGGGAACTTTTAGAGTTGGTTTTCACTAGCTGTGCCAATATGATGTATCCAATAAACATGTTCTTTGAGGAATCTGCCTGCCTCGGAGTTCTGCTTTTGGCGAATGTGTTACTCGGAACGCTGATATTGAGACTTTTTAGAGCAGCAGCATCATTCTGGGTTCCATGATCAGAATGGAAGAGAAAGGGGCTTAAGAATGGGACAATTGATAGTATTACAAAGCAGTACCCTTAGCCTCTCTGATAGGGATGCATTGGGGAATTTCTAATGGATTTTTTTTTTCTCTGCATAGCCTCCAGCCAGATCTGATTCCTTTTCAGACCTGGTCTTTCTTTTGCGTGTGTGAAAGCTGTATGCATGTGCAGATGGTGCAGTTGCATGAACAGCACGTGGGGAGGAGCCGCATGTTACCACAGATGGCACGCGAGTGCACGCAGGGCGTGAAGCGCATTCCTGTTTGGCACTCGGTAAGTAAAAGGTTCGCCATTACTGCCCTATACCATTTCAGACAAATGGCTGTCCAATCTCTTCCTAAAAGAAAACTTCTTAAATGTTTTCTTTCAATGGGTATGAGACGCTTCTCACCAGGGCATCTTCTGGATGCTTTGCTCTCAGTGATACTATTTAGATCAGGGGTGTCAAACTTGCGGCCCCTGGGCCAGATGCATCACTCACTGGCCAGGCCTCCCCCATTTTAGTGAAGGAGGAAAAAGTCACGATACGTCACGTGCCGATAACATGATGATGCAAGTTTGACATCCCTGATTTAGATAATCAAAAAATAAAATACTTATTTCACTGACTAATTTAATAACTTTTATTCTAAAAACTTTAATTACATTATTACTTTTCTTCCCCACCCCCACCCTCCAAATATGTGGTTGAAATAACAGCATTTTACTTCCAGTTTCAGTGGATTCAGAGTTCCAAGTCAGAATGAATCCTGCAGGGTGAAGAGCTCTAATTGATTACAGCAGATTGTTAATGACTGTGCTCTGAAACAACCATGTGATTGATTCGGTGTTTGCCAAGCTCAGAACTCAATCACTCTTCACTCTTCAAATCATTTGATTGTAAATGCCACTACCAATATTTTTTTAAAAAATGCAGTTTGAAGATCTGGGCCAGCATATTCACAAAACAAAAGAACTTCCCTTCCAAGAATGTGATTAAAATTTACATTCTCCTCCACCCAAAATTCTAAGAACAGGATATGACCCTTTAGGACATAATAGGATTAACCCACCACCATTTAACAAAAGACACAAGCCCCTTCATTGCACAGCCCTCCAGAACAGTTCAAACTTCAAAGTCACAGAAACCTATAAAGATCCATCCACTCATTCAATCATTTGGTCAGCTGCCCCAGAACCGCATACTGCTGGTGGTTCTGCTTCATCAAAAAACTTTCTTTCCAATCTGCCTCCATGTTGTTTCCAACGTCTTTCTCCCAGCTTGAAACTGAACCAGATGGATTTTTCTTCTAACAGAGGCCACCACCTATCTTACTATTGGAGAAGAATTTTGACAAAAAGTTTCATTTATCAAGCCTTCAGATGGGTAGTGATCTCTCCTTTGCAAGGGTGTTTCCAAGCAGATCCTGGAGAGCAATCTGTGGAAATACCCTAATTATTAATTTCCTGCATGAAAAAGAAATTGAAATAGATGTCTTACAAAACCCTCTCCAGTTTTATGATTGACCGCATGACCATCAGTTTTCTAATTACTTATTTATTGCTGGGTTTGTTTGTTGTTCACTCAATAGCAACTCTGAGCAGTTGGTATACTCTAGAAATCATGTTAATCTTCCATTGCTCTTCAGATCCCAAGAGAGATAAATTTATCTCAGAGATTCCTGCAGCCAATCACTATGAAGATTTATTTGGGAAAGAAACAGAGCTGTTTGAGTTGGCTTTCTCCTGCACACATATAAAGAGAGAGGAAAACACAGAGAAAGAGAGAAAACAGGGTGTGATTCACACCCTCTGGTGTCAGTTTATAATGCTGGGACTGTGTGTGTGAATTGAACTAAGTAACCATGTGGAAAAAGGCTAATGGCGTGCATATTTCCTTCACACTTCCTCCTTGCAGGATGCTGATTAGCTAAGAATGGATCTGTCTCTGCATTTTCTTCACTCAGGCACAATTCCCAGTCATTTGACAAGTAGCTCCAATAACTCTGCATGGATGAGATCAAAGGAACTGTCATTCATTCTCAAGTATCTTTGGCCAATTGTTACCTGCCAATGTATTGGAACCACTATTCTCAGAAAATGTGTTCAAGGTAATAAACTCCAGAAATTATTAGGTTGCAGCTCACATAGAAGCCTCTCCATGCATATCAAAGGCCTCCAGTGCAGAAAATTCCATTTTACCTATTCAAGTTCAATGACATCACTAACAATGTGTAACAATGGGAAAAAGCTCCTTGTCTCTCAGTGTTAAATTGTGCACGGGACTGCATCACCTATACAGAGCTTTATGACCAAAGAGTTTGTAAATATGTAAGATTTAATTCAAAATTATCCAAACATTGTATGTTATATTTGCTTAAAAATAAATCCAAATCCTGTAATTTGCAGGAATTCTTTCCAAATGGGGGAAAGAAAAACTGGAACAGATATTTCTATGAGTATATGAACCACAGATTTATGACTCACGACTTGTGTATGAAAATATTAGCAAAATTCCTTTAACCTTGGCAGTAAAACTATCTATCTATCTATCTATCTATCTATCTATCTATCTATCTATCTATCTATCTATCTATATATATATATATATATATATATATATATATGTGTGTGTGTGTTTTTCTTCTAGCCAGGTTTTCCCTACGTAGCCAAGGTTTTTTTGTGGCTCCAGCTCAGTAGAATCTCATTCTCGGTTCTGGGCTTTTTTCCTTTCTAACACCTAGCAAGCTCTAACTGCTAGGTGGGAGACCTATGTAGCTCCAGCTCAGTAGAGTTATATATATTACCGTCAACTTTTGGTTGTAATTCTTTAAAGTTGTCCTTCTCTGGCAGGCATACGGGGAAATGCGAATTCCACCAATATCTCTAGTAGCAGAATGATCTTCATCTACCTAAGTAGATGGGGAGAAAAGATATCATTTGTCAATCCAACAAGTCGGAGAACAGAGGTTTCAAACCATTTCAAATGAGTATCTTGATCTCTCATAAGTATATGTTCTGCACAATCACCTCCGACCATATTTACAGACCCCTCACATCCTGGACATAAATTGTTTCAATTCCTACCCTCAAAACGACGCTATAGAGCACTGTACACCAAGACAACTAGAGACAAGAACATTTTTTTCCCGAATGCCATCACTTTGCTAAACAAATAATTCCCTCAACACCGTCAAACTACTCACTAAGGCTGCATTACTATTGCTATTGGTCTCCTCATCGTTCCTGTCGCCCATCTCCTCCCACTTGTGATTGCATGACTGTAACTTTGTTGCTTATATCCTTGCAATTTATACTGATATTGATTGTTTCCTAGTATGATTTGATTGCTTATTGTACCATATGACTGTCTCTGGGTGTTGCGCCTTGTAATTCTTGACAAGTATATCTTGTCTTTTTATGTACACTGACAGCATATGCACCAAAGGCAAATTCCTTGTGTGTCCAATCACACTTGGCCAATAAAGAATTCTATCTATTTATTAAAGTGGATACAGATAAAGCTCTTCCTTCTTGTCCCATTTGAAAAATTTTAAGATTTATGGGATGAGCCCAACATATAGAGTCCATGCTCCATGCACATAATTACTAATTTCCTTGCGATGCAAGACCTACAAAATTATAGGAAGTAGAAAGTTAGGTAGGACCTATTTATCCATTTGTTCATTCCTTTTGTTAATAAACAGAACACTTGGACACTTAGATAAATGTTTTTCAAAAGAGCATAAAAAACCTGTGTTGGGTTTATGTGTAGGCCTACCCATAGACCCAACCAGTTAACAATCAATGTGTGGCCTTAAGGAGAAGCACAAACATTTTAAACATACATATTCATGTTTTTATTCAGGATGTCATCATCCTGTCATCATGCAGGCATTAAGTAGGTAACAAGAAGAATTATATAGAGTTTTCATTTTGGGTTAAGCAATCAGGGCTATCCTAGATCTGCTTAGAATAGAGTAGAGTAGAGTAGAGTAGAGTAGAGTAGAGTAGAGTAGAGTAGAATAGAATAGAATAGAATAGAATAGAATAGAATAGAATAGAATAGAATAGAATAACAGAGTTGGAAGGGACCTTGGAGGTCTTCTAGTCCAACTCCTTGCTTAGGCAGGAAACCCTACACCACTTCAGACAAATGGTTATCTAATCTCTTCTTAAAAACTTCCAGTGTTGGAGCATTCACAATTTCTGGAGGCAAGTTGTTCCACTGATTAATTGTTTAATGGTCAGCAAATTTCTCCTTAGTTCTAAGTGGCTTCTCTCCTTCATTAGTTTCCACCCATTGCTTCTTGTCCTGCCCTCAGGTGCTTTGGAGAATAGCTTGACTCCCTCTTCTTTGTGGCAACCCCTGAGATATCGGAACACTGCTTGTTTTATTATTCCTCTCTTTTCCTTTTCTTGTAAATTTTTTTGAGTCCTGAATTCTCACCAATTGTCTAGTCTCTGCCTTGAAATACAATAATATTTCCTTGATTTAGACAGAATTGTTTTCAGGAAAATGGAAGAGTTAACATAGGAGAATCGGATTAAACAGAAACTTTGTACTTCTGACTGAAAGGCATAACTACACTATCCCATATGTACTGTAGGAGTAACACCAATTCAGTTCTACACAAACAGAATGATTAACAGAAATCTCAAATGAACTTTGTATAACCAAAACCCAGAGTAAAATTCAAATAAAAATTGTAATGAAATAAAAACAGAGCGAAAATACTCTGTTATGAATATGTTTAAAGCAGCTTGTGATGCTTTGCTATCTGAATGAATTTAGTGTAGGCTACTTTGCCACCTCTAGAAATAAGGAAGAGTTGAAATAAAGGTTAATTGGTTTTTAAGGGTTTTCAAATTAATTCTTCTGTAATTTAATTGGAGCTACATGAAATAGACATTGCTTATGTTACGATCAGCTAATTTTAGATGAGGGTCAGTGACAAATATTGGACTCTAGTAGAGTGACAAGACCTGCCCACTGCAGAAAGGTCACTCCTACCTAGGAGGTGAGAGAAAACTGCTAGGATTTGATGCTATAATTAGGCAGAATAAGGCAAGTTTAGGATATCAGGATAGAAGAGCAAATTGTGTATTTAAAAAAGTATTTGCGTTCTCCACAATCAAGCTCCAATTAGTTTTAACTAGAAATGATAATGTAATTGATCTAAAACAAGGAAATGTTCAGGTAATCAAATAATTACAAAATTGGGGATATTCAAACGTCAGTTGAGACAATAATTGTTTAGTTAATTTATTCAATATACTTATCAGCTATCTTAGAGATTAAAAGAAAAGGGATGTTGTGAGGATGTAGAATAATAAAACATACTGCCTGCACAAAGTCAGTACTGATAATTTAGAACAGCCTGAAAACAAATCAAATTAAAATGGCCACTCCACCCAATGAGATAATCAAATTAAAACAAATTCCATTCAGCATCTCAGTGGCACCCATAAAAGGAAGCAATAAAGAAAAAAATTATTGTTTTAGCTCTTTTAAGAGACTATGAGGATGAAATCAGATACTCTCATACATTGTCTACCACAGCAGTCAAACTCTTTTTAGAAGATTAAGTAATAAACTGTGTCATGGGGGCACACACAGAGACGGCATGAAGAAACTATCAAGAGCATTAAACAACATAATAAAGTATACAGAAATGGGATTGTTTTAACTCACCTTTTAAATATGATCAATGAGGTGCTTAGCTGGACTCCATGGGACAATAAATTCTAGAACCTGGGACCTGCTAAGGTGAACCATTTCTATAGACTAGAAGTTCCCAACCCCTGGGCTGCAGCCCACTATTGGGCTGTGACCTGTTCAGAACCGGGCTGCAGAATCGGGAGGTGAGCGCATGTGCAGCTCCACCTGTGTGATCAGCTGCATTTGCTGTACATGTATGCACATCATTCGCATGGAACCATCCCCTCTTCCTCCCTACCTCCACCAGTCTGCAAAGCCGGAAACATTGGGGACCACTGCTATAGATGTCCAGAACCAAAGAGATATGTAAAGTATAGCCATTTTTGAAGATCACAATGAGTACGGACATTCAGGTGGGAAAAAGAAATCCATCACATAACTTGTTCAAGATGGACATGGATCCTTTTAGTCACAAAGTTTCATCTTGTGGAAAATGCTACCCGCATCCCAAAAAGCAAAACCGCTGGCTATTTTGCTGTGGTAGAAAACCCTGAAGCCCTAGCACTAGCCCTTAGACTTATATACCGCTTCACAGTGTTTTACAGCCCTCTCTAAGTGGTTTACAGAGTCAGCATATGGCCCCAACAATCTGAGTCCTCATTTTACCGATGTCAGAAGAATGGTAGGATGGGTCAACCTTGAGCTGGTCAGGATTGAATTCTTGGCAGTGGGCAGAGTCAACCAGCAAAACTGCATTCTATCTACTGTGCCCCCATGGCTCTAATAATGTCTCTCTCTTTTTATGTGGAAACTTTGTCTGAATTGACGATAATGGGCCAGTCATTTTTTTTAGTAAATTAACACTCTTTGTAAATTAAAATAAATAAATAAATGTGATTAGTTTTGGGGCCAAGGAGAAAAAGAAATGAAGGCTGTGATGGATGAAAAAGGAATTCATATCATGTATATGGGTAGAACTGGGAATCTCCACAATTTTCATGCGAAGTTTTGGGGTTGGTTGGCTAGTTACTTTAATGTGCAAAGCTACGTATACTTCAAAATGGCACTTGCACCACTAAAATTACTAGTTTGTGGCAACAGTACCAAGTCAAATTCATCAACATGCTTGGAGATGTCTATGGAGATTCTCAGTCATCGAGATTATGGTTGTCCCAAAGGTGCTTTTTCAAGAGGCAACTGGACTTGTTTTTCTTTGAAGATTTTTGCTTTTCAGCCAAGAGGTTCTTCAGCTCTGACTGGATGGTGGGAAATGGACTTATACTCCTTGCAGACAGCTGGTCATTTGCATTCTTTTAGAGTCATTGAAAAAATGCAAAGGGCCAGCTGTCTGCAAGGAGTATAAATCCTTCCATTCCCCACCATACAGTCAGAGCTCAAGAAGCTTCCTGGATGAGAAGCAAAACAAGAAAGTCCAGTTACCTCTTGAAAAAGCAGGTTTGGGATAACATGCTTGCAGGTTTCTGAGGTTGTCATTGATTATTATTGAATTTAAAAGTAAGAACCAATCTTTTGAATTCTGATAAAAAAAGAAAATGAAAATTCATGCAAGGGATAGACTATTAATGTCCCACTGTCTGTTAAGGATATTGTTGTTGTGTTACCAACCAGCAGAGTGTAGAGCACAGAGAAACATTGCTGAGAGCAATGAATAAGAGATGTGCAAACTGGTTTATCAAAAGTTTACTTTATAGTGAAAAAACAATCTCGTAGTCTTTTAAATCAATCCAAGTCTTTGCCAGTTAAATCAGTCCAGTGATACAAAAACTCTTCTTACCACACAAACAAGTTGGTTAGAATAACAAACTCACTCTGGTTCACAAACCACGATGGTAGCAGATCCATCCAACGATGATAGCACAATGGTAGCAACTCCACACACTATGGTAGCTTATCATCAACTGAATACTTTACAGTACCTTTCTTAAATACGTTTACAACTAGTGATTATCTAATTACAGCATGACTCAGCATTACAATGAATCAGCAGGAAAAATTTTAAAGTCACACAATACATATCCATGTTAAAGTCACAGAACACATATATTGCCTGGACAACTTGTTAGGCTCAAACCATATCCTAACACTGTCAAATGACTAAGCTACTATGAGCAGTTAGTATTGAACGGGTTTTCAAATTCCATTTAATGTTTGCATAGCTAGAGACTTATTTTTCTGCATGAGACTGAATAATAAATGGCAAAGATATCATTGCTGCCCACCCAAGTCAAACTGCAAAGTGTTTAAGCCTAGGCAAGTAATGTTGGCTTCGAAGACCATTCCTGGTAGTCCAACTTGTATTGATGATACAACAATTATACCCCATGACAGTCAGTATGTGAAGCAATTAAGGCATCATACTAGAAACTAGGGGTCTTTGAGATCTAATTCCACCTGAGGCACAAACCCAGTTGGATAATCTTGGGTCAGTCACACACTCTCAGCTCTAGGAAGCAGCCAAGGGCAAATCACTTCTGAAAAACCTTGCCAAGAAAACTGCAGGGACTTGTCCTGGAAGTTGCCAGAAATCAACACTGACTCTTTCAGGCATGTATGCATAAATAAAATAAAATAAAATAAAATAAAATAAAATAATAAAATAAAATAAAATAAAATAAAATAAAATAAAATAAAATAAAATAAAATAAAATAAAATAAAATAAAATAAAATAAAATAATAAAATAAAATAAAATAAAATAAAATAAAATAAAATAAAATAAAATAAAATAAAATAAAATAAAATAAAATAAAATAAAATAAAATAAAATAAATAAAATAATAAAATAAAATAAAATAAATAAAATAAAATAATAAAATAAAATAAAATAAATAAAATAATAAAATAAAATAAAATAAAATAAAATAAATAAAATAAAATAATAAAATAAAATAAAATAAAATAAAATAAAATAAAATAAATAAAATAAAATAATAAAATAAAATAAAATAAAATAATAAAATAAAATAAAATAAAATAAAATAAAATAAAATAAAATAAAATAAAATAAAATAAAATAAAATAAAATAAAATAAAATAAAATAAAATAATAAAATAAAATAAAATAATAAAATAAAATAATAAAATAAAATAAAATAAAATAAAATAAAATAAAATAAAATAAAATAAAATAAAATAAAATAAAATAATAAAATAAAATAAAATAAAATAAAATAAAATAAAATAAAATAAAATAAAATAATAAAACAAACAAATAAATAAATAAATATCTTTTTTGCAATACCACCTATCTTTATTTTTTTTCTCTTGCTCCACAAGATCCAGTAGAGTTCCAGTTTCTATGAAACAATGTCATCTAATGGGATCCAGAAGACAAGCTTTTTCTGTTGTGTTACTTGCCCTTTGGAACAGCATCCCCTATTGTATTTCAAATAATTTGCTTTACTCTTATGATCTCCATAAGATGCTCTGTACTACCTGCTTATTGTAACTAAGGTAGCCACATCAACGTGAGGTGGTATTCAGCCGGTTTGTACTAGTTCAGGTGAACCAATAGCGGCGACTGCAGGTGGGACCACCCACCCGCCTGGATGTAATGCCGTCCTATTTAGCCACATTTTTGAAGCCAGGCACATGCACGGAAGGCCGGGTGCATGTGTGGATGGCGCACACGCAAAGAGAGTGTGTGCGCATGTTGCGAACTGGTGGTAAGAATATTGGAAACCCACCACTAACATCAACAATGAATGGTGCAGTGAAATTTAATCAGTGACTATAACAAGGAGACGTATCTACTGCAGCATGGAAGTAGATGTGTTTTCAAAGATTACAAAAGAGCAGGAAAAGTTAATTGATTGATGATTTTAATAGGACAGGGATTCTTAACTTTCTGTATCTTAAATCCCAGCTTTCACACCATCAAAGAAACACCAAACCTCCCTTATTTATATGTTTAAGATGTATAAGATGTATGAGAAGCTTATTTATATGTATACAGACATCATAGAATAGAATAGAATAGAATAGAATAGAATAGAATAGAATAGAATAGAATAGAATAGAATTTTTTATTGGCAAGTGTGATTGGACACACAAGGAATTTGTCTTGGTGCATATGCTCTCAGTTTACATAAAAGAAAAGATACGTTCATCAAGAATCATAAGGTACAACACTTAATGATAGTCATAGGATACAAATAAGCAATCAGGAAACAATATCAATATAAATCGTAAGGATACAAGCAAGAAAATTACAGTCATACAGTCATAAGTGGAAGGAGATGGGTGGTGGGAACAATGAGAAGATTAATAGTAGTGCAGACTTAGTAAATAGTTTGACAGTGTTGAGGGAATTATTTGTTTAGCAGAGTGATGGCGTTCGGGAAAATCATAACTTTTATATTTACATTTGTGGTAGGCTGGAATAAGAAATCAGGTTCAATCAAGCTGTATGTTTACTTACATGATGTTATGCGGTTCACTTACTTTAGGTTTATAGATGTCCTCTGTGCCTCTCCTGGAACATCCTTAAGAATGGAATTTTTATTGTTGTGCTAATTAGCTAGTGACTAATTAGAGTTCAGGCAGCACTGAAGAATAATTACTGCTATACAGCTTTATCTCTTCCTGCTATAAATGCAGGGTCAGCTGGTAAGAATCATGAGTACAATCTTGGCCCTTTTTATATATCAAAGTGATTGGGTTGTAGTGGTAGGAATTTAATGTTTTCACACTATGAATGTTTGTGTTTCTTCCATTTCCTTATCAGTTACAAAGCAAATCTTTATTTATTTGGAATCTTTTGCAGTCTGGGAAGATGCTCAAACCATCTTTGATTGATTATCTCTGTGAGATCTGTGTAACCCTGGTGTTTTGCTCTTGGCATTTCTAGGTTTAAGAGACCAAGCAGCCACTTAACCTGCTAACTTTGGACTGAATAAAATGGCCATTTGGACCGTCTCCATTTGCTTGTTTCTTGATAAGTGATTTTTACCAAGACACAATTTTAAGCACTTCAAATTTCAGAGGCTTATCTTGTCTCCCACCTAGATTACTTTTTCAATCCTTTAGTGGTAAGAGTATTATGGATTGAGAACCAAGGCACCAAATAGGTGTTTTTTTCAACCGGCTCTTCTGTAAAAGAGTGGAAACAAGAGTTTGTAGAAATCACCTATAAATGTATGAAATTATTTGTTATAATTCTCATTTGGCCCTGATTTTTAGGAGACATAATTGCGGCATCCACTTAGCTACTTTATAAGGTCTGTACTTTAGAATTTACCATTAAAGTATAATTCACTGTTTAAATTATGATCAAGCCTGAAATAATTTTGTTGCAACTTATTGAATCCCATTTAGCTCACTCGCCAGGACAGATTCAGATGCACACACGGTGTTTTTTTTTCCTTTCAAAAATACATAGTAAAAATTACAAGTAAATTGAGTTTTTTAAAGATAGAGAAGGGGGGAGGGAGAGAGGGAGGGAGGGAGAGAGAGATCTAGGGGGATGACAGTAAAAAAGCTTCTCTGTGTACCTACTCTTCCTTTTCTACAGTCCTTAAATATCTCAGTAAAGAACTAATCTATCTGGAACTACTGTGTTTTTCAAACTGGGCTGTTCTATATAATTTCGAGCTTGTGAAACATATTTTTTAAAGAAAAGAAACAGCATCCTTTTGCTAAAGTCTGTGTTTTTCCCACAGGGATACCACTTATCCTCCACTCAGCCTTTTCTTGGATTTCCAGAGCCCAGTTTAAATGTCCCCATGTTACTGTGCCCACTGTCTTGTTGGATGGGGGAGGGGTGGGGTGAATGCATTTACCTAATTTGGGGTATCTTATACAACACACGGCACAGAAATCGCTTAACATCAGACAGAGGCTGTGTTGCCATTGGACTACAAAAGAAGTCATCTTCTTCTGGGGAAAGCCCCCAACTTTTCATGCAAAAGCCCTTTGTTATTCTAAAATATTTCCAAGTAGGGTCAAGATCTTGAAGCATTAACACCAGTATGTATATAATCTTGAATTACCTGTACTTTTCGGAGTATAAGACGCACTTTCTCTCCCCCCTAAAAGTGGGTGAAAATTATGGTGCGTCTTATACACCGAATGTTGCAGAAGCCCTGCCCATCTGCTGGCCCCCACCCTTTGGCTGTTTTCGGCCTCCACGCATCACATTTTCGGCCTCCGCACTCCCTATTTTTAGCCTCCATATGTGCATTTGTGGCCGGTTCCAGGAAGCGGGGATCAGCAGCAAATAGGCCGCGCCAAATGGGCAGCTGCAACAGTGAACAGGCGGCACTGAATGGGCTGTGCCGAATGGGCCACAGCAGCAGCAAACACGCTGTGCTGAATGGGCCGTGCCAGTGGCGAACAGGCTGCAGCAAACGGGCCACACCAAACGGCCGCAGTGGCAGCAAATGGGTGGTAAAAGGGCCATGGCAGCGAACAGGCCATGGTGAATGGGCCGCAGTGAATGGGCCAGGTGAATACCAGATGGATGCCGGGAGGCAAAGGCAGATTTTTTTTCTTGTTTTCCTCCCCCAAAAAGGTAGGTGTTTCTAAAAGTCCGGAGCATTTTATACTCTGAAAAATACGGTATATAGTTTGCCTTCGTGTAACAGCTTCTTAAATACCTATGCTTATTCAATCAGGAATGTTGAATTTTTTTTCCTTGAAAAGACGCTTTTGCAGCAAAACATCCTCTTTTGCAACAAAGAGGATGAACATTTTTTATTTTTATTTTTATTGCTCAGAAGCATTAAACAGAGATTGGGGAAAATCTCATTGCCAGAGATGCTGCAATTATATCAGAGGGATGAATTAGAATGGGCTTTTTAAAAAGCAAGGATCCCACTTGGTTTAAGTAACTCATATTCACCAATTCCTTTATAAATCAATAGATCTCATCAGTTATAGCATGTCAATAATGCTATACATCTATTTCATTTAAAGGCGATATACAAATCTTAAATTAATTACAATGAATTCTTCAGAAAGTCTTTTAAAACTCTGGATGATTTCGATGTTAAAATTAATAAATCTGCTGGGAGCATTTGATAGCATTAAATTTCTTTTAAATCCATTTTAGCAAGTCAATGAAAATTGACTGGAAAGATAATCCATAAATGCTGTTATATATGACATGAGATCAATTGTAACTTTTGTAGATTTGTGTTGGGGTAATTGAACAAATTTATACATATCCTGTTTCCCCCAAAATAAGACATCCCCTGATAATAAGCCCAATTTGGCTTTTGAGTGCATGGCAATAAGGCCAAGCGCATATTTCAGGGTTCAAAAAAATATAAGACAGGATCTTATTTTTGGGAAAACACAGTACTACCATCTTTGGCGTCATTCCTTTTTGTGAAAATGGTTTTTGAGAAATTGGAAAAATTCAACCTCAGGCATATATATTGATAAAACATAAGAAATTAATTCAATTTTCCAACTTATGGAAAATTGAAATACATACACTATTGTATTTCTTAAAAGAACTATATTGTAAATGGAAGGAGATGGGGAAAAAACTCAAGCTGTTAGCTGCAGGTAACTTCACTCTTCAAAATCCATATTTTAATGACATCAGACAAGTATATAACCTTTGTATGGCCAAGGGCTCTACTTGACATGAGCACTAGCTAGGGAAGCCCACTTCAAAGCTGAGAACAGAGAAAGGAGGTGTGAGGTGGTCTCACATTCAAGTTTCTAACTTAGAGGCAGTTTGGGAGAAGATTTGGGAATTATTCTCTAAACCCTCAGAGATTTACATAGCAATAGAGATTCTGATTGAGCCTGTCTGATGAGAGAATTGTTGTCATAGAGTTGATCCTTCTTTGGTCAGCAATTAACTCTGACTAGGTAGACCAACAAACAAACAACCAGGAGAACCTGAGCTGAAAATAAGTCCAAAAAATAAGGTTTTCAGAAAAAAGAGCATGTGAAGGGAAAGACATGAGACTAAAAAAGAACTGGAGTAGCCATTAAGAGCTGGTGCCCATGGGCAAAAATGAAGACATGAGCTAGAATCCAGATGCTAGATCATAATAATACCTCTAGTTTAGATTTATGAGTGCAATCGTGCATGTAGAATAATTGAGGTAAAACTGCTGGCAGAAACTGCTAATTCTTAGTAGTACTACTAAAATACTAGTACTAGCACTATTGATTGGGTATGTTAATACATGCCACATTAGTTAATTATGGTGGATATTTTACTCTTGATTTGTGTACTTTCAAAAACACAGTTCATTTGTTGTTTCTTGTGTTGCAAAATTCATTTTGAAGTTGGTATCTGCCTCCATGCCAGGCAGTGTATCTAGTCACTAATTTATGCCTACATATTAAGAAGTCTAACCATACAGCTTTGTACTTTTCTAGGTTTACAATATTTTTTAACCCTTTTTAAAACCTTTTTCTTCAACAAATCCAGCTGCAATAATGGCTAAAAATATAATCCCTGCAACATTCTAAACAATAGCTCCACCTGGTGGGGCATTTTGGATTCTTGCTGTACGTTTGAATGCAGTAGATCCATTTTTCAGACTCATTCAAAATTCAGTCATTAATTCATAAATTGCCTTAATGCACCCGGAATGTAAACATACTGTGCTGAATTATACAACACAATAGCCTGAAGAAATTTCAAATAGTCTTATATTCGCATCAGGTTGTACAGACCAACATCTCTACAAATGTTACCTCCTGCAAAATCCAGATGGCAAGATCAGAATAGAGCTGGAAGAGACATTGGAGGTCTTCTAGTCCAACCCGGGGTGAAATCTACTTACCTTCCTAACCGGTTCGGAAGTGCACGTGCCATACGTAACTTCTGCACCTGGACCTTCTGCTCATGCGCAAACCCTTCTGCGCATGCGCAGAGGGTAAAAAACAGGTTACTTCCTGGTTAAAACCAGGAAGTAATGATGACTGGGTGGGTGGGCGGAGCTTCGCACCACCAATGCTACCAGTTCTCCGAACCACTGGCCGCCATCGCTACAGGTTATTTATTTATTTATTTATTTGTTTGTTTGTTTGTTTATTTGTTTGTTTGTTTGTTTATTTATTTATTTATTGCGATTTATATGCCGCCTTTCTCCCTGGGGACTCAAGGCGGCTTACAAAATGACAATTTCCAATACAAATCACAATGAAATAAAATTAAAATCAGTGACCCTATTAAAAACAGTTTAAAATTATGGCAGTGTACCCACAAATGGATCAGTTGAGTTGACGAAAGAGCCACATCTTCAGCTCGCGATGGAAGGAAAGAAGGTCAGGGGCTGTCCTAAGCTCGGTGGGCAATCCATCCCAGAGGGTCGGGGCTCCCACAGAGAACGCCCTCCTCCTGGGGGCCGTCAGCCAACATTGTTTGGCCTGCAGTATTCCAGGTGTGGTCTTACTAAGACTTTATAAACTGGTACTAAGATTCTAGGCTTCTGTTTATACAGCCAAGGATTGTATTAGTTTTTTGGCTGCTGCTAGCTTATGTTTAAGTGGTCATCCACCAGGACTCTAAGGTTCCTCTCACAGTTACTGTTTTTGAGGCAAGTTTCGCCTAATCTGTTGCTTTTCTCCACATGAAATTTCATGTTGCTGGATAGGGCTCATTGTTCAAAGCTATCTTTTTGGATCCTGACCTTGTCTTCTGTGGGGGTTAGCTATTCCTGCCAGTTTAGTGTCATCTGCAAATTTGATTAGCTCCCCTTCTATCTAAACTTGTGATATCCCACTGCTTACTTCCCTCCATGTAGATGTACTATGTACCATGTACCATGCAGATGTAATGGTCTACTTTGTCGAATGCCTTGCTGAAGTCTAAATATATTTAAAATGTCCACAGCATTTTGCTGATCTACTAATTTAGTCACTTTGTCAAAGAATGAAATAATATTGTTTTGACATGATCTGTTTTTAACAAACCCATGCTAGCTTTTAGTTATAACTTCATTTGTTTCCCAATGACAAAAAAATGCATCTGTGTTGTGACCCCGACTCCCAAGACTGACCTAACAGAGGAAGAGGACTCAGAAGGTGATGGGGAGGAACTGACAAGGCCTCCCTCTCCAGGACCCTCCTCTCTGGCAATGCCTCAGGTTCCATCCGAAGGCCAAGATCTGCCAGGAGGAAAGCATATCGGAACAACAACAGATAGGGAGCAAGGATGATGAATCCTGGCTTAATCCCAGGCAGTGTCGGAGGGAGAAGCGTGCGCAGCAACGAAAGAGGTGTGGCCAAAGATTGAGCTGAGTCACTGAGCCACACCCCACAAGGAATAAAAGTGGGTGTGATTGCTCTTCAGACTTTGTGACGGTCTAAGTTAAAAACCTGAGAGTCACATCGCGTTACCTGAAATATGGATTGGACCTTGGCCAATTCTTACTTCGTGGATTACTTTTTGCTACTGAATCGGATTGAGGAAAAACTCTCTCTTGCTGACTATGAATGAAAACTGACTTGACAGGCATTTCACAGTTTACTGCCAAAGCTCTTATCTGCAAGGGTTTCTAGTCTGATTGCTTAATAAAATCTTGGCAGGCATGCCTGGTTGTGTGTTTGCCTGTGTGGGGAAGGGGGACAGAACAATCTGGATTTTTGTAGTACAGCTCTGGCAGTCCTAACTAATGATAACAGAAACATTATTTGTGAGATTTATTTATTTATTTATTTATTTATTTATTTATTTATTTATTTATTTTTAATTTGATTTATATGCTGCCCTTCTCCAGAGACTCAGGGCAGCTTACAATGTGCTCAGCAATATTTATCTATCTAATTTACACAGCCACCCACCTCACAGGCAAGTGACTCTGGGCAGCAGACAACAAAATTAAAACATTATTTTGTTCTTCTCTGAGGACACTTAACACATTAGAAAAACTGTTGCAAGTAATATCTCTCTCTCTCTTAGTCATCCAATCCTATGTACAAAAAAGATTGAACCAAAGGAATGTATTCAATAAAGACTTTTTGTATATATAATGCTGCCTCCAATCCATCCAAGGTCCATTTAGTTCCACCTTCTCTTTGTCCCAGTAGCCAATCAGAAGCCTAAGAGAAGCCTTAATGAAGAATATAGTCACTTTGCACTGTTTTTGTACTATTGATATTGTTCATCCTGTTTGAACATGTAGAAGATTGCTTTAATATACTGCAGGTTATTACAGTTGGGCAGCAGGAAAATTAAAGTAGCAAAGAAGGGATATATCAAAGACAATTGTCTTGTGTGATTATTAACCTTATGTATTAATAAGTAGTAATTATTATTAATTTTGAGTCTCTTTTCTATTCCTTGAAGAGGTTTTTTCCCAAAGGAAGACATTCTATAGCCATATTTTGACAAAATTTACTGTAAATTTCCGATGGCAAGCAAATTATTGAGGTTTTAACTCATTTAGCATCAATGCAATCAGCTTTGATGTCTAGCTTAACCATCTATCAGTCATGACCCGTCTTTCAATTTCCAGCTCTTCCCATCCCATTGCTTTCACATTGTTCCATTGTTGCACTTGACTTACAGGAAGCTGATATTTCTCAGAATCCACTGGTCTTCCCACCTCCATGCAGGCTGTCAACCAGCTGACATCAAGAATCTTGAATCTTGAGCTGTCCTCCATCTTGTGTTTATGCAGCCATCCGAGGATTTCAGAGCAGGAATTATTCTCAGCCACAACGTGGGTGACACAATCACTAGAAAACCAAGTATAAAGGTTAAACTTCCTCTTGAGAAGCAATAGCAATAGCATTTAGACTTATATATCCCTTCACAATGTTATACAGCCCTCTCTAAATGGTTTATCATCGGCATGTTTATCATCGGCAAATGAGGACCCAACAATCTGGGTCCTCATTTTATCGACCTCAGAAGGATGGGAGGCTGAATTAACCTTGAGTTGATTAGGACCGAATTGCTGGTAGTCGGCAGAATTAGCCTGCAATACTGCATTCTAACCACTGCGCCACCGCAGTGCTTAGCAAGATTTTATAACAGCAAACAAGAGAACTGCCAGAGAGGGAGGGAGGGAGATGCAATTTGATGTTATAAGAACTCCAAATACGTTATCACATTGCAATGATTTTCTAAAACTCAGACTTAGTATCAGTTAACAGCCTCATCAGTTAAAAGTCTGTAGAGATTCTCAGTCATCCAGGTCATGGTTGTCCCAAAGGTGCTTTTTCAGGAGGCAACTGGACTTTCTTGTTTTTTCTTTGAAGACGTTTCGCTTCTCATCCAAGGAGCTTCTTCAGCTCTGAAACTTCCATTCCCACTATCCTGTCAGAGCTGAAGAAGCTTATTGGATGAGAAGCAAAATGTCTTCAAAGAAAAAACAAGAAATTCCAGTTGCCACCTGAAAGAGCACCTTTGGGACAGCCTCATAAATTGTATTTTTCTCAGCCATTTCATGACTGCAGTATGAAAAAAATGGCACGCTTAGATCCTATAATAATGAAGAATCTTAATATTACCCTGTTGCCTTGTGAATAAACTGTGTGCCTGGTCAGTGTCTGGAATATAGCCCAAAAAATCTCTTGGGCTAAATATTTTAAGCATTTCATTGGTAATATTTTCCATAAACTTCAATCCTCAAAAGTAAACCCTTTGTACATAACAATTTGTTAAGCATACAGGAAATAATCCCTTTGAACTATGTGCTGTATATAGCAAGCAAGCACATCTTTAAATGTAAGCATAGCAGTCTGTGCTACACTGATATTTTAGTTGTGGCTTTAATGAAACTTTAATGATTGGGTGACTAGGTAACTAATTATAACTGTTCTTAAATCAATACTCAACCAGACATCCTTATGGCAGAGTCTGGTTTGGCATATTACGCAAAACATTAGAAATGGGCAGGCCACAACGTGCGTTCTCCTAGAGGGTTAGCACAATTGTTTCAAAAGGTATCTGTGTATCTAGAAAATGTGTACCTATAATCCCTTCACTTCACTGGGGGTTCTAGCAGAAGTGTTGTTGGTACATGAACACAAGTGCAGGCAGCTTCAAAACAACCATGCCAACTCTTCTAGAAGACACCACTTCAAATACATACTAGAACTATGTAACATTCCTGCTATTAACCCACAGAATGTAAGTTGATGGAATGACCCCTTTCAGTGGCAGTGACATAAACAGTGACTTTCCACCACAGTTAATTAGCGTCCCAGGCTTAGTAAACACTGCAAGATGTTATAGTGAAGAACAGAAATGTGAATACTCAAAAGAAACAGAAAACAGAAAAATCATTGAAAGAATAAAGGCTTTTAAAAGTTCTTAACGGATACGGAGGGAATGAATAAATATTTTCACGTTTTCTTCCCTTGACTTTCACTCTTCATTGTTTATGTTCTACCTGTATTATTTTTATAAGTAACCCAAGGTGGCAAGCATACCTAATACTCCTTCCTCCTCCTCCTTCTATTTTCTCCATGACTACACCCCTGAGAAGTGAGCTGGGCTAAAAGAACAGGACTAGCCCAAAGCCACCCAGATGCCTTTCATGCCTTATGTCCGTGATGGCG
This sequence comes from Arizona elegans, assembly GCA_022577455.1. Classification (NCBI taxonomy): domain Eukaryota; kingdom Metazoa; phylum Chordata; class Lepidosauria; order Squamata; family Colubridae; genus Arizona; species Arizona elegans. Next base: position 71,819,156 of record JAKOOJ010000005.1, read on the forward strand.
AACCTATGGCACGCGTGCCACATAGCCATATCTGTGGGTACATGAGCGTTGCCCTAGCTCAGCTCCAGCTCGCATGTGCATGCCGGCCACTTGATTTTCCGGCCTTCAAGGCCCACTGGATATTGGGAAACGGGCTGTTTCTGGCCTCCGGAGGGCCTCCGGGGCAGTGGGGAAGGCTAGAAAGCCTCTGGAGCCTGGGGAGGGCAAAAAATGGGCCTACCAGGTCCACGTGTCATCACGTGCCAAAAGTGGGGAAGCGCGGGGGGTTGCAGGCGCACGCACAGGGGGTGGGGCACATTGAATTATGGGTATGGGCATCCACGCGCGCTCCCCCTGCACTCCCCCCTACTTTTTGCACGTGGCAGCAAAAAGGTTAGCCATTACTGCCTTAGTTTTGGAACTAGAACTCATGATCTTCTGGTTTCTAACCTGGCACCTGAATCACTGCACTATCTCCGCGGTGGCACAGTGGTTAGAGTGCAGTACTGCAGGCTACTTCTACTGACTGTCGGCTGCCTGCAATTTGGCAGTTCAAATCTCACCAGGCTCAAGGTTGACTCAGCCTTCCATCCTCCTGAGGTTGGTAAAATGAGGGCCCAGATTGTTGGGGGCAATATGGTGACTCTATAAACCTCTTAGAGAGGGCTGTAAAGCACTGTGAAGCAGTATATAAGTCTAAGTGCTATTGCTATCTCTGTGGCACAATTGTTGCCACTGGTCTTCACAAAGCATATTGTGTTTCAATGGTGGATTTGGCTTAGAGTGATTTTTTTAAAAAACCATTTAAGTAATATGGTAACTTAGTGGCAGCTTAGAAATCAATTCTTATTAAAACACCATAGTGACATTAGATTTTATGGATACGAATGAAATCTGCAGATTAGCTCCTATCCATCCATCTATCACATCCATACATTCTACTACCGAAAAGCAAGGACACACACTTTTCCAATCAAATATCAGCCACCCAGGACCAATCCTAGCGAACTATGAAAATCACCTCACTTTGCAATCATCCTGGAACCCCCAAACTAGCCTCTTGTAGAAAACTCCATCCCATGCTCAACTGTCTTCTTTATATGGAATAGGAAGACTGTCATCTTCTTGATCTCAATCCCTGGCATCAAAATGTCTTAGGACAAGCTTGAATCTCTCTGTCCAACTATATATGTGCCAATTATGTTTCTAGAACATAGTTAGAATATGGTTAGAAATGCAGTGAATTCATTCTGATCTTTATCATTTCACAAATACTAAGACGAAAGAAGCCTAACCTGTGGAAAGGTAATGTTAGTAGTGCTGTATTGGGAAAAAACATTGTGCTTGTTCTTTATGAAAATAATTATATAGCGCAATCACATTCGGATCCGCTATCTTGAAAATTCATTTTTATTCCAAACATAGGGGAGCTCATTTCTCTGTTGCAAAGCCAGCAAGCAGTGCCCATATCATTACAGGGAAGAAATAGCCAGGAATCAATGATTTGGCCTCATTGTTACTTTAATTTTAATATTTGAAAGCTGTTAGTTATTTTCTGCTGCAGGGTTAGTAGCATCTGCACAGAGCAGGGAAATAGGGCAGGGAAAAATAATTAAATCTCCTCCTTCTTAAACTCTAGTACTCTCACCCAAACTTCCCTTGGTGGTAGGATAAATTTGAGGCTAAATCAAAAAAGTTGGAAAATGTGGGAATAGATTTCCTACAAAAAATGCTATTTGGTCCAAAGAATTTATTAGGAACTTTGCAATAGCAATGCCAGGTGAAAGTTTCAGGCAGGGAAAACTCTTAGTTTCTGTTGTAATGTCAAATAAGTAGAGAATGTAGCATAGAGTCTTAGGTTTTCTGGAAACCCAGTTCTTGAATCTATAGAGTAACCATCAAGAAGGAAGACACTCTGTTTGTAAATAAACAATCATTCCAAAGCATCTGGCCAAGAAGGCCAATGATGAAAGGTCCAGAGCAATGAAATAACATTGAAATAAATCACCCACTTCTAGCTTCCTCGTCACTAATTCAAGTTTTGGTCCTTAGGCTGAGCAACGTAATTGTCAGAATCCCTGAATTATTTCCTTACCCTGCGTGTTTTGTTTTGTTCCTCCATTTCATCAACTGATCCCTAAATATTGGTTTAGTTTAATTAACACATTGGTTACTTATTTGCCACTGTCAGCCCTGCTAAGTAAACCAGACAGAATAACAGAGTTGGAAGGAACTTTGGAGGTCCTCTACTCCAACCCCCTGCTCAAGCAGGAAACCCTATACCATTTCAGACAAATGGTTGTCCAATCTCTTCTTAGAAATTTTATTGTCGTAGCACCTATAACCATGATGGCTGTCAGGGTGACAATTAATCCCATTCTGCTTTTGGGTAATTGCACCTTGATTTAGAGAAGTGGATCGAGGCTTTTCCCTTGAAGCATATTTTAAGAAAATAAACCCGAAGATATATTTTCTAAAAAAACCTCATTTATTTGTTATAAAGAAAATAAAACATCTCACTAGCTAATTAGTTACATCTTGGCAAAGTTTTCCCGGACACCTCTCTTGGCCGGAGAACAAAGAAAAAGTTTTTAGAGGAAAGTGAAAGAATGTAGACATGCGCAGTTAGCTTAAAGATAAGAACTTGGCAAGCTACGGTAAGTCTTAGAGTTCAAAAATAAGCGCTCATCTGGTAAATACAAAAATGCAGTGACAATGGCGAACCTATGGCATGCGTGCCACAGGTGGCATGAGGAGTCATATTGGTGGGCATGTGAGCATTGTCCTAGCTCAGCTCTGGCGTGCATGTGCACGCCGGCCAGCTGATTTTCGGGCCTTTTAGGCCCACTGGAATTCGGGAAACAGGTTGTTTCCGGCCTCCAGAGGGCCTTTGGGGGGGGTGAGGAAGACTGATTTTGCCCTCCCCAGGTTCTGAGAAAGTCTCTGGAGCCTGGGAGGGTGAAAAATGGGCCTACCGGGCCCACCATGCCATCACATGCCAAAAGCAGAGGGAGCTTGGGGGGTCACACACACATTCATTGGGGGGTGCATTGAATTATGGTGCGGGCACACTCATGCACAACCCCCCCCCCATGCTTTTGGCACGTGACAGCAAAAAGGTTAGCCATCACTGACCTATAACTTCTGGAGGCAAGTTGTTCCACTGATTAATTGTTCTAACTGTCAGGGAATTTCTCCTTAGTTCTAGGTTGGTTTTCTCCTTGATTAGTTTCCATCCATTGCTTCTTGTCCAGACCAGGAAAGCAATACCACAGGAAAACTAAAACAATGTTTATTGCAATTGGCTCTAATCACACAATCTTGCAATTTTATTGTGCTGCACCTCCTCCAACCTTACACTTCAGTGAATTAGGGCGGTTTCTGTCTGACCTGCTTCCAAATGTTATTTCATAGCTCTGGACTTAAAGCAATGTTTCAGCCCTTTTTGCCTAGGTATCAGTTCCTGCATATTTCATCAAGCCTTTTTTTCTTTCTTTCTACAGGTTCCCACAGGCAATAAAGCAGCAAATTACTGAACATCCGAAATGTGATTATCTGTTGATTTGGGGCAGGAAATGAAATAAGAGACATCCAGTCTTTGGATAGATTTAATGCATTTTAAATGTAGCTTCACAGCTTGCCATGATAACAGAAAACATAACAGAAGCAGTGACATCACAATTCCTTCCACGCTTGCATCCCAATAATCAGAAGCGGGAACATGAAGTGTGGTATTTGATTGGAACAATCAAATCACAGCACATTTCATCATTTCCCCCCTCTCGGACCTGTGGAGGCCCATGACCTTAAATTGCAAAATTTAAAAACCAAGATTGATACACACGTCAGAACAACATCTCTTGTAGTCTATGGAGATTCTCAGTCATCCAGTCATGGTTTTCCCAAAGGGAGCTTTTTTTCAAGAGGCAACTGGACTTTCTGGTTTTTCTTTGAAGACGTTTTACTTCACATTCAAGTAGTTCCTTCAGCTCTGAAGAACCCTTCACCATCCAGTCAGAGCTGAAGAAGCTTGTTGGATAAGAAGCGAAACGTCTTCAAAGAAAAAAACAGAAAGTTCCTCTTGCCTCTTGAAAAAAATAGGGACACATCTCTTGAAATTAACCTGCCCTTTTGCATGATATCATGACATTACCCAGGCTTGCTAATCCTGATCACTGAAAATAATCTCTCAGTCAAAAGGAAGGATGCTTCACTGCTCATCCTCTTTTCCATTTTTAAATGGAGATTCTGACTAAAGTTTTATAGCTCTCGTGTTGTTTTCTTTGTGTCTTGAGAACCTGTGCTTTATGCAACTTGCTAGACTTGAATATCTTTAGGGTATGTCAGCAAGAGCTTTGAAAGCTAATCCAGAATTCTACTTTCATATCAGTCCCACCAGCTGTTAACAAAAATGATAGAGATTGGATTTATGTTTAACCCTTTTTTATTATTGTCTGGTCCAACATCCCGGAAGGGAAAATTAGAAGAGCTTTATACTGTCATACTATATAAATATAAACATGCTACAGTATATAAGCACATTTATATCTGTGACAATATAGTATTGTACTATGGCAACACAGTATATTGTATTTATCCCCTTTTAGACATTTTAAATCATTCCGAGCACTCTTTTACACTGGAAAAGTGTGATATAAATTATCCTGAGTAGCAGCCAGTCAATGCTACGGGTATTTGTTCAAAAGAAAGTTCTCGTTCAATTCAGTGGGATTTATTCTGGGAAAATGAAACTGAGCCAAAAGGGCTGTGTAGTTCTTCAGATTCAAAGTAAAAAAAAAATGCTCTGAGATGTGCTTTTCTATGGATCACACTGAAGCTGTGGAAGGGAGTCACAGGATCCTGGAGAAATTTAAAGAGCTGCCAATTTAAAGAGCTAAAAACAGCCACAGAAGAATTCCTGTGTATTCCATACCACATTTTTGATATGGGCCTGAAATGGTGTCCAGTTCTAAGAACAACTTTCCCCAAACTGGTGTCTAGATATGCTGAGATTTCTGCTTGCAGATTTCTAGCCAGTGCCCAAAGTTGAGGAAGGCCAAAATAAAAAAGATTTCAGCAGAGAAGCATAATCCTATGCATGCTTGCTCAGAAGTAAATCCCACTGAGCTCAATTAGATTTCTTTCCAGCAAACACAGATAGGACTGTAGTCTAGTATCTTAATAATCAAACTGCTAACACACCATTTTTCAAATCAACATTGTGTTACCTTCCCCTTTAATTAAACTGATGTGCTCTGCTTTGTTGTCTCAAACAACAACAAAAAAATTCAGTTAGAGTTGTTTAACTTCTGCTTCCTGTGGTTTATATCCCTTTATATAAAATGTGCATATTTAATGTATTTGTACATAGCTGAAGTTCTGGGAACTCTGCCATTTCTGCACTTACAACAGCAGTTCAGCCAGCATGCCCTAGTTTCTTCTGTTATTTTACAGCTGCGTTTATTCTTGGTCCAAAAAAATATATGTAAGAAATGTAGAATTTCCACAGATATTGTTGACGTTTTTTTAAAAAAAAATAGATTGACAGTTTTAAATTGTCCTGGTTGAAGTGAATTTAAAACGGTTTCCAGTAAAACAAGGGACACTTTCCAGTGCTGGATAAAAAAAAAAAACAAGAACCGAAATTGTGAAGTTCTCTTTTCTTCTTCACATTTGCTCTGGCTGAAGTTATCAATTTGCTATCAGGGAGAGGAAAAGTCAGAAAGAAAAGAGGTTGGTTGCTTTTCCTTTGTCCAGCTAGGAAGCTATGTCTAGCTGACTTCAAAAGGTTAAATGGGATTAAATGGGGGTCAAAAGCCTGGGTGGGAAACCCACAGTCCATCCCATTTAGAGGAATCTAAATAGGGGTGGGCTTCAAAAATTTTAGCAAGGGATTCTCTGCCTGGTTGCTGGATGGGCATGGCCATGGTGGGCGTGGCCTAGTCGGCCTCCTGCACCATGATGGGGGGGTGTTTTTGCCCTCCCTGGGCTACAGAGGCTTTCCTCAAGCCTCTGGGAGGGCAAAAATGACCTTCCCCAAGCTCCAGAGATCCTCTGGAAAAAGGCCCATTTCCGCCCTTCCTGAACTTCCGGTAGGCCCGTTTTTCACCCTCCCTGGGCCTCTGCGCATGCCCTGCACTTACCTGCATCCCAAAACAGCCGCGTGGGGAATCTTGGGAGGGGAGGGGTGGGCGGGGCGGGCAGGGCCAGCCAGGAGTGGGATTTGGGGGTTCTCTGAACTGCACAAAATCTTAGGTAGATGTTCTCCCAAACCCCTGTGAACCCCCAGCAGCCCACCCCTGAATCTAAAAGTATCCCGCAAGAAGAGCATGGCAATTTATACTTTCACCAAGAATAGGGTTAGGGATTAACGGCACATAGATGTGCCCATGAACTCACCAGCCTGAAGAAGATTTTTGCACTTCTGACTGATTTTTGTCTTTCCGATACTGGCAGCTGCAAATGCCAACTGGCCATTGACCATTTAATAAGTATTTTTGAAAAAATTGGGACACCCTGATGGGTACTAGTGAAACTACTTTTGTGACCATATTTATTTTTGGGTTAGGCCCAGACCAAAAGTGGGAAAATAGTCCCCAATGCTTTCTGAAAATACTATGTAATTACCTGGTCATTTTGCCCAAAATAGTTAGTGTAAGGGGCTTATTACTTTATTTAATTTACTTATTACTTTATTTATTTACTTATTATTACTTATTACTGCTTAGATATTAAGACATCCCTCTTCCTGCTTGTAAAATCCCACTGAAAGAATGACTGGAATTTAAGGCGGGTAGTTTGGGAATTCAGCAGTACTGTGCAAATCCTGAATTGGCCCAGTGCCACATGTGAAGGGTACCAAAACTAAAGTAATAAGCACACCAGTTGGGATTTGGGAAATGGAGATACAGCTTCTATCAATATATTTAAGCTGTGGGTTACAAAATTTTCGATATGGATTTGTTCCTCTCAACATTAAGTTTTCCTTTTATTTATTTATTTATTTCCACCAGAGGATGGTACATGTGTTCAAAATCAGCCACAGTGTTAACTGTCTTGGAGCAGTGATTTCTTTCCAGTGCCATTGTTTGATTGGTTCAGCTTGTGAAGCTGTGCTCTAATTCCCCCATTGAAAAATGTCTTTCTTCAGCCTCTTTATAACTTCTGAACTTCAGATCCTATAAGGGGCATGTTAGCTTTAGACTTGGCAGCTCTGCCTCCATGTCCCAGACAAATTCAGCAGGGGTGAATTTGACAAGTATTTCATTCATTTTCTCAGTCTCTTCAACACCAGACAAAGTCCAATCAGGGGGATTCTCTCTCCTTCTCTCTCCCCTCGTTGTCTTGTATGGATTGGGAGGGGTGGGAAGATTTTTGTTGCTAGAGAACGCTCCTTGTTTTCAAGACAGCAGAAATTAAGACAATCATGGATTGCTTTCAAACAGATGTTGAGGTTTGGGAATGAAGATGGTGGCAATTTGGAAGTGACTTCAAAATTCTGAATTTTAATCCATTGTCATTTCTGCACATTTAAGGTTTCTGTCTCTCTCTTACACACACACACACACACACACACACACACACACACACACACACACCTTGTTCTTCCCTACTAATACAACTTCTCTGCCACTTCAGATTTCTTCTTCCTGACCCCTGTCTTTACCATCAGTGGTTGGTAAATATTTGAGAAGGAACTGCAGATGGTGGGAGAAGCCAAAACATTTTCATATCAGGTTCAAATGTTTACCAATGTTATTTTTCAATCTTCATTGGCAGCTGGCTGGTTATTTTTGTTGACTTGTTGCCATGGCTGGTTGATTTTAAAATTGGTGTCTATTCCTGGTGAGATATGCAATGCTTGCTTCAGAGTTATTTTGAGAGAAGGGCCTTGTACTCAAATTAATAAGAGGAATGTCATAAGATTGTTTACATGATTTGAAGTCTTGGAGGAGGAAAAGTGGGCTGTATAGCTAACATATTAAAGATGAATGAAAAGAAATAAAAGCAACTATGAAAAAAAAAGCAATGTCATCTTTTAATTAAAAGAATAACGATTTAAAATAACAATCTCCCCCAATTATAGGTAGTCCTTGACTTACAACTACTACTGGGAGCAAAATTTCCATTATTAAGCAAAGTGGTCCTTGAGTGAATCGTGTCCGATTTTATGACCTTTTTGCCACAGCTGTTAAGCAAATCACTGCAAATGTTAAGTGATTCAGTCTCCCTCCATTGACTTTGCTTCTCAGAAGCCATCTGGGAAGGTCCAAATGATGATTATATGACCCTAGGACATTGCCACCATATTAAATACATGCCAGTTGCCAAACACACAAATTCTGATCTTGTGACTGTGGGGATCTGCAACAGTTGTAAGTGAAGTACCAGTTGTAAGTCACTTTTTTCCAGTGCCATTGTAACTTTGAATGGTTGTTAAATGAATGGTTGTAAGTCAAGGACTACTCTGTATAGCAACGCAGTATTGGAAATTGAACTACAAAATGTTATCTCAGCAGCCGCGTTAAAGGCAGGCAAACATTTGGAAATGGGACTTGCATTCCTTTACAAACAATATTACAGCCTCCAGGAGTCACAGGGGAAGAACAGTGATGTGGCGACATTGCTTGAGCGAAATATGGACAGCGCTGTGGTCATTTGTCCCTCCTAGAGGGAAGGGAGATTTAATCAAGCTAAAATATGTAATGTTTATCAGAAACATTTTTCTTAGATCAGGTTTGGAAATTCATATATTTCCATGGACTGCAATGCCTTCATAATACCTCCAAACATGGAATGCGACAACTTACCACAGGCAACTTGCTGTGGCCATCTCACCATGGCCAACTTATTATGGCCAACTCTCCATAGCTAAGATGCTTTGGCCAACTTACCATGGCCAACTCTCCCATGGCCAACTCGCTGTGGCCATCTCACCATGGCCACCTCACCATGGCCACTTTGCCATGGCCAACTCTCCATGGCCAACATGCTGTGGCCACCTCCCCATGGCCAACTCTCCATGGCCAACTCATCATGGCCAACTCACTGTGGGACAACTTGCTGCAGGACAATTTATCAATCCAATTTAATTATTTAAAATAAATAATTTTTAAAATAAAAAAATAAAAAAATTGTTTTAAGTGTTGTCATTCAGATTTCGTTTTGTCCCTCCTTCTGCATCTTTTCTATTCCACCATTTCTTTGCTATCAATGTAACTCTTATCCTGCAGTGAATTGTCCCGACGTGAGTTGGCTGCGGCAAGTTGTCCCATGGCACCTTAGCCATAGCAAGTTGGCTATAGTGAATTGGCTGCAGTGCATTATCATAGACCCCTCCAAATATATCAGTGGAAAAGACTGATTCCCCTTCCTTCCTCCCCAAAACTCTTCCATTCAGGTCAATGTCAGGTCAGAAAACGAGAGATTGCACCAAGGCACTTAATGACAGGTGAGATGGCAGGTGGGCCTTAAAGACCAAAGAGCCAGAGGGCTCCATATGTTCCAGACACAATGTTTATAATCTCCAATATCAGCTCTCTAAGTAACAATACATATGTTTATTCAAGATAGGTTCGTCCTCCAATTTTGCATCAGTGTAACTGATGTGCTTCCATATATGTAACAGATATAATGTTCATGTAATAGAAAAAGGCAGCTGATAGAAACCTTCCTCGTGTAAGATGGCCAGGAGCAAAGTTAATTTAATTGTGGCTATAACATTCAGCACTACTGCTATATTAAGATGCCTGAGTGTTCTTTCAACATTTCGCTAATGAGATTCTCCAAATTAAGAAGGTTTATTTACAGGAACAAGATATTATGCACTGTGATATTATTTTCCTTTAACATCTGCTGTTGCAATTTTCTACATTTGGCCATTTAGTTTAGCTCAAGTTTGGGGGTAGAGATCATTGCATGGATCCCCATTTTAAAAAGTGTGAAATCCAATGTGGATCAGAGGGCTATAAACTTGTCCCCATCCTTATGTTATACTTCTGCATGATCTAGATATCATGCTATAGCTTCTTTCCAAAACATATATCAAAAATATCTCAGAAACCACCAACAGACTATTACAACCACATGAAATCAGCACAGCACCCAAGCCAACTAAAGCCCTTCAAAACATCCTTAAAAAATCCAGAAGGTTCAGCAGCCACAGAAGAAGAAAAAAGAAGAGGCAACTACAACGTACAGGGTAATGACTGCAACAGCGACTGCACAGGAGAAATAGGCAGAAGTCTGGCAGAATGCATCCATGAACATCAATTAGCAACCAGAAGACATGATGAGATCTCTTTAATTTCACAACATATGGACAGACTTAACCAGACTTAACAACTGAGAAATTGTGACCATTGTGACCATCCTAGATCAAGCCAAGTCCAAAAATGCTAAATAATTTCTAGAAGCTTGGCACTCTGACAAATTAGCCATCAATAGACACATAAATGATATCTACGTATTGTGCAGAACAAACAAACCAAAAAGGAAACAAAAAACCCAAAACATCTCCCCACTAGCAATCAATACCCGGATGATTGAGTTTGAGTTTGAGTTTATTTAGTTTTATATACCGCCCTATTCCCAAAAGACTCATAGACTAACTCCAAGATTAATATTAGACCAACAATCAAGAAGAGCCTTGATAGTACAGTGGTCTACGCACCCTGTTATTAACATAGCTGCCTGCAATTTCTGCTGGTTCGAATCTCTCCAAGGCTCAAGGTTGACTCAGCCTTCCATCCTTTCTAAGGTAGGTGAAATGAGGACCCAGTTTGTGGGGACAATAAGCTGACTTTGTATAAAATATACAAAAGTATGAAAGCTATTGCTTAACACTTTGTAAGCCGCCCTGAGTCTCCGGAGAAGGGCAACATATAAATCAAATTAAAAAGAAGAAGAAGAAGTGAACAACGCCGCAATTAAGGAACTGCCAAACAGCTAACAGTAAACAGCCAAAGGACCTCCAAATCCATTTCCACCAACATCAATAGAGCAAATACTAGAATATTAATTGAGAGCACCTATCCTACTAGCACTGATGATGTTACCTAGTTTGGGTAATGAAATGCATGCAAGAAAGCAACCAAACTCACCAAGGACCTCTCAAGAATCCTTATGTTGGCTAGAGTAGCAGATTTCTTTCCAAACTAGGTAGCAGTTTCCAAATATTCAGATTTACAATAGTGACAACTAAGAAAGATATACTGATGAAGGCAAAAAAACTTGCAGAAACCCTGAAGAACAAATCCTATGAAGAAGTCTGAAGGTGGTGACTCCACTCATTCTGAAAAAAATAGCATCTAAGTAGTATATGATAACCACTTTCAAATATTACTACAGAGTGCTTTTCTTCAAGCTGTTACCTTCAGATGAAAGGGAATATACTTTCAAGAATTCTAAACCAACTCCTCAAAATTTTAGGAGTTATTGTCCCAGAACTCTGGAGAGCTTCAAACTGGAGAAAGTTGTTTCAAAAACAACATCAACAACTAGAAAAGTTTCAAATGTAAAGAAAATGAGTTTTGACTAAATGTTCAGCAGAGAAACATCCCGCTGTGTAGATAGTTTAGGAGAGAAACAAACACCCCAAATGTAACAGATTCTCTTCATAATTGGTCTTAAGTAAAAATTACACATAAAGTGTTGATATTGTGTCTTGTAGAAGTAAAGCGTTTACTCATTTGGCTTCAGCAATAGGACCACATTCAACTCCTCTCACTCCATACTTGTGGCACCCAAAAAACCTCTCCCTTCAAAATACCACCAAACTTCACTGGTGTATTGCTGATTTTCAGTGACATGGTTTTATATTGGTCTCTTTTTAAGTGGTAGCTTCCTGTTAATCTTAACTGAACCTAAATAACCCAAGCAGGGTAGACCAGATTATTATTTAGAAAATCTCAGGGTCGTAGGGTAGACTGGGAAGTTGAAAACCACATCCTAGAGTAAAACAATAGCAACCTATTTCCATGTTGTGGCCAAAAAAATAACAAGGATGTGTACAACTAGTTTTTGAGAATAAGGGAGATGGCTTTGGTAAAGATTTTCAGGCTCCATACCCTAGTCAAAAGGGACTAAAGCTTTTTAAAGTACAGAATGTGTGGATAATGTTCAGGAGTGGATCAGTAGAGATCTCCTTATAAAAAGGGGAGGAGGTACAGCAGAATCAGACTTGCAAGTTTACTTCATTATAGCCAAATGTCAATAAAAGTTGCAATGTATGGTTGTGAATGTTGGACCATAAGGAAGCCTGAGCATCAAAGAATTGAGGCCTTTGAACTATGGTGCTGGAGAAGACTCCTTCTAGTCCTTGGACTGCAAGGCAATCAAACCGGTCAGTCCTAGAGGAGATCAACCTGACTGCTCTTTAGAAGGCCAGATCCTGAAGATGAAACTCAAATGCTTTGGCCACCTAATGAGAAGGAAGGACTCACTGGAGAAGAGCCTGATGCTGGGAACGATTGAGTGCAAACGAAGAATGGGACGGCAGAGAATGAGGTGGCTGGATGGAGTCACTGAAGCAGTCGGCGTGAGCTGAGATGGTCTCCAGCGGATGGACAGGAAGGCCTGGAGGAAAGTTGTCCATGGGGTTGCAATGGGTCGGACACAACTTCACAACTAACAACAACAATAACAACAATAAAAGTAGTTTTTGCCCTCCCATGGAGCTGATTTCCTGGTCAGATCAATCTAGTTGGGCTGATAGTACTCATCAGGAGTTGCATTTGAGTTGAGAAAGTCTTCACCTAAACTGGTGCATTAGACCTCTGCAGGATTAATACATTTCTTATCGACTGAATGAGCCTTCTCCTGCCTTCTCCAAAATTGTCCCAAAATTTCAAACCTGCCCTCTCTTGAAACATAACCACACACCTAGCCACAGTCTTACACTCCCATGTGTTAATGCACACTCCTAAGAAAAGAGTGGGGGGAAAGTCCACTCTTGAGTTTGGAAACTGGCCTAGATTGCAGCTACAATTGTGGGAAAGCACCCTGATTCCTTCAGAGTAGGATTCCCAATCAGATTTTCCCTCCTAAACAACACCTATTAAAACTCTGCAGTTATTAATTGCCTGTTGAGGTGGTATCATAATATATCTAACTCCTTCACAACCCCTTCTCTATTGAAATAATAAGGATGGCTCACTTGTACAAAGCCTTATTTACTATAGAACACCCACGTTACTTTATTTCAAAGTAACAATGGGGCACTGAAATCAGAGCACTGCAAAATGCACAGAAATATCATTATACACAAGACTAAAATCTCATTCCATAATTGGAACATAGTAAAATATGCTTTTAATATATGGTGCTGGAGAAGACTCCTGCAAGTCCCTTGGATTGCAAGGCGATCAAACCGGTCAGTCCTAGAAGAGATCAACCCTGACTGCTCTTTAGAAGGCCAGATTGAGAAAGATTGAGGGCAAAAGAAGAAAGGGACAACAGAGAATGAGGTGGCTGGATGGAATCACTGAAGCAGTCGATGTAAGCTTAAATGGACTCCAGGAGATGGTAGAGGACAGGAAGGCCTGGAGGAACATTGTCCATGGGGTCGCGATGGGTCAGACACGACTTCACGACTAACAACAACAACAACAACAACAAAATATGCTTAAACTTAACATTATATGCAGAATTAATTATTTAACAAAGAGGGCCTCATTCTGAATGTATAGATATTTACCATAGATATACAGATTGTCCTCGACTTACAACAATTCATTTAATGACTAATCAAAGCTACAACAGCACTGAAAAAAGGGACTTATGACCATTTTTCACACTTACAACCGTTGCAACATCCTCATGGTCATGTGATCAAAATTCAAAAGCTTGACAACTGACTCATATTTATGATGGTTGCAGTGTTCCAGGGTCATGTGATCACCTTTTTGCGACATGGTGATCAATGAGGCAAGGAAGTAAAGGAAAGTCAATGGGAGCCAGATTCACTTAACAACCTTGTGACTAACTTAACACCTGCAGTGATTTATTTAACAACTGTGGCAAGAAAGGTCGTAAAATGGGACAAAACTCACTTAACAAATGTCTCACTTAGCAACAAAACTTTCAAGCTCAATTGTGATCATAAGTCGAGGAGTACCTGTACTGCTAAATGCAGTTATATATTAATAACTATTGTTATAGCACTAAATGAAGCTAAACATAAATGTTGCTCAACAAGCTACTTATTCTAAAGATACATTAATATTTCATATGCTTTGTTATTTTGCTAGCACTTTTTCAAATGTGGGAAATGTATAAAATTACTAAAAGATCTTCAGAAAAATACCTATATACGCTTTCTGGTACTTTATACACTCAAGATGCACACACCTGTAAGAGCTGAAGGCAACACTTGAGTCCCAAATCATGTTGGCGGAAGCTCACATCAAAAGAAAATGAAGTTGGCAGGACATTTGATAGACACTAATAGAAGTAAATGAGCTTCAGACCATATTATTATTTAATATTTTTTCCATCCTGTCACATTAAAGATTATTAGACTGAGTCATGTTTTAGAGAAGCTCTGAGGCACCTCTCAAAGTTTCCAAGCGGTATCTGTGCTTTTAGTGCTCAGACTGTTCAAACCTTTTGGACACACTTATCTACACTGATATGCATAGACTTGCACTGAACACTTTTTCAACCCAACTCTCCATACAAAGAGCTATTAATCGTTTTCGTACCTGAGTTCATTTTCTACTTGGAAGCCTTTTCTTCTTGCTAGATCCATCAGGAAGGTTCTCCTGGTCATTCCCATTTTCCTCTCCACAATGAAAATGATGATGTCCCTAAATTCTATTTTGTAGCTGCTCAGAGGAACTGCAGTTTGCATTCTTTTCTGCCTTTTCCTCATGGGACTGAAGTTGGTAGTTTTGATCTTATTCATGACACAACATCTACTTTCCTTTGTTTGTTGAAACCTAGACTTCACTCAGGAAAAAATAAAGCTTGCAGTCAATTGGTCTGGCCAATCAAAAGCCTGCTTTTGAAGTTACCATCGAGTGATATCACTTGCTCCCTTCCCCCCACACCCAAAGTCACAAAAAGCAAGTTTTATACTGTAAAACTTCTTCCCCCCAACTATTTATCATTTTTTCAGAGCACTCCTGAATCAGACAACTGCGAGTACTTTCTAGAAAATCAGAAAAGACGGAATTACTGTCTTTTTATCTGTCCTATCTGAAAGAATAAAACTTATTTGCAGATGATTTTTGTAATAATAGTCCGATTTATCTAAGGAACTATAGCAGGTGAATGTCTTATATAAACAAAATAGCTGAAATAATAAACCAAGCTATACAGAAGCTACTTTAGCTAACTAGTCAAAATATTGTCCTCATTTTCAAGTACTAAGTACTGAGCAGGCTTTCAAAGACAGCTTCTTAGTACAATGTCAGTGAGATGGGAACTAAAGTCCTGAGCACAAAAATCCATATGGATTTATAATATTCCTGTTCAAATGCTTGTCCATACAAGATCACATGTAAAATTCTTTACTTCTCCACTGTAACCTTAATTTAAGATGGAAATCTAAAGAGGCAGGAGTGTGTGTGTGTGTATATACACACACACATAAACACATATGTGGAGGAAAGGGATGGCTAAGATGCTGAGCTTGTCAATCGAAAGGTCGGCAGTTCAGTGGTTCGAATCCCTAGTGCTGCGTAATGGGTTGAGCTCCCGTTACTTGTCCCAGCTTCTGCCAATCTAGCAGTTTGAAATCACGTAAAAAATGCAAGTAGAAAAATAGGGACCACCTTTGGTGGGAAGCTAACAGCATTCCCTGTGCCTTTGGCATTTAGTCATGCCGGCCACATGACCATGGAGACGTCTTCAGACAGCGCTGGCTCTTTGGCTTTGAAATAGAAATGAGCACACACACCCCCCAGAGTCGGGAACGACTAGCACATATGTGTGAGGGGAACCTTTACCTTTACTATATACACATACTGTAAATGCATATAACCTATATACCTATACTTATACCTATATATATACATACATACACACACATACGTATGTGTGTATGTACAAAATTTCTCAGTGAGAATGTTCTATCAATGCTTTATCAGTGATAGACCTTGCTCACCTAATCTCATAAAGAAATCTCTTTCAAGGGGAATATCAACAACTGGATGAAATATATGGTTCTCTTCCAAATGACTGAGGTAATTCTCTTGATCTAATTAGATTAATGCAGAGTTTTGCAAACTTTTCCTTCCTGGTGTATCATTACATGTCGTACAATTGGTCACAGTCAAACAACTGGCCATATTTTCTCCAAGATTACCTGATTTTAGAAAGTACCGTAGCTATTTAAAGTTGTGATTTAGTACAAGATTATTCAGAAGATTGTGGAAATTTCCAGAGATTTCAGCCATTTAATCTGCACAAGAGAGGCTGTAGATAATAATTTCATAAAAGTTGCAGCATCTGGGGTTGCTAGACTATGCATCACCCCAGGAGTATAAATCCAGAAGACTGCCTAGAAAGTGAAAACCCTTTCTGTGAATTTTTGACAAAGTCATACAATTCCCTTTCTATTCTTCAACTTAAATTCTGGAACACATTTTGAGGAAAATGGATTTTCTATTGTGATACTTATATATCTGTGATAACTCCTTTCTATGAGAGCCAGCTAGATGTTCTGGTTAAGGCATCGGGCTAGAAAGCAGGACACCATGAATTCTGGGCCTAAAGCCAGCTGGGTGACCTTGGGCCAGTCACTCTCTCTTAGTCCTGGGAAGGAAGGACCCATTGGCAAACCACTTCCAAAATCTTGCCAAAAAACTGCAGACTGTCCTGAAGACACTAAAAAAAGAATCCTTTCTTCACACTTAGTATCACGGCTTCTAGATGCCACTAATTAATTCAAAAATAATGGTAGAAAGCTCAGCAATCTGAAACGATTGCTGTGTCAGACTTGCCTCAGCTTGAACTTCTAAGTAAAAAATTATCGTTAACTCCATTTGTTGAGAAAGGTATAGTTTACTAGAAGTCAAGTGAATTACAGTAATGCAAAGCCAGAACTGAAAATCGCGTGCCAAAATCCCCAAGTCTAACTTTCCCTTCCGTTAGGTACCTCCCATTGCTGGCACCCCTCGTGTCCAATCAAATTCAAAGAAGATGTTTTTAAAACAGTCACTTCAAGTGTGGGTTGGTACACAGCTGCGTTCTAGTCCCATCCAAATGATCTTGAGGTCTGTCTATGGAGATTCTCAGTCATCCCGATATAGCCAGCTGACGCCATCGCTGGCTATTGGGGGCGAATCACTCACCCCCATGGAGAGGGCTCGTAACTTGGGCGTCCTCCTGGACGCACGGCTGTCTTTAGAAGACCATTTGACGGCCGTGGCCAGGGGGGCTTTTTATCAGGTTTGCCTGATACGCCAGTTGCGTCCCTTTCTAGATCGGGACTCTCTACGCACAGTCACTCAGGCACTAGTCACTTCCCGCCTGGACTACTGCAACGCTCTCTACATGGGGCTCCCCCTGGGGTGCACCCGGAGGCTCCAGCTGGTCCAGAACGTGGCCGCGTGGGGGATTACGGGGGCGACGAGTCGCTCCCATGTGACACCTCTCCTGCGCGAGCTGCACTGGCTCCCGGTGGTCTTCCGGGTGCGCTTCAAGGTGTTGGTGACCACCTTTAAAGTGCTCCATGGCTTAGGGCCGGGATACTTACGAGACCGCCTTCTGCCACCAATATCCTCCCACCGGCCAGTACGCTCACACAGAGTGGGCCTCCTCAGGGGCCGTCCGCCAGACAATGTCGGCTGGCGACCCCCAGGGGGAGAGCCTTCTCTGTGACGGCACCCACCCTCTGGAACAACCTTCCCCCAGAGTTACGTACAATAACAGACCTCCGGATTTTTCGTCGGGCCCTGAAAACCTATTTATTTCAACTAGCTGGGCTGGCTTGAGTTAAATTTTAAATTGTTTTTAAATTGGGTTGTTTTAATTTACAGCCAAAATATTTAATTATTTTAATACTGTTTTTAAATTTTGTATGCTCTGTTTTTACTTTGGCTGTGCACCGCCCTGAGTCCTATTTGGAGAAGGGCAGTATAGAAATTTAATTAATAAATAATAAAAATCCAGATCTTGGTTGTCCCAAAGATGCTTTTTGTCAAGAGGCAACTGGATTTCTGGTTTTTCTTTTAAGACGTTTCGCTTCTCATCCAAGAAGCTTCTTTAGCTCTCAGAGCTGTGTGTTAAGAAGTCAAAGAAAAAGTTGTATTAGAAAGTTTTGATTTTAAAAAAGTGTTTTAAAAAAGTTTAGTACTTTAAAGAAAAAAGAGAGAGAGAGAGAAAAGAGGGATTTTTTTCCCTTTTTTTTCAGTAAGGTCAAAGAACTTGAAAAAATACAATGAATCCTGTAAATAAAAATGGTGACAGTTCACAAAGGTTATTAGGTGCAGATAGAAATACATACTATTTCCATAGCAAGGAAGATAAAGCAGGAAAGGTTAAATTGATTATTTTATTCAAAGAGGAAAATATGTTTTCATTTGAATATCATTTCTGGATCTTGTGCTTGTGATGGAAATAAGAATGAAACGTTGACTTTGGTTTTGTTGATCAGAAAGATTTGTTGTTATAGCAATGGCTAGTTATGTATTAATGTGTAAAAGCAAAAAGCTGAGGTTGGAGTGTTTTATCTTATAGCATGCTAAGAAGAGTCGCAAGTCAATGCCTTTTTTTCTTTTCTTTCTCTCTTTCCCCTTGTATCTCACACTCCCTTTTCCCCACTCCTTTTTTTCCCCTTAATTTCCCATTATTTCTTCTCTTCTTTATATTTTATATAATAAAACTAGTTGAACTGCAAAATATTACCTCCTCATTGACACTTACAAAGAGCGCAGTACCAGTCAGACACTGGCTGGCAAGATTCCAGCTTTGAGTAGCGCTTCAGAGCTTCCTGTTATCTGAGTCATAGTACCATGTGCAATATCTCATTCTTCATTACCCATGATTAGAGATATAAAACCACATTGTGACCACAGAACTGTTTGCAGTGAAATGTATGTCATAGACTTCCTTCAGATCCTCATCAGTGGATTTCCTTGAAAAACATGCGCAGCAGTACCAAAGTGAGGGAGATGAAAACTTTGTTTTCAAAGACGCCTCTGTGCTATGGGGACCTATAAGCCTTCTATGGCAGTTTGGGGATCTGGATAATGATTATTAAGAAGCAGTTTTGGTTGAATTGTGTCTACTGAGGCTTCATACAATAAACAGTAAGGCACCGTTTATCCTAGATTAGATTATGGTCTAACTGTTCATTGTGTGGATTAACAATTTTATGCCCTCCACTTATTTTAGTCCGTAGCTCCCACGGTCCTCTGTTATTGGTCATGTTGTCTGGATCTCCAAAGTACAAGTAATCCTCAATGTTTGACCATAATTGAACCCAACATTTCTGTTGTTAAGCGAGACATTTGTTAAGTGAGTTTTGCCCCATTTTACGATCTTTCTTACCATAGTTGTTCAGTGAATCACTGCATTTATTCAGTTAGTAACACAGTTTTTAAGTGACTTTGGCTTTTCCCCATTGACTTTGCTTGTCAGAAGGTTGCAAAAGGTGATCAGACGACCCTGGGACACTGCAAGTGTCATAAATATGAACTAGTTGCCAAGCATCCAAATTTTGATCATATGACCACAGGGATGCGGCAACAATCATAAGAGTAAAAAACAATCATGTCATTTTTTTCAGTACCATTGTAACTTTAAATGGTCACTAAGCAAACAGTTGTAAATTGAGGACTACTTGTATCTGGAAATTTAGCAGGTTGCTTGTCTCTAGTGAATTATAAGGAATTACAGATTTCTCCATGGTTGAACATGGTGTGGGAAGAAATATCCATCTGGTTCAGTTCCAAGCCAGAAAAAAAGATACTGGAAACATGCTTGGAAAGATGGTTTAATGATGAAGCAGAACCACCAGCAGTCCTGGGTTCTGGGTAGCTGACCATGTGGGATTGAGAATGAGAGGTTTTTATACCTTCTCTTGGGTTTTGCACTTGAGCTTCCTGTTCCTGTGCAAGAATATGTATTCTATTGGCTGTGGTAGGGGTTATGTAGGGGTCATAGCCGGCTCTATAGGTTGTCTGAGCTCCCAGGTTTTTGGTTGAAGTTTGCAGGGGGTAATGTAATGAAGGGGTGTTGGGCAATTCCTATTGTGGCTGAGAGCTAATCCTACCTTTGTTCAGACCTTGCTGCAGGGAATTTTTGCCTATGAATAGAGCAACCTAGATACTTGGCTTCTTTCAATAAGTTCTTTATCTCTTAAGTGCTGACATCTGCTGAGGGCCATTAAGAAATGTGGAGGCTACTTTCTCCTTCTAAAAAACATGTTTCTCAATTTCTCATCCAGGGAAATATAATGTTCTGCCTTTTATACACTTTAGAGTCATAAAGGACTCTTGGTGGCAACATTCTTTTTCTAGCATATCATATCAAGTGGTTCATCTAGAAATGGGAAGGAGATGAAACGGCATTGAAAAAACACAACTAATTCATAAACAGCTCAAGAGGCCATGAAAAACCCAGGGGCTCGTGCAGGGTTTGGCATCTACTGACATCAGCTGTTAGATCCATGTGTCAATTTATTTATTTCTCTTTATTTTAGCATCCAAGTTATGCAACATTTAATCTGCCTGAACTAAAATGAAGAAATGGCTAAAAAGTACCTAGTTTTTTTTCCTGAGATTCTTTTTTTTTAAAAAAAAATAGCTTTTTGCTATTTCTCTGCACATCTTCACTGTCATGTCTGCAGCCCTTCTGTTATTTGTTTCTCCTGTGAGACTTGCTAGTGGCTTGAGAATCGTTTGTAGGGTTATTTATTTATTTATTCGTTCAATCGTTCGCTATGAGCATTCCATCTGTCACTAACGCCAGTTAGTGAAAAGTTTAGAATATGTTTGAAAGTATCTTGCCGCCACCACCAGTTCTTTGAAGGATTTTTTAACAAGATCTCACAGTGGGGCAGATTGGGAATGAAAATAGAGCTCATGAGCATTTCTGCCTTTAAAAAAAAATAGCACAGAGTCGGATATCTGCAAAGATATAGCACCTAGCTGGAAAGACTGATGGATAAGATGCATTCTAAAGTTGTTTTTTAAGTTTCTGTTTCTTTTGTTTTCTTTGTGTTAATTTCCTATCACTTCAGGCATCTGTTCTGATTACCACCAGGGAATCATTCTGCATTCATTACAGCTTGCAACTTCTGTTCATAATCCAACTCGGTCTGAGTAAAGTGTTAATTAGTTGTACTTGCTGTCACTGTTAAATTGGCAACCCCAGGCATCTACAAAATACAACTGTGGTATCAGGCTCTGAAGATACGGATTATACTCGCTACACACAAAGGATCTGCTTGACTTATAGAGGTAGTGGGCCTTGAGCTGCATCAGCACTGCCTTTGAAAGGCTCAAACCATATCTATCTATTTCTGGAGACAATGTCTCACAGCATTTTCTAGTATAAATGATGATAAAGTGTGCACTGAGGTTTAATTCAAGCACTACACCATTAAAGAAACAGTGTGATGCTCTCCTACTTTAAAATGATGATGACCTCTGAAGTGAGCTAGCAGTAGAGCTGGATAATTGTGCCAGTGAAATTCAACAGTTTTGGATTAAAGCAGGAGTGCGCAACTTTTTGGGGGAGGGAAAGGAGAGGGGGGATTAAGGCTGGTTTTGACTTTTGAATGGCCTCACAGAAGGGATATAAAATGAAAAATAGTGAGCGGAGCTTGGACAACAATTAAACTTAAATTTATTTTGCTTCCACTACACTTTGCAGAATTAAATAAAAAAATGGTATGATTACTCTCCAGCCATCTATGTAATCATTTTCCCCCATTTTAATGCATTAAAGATTATAATTTGTTAACAGTGTCTGGAGGTCTCTGGAATTCAGGTTTTCAAAGGCCTGTTTCAAAAATAACATGTTCCAAAAATAGTTCCTCCTCTTTGATAATGTCAAGGCTCAGATCAACTGACAGTTTGTAAATTAATAACTTAGAACTGAAAACAAATTGATCCCTTAACCAATGAAGGAATGGGATATAGTAGATGTAAACCAGTTCCCAGTAAGACCCAGGTATCTAACCCCCTGAGGTGATATTCTCTCCCATCCACCTGACTTTTTGTAAGAGCTCACAGTTCAATATTTCATTAGGAATCATACTTCTGGTTGAATTCTGTTGATTTCACCCATTTCCAGTTCTACACTTCTTCCTAATACATAAAATGTTGCTCAGCATCCAAACAGGACAGGTACAGACTTCAACAAATAGTTAGGACTGCAGAAAAAACAATTGCAGACAGCCTCCCTTCCATTGAGGATCTGTATAATGCACAAACCAGAAAGAGGCTGAGAAAATATCTACAGACCAGTGGTGGGTTCTTTCCAGTTCGGCCCGGTTCCACCGAGCCGGTAGCGGTGACGATATGATGTCACCAAACCGGTTCTGGCCCCCCACCCCTCCTCCCTCCCATCCCCCGTGTTATTCTTACCTTTTATTTGGCCCCACCCTCAATCTATTGCTGCCTCCTGAGTCCCAGCTGATGGCTAGAGGAAAAAAAACTGTTTAAACTCTTGCTGCAGGGCTCCAAAGGGCCGTCCTACAGCTGATCAGTGTTAAAAGAAAACAAATGACTAGACCGATGCCTCCAAAAATACATGAGTAGATCAGTGCCTGCAAAAATAAATGGGTAGATCGGTACAGCTCTGCAAGCAATTAAAAGCCTGGTAGACCAGTACCTCTGCTAAATCCTAAATAATTGTCACATGACCATCAAGCCACACCGACAAAATAAGCCACACCCACCCCTGCTACAGGCCCGTGACATCCTGGACATAAACTGTTTCGTCTTCTCCCCTCAGGACCCTGCTATAGGGAATGACACACCAAAACAATTAGACACAAATATAGTTTCTTTCCCGGTGCTATCACTCTGCTAAACGTCTAACTCCCACAACACTGTATTATGCCTAAAGATACAGTAGAATAGAATAGAATAGAATAGAATAGAATAGAATAGAATAGAATAGAATAGAATAGAATAGAATAGAATAGAATAGAATTTTTTTATTCTATTCTATGCTTGTATTCATAAGGATACAAGCAACAGACTTCCAGTTCGCCAGACTTCGCCAGTTGCAGCCCTTTCTGGATCACGATGCCTTGTGCACAGTCACTCATGCCCTTGTCACCTCAGGACTGGACTACTGTAATGCTCTCTACATGGGGCTCCCCTTGAAAAGCACCTGGACGTTCTAACTGGTCCAGAATGCGGCCGCGCAGGTGGTTATGGGCGCAATTCGTTGTGCCCATGTGACACCCCTCCTGCGCGAGCTGCACTAGCTCCCAGTGGTCTTCCGGGTGCGATTCAAGTGTTGGTTACCACCTTTAAAGCGCTCCATGGCATTGGACCTGGGTACCTTCAAGACCGTCTTCTGCCACCAGTAGCCTCCCACCGGCCAGTCTGGTCCCACAGAAAGGGTCTCCTCAGGGTGCCATCGGCCAAATTATGTTGGCTGGCAACACCCAGGGGGAGGGCCTTCTCTGTGGGAGCCCCTGCCCTTTGGAATGAACTGCCCCCAGAAATGCGTAAGATCTCCGATCTCCGTGTATTTCGCTGTGCCCTCAAAACCTTGTTGTTCCACCAGGCCAGGCTATCAATGTAAGATTTTAATTGGTTTTAAAAATGGGATTTTAAATTTGGGGGTTTTATAATTATTTAGCCAATTATTTAATAATTTTAATTATTTTTAAATTTTGTCTGTCTTTGTGCTTTTAATCAGGCTGTACACCGCCCTGAGTCCTTTGGGAAAAGGGCGGTATAGAAATAAAATTAATAAATAAATAATAAATAAATAAAGTTACAGTCATGCAGTCATAAGTGGAAGGAGTTGGGTGATGGGAACGATGAGAAGATTAATAGTAGTGCAGACTTAGTAAATAGTTTGACAGTGTTGAGGGAATTATTTGTTTAGAAGAGTGATGGCGTTTGGGGAAAAAACTGTCCTTGTGTCTAGTTGTTCAGGTGTGCAATGTTCTATAGCATTGTTTTGAGGGTAGGAGTTGAAACAGTTTATGTCCCGGATGCGAGGGGTCTGTAAATATTTTCACAGCCCTCTTTTTGACTCGTGCAGTATACAGGTCCTCAATGGAAGGCAGGTTGGTAGCAATTGTTTTTTCTGCAGTTCTAATTATCCTCTAAAGTCTGTGTCTGTCTTGTTGGGTTGCAGAACCAGACCAGACAGTTATAGAGGTGCAGATGACAGACTCAATAATTCCTCTGTAGAACTGGATCAGCAGCTCCTTGGGCAGTTTGAGCTTTCTGAGTTGGCTCAGAAAGAACATTCTTTATTATGCTTTTTTGATGACGTTTTTGATGTTAGCTGTCCATTTTAGATCTTGCGGTATGGTAGAACCTAGAAATTTGAATGTCTCTACTGTTGATACTGTGTTGTCTAGTATTGTAAGAGGTGGCAGCATGTAAGGGTTTCTCCTAAAGTCTACCACCATTTCTACAGTTTTGAGTGTGTTCAGTTCCAGATTGTTCCAGTCACACCATGAAGTTAGTTGTTCAACCTCCCGTCTGTATGGGGATTCATCATTGTCTCGAATGAGACCAATCACTGTTGTGTCATCTGCAAATTTCAATAGTTTAACAGATGAATCATTAGAGATCCAGTCATTGGTATACAGAGAGAAGAGAAGTGGGGAGAGCACACAGTCTCGGGGGACCCCTGTGCTAATTGTACAGGTATCTGATGTGATTCTGCTTAGCTTCACCTGCTGCTTCCTGTTTGTTAGGAAGCTTATGATCCACTTACAAGTGTATTCAAGTACCTGTAGCTGGTTTAGCTTAGTTAGAAGAGTGTCTGGAATGATGGTATTGAATGCTGAACTAAAGTCTACAAAGAGGACCCTTGCGTAGGTCTTTGGAGATTCAAGATGTTGTAGGATGTAGTGCAGAGCCATATTAATAGCATCATCTGTTGATCTATTTGCTCGGTATGCAAATTGCAAGGGGTCTAACAGCAGATCCTTGATGGTTTTCAAATGGAAAACAGCACTAGCCTTTCAAAGGTTTTCATGACTACAGATGTTAGAGCAACTGCTCTATAGTCATTCAGTTCCTTGATGGTGGGCTTCTTCGGCACTGGGATGATAGTAGAGCGTTTGAAGCAAGAAGGAACATAGCACATCTCTAGAGATTTATTGAAGATTTGGATGAGGATGGGGGCCAATTGGTCAGCATAGACTTTTAAACAAGAAGGAGTTATCTTGTCTGGTCCTGGAGCTTTTTCTGGCTTTTGTCTGTGAAATAGGTCTTGCACTTCCTTTTCTGTGATCACTAGGGGTTGTGAACCCAATGGGATGGGGTCAGTTGCAGGAGGCTTGGCTGTTGTTGGTGTGTCTGAGATGGGGGTTGTGAAGATAGGTGACTGTAGTTTCCTTTCATACCCGCAGTAAAACATGTTCAGGTCATCTGCCAGTTGTTGATTTCCTTCAGCCTGGGAAGGAGGTTTGCTGTAGCCGGTGATATTTTTAAGAGTTTTCCACATGTTGCTGGTTCATTTGTTGAGAAGGGATTCTTTAGCTTTTCAGAGTAGCTTCTTTTTGTTGCTCTGATCTCCTTTGTTAATACATTTTTGGCCTGATTGTACAGTATTTAGCCATTTGGACACCCAATTGCTATTATCCTTGACACCTTCTCATCTTTCTCCTTTTCTTTCTCACCTCTCACCTTTCCTACTATCTTCTCCTATTGGTATATTATGGTTTATCAATTGTTGTTTGTATCTTATGACTTATCACCAGGGGTGGGCTTCAAAAATTTTAGCAAGGGGTTCTCTGCCGGTTGCTGGGTGGGCGTGGCCATGGTGGGGCATGACCTAGTAGGTCTCCTGCACTACGGGGGGGGAGGGTTGCCCTCCCTGGGCTACAAAGGCTTTGCTTGAGCCTCTGGGAGGGTGAAAATGGCCTCCCCAGGCTCCAGAGGCCTTCTGGAGGCTGGAAACAGGCCTGTTTCCGGCCTTCCCAAACTTCCAGTAGGCCTGCTTTTGGCCCTCCCCAAGCCTTCATGCACGCCCTACACTTACCTGCATCCAAAATGAGCTGCATGGGGACTCCTGGGAGGGGAGGGGAAGGGAATGGTGTGTGGGTCCAGCCAAGAGTGGAATTTGAGGGTTCTCCAAACTGCACAGAATCTTAGCTAGAGGTTCTTCCGAACTTCCAGCAGCCCACCCCTGCTTATTACTTTGTTGTTTGTATGTACACTGAGAACTTACGCACCAGAGACAAATTCCTTGTGTGTCCAATCACACTTGACCAATAAAGAATTCCATTCTAAATGAATAATGATAATGTTTAGAAACTATGTGACTAGATTTTAAACAGCATGGCTTGTTCCGAATTTCTGAAATCTGCATTCCAATTAATACTTTGAATTATTTAGTTCAGAGGCTCTCCTTTCTGTTATCTGAAACTTATTATTCCTTAGATTAGACAAGATGTAAGCGGCACCAAACAGTGATTGAATGATTACAAAGTATTATGTATAATTTGTGATAAAAAGAAACCCCTCATCACAATAACAGATGCAAATTAATGAGCTAAAAAATAAAAGACTGAAGAGAGTTAGAGAGACTTAATTATGATATATTATTTAAATGATAAGGAATAGCATTTTGATGTTATATAAGAGTCTTTAACATATAAATTTGGAATAGCAGTCAGTTTCTACAAAATATATCAGAGTGAAGCCATGCCCCCTTTTAAGTGCATTAATAGATACAAAGATATGGGAATTTTATTTTACTGCTGTAATGAGCATGTTGACTTTTTTACAGGTAGTCCTTGACTTATAACCATTTCGTTAGTGACCATTCAAAGTTGCAACAGCATTGGGAAAAGTGACGTGTGACCATTTTTCACACCTATGACCATTGCAGCATCCCCATGGTCATGTGATCAAAATTTGGATCCTTGGCAACTGGGTAGTTGCACTGTCCCGGGGTCATGTGATCATCTTTTATGAACTTCTGACAAGCAAAGTCCAGTGGGAAACAAAATTCACTTAACAACCCTGGCAAGAAAGGTTTCATTTAACAATTGCAGTGATTCACTTAACACCCTGTGGCAAGAAAGGTCATAAAATAGTGCAAAATTCACTTAGCTGTCTTGCTTAGCAACAGAAATGTCACTTCCCATCAGTGGTGGGTAGAACTGGTAGTAAAACCGGCGGGAGGCTCCGCCCATCAACCCCAATGTCATCAAAATGCTTCTGCGCATGCACAGAAGAGCGCACACACGCACAAGCAAAGCGCGTGGCCCCCTGCAAACCGGTAGTAAAGGTAAGAGGAACCCACCCGTAAGCTGTATAATGTGTCCTCGGGAACTTTGTAGAGCTCAATTGCTTCTTATAAGGTTAAAAAGGAAACCCACAGAGTAATTTGCTGCTGTATTATGTTTTCTATTTAATAACCTCCAATGGATCTATGAGACCCAGGCCAGAAGCATCCCTATAGTAGAAGGTTAAAAAAAAAAAGCCAACAGCTTTGAATGCATGCCTACAGCTGCCATCTTCATCATTTTGATCTCCAGGCCAATGCTGCTCTCTTTAATACAACTGAGGAAGGAAGTTTAAAACAGTCAAGCGTTTTAATGTAATTGTAGTCGTTTTGCCACTTTTGGGGTGGGAAATGTCTTTGAATGTTTAATCATTTATTTTAACTGATGTTTAAACAAATTGTTGGAGGGTGCCCAGGAACCATAAGGAGCCATAAAAGAGTGGGTAAAAAACGGTCTACCAAAAAGAAAACAAACAAATGCACAAAGAAATAAATATCAGAATCTGGTGCATGGGGAGCTTCTCATGTCTTCTGCGAATGGTTCAGCTAAATCAATTTATTCTGCCCTTTCATTATTAAGCAAAAGGTGTCAAGCTGTTGTTTATCACTCAGATGAACTCTAACGGATGGGTTTGCTCTGCATTCAGAAGAGATCGCAGGCACTGAAATGGTGAGGGTGGGAGAAAGAGGAACACGTGCCTTGGAGGGGACCGAGCAGGTGTTTAACCATAAGATGAGACATGAGAGTTTCCTCCTCCGGAGTGAAGGTTCAAAATCAATTAACTGTCTCTTTTATTCTGAAAACATGAATTGAACGGCCCACAAAAACTCCAGGAACACCAAAGGGAGAAACAAACTTCCCCCTGAGTTCTGAGAAAAACGACTGTTTAACTAATGCTGGCGCCTGTATTGTTATATTCTCAGGCATTTTATCTCTTTGTTTTAATGTGGAATTAATTGCTAAGCCAAAAAAAGGCATCGCATGCCATTAATGTGCCATTATGAAAGGGCGTTTAATTTTTCCAGCTGATTATTTTTAGATCCTTGGTCATTTTTGTCACAGCAACATGTGAATCCTCTAGTCTAGTGTGTGCGGTCCAGGCCTGTATACATTTAATCAAAAATTAAATCCAATTTATTTCGTCAGCGCTTACTCCCAAGAAAAAAAAGCCAAGAGTTAATAGTTTGGCAGACTCAACTATTTTTGAACCAAAGTGCACCAAACTAAAATGCAGTAATCAGAGCTGAGTTCAAAACTTTAACCTTGGAGACTGTGCACATACACAAATGCATTGTTTAGTTATTATTATTATTATTATTATTATTATTATTATTATTATTATTATTATTTTATTAGTCATATTTCTATGCCATCCACTCTCCGAGGACTCTGGGCGGCTTACACCAAAGACAGTATACTAAATAGCATATTGCCCCCAACAATCTGGATCCTCATTTTATCCACCTCGGAAGGATGGAAGCCTGAGTCAACCTTGAGCCGGTGAGATTTGATCCGCTGATCTGCTGAACTAGCAGTCAGCTGAAGTAGCTGCAGTACTGCACTCTAACCACTGCGCCACCTCGGCTCAGTTAGATTGTCATTCCTTAGTAAGTTACATAGTGGTATATGGCTCAGCAGATTTGATCAGAAGTATTCTCTTGAGGTCAAGAGGAATTCACAATTTGATTAACTGGACTTCCTATATTTATTCTGATATATCTAATCTAAAATGTATTGAATATATGTAGGGTATGTGGGATGCTAGGCTGGGCAGACACCAGTCAGGGCATAGAAAAACTCATAGAAGTAGTGGAAGATTGGAAGATGTGGAAAGACCATAGATTGCTAAGGGTTGGACACTGAATGGATAACATCATCATCATTAGTATGTATGGGTGTGTGGGTGATGTTGTGTTGGTGCTGACAACAGTTACATCCAGTAGTGAAATCCAAAAATTTTTACTACCAGTTCTGTGGGGGTGGCTTGGTGGGGGTGGCAGGGGAAGGATACTGCAAAATCTCCATTTCCATCCAACTCTGGGGCCAGCCAGAGGTGGTATGTGCCAGTTCTCCGAACAACTCAAAATTTCCACTACCGGTTCTCCAGAACCTGTCAGAACCTGCTGGATTTCACCCCTGCTTACATCCCCATGAACTGCACAGCAAAATAATGTGGCTACAAGACAATTGAAGCATCTACCAATTGCTCCATACAACTGTTCCCTGAAGTCAGAACCAGTGTCCCATCAGCACCACAAAACAATATTTATGTAGCCAGTTTTCACAATACTACCAGAGAAAGAGCCTTGGTGGCGCAGCAGACTAAAGCACTGTTAAGTAACATCAGCTGCCTGCAATTACTGCAAGTTCAAATCTCACTAGGCTCAAGGTTGATTCAGCCTTCCATCCTTTCAAGGTAGGTAAAACGAGGACCCGGTTTGTGGGGGCAATAAGCTGACTTTGTATAAAAAAGAACACCGCTTGGGGGGGGCGAAAGCCCTACTAAGCAGGTATATACAAAAGTATTTATTTATTTTTATTTGATTTGATTTCTATACCACCCTACTCCCGAAGGACTCAGGGCAGTGCACAGTATGAAGTATGAAGGCTATTGCGTAATGCATTGTAAGATGCCCTGCGTTTCCAGAAAAGGGCGGCATATAAATTGAACCAATCAATCAATCAATCAATCAATCAATAGGAGATGTGCTCCTGAAAGCTTCCTGCAAATTCAAACTGCATAGAATTTATCCCAAGCAAGTGAAGAAAACCACATTAAAAGAAAAAAGAAAAGAAAAAGTAAGATATTAAGGAGGAGGGGAGTGACCTCTTTTTAGATGAGAATGATAAAAAGAATTGCAAGACACTCTGCTGGATCTGATCACAAATTATATTACATAGCGAACTGCTTTGATGGAAAGTGACGACGAGATGGTACAGATACAAAGGTATTGACATCCCAGCCAAGAATAAGACTGAAATATATTTTATACTTAATATATTTATTTAGAAAATTAAAAACCCAAACTTTTCCTTGAAACATGAGATGAATGGTCACAGCCAAAGCCTAAAGGTGGCCAGATGGACAATTGCCATGACAAATGGAGAAGTCATCCCAGTAATAATGTGATCATTCCCAGTTTGCAGAGAACATCCCAAAAAATGACATGGGCCATGGAGAATATTCTCTGGTTTCTCTTCAGATCATTGAAATCTTTTGGCCTTTACTGAAATTACTTATAGTGTACCTAACAATCTTATTTGTTTTAATGAGTGTGGTTATCAGCCGAAACTGTTTTCAAATCATTCAGGTCTCCCCAAAGTCCTTGCTCTTTTATTATTTAGAAGCAATTTGGTTTGGTTATGTCTTACCACAAGATTTTTTTTTTATTGTATCATTACAGATATACTAATAATTCATCATTGTATTTTTCATTTGCTTTGCACTGAAATATCCTGGGACACACAAAGACAGCCTTTGAAAATCTTTGCTGATGCAGGCGGAAATTCAGTTTGTATCCTAAAAAGAGGCTTATCTTTATTTTCCAATGGTTATAAACCTGATTAGAAATGAACCTGTATTCCTCAGACCAAGAAATAAATATAATGGGTAGAATGCTATGGTGGGTTTCCATAGAGTTTGCAGATTTAGGAAGGAAAAGGGGTGCTTCTCTCCATCCATACACTATAATTTGTTCTAGAGGATGCCTGAAGCTACTGAAGTATATTTTGGAAGTATGGAGACATTTTGTGAAGGAGGAGGACAAAAGGCAGTCCAAGTGTATGAGCAGAAGTCCTTTTACAGTGAATAAAGATAAAGGTAAAGTTTTCCCTGTCAGTCATGTCCAACTCTAGGGCGTGGTACTCATCTTCATTTCTTGGCCAAGGGACCCTGCGTTGCCTGAAGACAATTTCCGTGGTCATGTGGTCATGTGGTCCATGGAATGCTGTTATCTTCCCATCAAAGTGGTACCTATTAATCTACTTGCATTTCCATGCTTTTGAATTGCTAGATGGACAGGAGTTAGGGTGAGTAACAGGAGCTCACCCCATTGTGCGAAACTTGATCTTAAACCGAGGTTGTCTGCTCTCCAGCTGACACAGTCAATATCTTTAACCACTGAGCAATGAATACCACCCATTAATACCACCACTGCATAAATTAAATTTTTAAACATAAGTTGTGAATGCTCCAACACTGGAAATTTTTAAGAAGATGTTGGGTAGCCATTTGTCTGAAGTGGTGTAGGGTTTCCTGCCTAAGCAGGGGGCTGAACTAGAAGACCTCCAAGGTCCCTTCCAATTCTGTTGTTCTATTCTACCCTAAATATTAACTTCCACATCATTTATAAATTCCATTAATGGTTATGCCAGTGAGATGTCACCCACTCAAATTCAACTAGAGAAACCTTTACTAGTTAAACCTTGCTCACAGCTCTCCTACAAATATATCAATAAATCCCTTTCATCCTATGTATCTACTTTATCCATTCTCTTCTCTTTCTTCTTTCTCTCAACCTTGCCAAGCTTAATCATTTTTTTCTCATCCATCATCAGCTACACATGACCCAAGAAGAGTCAGCCATCCTTTGATCCAAGATCAATCAACTGATTCTTATTTGTGGTCTCCAAATCCACAAGTGAAAAGCGTTTACCTTTTTTTCCCCTCTGTCTTTGCAGCATCCAACTTTCACTTTCATCCAACATACATTACAACAGGAAAAACCATTGCTTTCACTCTTCTGAAATGCCCTTACCTTGTCTAAATTTCTCATCGCTGTTCCTCTAGGATTAATCCCCCCTTTATCTCTCCAGTATACCATTCATCTTTGTATATTCTTAAGCCCAAGAAAACAAAATTATTTACCGCTTTCACTTCTTTGCCATCAGTGTACTTTTGCTAAATGCACAGATTAATATTAACTTCATTAAATATTAACTGAGATAGTTTAGTGTTCATGATTATGTTCATAAAGAGCTTGTCTAAGTCATTTTTGCCTAATGACATAATGCCAGCTGCATATTTCAAATAGTTAATTTATCTAATTTTTATTCTAATTGTCACTTGTACCAGTCTTGCCATTCTTACTATAAATTCATTGTATGTATTAAACATGCACAGGGATATTATGCATCCTTGTCTCACTCCCTTCCCTCTGTTTCTCCAGATTTAGTTCTTGCAGTAGCTTCTTGATCATTTGTAAAGATTTCTCGGAGAATATTCCAGTGAGGTGAACTCCTTATATCCTTCGGCTCTTTCTAATATCATCTTACATTAGCTATTTGTTCCCATGTTCTTGGTTTGCTTTTTTCTGATAACACATTATTATTTTTCCCCTGGGTTTGACAAAATCTGCCTGGGAAAAAAGAAAGAAAGAAAGAAAGAAAGAAAGAAAGAGAAAATAAATCATAGGGTATCCCACTCACAAATCTTCTTCATGTCCTGCCTGGTTTGACTATAACTTTCTTTGGCTTTAATAAAATATAAGTTCAAGTCACAGCTTGAAAACTATCATTTCCTGCGATCTGTATGATTGGCACGTAATTCTTCCATTCACATAGAAAAGTGAGATGGTCAAATTGGGAATTGATTGGCAATATTGCATAACACCATTGATTCTCATCCTTTCTATCCTCTCTATCCCATGATCTGTTTTAAGGTGCAAATATTAAAAACTATTACCAGATAGAAATGGAAGATTCTCTAAATTTTGCTGAAATTCTCCTTCTGACAATTGCAGCTTCTGTCGCAACAGTCTGTTTGTGAACATGGCAGAAATTTATACTGGTATATTTGTACACATAATTGTAGATTTTTCCCCCTAATGCTATGCATGCTACTGTTTTATACATTTATTTCTATTACAAGAACCTGGATATGTTCCTTCTGATCAGACACACATGGAAACTTACAGCTATAGATAAATATTCATATTATTAACATAAAACACACTTTCACAAAATTCTGAGCAAATCACTGTGCCCTTAAGTGCTTTGTGGATTTCACACATTCATTTATTATTTGCCACAAAGGAGAAACGTGGAAAAGAACAGCTAATCAGTGATGTTGGTATAAACATGGGTATTGTAGTAGCAGCCTAGAGTGCCTAGAGGTGGAGCTCTCACCTCATAGTCAGGAGGCTGAGAATTCAATCCTAGGTAGAGGCAGTTATTTCTCTCTCTGGGCACAATGAGTAAATATCAGCTGCGAACTCTGCATTGGTGACAAGAAGGGCATCCGGCCAATAAACACTCAGCTCCATTCAGTTGCCCTAACTCCACTCCACAAGGAATTACGGGTCATTAAAAGATTTTTTTTAAATTGTAGTAGCAGCCTACCAAAATCTCAGCAGTTACTGCAGATTCATTTGACAGCCAGGCCAAAAAAAAAAAAAAAAAAAATCCCCAAAAAACAAGAATACAGAGGTATAAAACTAATAGTCCTAGATATCAGGACAAAATCCTATCCAAGCTCCTTTCTTATTGTTAACATGGAAGGATAACAGAAGACTTAAAGGCCATTTGCAGTGGTACAGCATACCAAAGAGCAATTGGTTTCTAACAAATCATTTTCATCTCCTTAAAAACATTATTGGCTAGAAGATATATGTTCTCGCCACTCAAAGTAATACTCATTGATCTTCCTGGACTTTGTCTGATAAGGTTTAAGCTATAACCTTTATGAACTCCAGAGTATTCTATAGAAATTATAGAGTTGGCCGTTGTGTTTGCTGTATACTAATTTTGCTTGTTGGCTCCTAGGACTATTATGATACCATGTCAGCTTTATTTCTAGTCTTAAATAAATACCCTTATGACCAGCAGTGAAATCCGGCTGGATCTATCCGGCTCACGCGAACCGGTAGCACCGGTGGCGGGAGGCTCTGCCCACCCACTGGCATGTCATTACGTCCCATTTTTGATCCGCTGCGCATGCGCAGAAGGGTCTGCACATACAAAGAGACACATGTGCACATAGCACACACACGCTCCCGCACACTTCTGTTTCTGAACCGGTAGCAAAGGTAAGTGGATTTCACCTCTGCTTATAATCACAACTTAAGTAATGCAAGATCAGAAGACATGGAGGGACTTGGCCATGGAGAGTAAGACACAACTGAATGGATAACATTATCATCAAGATTACATCTTATTTTAAGAAGTAAACTCATTTTCCTATCTGAGATGGAGGACAACAAAGAATTTATCTGTATTGATCACCACTATATTTGAGGGTAGAAGAATAATGTAGAGCAGAGATTTTCATACTACGATCTGTGGACCATTGGTGATCTAGAGGTCCACCCACATGTCTACTGCAGCCTTATCACATTCATTACATTATTCATTTGTGAAAAATGAACCAGATGATTTAAACTAGTTCATTGAAACACATAAGTGGTAATACCAATAGTAACTTGAACACCAGAATTCAGAAGACTGGCAATATTAAAAAGATATCAAGTGGAAAGTAAAAATGTGATCTCAACCCAAGCAAATCCCAAAGGAAAAAAAAAAGGTACAAGAAATATCCAAAATTGAGATTTTACTAAGCTGGAGATTTACTTGTCCCTCGTCTCTTAGCTTCAAAGATGTTTACTGAAGAATATTTTCAACCACTTTGTGCTAAGAGTTGTTGTTATTATAGCATGTGGTAAATAAAATAATTCAAGAAGTAAATAAATATTTAATTTTGATTTCTTATTTACAAAGTTTAGTTTTAAAGAGGCCTTAAAACTAGAAGAGATGGGAAGACATGGAGAAATGCAAGGGGGAAAATCTTTTTTAGTCATTGAATATTATGAACGCTTTTAAGGCTACAAGTATAAAGAGAGAGATGCTTCTTTAATTAAGTGGCCTCAATTAAAGGATTTATTTGGTGATCCACAAATGCAGAATGTTTGTGAAACACTGCCATAGATGGCCAACACAAACTGCATGGCACACACAACACTGCCCTGAATCATATTTATTGATTTGATTTGATGTTTGATTTGAGATTTGATTTGGTTTCTTTAGCCCCCATCTCAATAATGTGTGGCAGCAGCCAAAAAAGTCAATGCAATCCTAAATTGCATTAACAGAGGGATACAATCAAGATCAAGCGAGGTACTAATACCACTCTATAAAGCCTTAGTAAGACCACACCTAGAATACTGCACCCGGTTTTGGTCACCACACTATAAAAAACATTTGAGACTCTAGAAAAAGTGCAGAGAAGAGCAACCAAGATGATTAGGAGACTGGAGACTAAAACATAGGAAGAACAGTTACAGGAACTGGCCATGACTAGTCTAGTGAAGAGAAGAACCAGGGGACACATGATAACAATGTTCCAATATTTGAGGGGCTGCCATAGAGAGGAGGGGGCACCAGACAAGAAATAATGGATGGAAACTGATCAAGGAGAGATTCAATCTAGAAATTTTCTGACAGTGAGAACAATCAACCAATGGAACAGAAGTTGACTTCAAAAGTTGTGGGTGCTTCATCACTGGAGGCTTTTAAGAAGACTGGACAGTCATTTGTCAGAAATGGTGTAGGGTCTCCTGCTTGGGCGAGGGATTAGATTAGATGACCTAATCTTCCAACTCTGACAATCTGTAAAACAAGTGACTCTGTTGCCATTTTCAACTTGTCAACATCTGCCACCTGAAATAGTTACCTCATTCTGCTTAATGTTAGAGCTGGCCTTTGATTGAATGGAAGTAAAAGTATGTATAGTTCTTCTGTGACTACTAGCATACACAATTCTTGTGGCCAGCTAGCTTATACTGTACCTACTAGCAGATATAACTCTTCGCATATTCTATGAGATTGTTTCCCTCTATGCCACTACTATGAATATTTTACTTTGTTTTGAAACAAGAAATCGTCTTCAGAATGTTGGTATTTTCAGGATCTGTTGTGAAGAGACATCTAATTTGGAATCTGGGAGACGCTTAACACAATCAAACAAATACAGAACATCAGATCCTGTTTTAAGATATAATTTTATGCACGTTTTAAACTCTAGAAATAAATTAACTGGAGTAGTAAACATTATTTAAATCGATCAAATATAATAGGGTGTGCATGTATGAAAAACATTATAGCTAATGTAGAGGAAAATACAATAAAGAGCAGAGTGGGTGGAGATTATTGCTTTTCCTCAATTGAGCGTAAGTATGTGAGCTCCCCCTACTGATTCACATGGAAACTGCATTTTGGTGGCTCGACCTTGTTTTTGAATGTTTGTGAAGATCGTTGGAAGATCCCAGGGATTTCTAAAAATCAGCAGACGTTAGAAACTTGTCAGACTTTAGGAACCATTCAACACCTTTTCAGCAAAAGATGAAAACTCACGTTTAAAAAAGAGATGTGATATGCAGCAGTTATGAAAAGTTAAATTTTTCATTTTTTAATATTACACATATTAAAAGATATTAAAAGCTCAGGACTGTATTGGTTGAAAACATGCGGAAAAGGCCTTCATCCTGCAGTGGGTAGACAATGGCTAAAAATGAATGATTAAAAGATTTATTTGCTCAAGATAGCAATAGCACTTAGACTTATATACCGCTTCACAGTGCTTTACAGTGCTCTAAGCAGTTTACAGAGTCAGCCTATTGCCCCCAAAAAGCTGGATCCTCATTTTACCCACCTCAGAAGCAGGGGTGGGTTCTACTTACCTTTACTACCGGTTTGCAGAAGGGCCGCGCTTGCATGCTCACTTCGCTTGTGCGCGCGCACACTCTTCTACACATGCACAGAAGCATTTTGATGACATCGGGGTTGGTGAGCGAAGCCTCCTGCCGGTTTTACTACCGGTTCTATAGAACTGGTGCGAATCGGGAGCAACCCACCACTGCTCGGAAGGATGGAAGGCTGAGTCAACCTTGATATTTAAAAAATATTCATAAACAACACATTATTAAGGTGTAACTCTGGAGGTGTACAAATTGTCTACTGCACTGCTTGGTAATCCCATACAGTTTACTAACATGGGTTGTTAAGGAACATAATGAACCATAGAGTTTATGTACAAATACAGGTAATTCTCGAATTACTACCATTTGTTAACGACCGTTCAAAGTTATAACAGCACTGAAAAAATGTGAGTTACAACCGATCTTACACT
The DNA here is from genome assembly GCA_022577455.1 of Arizona elegans. Taxonomy (NCBI): domain Eukaryota; kingdom Metazoa; phylum Chordata; class Lepidosauria; order Squamata; family Colubridae; genus Arizona; species Arizona elegans. The sequence goes on from JAKOOJ010000005.1 coordinate 71,856,649, forward strand.
TACAACAATCAAAGCATCCCCATGGTCATGTGATCAAAATTCAGGAGCTTGGCAACCTATATCTATTTACGATGGTTGGAGCATCCTGAGGTCATGTGATCATCATTTGCGACCTTCCCAGCTGGCTTACAACAAGCAAAGCCAATGGGGGAAGCCAGATACTCTTAATGATCACATGATTCACTTAACAATTGCAGTAATTTGCTTAACAACTGTGGCAAAAAAAGGTCATAAAATCAGACACAATTCCCTTAACAACTGCTTTGCTTAACAGTGGAAATATTAATCCTGATTGTGGAAATAAGGTGAGGACTACCTGTATGGAAGAACTAAAAGATCTCTTGAATCTAGTGAAAAAAGTAAGATTCAAGTTGAACCAGGGATTAATTACAATCTGGAAGCTGAATCCAAAGTAAGATTTATTTACTAATATGGGAAAATAACAAAAGATCGAAATGTTCTTAGTTTTAATGGAGAAGATTCACTTTTGCATGAAAATTTCAGTAGATATTTTTGAGATGATACTTGAAACATCCTTTGTTTTTTGTCAGGACATTGCATGTGCATCATATTTGTCAAGAGGTTGTATCTTGTAGAGAAAAGCATTAGCACACTTGAGATACATGTGGGGTTTTTTTTATCATCTGTGGCATACTGAACAATATATGCCAAAACTGCCATTCTCCTTAGTATTAATAGGGAATGCCAAAAGGCTGGTAACCTTTCTTCCATTTTTTTTTCTCTGTTACTAAAAGCCATTATATAAAAGCTTTGATTGATCGAAGCCAGGAGTGAAATCCAGCAGGTTCTAACACATTCTGGAGAACCGGTAGCGGAAATTTTGAGTAGTTCGGAGAACTGGCAAATACCATCTCTGGTTGGCCCCAGAGTGGGGTGGGAATGGAGATTTTGCAGTATCCTTTCCCCAGGAGGGGAGGGAATGGAGATTTTGCAGTATCCTTCCCCTGCCATGCCCACCAAGCCATGCCCACAGAACCAGTAGGGAAAAAAATTGGATTTCACCCCTGATCGAAGCTATGTTTGGCTCAGAAAATCACTATATATGGCCATATATAGTAATGATCTTGCCATATGGAGATTATGACCTGGCCTGGACTCGACTGGACTCGAGTGAGTGAGTGAGTGAGTGAGTGAATGAATGAATGAATGAATTTTTTACAAAATTCATGTATTTTGTATACATGAGTCTGATGAGATGTAGACAACACAGACTCATCCCCAGCAGCCTGGGCCTGGGCCATTTCAACAGAAATGGGCACAGGACAGAAAACATCCTGCAGCCAAGAAGGCTCAAACCCATTTGTACCACTCAGGTGGCCCTGAGGACACAGATAAACCTCTAACGACTCTCTAAAAGGATGCAAATGACCAGCTGTCCGCAAGGAATGTAAATCCTTCCATTCCCCACCATCTAGTCAGAGCTGAAGAAGCTTCCCAGATGAGAAGCGAAATGTCTTTCAAATGGTTGGTTAATATTAAAGTCTATTCATATACATTCATAGAAAAGGAAAGAATCTAAACTCATGATGGATTTTATTGCTTATAGAATTTAGCACTTAGACCTATACACTGCTTCACGGTGCTTTACAGCCCTCTCTAGGCAGTTTACAGAGTCAAAATCTTTCCCCCAACAATCTGGATCCTCATTTTAATTTTAATCCTAATTGAGGAAATAAATTGAGGACTATCTGTATGGAAGAACTAAAAGATTTCTTGAATCTAGTGAGGAAGGATGGATGGCTGAGTCAACTTTGAGGTAGTCAGAATCAAACTGATACACTTGGCAGAATTAGCCTGCAATACTACATTCTAACCACTGTACCACCACTGCTCTTAACTGTTTATAATGAAATACTGAAATAATCATTGAAGGAAACAAACTTTATGAGAGATTCTGAATGTGGGTCAGCCCATTACTTGGTACTTCTCTTCAGGAATGGATCCGGGTGATGGGACATAAAAAGAAATGAAAAGAGAGCAAAAAGTAAAATGACTGCAGTTGTGCAGAGAACACAACACAGTTTCCCAACTAAATAATAGAATATAAATATAAAATGAAGCTGCTTAAAGCAAGTGCAAGAATTAGATTGAGCCATGCTATGGAAGCGTATGGAGTTATATTAAAGGGAGGTAAGAAAAAAGAGGCTTGATGGAATGATGAAATTTAAGACTGAGGAATGATGCTGTTAGATAGCAAGAATATTTTTAAACCCTTAATTCAACAAGATAACAACTTGTCAGCATTTAGAGAATCTGTGTGACCTACTTATCTCATTGATAAGTCTGAATAGAATTAAAAGCTCCATTATTTTCTTTCATAATTACCCAAAACAAAGGCCTGTTGAACTCAGTGGGAATTAGTTCTGAAAGAACATGATTTGTTCACTTCTTTGTACAGCTTAAAAGCAAATTAGGAAATCTCTATTGTCCTCCTAAATTGCTTCTTGAGGTTGCCAACAAACAGGAAGATCATGGTCATCCAACAGGAATTGAATTCTTGGAAGATCTAAAAGCCTCCAATAGTTTTTCAGCAACTACTGAACAAAGTGATCTCCAACAAAACAGAGAATATGTTCTATCATGGACTGACAAATGGTTAAAAAACAGGAAACCAGTAAGAGGAGTAAATAAGCAATTCTCACATTGGCAAAGATATGCAAATCTCCCAGGGAAATGCTCTTGAACTTTACAGCTTGTATATAAATGTTCGGTTAATATTGTCGAAAGAAGGGCCATGTTTGCCGATGACATCAAACTTTGCAATGTGGTAACATGAAAAGGGGGTTCCAAAATGACCTTTGGGTGAGCGGGATCCAAATGGCACATGCAGTTCACTGTAAATAAATATAAAGGGACCCAAGTTGCGTATGTTGGCACACACAAAAAGCTTCGTTCATACCTAGAGTCTGATCTGGCAATGTCAAAGCAGGAATGGGATATCAGAGTGATGGTGAATAGCTCAGGGAAAATGTCTTCCCAAAACACAGCTGCTGTAAATTCGGGATCTTTGGGGAAATGAATTGAAAATAGAACTGCTAAAATAATCATGATCTTATGCAACTAGGATGAGGCCAAACAGAGTATCCTGCTTGCTGTAATTTTTTAAAAAATCATCACAGAGCTAAGGAAGGCGCAAAAGGAAGCAAACCAAAATGGCCCCTAAGGAAAGACTACAGATAGTCCTCAACTTACAACAGTTCATTTAGTGACTATTTGAAGTTACAACGGCACTGAAATAAGTGACTTTTTCACACTTACAACCATTGCAGCATCCCCATAGTCACATGATTTACATTCGGAAGCTTGACAACTGCTTCATATATACGACAGTTGCAGTGTCCTGAGGTCATGTTTGCGACCTTCTGACAAACAAAGTCCATGGGAAAGCCAGAGTCACTGAACAATGGTGTTATTAATTTAACAACTGCAGTGATTCCTTAAACAAATGTGGAAAGAAAAGTCATAAAATGGGGCAAAATTCACTTAACAAATGTCTCACTTAGCAACATCAATTTTGGGCTCAATTGTGGTCGTAAGTCAAGGACTACTTGTACAGCAGTTGTGTCTGTTTGTTAATCACATTGTAGACCTCTACAGTCGGAAGGACTCTCAGCTGTTGGGGCTTTTTAGCTTGAAATTCTTAAAAAAGCTGAGGAGAGACATGATAAAGGTAGATAAAATATGCATGGGATAGATAACATGGTTAGAACAAGATTGTTCTCCCTTTCTCAAAACTTGAGCTCATCTAAAAGTGCTTTTTCAAGAGGCAACTGGACTTTCTTGTTTTTCTTTGAAGACATTTCACTTCTCATCAGTGGTGAAATTCAATTTTTTTTTACTACCGGTTCTGTGGACGTGGCTTGGTAGGCATGGTGTGGCTTGGTGGGCATGGCAGGGGAAGGATACTGCAAAATCCCCATTCCCATCCCACTCCAGGGAAAGGATACTGCAAAATCTCCATTCCCACCCCACTCCAGGGGAAGGATACTGCAAAATTTCCATTCCCATCCCACTCTGGGGGAAGGATATTGCAAAATCTCCATTCCCGCCCCATTCTGGGACCAGCCAGAGGTGGTATTTGCTGATTCTCCAAACAACTCAAAATTTCCGCTACCGGTTCTCCAGAACCTGTCAGAACCAGCTGGATTTCACCCTTGCTTCTCATCCAAGAAGCTTCTTTAGCTCTGACTGGATGGTAGGGAATGGAAGGATTGATACTCCTTGCAGACAGCTGGTTATTTGCATTCTTTTTCGAGAGTCATTGAGGCTACTTGGAGGTTTGTCTGTGTCCTCAGGGTCACCAGAGTAGTGCAAATGGATGTGGAGCCTTCTTGTAACTGATGAAAGGATTGCGTTGTGGAGCTGTGCTTTCTGCAGGATGTTTTCTTCCCTGTGTTCCTTCACTGTTGAACTCAAGCGCAGGCCGTTGTCTGCATCTCAAACTGAGGTGCAAGTTGTTCCGGTAGTCTGCAATTTTTCTGGAAGTCTGTTCATACTCCCATACCTTTCGAAGGGTGTTCATCCCAAAGTGCATAGCTAAATGTCTATGGAGATTCTCTGTGATTCAGGTCATGGTTATCCAAAGGTGTAACCATGGGACAACTATGATCTGAGAGACTCCATAGACATTGAGGTCATCCATTTATGGAGATGCAGGAGTGACAGAAATAAATACTTTTTCACACAGTACTTGGTTAAACTCCAGTATTTGTCGTCAGCAGCCAGTTTGATGATTTAAAAAAAAAACTGGACAGTTCCAAAGAAGTCAATCTGTCACTGGCTACAAATGTTGTTTATTACCTTCTGAACTATATTCAGCACACCTTAAATGTTGGTTGCTGAAAAGCAACCTTGCAAGAAAGCTACGTATTGCCCTCTGCTCCAGATTTGTGAGCTTCTCGGATACATTCAGTCATTCATTGTGTGACATAAAATCCTGGCTTACTTGGATCTTCAGTGATTCACTAGAGTTTTAATATTCTTTTGCTTGCTCCTGAAAAGAGAGAGAACAAGAGCAACTGAGGTAGATGTTACTCCTTGAAGGTGGGCCAGATGAAGAAACAAACAATTGTTTTATAGGACACTTCATCAAAATCTTGAAAGCCTGTCCTAAACAGGACAACAAGGTCGAGACAGGATTGTCTCTGTGCAGGAATGGGTTTCACTTACTTTTACCACCAGTTTGCCAGCTGCACACTGTCCGTGCATGCACCCAGCCTTCCCCATATGCGCTTTGCTCGCTCACACTTTCCATGCGTGCGCCAGGCCTCAAAAACGTGCCTAAATAGCACGACGTAAAGCCCAGGCTGGTAGGCAGGCCCACTCGCGATCGCTGCAACCGGTTCGCCCAAACCAGTGCGAACCACCTGACTACTACCTCTGTCTCTGTGTCTCTTTCTCACACTTCTACTTTTCCAGGGGTCAATAACTATTTCCTCTCTGTTAGCTCCTTTTCAAGTCCAGTACTAGATTGCTCTGCATAGCAGTATTTACTCATCCTGCCCCCAGAGTTTTATTACTGTGATTAAAATACTATATTTTACAGATAAACATTCTTTTAAAGGATACTATAAATAGTCAATTGGGTGCAGTGATAAATCTAACACTTTATTATATTCTTCATACAGGCACCAATGTATTCATATCTCTGTCAGCAAATTCTGCTTTGTGCATCAGTTGTTTTGAAATTGGTAAGGATGTTATCTCAGGCCTAATCCTTTTTCTTAGAAAAAGATGATCAAATTAAGCCAACAATAATTTTCCACCCCGTTTCTGTCTAAAGGAATGATAATCAAAAACTAGAAAATTATTTTTAACCCCGAATAGAAAAAGATAGAAAAGGAAAGGAAGGTGGGATTTTTACATTAAAACCTTGCATGTCTCAGAACCACAATAGTCTCGGTTTTGTCACATATGGAAATTAGTAACAACTTGACCGAATAGACCCAGAGCGCAATTCCACAATTAGCCAGTTGGAAAAGTCTAAATCCATCCATTCTTTAATACAGATTCCAAATTCCAAAACAAAATTAAAGAAATGGAATAAACAAGCCACTGAGCTGTATTGCTTCAGTATTCTAATCTCATTGAATGGCACCATTATCTACTCAACAAAATCATGGTAATGAAATGAACTTGCTGCAGGTCAAGTTGTCAAAACCATATCTGAAGCAATAATTGCAGTTATTCAGGTACTCTGTTAATTCAGGCTCCCATTATCACTTCGCTGTTGATTAGAGAGACTGAGCAGTCTGCATCTTCTTCAAGAACCAGTTTAGCCTTCCCTAAGTTTCCAATTATACAACCAGCATGGCTAATAGAGGGCAGGATTCTACGCAGGAGAAATGAAGCTGGATACACCTTCCCATATGGAAAAAGAAAAGCAATTTGCATAGCATCCATGAACGAGGCAATCAGTTGGCTAAATCTACTCCTTTGCTATAATGTTAATTAACATATGCATCCTTTTGGACCATACACACTTGACACCTGACACTCTTGATGGCTAGGTTCTACACAGATGCACACATCTTATGGACTCCAGGGTTTAAATTTAAGTATTCAAACTAGGATTATCTGCATCATTTTCCCCTACAAGATTATTCTAACAAAAAAATGAGGAATTTAAGCTTTCATAATTAAGATATCTAGTTTATCCACAAAACAGGTTGGTTGTAGGAGATGATCAGGCTGAGCCTGAGGGAGGAGCCAAATGCGTCATCAGTCATGAGTCTCTGCGTGCCCACAAAAGATCTAAGTTCAGCCCACCTTGAATTCCTTTTTAACTCCCACTAGGGGAAATTAGGGACGTGGTAGCTCAGTGGCTAAGACGCTGAGCTTGTCTATCAGAAAGGTCGGTAGTTTGGCAGTTTGAATCCCTAGGGCCAGGTAACAGTGAATTCCCGTTACTTGTCCCAGCTTCTGCCAACCTAGCAATTTGAAAGCATGTAAAAAATGCAAGTAGAAAAATAGGGACCACCTTTGGTGGGAAGGTAACAGTGTTCCGTGCGTCTTTGGCCATTAGTCATGCCGGCCACATAACCACAGAGATGTCTTCGGACAGGGCTGGCTCTTAGGCTTTGAAACAGAAATGAGGACCGCCCCTAGAGTCAGGAATGACTAGCACATATGTGCGAGGGAACCTTTACCATTACCTTTTAATTTCCCTTGACCGTTAGTAATCCAGATTCTTGTAGAGAACAATATTATTATTTATAATATAGAGAACAATATTATTATTATAAACAATAAATCTTTATAATAATTTGATTTGCCTGAATCTTCTGATTTCCCAGGTGCTTGACATTAGTACAGTCAAGCGTATGAAAGATTTGCCCAGACCAGACCAAAAACTGACGTACAAGGGGTTCACATTAAAATTCACAAAATTTTAAATTTTTAATCGATGTTTTGTCTTGTGTTTTTAAATAGGCTGTACATCGCCCTGAGTCCTTCGGGAGAAGGGTGGTATAGAAATAAAATTATTATTATTATTATTATTATTATTATTATTATTATTATTATTATTATCATCATTATTATTATTCACATATGACATCAAACTATGATTTGCTCAGCTATGATTTGCTGCATACATAACTATTGTATCTGGCTTCATACAATGCAATGAAGTATAAATTATATTTTATAAACTGATAACAGTTCAAGCCATAAGCAAACAAAGAATATATATAATCCTTGCTGGAAAAACCTACTACTGTTAATGAAATCCTATCTGGCATAAGACCCAGATTTTAGACGGAAAAGGAGGAATGGATAGATGAAAAGTTTTCTCTTCTTTCTCTACTGAGGTTGATAATTAAGTACAGTAAGATGCAATTGTTCCAAAATGAAAATTCCTCAAGGCCATTAAGATCATGAACAACAACTTTAAGAGATAAAAATAAATAAATATTGAATTTTCACTTCCACATTATTGGGCTGCCTAAAACAAAGAAAATCCCTCCATATTGATTTTTCCCAAAATTCTCTAGCCAATTATTTGCTTATTAGCAAGGTTAGGAATTGTTATATAAAACACAACCTAATATAAAAATTGGGTTTGTTGGGGAGGAAATATAGCAACAAATCCTTGGAACTATTGATCAGTATAAGGGAGTAAGTCATATGAAACTTCTACTACTTATAAAAAGCTCGGTAAGGATTAAAGTATTATTTCGAACCTACTCTAGACTCGGCTTTCGAAAAATGAGTTGCTAAAGCATGGAAAAGCACACTGAGCACCTGCTCAGCACTCAAAGCCCAGTTAATTCCAATTCCCTGCTTTTAAAATCTTAGTTTAGCCACTAAGGCACATATCATTTAATAGTAGTGCTGGAGAAAGATTGAGATTGTTTCAAGAAACAGGTAGTCTGACCATTCAAACTTACAATGGATCACTTACAACAATTACAGTACTTACAACCTGCCTTCAAGACTATGACTGCAATACAGATGATTAGGGGACTGGAGGCTAAAACATATAAAGAATGGTTGCTGGAACTGGGTATGTCTAGTCTGATGAAAAGAAGGACTAGGGGTGACACAATGGCAGTGTTCCGATATCTCAGGGGTTGCCACAAAGAAGAGGGAGTCAAGCTATTCTCCAAAGCACCTGAGGGCAGGACAAGAAGCAATGGGTGGAAACTAATCAAGGAGAGAAGCAACTTAGAACTAAGGAGAAATTTCCTGACAGTTAGAACAATTAATCAGTGGAACAACTTGTCTCCAGAAGTTGTGAATGCTCCAACATTGGAAGTTTTTAAGAAGTTGTTGGATAACCATTTGTCTGAAGTGGTGTAGGGTTTCCTGCCTAAGCAGGGGGTTGGGCTAGAAGACCTCCAAGGTCCCTTCCAACTCTGTTATTCTATTCTACCATGGCTGTGATGACATGACCACATTTCAGGGGTTTGACAACTGACACATTTAAAACCAATTGCAGAAAAAATGAGCAAGAGACACCCATTGCATAAGTCATTTATTTAATGACCATCTAGTTTACTTAACAATCATGGTGACTCAGTGACCATTATAAAAACACTCGTAAGTTTGAGTCCAGTCATATAGTGCCTTAACGTATAACTGCAATGAGTTCTGACCAAAATTCCTATCCCAATTGTGTTCATAAATTGAGGACTATCTGCATATCCCATGAGATCTCATTTCAACTATCCCAACCATGGAATCCTTCTGACACCGCTTCAAGCTCTAGACAGCTTCTCCAACATTGATTAGGGTAGTGGTTGTCTGCACAGTTAGAATACTGCATCCAGTTTTGGTCACCATATTATAAAAAAAGATGTTGAGATTCTGGAAAGAGTGCAGAAAAGAGCAACAGCAATGAGCAGGGGCCTGGAGACTAAAACATATGAAGAATGGTTGCAGGATTTGGGTATGGCCAGTCTAGAAAAAAGAAGGCCTGCGGGGGGGGGGGGGGGGGACGACATGATAGCAGTGTGCCAATATTTGATGTGCTGTCAAAAAAAGAGGGGGTCGACTTATATAGAATATTAAAAATTATTTTAAAAATGTAATAATAGAAAATATTTTTAAAATTCTATTCTATTCTATTTGGCAAAGCACCAAAAGTTAGTACAAGAAATAATGGATGGAAACTAATCAAGGAGAGAAGCAACCCAGAACTAAGGAGAAATTTCCTAACAGTGAGAACAATTAACCAGTGAAACAACTTGCCTTCTGAAGTTGTGGGTGCTTCATCACTGGAGGTTTTTAAGAAGAGACTGGACAGCCACTTTTTCTGGAATGGTATTGGGGGGCATCTCTTGCTTGACCAGGGGGTTCAACCAGAAGACTTCCAAAGTCCCTTCCAACTCTGTTATTCTGACACAACACTCTGAACTAACAGATAAACTCTTCCGATGCTGAGATAATGTCACCTGAAAAGAATAGGGGGTTTGCTTTAAAATATCAAAAATTACAGCTGCCGGTTACGGCTGGAGAAACAGCTTTTATGTTTCTTTTTTGCCTCAAAGCTCTGTTTCTGCTCCTGCATTTGGAAAATGGGTTAGCTGCAAAGAAATAGCTTGAGCACATCAGACCTCCCCATAAAGCAATGAGAAAAAGAAATGAGAAGTTTTTCTTTATTTTTGGAGATCTGTCTTCATTCTTGCTTGTCTTTCCCTAAACAGTGCAATGCCTTTGCAGATGTGAGCAATCAGAGTGAAATGAAGCTTGGATTTATGGCACGTTGGCTTCATGTTACAGATAGTGCTTGTTTAACAATGCTAATTGGGACTGGAAACTCTCTAGTTAAGCCCCATGGTTGTAAATTGAAGTGCCATTTAACAACAACAATTCTGACAATCCCACTTACTATCGCTAAAACAAGTATTTAATTTTGTTAAGTGAAGTGAGGATCTCATCTGACCACAATTTCTGATTTCCTGCCAGCTTCCCAAATGGCCATGCTTATGGGAAGCCAATAGGGAAGTCTCAAATCACAGTAACGTGACTGTGGGGACACGATGAACAAATGGTCGTTAAACAAGGACCACCTGTATAAACAGAATGGATCTGGTGTATAGCGAGCCTCTTTGAAAACACCAAATTAGAGAAAGTACATCTCGATCTTCTGATCCTTTTCTGTGGTTCTAACTGGCCGAGAGCTAGGCAAGATAGATAAGGGGAAATGGCTGCAAATCACATCAAGGATCTGTTTTTAAAAACAGCCTCGAAATCATAATGTTCATTTTTCAAGAAGACATTTAGCATGGCCCTGTATCTTTTTTCCATGTATCTTTTTTCTCCTCTTTTATCAATGATTTTGCACGTGTGTTTTGAATGGGGATTTGATATCAAAAATTGCCATAAGCTGCAGGCGCACAGAAACTCAAAAGCCCAAGATACAACAGCAGTTCAATACTGCTGAAAATCGCCTTGCCAGCTGAAGAACAAACATAATTCAAAGAAATTGCCCAATTAAACTGAAAAGCACAGTGAAGTGCACACAAAAGGAACGGCAACTTCATCATCAGTCGTTATGAAAGATGAAAGAGATGCTTGATACAGGTGGATAACAAGAGCCTGATGATCATTCTTCTTGTTTTTTTTTTTTCTTTTTTTGGTCATCCTAGTTAAGCTTTTAAGGCCCCAATCTATGGAAAGTTTATGCGGGGCTTAATTCTGAATAGATCTGCCGAGACTTGCACAGTGGAAAGGCAGATCCTATCATCCAATCAATAGGGCCCAAAGGATGCAAAGAAAAAAGGAAGAGGAAACATGAAAAACAAGCAGGAGAAGCAAGGTAAGGCTAGGCATCCACAATGGGAGTAAGATGAAAGGTAAGTCATACTGTCGTTATGCAAATACTGCATATTAGGTACTCGTGTTGGAGTTCAGACAGAAGGATACAAGGGCAGGGTGTATGTGATGACACCATACTGCATATCAGAGTGAAATGAAGCTTGGATTTATGGCATGTTGGCTTCATGTTATAGGTAGTCCTTGTTTAACGATACTAATTTTGACTGGAAACTCCATAGTTAAGTCCCATGGTTGTAAGTTGAAGTGGGACTGTGCCATTTAACAACAACAACAACAACAACACTTGCTATCATTAAAACAAGTGTTTAATTGTGTTAAGTTAAGTTGTTAAGTGAGGATCTTGTTTCAGCCTTCCATTCTTCCGAGGTTGGTAAAATGAGGAAACAGACTGTTGGGGGCAATAGGCTGACTCTGTAAACCGCTTAGAGAAGGCTGTAAAGCACAGTGAAGAGGTATATAAGTCTACATGCTATTGCTATCTCATGTGACCACAATTTCCGGTTTCCTGCCAGCTTCCCAAATGACTTTGCTTATGGGAAGCCAGCAGAAAAGGGCTCAAATCATGGTAACATGACTATGGGGACACTAAGATGGCCATAAGTATGAGTCCAGCACCACCGTAAGTTTGTCGCTGAACAAATGGTCGTTAAACAAGGACCACCTGTATAAACAGAATGGATCTGGTGTATAGCGAGCCTCTTTGAAAGCACCAAATTGTCATGCGGGTGTCTCAGTCCGGGCTGAGCCTATCACACCCATGTAGGACCGATAGGGGACATGGAGTATCTTTCACTGCAAGGGAATAATCACATGCCCCACGGAGTTCAAACATGTAAAGCCCTAGTCCTATAAAGACCCCGCATCATCCATAAGGAAAGCCTCAGAAGGAAGATAAGAGGGCAGGGTAAGGTTTCCCATTCTCAAAAATGACTTAGCAGGTAGTCCGCAACTTATAACCATTCATTTAGTGACCGTTCAAAGTTACAACAGCACTGAAAAAAGTGACTTATGACCATTTTTCACACGATTGTTGCAGCATCCCCATGGCCATGTGATCCAAATTTGGACACTTGACAACTGGCTGATGTTTATGATGGTTGCAGTATCCTGAGGTCAGTGATCCCCTTTTGTTACCTTCTGACAAGCAAGATCAATGGGGAAGCCAGATTTACTTAACAACCGGGTTACTAACAATGACTGGAGTGATTACCTGTATTAGGGGCTTTGGTCAGATCTCTGCTAGTCTACATAACCATTCACACATTGACTTGACTTGACTTGACTTTCTTTCTTTCTTTCTTTCTTTCTTTCTTTCTTTCTTTCTTTCTTTCTTTCTTTCTTTCTTTCTTTCTTTCTTTCTTTCTTTCTTTCTTGAACTATAAGATGCTCCAGACTAATATAAATAGAAAGAGCAACATATTCAATATCCATATAAATAGTGTGTTGTCTGGTTAGTATTCTTTTGAATAATACTCATTATAGTAATAATAATAATATTCTCTAGTAGTAATCTCATAATGACAGTGCTTTTCCCTCATAATATTAATACATATTATTAATACTAATCAAAATTAATAAGTTACAATAATGAACCCTAATAGTAAAATTAATCTTTCTCTTGTGATTTTAGAAGTTCTAACTTCTGTTTCTCTTATTTAATCATCGATAGAACAGATCCCGTATCTCAAGATATTCAGTATCTTCCTTTTCTTTAATTTATATTTTAATTTTTTTTAAAAAAAAAGATGCTCCAGACTATAAGACGAGCTTTTGAGGAGGAAAACAAGAAAAAAAAATCTGCCTCTGCCTCCCAGCAATTTGCCTCCTTGCAGCAAACAGCAAACAGCCTGGTCAGCTTCAGTACAGCCTGATTTAGCATGAGCAGCTGATTGGCGGTTGGATCGGCCTCCCAGAATATAAACTATCAGTTGTTCCGGGCTGTGGGGATTACCACTGCCCATCACTGCCCATCACCGCTGCCACCTATCACTGCCTAGGCAACCAAAGGGCTGCAGCATACCAAAGCTAGAAGAAATAACCTTGGAGATATAAGCAAAGCCCAGACCATAGTTGCAAAGCTGCAATGAAAAATTCTCCACTGATCCCCTCCCCCCTTTTCCATGACAGCAAGCAGCAGGCTAGCTGACATTTGGCTCCCTGTAATAGAGGCTTTAGCACACAGATAAAATTTATACAAGTAAAAAAAAAAAACACATCTCAACAAGGACAATAATTCATTCAGGGTTTGTCGGAGTATTTTCTATGAAAAATCTGGAGTAGTTTAGGTGCCAGGATATGTTTAGCATCCACCCATTTGGACTGTGCAGGGAGAAAATGCATTTCCAGGCAATGAGGTATTGGACCTTCCCTCTATGTTTCCTGGAATCCAGAATTTCTTTAATTTCAAAATGCTGCACTCCTTTGGTTAGAGTGGGCACAGGAGGGCTTTCAGGTGCAGGGCGAAGAGGTGACACAGTTTCAGATTTCAATAAACTGCAGTGAAACACAGGATGAATAAGTTTAAGATTCTTAGGCAACTTGTAGAATCACAATCGTATTAAAAATGACTGCAGCCAACCTTTCTTTTTACAATAACATAAGCTTTACCTTTTCTAATATCCAGATGGGGAGATTGAAATCCTAAACACAGAAAGGTGGTACAGAAAGGTATAGTCAATTGACATGCTGTGCAAAGCCCATCAGCTTCACCAAACTATTACTGATCTAAGCACATCCTTCTTTGGACTCTCCACCATCTCCAGTGGTTATCAGTCAATATCATCTTTTACTTCAAGCAACCACATTTACAGAATCATCACGTGCAGACTTGGCAAAATTACAGTGCTGTAATCTTTTAAGTGGTCCTGTGATTGTCATGTAGCCTTGTCATTCATAACTATATCAATACATACTGTCCATCCAATGTTTTTCTGAGTCCAAAGCAGGAAAGGACTGCGGTGTTCCGAAAAAGTGGCTAGGGCAGGAAGGAAATTGGAAATCAATATGTAACAGGCCAGATTTTGCCCATCCTGTATTGGAGGGTAATAGCAGGTTTTTGTATGCATATAATATTTTATTGTAGTCCTATTTTACTTCTTCATCGGCTGTAATGTTCCCTTTCATTCCCAATAAAATCAAGTGCTTATTTCTGCAGGTCAAAATGAAGTATGCACAATAAATAAAGTTAAATAAATTTCCCTAATTAATGATCATTACAGAATGGGAACTTGGACTTTAAAACAGAATGTTTGGCTCTACTCAGGCACAAAGAAAATAGTTAACAACTCTTTCAGGGGTTGTGGCAGAGGATTCTGTAACATGTGAATGCATTGATGATTATAAGACTTCTTCTTCTCCAATCTCCTCCTTCTCCTTCTCTTCTTCCTTCTCTTTTTCCTTCCATTTGTTATATGGCATATTTTACCCATCAATCATTCTCTAAACACATATAGAAGGCGTAGCTTTCAGAAGAATAACCATGATAGCAAGTTCCATGAGGTTTTAAGCATTTGAAAACAGGATCACAGCTATTTGTATATAGTGAATTGCTCTTTAATACTGTGCATCCTTATGTGATTGTTTTGTTTTGGAATACTTTAATGAAATACATGTATGTTGGCTATAGGAATATAAAAACAGTGTGTTCATCATAATGGCCACTAGCGTAATGTCAATATTGGTTTTATAGGCTGCTGTATATTTCATATGTGAAATAGCCATGGGAGCAACTTGGTTACAATTTAGCAAGAAGCAGTATAATTTCCAATTAAGTGCTGCTTTAATGGGTACAGTAAGACATTGCTTTAATGACCAAAAGTAGTCAGGCCATGTAAACAAGAATAAGGAATTTGCTTCCTGTAAGTGGAAAAAGAGTTTAAAATAGTTGGTTTTCAGTATTTGGCCTGCCTCACTCACTTTGAATACAGAAACTGTAAACTGGTAAATAAAAAGCAGACTTTGATGTAATTCCATTCAATTTTAGTTCTTAAAAATAAATTAACAATGGGGGTGGGGGGGAGTTAAACAGGAAGAAGTGAAGCAGGATGTGGAATGGAATATCCTCACTCTTCAATCTTTATGGAAAATTTTACATTCGTTGTGTCACCATGACTCAGGGTTCCCAGACCCAACAAGCTGACCTTTGTCAAAACGTTTCGCATAATTGCTGCGGCTTTATTTTGGAATGGTAAAGTTTCCACTGAATCTTCTGTACTTTCAATGGGATGCATTTGTTTCTTTTTTTTCTTTTTTTCTTTTTAAAGAGGTTTTATAGCACATAAAGATGAAAGTCTGTCCAGTTGGGATAGCATCTTAGACCGGGTTATACAAATCACCCTTCAGCTTTGGGAGTTTCTCCCTTTCTCCCACTGGCTATTCTTGATTCTAAATTGAGACCTATGGTATATTGTCAAAAAATTGAAGATACTATATCATGGGTGTCAAATTCACCGTGTCCCATTGCCATCACGTGATGCATCGTGACTTTTTTTTTTAATTGAAAAAGTTTTACAAATACAAATTTTCCCCCTTCCCCCCCCTTACCCTCCCTAACCCTCCCTTACCCTCCCATCCCCCCATGGCTTCCCCAGGATGAAATCCAAATCCAAATCACATTATATAATACTTTACCGCCCATCTACTCTATCCCCTGTGTACAATACATTTCTTCCTGACATTCTAGTATTCTATCCCCCGTATGCTCTACATTTCTACACAGCATTCAACTAAAAGCTATCTGGCACTTCCTAGTTTAATATTTAATCTGCACATAATCTATCCATTTCCTCCACTCCCATACATAGATCTTGGGTCCGGTCTTTTATGTATGCTGATATCTTCACCATTTCTGCGAAACTGGCCACCTTCAGAGTCCATTCTTCAATAATAAACCTAACATCCCTTTTCCAATATGGAACAATCAGTAACCTAGCCTATCACCATATACCATATCAATTTTGTTTCACCCACTTTCCTGCAGGTCCACCATATATAATAATTTATAGCTTCTAAACAATCACATCAAATCCTTCTTCCAACAGTATATTTAATGTCTTTAGTTGCCATCTGTCCTCATCATTGAAGAGTACTTCTATATATAAACCCCCCCCCCGAGTGACTTTATATTTATATTCCGTATGATATCTTCTATAAAATCTTTCCTCTAGATTATTAATTCCATCAACCATGTTAAGGTAACAACCAGACCAACTGCAAATGCCCTTGTTCCATAATCCTCTTGCCTCATAGCTATTCCCTTCAACATACACATAGTCCATCTTTCTTAAAGTCTGTAATAGAAAGTTCCAATTCACTCGATTACAGGCCTTCTCCGCATCCTAAAACACCAGCACTGCAGGGATCTGTTTATTCTTCTCAAGATAGTCCAATAAATCTATAATTTGCCTCGCATTATCTTTCATATATCTGCCTTCTATAAATCCTGCTTAATCATGAATCAGCTCTTGGATAACTAGCATTAATCTGTTGGCTAATCTGTTGACTTTTTTCCCTTCGTGGAGCTGGGGTGGGCTGGCCTGCATGTGACGCCTCCAGCCTGCAAGCCACCAGTTTGATACCCCTGTACTATATGGATCAGAAATATCCAACTTTACTCTCTGGGGCATATTGGCTTTTACCCTGCAGGAAAAGCACTTCAAAATATAGATGGGTCAGGATTAAAGAAGAAAGTTAGGGGTTAAGATAAAAACACCCCTTTCATTACTATGGTGTTGAATTAATTGCATTTTATATGAGTGGTGCCAACTGCTTTAGTCATTTTCTCTTTCTGTCTCATTAAAAATGACAATTTGGTGGCCGTACTTAGAGATGTTCTGAGAGCCCATATATACCGCTCAGGTTTTGTAGAAATGGATATTATTAGCCCTGGAATAATATCCAGCACAAAGTTGCAGATCATGACTATAAACCATGCATCAGCCACATTTGGTATGGAGCAAGAATAAGTGATTGCCAAATTATTCCATCACCAAAAACATTTTCTTTTCTTTTTTTTAAACGAACAAACAAACATGAAGAATTCTGCAAAGCAACTTGAATGAAAGGGAAGTTCAGAGCACCTTCTCTAACCTGAAACTTCTCTTTTGTCAACTGTGTAGGACTGCTGGCTTCAAAACAGATAATTCTAAGGTCAGTTCTGCCTTTTCCTCTTCAAACATACTTCCCCAAAGGTCCTAATTGCGTGTTTGTATATGCATGATACAACAAATAGCTTTTTAAAGTTGGGAGTGCTTGTTTTATTTATTTGTTTACCCACCGCATATTAATGTGCCTTTTAACGCAGGTGGTGGCAAGCAAATCTGATGAGGCCAACAGTAACAGTACAGGCATACTCGCATTATTTGACAAAGTGAAAAGGGGGCCGCGTCTTTTTCTTCTTGCGTTAACTGACTTTAGTTGCAGCAACTAAAAGCAGAGAGAAATATCAATGAGTTTCTAAAGCTGAGGTTGAAATTTGTGCACTGATATAGCTGATATACTACAGTATATCAGAATGGGATTTGCTTGTTTGTGGCTGAACGTGCATGAAGTTTGTGTGTGTCTGTGTCTGTGCGTGCATGCATCTTTGGGTCTGCAGTTTTCTTGGCAAAGTTTTTCAGAAGTGGTTTGTCTTTGCCTGCTTCCCAGGGCTGAGTGTGTGTGACTGGCCCAAGGTCACCCAGCTGGCTTTGTGCCTAACTCAGGACTAGAACTCACAGGCTCCCAATTTCAAACCTAGTGCCTCTAACACTATGCCAAACTGGTTCTATGTTTATCTAGCTATTATAATACAACTGGTTCTAACTTAACTGAGCCAGCACTGTGCAGCAGTTGCCAAAAAAGCCAACACAGTTCTAGGCTGCATAAACAGAGGGATAGAATCAAGATCACGTGAAGTGTTAAATACCAGTTTATAATGCTTTGGTAAGACCACACTTGGAATATTGCATTTAGTTTTGGTCGCCACGATGTAAAAAAGATGTTGAGACTCTAGAAAGAGTGCAGAGAAGAGCAACAAAGATGATTAGGGGACTGGAGGTTAAAACATATGAAGAATGGCTGCAGGAATTGGGTATGTCTAGTTTAATGAAAAGGACTAGGGTTGACATGATAGCAGTGTTCCAATATGCTGCCACAAAGAAGAGGGAGTCAAGCTATTCTCCAAAGCACCTGAGGGCAGGACAAGAAGCAATGGGTGAAAACTAATGAAGGAGAGAAGCAACCTAGAACTAAGGAGAAATTTACTGACAGTTAGAACAATTAATCAGTGGAACAACTTGCCTCCAGAAGTTGTGAATGCTCCAACACTGGAAGTTTTAAAGAAGAGATTGGCTAACCATTTGTCTGAAGTGGGGTTTCCTGCCTAAGCAAGGGGGTTGGACTAGAAGACCTCCAAGGTCCCTTCCAACACTGTTATTCTGGTTTCTGGTTTCTGCTAACCGGGACTAGAAACTGCATTGTTAAGCGACATAGTCATAAGTCAAAAAACTGTGTGACCACACCATTTAACAATGGCAGTTCTGGCAGTCCTGGTTGCCATTCGTAATCAAAGTCCTCAAGTGACTGTGACTTGTGACTTCTTGCTGGCATTCCCATTAACTTTACTTGTTGGAAATTCACAGGTCAAACTCGTGTGGCAGCGGGATACAGCAAAGGCCATAAGTTTCAAGACCAATATAACTATTACTCATTCAGTACCATCATAAATTTGAACGGTTGCTGACACTTGGTCATTAAACATGGGGCCAGCTGTATGTAAAAACAGATGTTATTTATTTAGCATATGATGAGAACATAACAAAAGAGAAATAAACATATATACTATATACAAAACACATAATTATATAAAACTATGGAAGCGGTCTCATAACTAGATGTCCAATTCAGATGTCCAATTCAGCAATTGCCTAGGATATAGCTTCATGCAGATCTTCTAAAGCTGTAGCCACAACCTTTTGGGCACCAGTGACAAGATCCGTGGAGAAAGGTTTTTCCACAGACCAGAGGGGGTGTGGTTTTGCATACTGCCTGCATTCTGTGGATGGGGCTTTACTTGTTTGAATGGACCAGTTGCTGACATGCCATGGACCAGTGCCAGTCCACGGACCAGGGATTGGGGACCCCTATTCTAAGGAACCAGAGCTGACTTTGTGCCTAACAGAGGAATAGAACTCACAGGCTCCCAAAAAGTGACCTTGCACTTTTGGGGCAATCTTGCACAATATGTTTAATAGTTTGCATATCAGTACCACAATTGCAACATGGGGAAAGTTTCCATTCCCACTGATACAGGGCAGAGGCACTTCTTTAAGTATCACATGTAATTCTGTTCAATTTCACTCCAGACAAAGTAAGGGCAGGTTAAAACCATGCGGTAGAGGGATCTCTAATGGTCAGGCTATAGGAAGGTACCTTGGACCATTCCTCTCTCCAGGCATTCTTAAACTGGGTAGATGTTAAATGAATAGCTGTTTACCATGCTGGCCTACAGGATTTCAATCCTGCGATGGGCTGGCTATCGTCCTGGTGAATAGGGAGGGCCTTGTTGTTCAGCATTCTTGACTATAGTCCAATGAGAGCTTGTTGTCTTCTAATGTGGGTTGATATGATATTGCCAAGTACTAGTAACCAGTGCACAGGAGTGGATGCAATGTGCCAGAGATGATAACGCATTGTTTGGCATACTAAATAGATTTAAAACTTAATTACAGAAGAATGTATGAACCAATCAATATATCTTCCAATTCCAAGAACACAACTAAAAATACACAAGTAGAAAAAATCACACAACGAAGATTAGAAATGAGACCGGAAACCTTTCTTCTAGGTATAATAAATGGACAATATGAAAAGGAAATAAAATATTTAATCATCCATATAATAACAGCAGCACGAATAATTTTTGCACAAAATTGGAAGAGTAGTGACACACCGACACAAGATAGAATAATTAATAAGATTATGGAATGTGCAGAAATGGACAGACTTACAAAAGAATTACAAGATAAAGAGGAACATGATTATTATCTAGTATGGGAAAAGTGGTATACCTGGTTGAAAAATAGAAAAAGGAAAAAGGAATAGGGAGTAATTGGAGTTACAGAAACAGGAACATAAATCACTAACATAAATTAACAATGAATCATAAAGATAGATATATGAGTAAGATCAAACAAGGAAGAGTCAAAACACAAATAAGAACATACATTACTGTTGTTTATTTGACAATATATATTTGACAAAATGTATATTTGAAATCTTTGTTTACATGTTTTGTTCTGTATGTTTTGTTGTCACTAGTTCTGTTTTGTTGTATTTTTAAACAAATAAAAATTTATTTAATTATTAATATATATATATATCCTATTATTATGGGTTTATATCTCATAGGATGTGTGGTGCAGTGGCCTAGAGTGGAGCTCTCACCTCATAATCAGAAGGCTGTGAGTTCGATCCTAGATAGAGGCAGATATTTCTCTCTGTCTGGGCTCAATGAGAATATAGCTGCTGAACAAAACTCCACATTGCCACAGGAAAGGCATCCGGCCAGTAAACACTCAGCTCCATTCAGTTGCCCAGACTCCACCCCGCAAGCAATTATGGGGTAATTAAAACAAGAGGTTATCTCTCAGGGTATGAAGCCTGGAGAAAAGTTTCATTTTCACCTAGAAATCACTGAGTGTAAACATTTAGAATTCCAAACAAACGTTGGGAATTATAATATAAGATACTTTAAATGTCTCTTAATTCTTTGATACTCATAAAAATTCTCAACCAATATTGATATTTCCGCATAACAAGTCCCACATATAAATAAGATGCTCTATATAAAGAGTATATAATCTCCTTCTATAGAAAAAATCAGCATGGCAATCTCTTAGGAGAACTGAAAGAACCTGATGGTGGCCCACCAAGAGTAAGATTTTTGCAACTTGCCTGAACAAATAAGCACAGAATTGATCCAAGCAAAAGAAGCAACAGTAAGTGATTCATTTCAATACAGCTCATGTAAAACATTGAAGCCACAAAAATAACTTAGTTGGCTTCGTTTGAATGCACATGCACAGTGCACATGTTTGCCTTCGATAACCAACTGGCAAAGAAAGCAGCTCTTAACAATTAGCCTAAGTCCAGTTTTTTTTCCAGTGTGTGAGTTGACCACAAGAGGAACCTGGTATAGGTCATTCTTCTGCATCCTTTTATGCAGTTCAAAAAAAAAAATCAGCAGCATATTAAGAGGATTTGTTACCATATATGTATAACGGAATCGTTTGCATTTGGCAACCTGTTTCACAGCCCAAAAAGACAAAAGCAACATCATTTTGCCCCGATCATTCATTTATTCATTTATATTCTGCATCAAGTTGGTGTACATGGTACAGATAGTCCTCGACGTACGACCACAATTGAGCCCAAAATTTCTGTTGCTAAGTGAGACATTGGTTAAGTGAGTTTTGCCCCCATTTTACGACCCTTCTTAGCTACAGTTGTTAAGTGAATCACTGCAGTTGATAAATTAATAATCTGGATGTTAAGTGAACCTGGCTTCCCCATTGACTCTGCTGATCCGAAGGTTGCAAAGGGGAATCACAGGACCATGGGACACAGCAATGGTCATAAGTGTGGGAACCGGTTGCCAAGCATCTGAATTTTGATCACATGATCATGGGGATGCTTCGAAGGTCATAACTGTGAAAAAATGGTCATGTCACTTTTTTCAGTGCTGTTGTATCTTTGAACAGTCACTAAATGAGCTGTTATAAGTCGAGGACTACAATGAGATGGATTGGGCTGGGAGAGAGAGTGACTAGTTCAAATTCACTTCTGAATTTCTGTGGTTCAAAAACTCAGGTTCATCATCCTACCTTCCCAGTCCTAATCTAACACTTTAATCACAATATATACTGATTCTCTATGGCAAGCAACTGTTGTTTATATACCAGCCATATTTTTGCATTTGCTAATCTGCTCGAAAAACCAAAAACAACAAACTACAATCCTACAGTGTTACATTTGAACCCGTCATCTGTAGACTCCACACTGGTTTAAGTACTGTAGCTACTTTAAAACGTATCATTTTATAGGACTAATTCTACAGAGTGGGCTGGCAGAGGAGGCCACCGGATTAGGCAACCATTGGCTTGCAGCTCAGACTCTCGGTCTTTCTATGGTCTCTATACTTGTGTTTTACTTTGAAAAGCAACAATCCAGAATAATTCTCAGCACCGAAGCTGCACTTTAATTGACTCTGTAGTTCTGCATCCCTTCTCATCCCTTCAATTAGCATCAGCATATGGCAACAAAGACTGAATGCATGCCTGCTGTTTTTTTGGCTAATGCAGTCTTCATGGCTTGAAGGACTTGGGGAAAAAAGCAAAACCCCAATTTGCAGGATGTTGGAAGACTCAAAGCATATGTAACAAAAGACCATTTTTGGTATTGCATTCTGGAACTTGGGGAGAGCTCTGAATATTCAAAACCAGCTATTCTAAGCTCAGAACATTTGAAGGCCAGAAAATTTTGCTCAAGCTTGTTAAGGAACAATATAATAATTAATATAGCTGAACTATGTCAAAGCACACAAAACAAATAAATCAATTAAATTAAAAACTGTATTAAGACATGAATAATAAGGAAGTATATTTGAAAGACTGTGGGCTCCACAGTTGGACCCTGAGCTACATATATTCTTTTCTATTGGATTTGAAAGATTATCATAATTGATTGGAGGAGTGAAAAAGCATTTTTTATTTCATTGTCTTTTTTTTTTAATCTCTAACTCTGCTCATTTTCCCCTTTGGTACCAATCAGCATCGGTATGTATGTTGAACTTCATACATCGCACAACGTGAATCTTGGCCTCAAATCGCTGCCCAGTCTTACATTACTGAAAAAGAAACTTGGCAAACGGTTGGTTAGAGATATTCCTCAAACTGTTTTAAATGTCAGATTAATAGTGGGAACTCTGTCTATTCGTCAGGCTGTGTTAAGGAAATGAAAATTCATCTCAATTTGCGAATGTAATGACGGTCAGTTCATCTCATTCAAAATTCTAACATGACATGCTGATTGTCCCCAAGTTACTTTAAAGAGCAGTATGACTTTAAGCAATGACCACAAAGGGGGGGGGGGCGGGGGAATTGCAGAGGAACTTCCTCTAATGACTTCCAGAATTCAGTCATTTATGTTTAGTGAACCGAACAAGTTGTAGCATTACCAGAAGCATCTCAATTCTTCCTGGCAAGGGCCCACAATGACTACGAAGCTGCCCGTGCGAGAAGAATTTGAGACCTGGACCTCTCTACAGGTGGCTGATCTTCTAAAACAGGTACTGAGATGCTCTAAGACTCTACTTGATTGATGGTCCAGAATAGATCAAGTTTCTGTATTTCTTGCTTTCTATTGCTGGTTTCACTCCAAGAAGCAATAAGAGGAAAACTTTTAGATGCAACTGAGAGCAGAAAATGCCAGCAGCATTCTTTTTATATTAATTGGTTAATAAATTTATAATCTCTTTATTAGAGTTGGAAAGTTGGTCATCTTCCAAGAATTCACTACCAGGCATAAGGGTATATATTGTATCCAGATTTAACTGTGTTTAGTAGAAACCCACTGAAACGAAAGGAGCATTGATTCAGTTAGTTAGGATTGATTCAGCTAAATGTTTCTTTCTGTTCATTCAAGAAAGGTCTTCTCTGCACCAGAGTTAAACTTTTCAAAATTAAGAAAGAAAGGATGACAGTCCTGGTTCTGGGGAAAGAGATGGCCTAGAGGGAGAGATAGAGGGCAGAAATGAGTAAGTGGGGGGGAGAGGTCAGAGCTGAATGGGTCTGAGAAGTTGAAACATCTAGGAACTCTTGTGAATTCCTGAAAGTTATTCCAAGGGTGCTTCTTTCAAAAGGCAACTGGACTTTGTTATTCCTTGAAGACGTTTCGCTTCTCATCCAAGAAGCTTCTTTAGTTGATAAGTTTCATTAGAACTGAAGAAGCTTCTTGGATGAGAAGCGAAGTGTCTTCAAGGAAAAACAGAATCCAGTTGCCTTTTGAAAAAGCCCCTTTGGGACAACCATGACCTGGATGACTGAGAATCTCCACAGACATCCTAAAAGCTTGTCATAATCCCATAATCACACAATCCTAGAAACCTCCTTGTCATTCAAGACTGTCTGCTTGAATTTGGGGAACACTAGTTCAGCTTTCCTGAGCCAAGCATTCCTCAAATATATTGGGTCTCCAGTTCCCAAAATTCCAAAATAGCACAGCCGATGTCTATAGTCATTGAGAACTGAGGAATGCTGGGGAATACTGGACAAGCTTAACTCAAAACATCTGAAATACCAGGATGGGTCAAGGAATAAATCAGATGTACTTTTCAGTGTGGGGTCTCTATGGAGACAAAGCAATTTCAGTTTTCCAACTAAGTATTGGAATTGGACAGTTTGGACAGTTTGTAAATTCAATTAAATCCATAAAGTTAACTGTTGGATTAATCAATCTTTGGTAAGGACTTATCAGGATTTGAGAAATGCTATTATTAAAAGAGTGGTAACCATGCTTCAAAATGCATTGTTTCCTCAAAATTATATTACATTTTATCATATGATTAAAATGTAAAGTGATATTCGATTTATTAAAATCAAGAGCAAAGTAAAACAAATCAATACAAAGACAAGGAGACATGTATTTAACCACTAGTGGAAGTTGTCTGAAGGTTAATAGGCAGCTACTAGAATCTGTTTGGGGAGGTCTCTAAACTAATAAACATCCATCATCAATAAAAATTAAATATATACAAGCAATTAAAAATCCACAGGGTCCGTGTTATTTTACTGCCTGTAGCAGAAGCATTTGCAACTATATTGAACTGAATACAGTTACACAACAGAAAGGCCATTAAAATCAATGGGACTAATTCAGTCATGACTAAATAAAATTAAGCTTTCTTTAATTCAAAGCTATTAAATATGACTAAGCCTATATACAGCGTATGATCTAGTGATCTGTTCCAAACATGAATTAAAGACATCTTTGTGCACACATCATCATTTTATTTAGTAGTCTTCTAAAATACTAACCTTGTTAGTCAAAGACTAGCATAATTAATATTTTAGTATGATATCCAATAGTACATGTCCATGGAATATTGTTATATTTTCATATGCGCTGTACAGCAGATATTTCTCTGTACTGCTGTTTTAATATGCTCTTCATGTGGAAAACAACAGATCTGTCTTTGCAAAAACTTACTTAGAACAACAGCTTCACAGCTGTACCGACACTACTATTTCTTAGTAGATTTAAATGAGGTTTGAGCAGAAGATCAAATTGGATCAAACAAGAATTTAAGGATATGTATAACACCAGGAATTCAAAGTATTTTGAGTTCAAAATAGTCTAAGCTCAAAACAATAACTTCAGCTTCAAAATAATTGTCTCAGAAGTTTCAAAACTTGAAATTGAAAAATTATGAACTCTCTTACATAACGTCCATCTAATTCTGTCCCAGCATTGAAAACCAGAAGTTACAGGGGAAACCCTTAAGCAGGATACAAAGAAATCCAGTTCATTGCCTAGCAACTAGCATTGAGGTGCAGACTCCCTTTGATGCTGGAGATGATAATAGCTTTCACTGAAAGTAAAAATTGATAGCTGTATCCTCCGTAAATTCCTTGTGACCACTCTTAAAACTTGTGATCTGAATTACATAGATTATAATTTAAATCAGAGGTGTGGAACCCCTTATGACTTGTGGACTTCAACTCTCAGTATTCCTGAGCTAGCCATGTTGGCTTCTTTAAGACCTGAACTGAACAAGTTCCATTGGCCATCCTCACAACAAGCATATATATTTCACCCAGGAATTCTGGAAATTGAAGTCCAGATGTGTTGAAGTCCACAGGGGTTGAAGTCCATGGGGGTTGAAGTCCATGGGGGGTGGCCATAGTTCTCCACCCTGATCTAAATGAACAGTGATTGATTGATTGATTGATTGACTGTGCAGACTCTTCCATTAGTTATCTTCATTGAAAAATCCTGGATTATAATATTGGAATGTGACATTTTCCCCTACCAAGTTTATATGACTCAATTTACCTCATGTTTTTCTGTTTAGAAAAAAAATGGCTTCTATCCTGTATTCTCATCAGTTTTGCAATTTCCTTTTTGAAGTGTGGCAATCAGACAGCCCCATTTTTTAAGAACAGTCACACCCTAGATTTCCATAAATACTTTATAATGTTGATAGATCAAGATTAAGAAGATGGGAGGGAGGAGATAAGAACTATCTAACCTGAAATGGATTTGGTGCTGGGCTTCTTTAAGACCTGAACTGAACAAGTTCCATGGGCCATTCTCACAACAAGCATATATATTTGGGTGAGAATTAAAGATATATTGCAGGATGGGATCAAGGCAATTTAGCCAAGTTTTCCTATGCCAACAGAGCGTCCTAGGACTAAAGACACTTCTAGACATATGTCTAGAAGAAGGCCAATCCTTCTTCTAGACCTATCAATAAATGTTCTCTTCTGTTTGTTCTGTAGTGTAATATTATACTCATTAGCATTTGTTTTTATACTCTACAGCACTCTGTAGTAGGTTGATCTGAACTAGTTACATCAGAAGTGTGTAGTATTAATAAATTGACCACAATCATGTAAGTTCTCTTCTTCTAAGAATGTTGCAATCATCCGAACGTGCTTGTTCTAAAACAGCCACATCCTGACTTATTCAATAAATACAATTAAAATCTATAGAATTAAAACCAGAGGTTTTTTTAATTGGGTATTCTCCAGAGAAATATAGTAAAGAAGATGTGTATTTAACTATACATATAATAACAGCAGCAAGAATTGTGTTTGCACAAAATTGGAAGACAGAAAACTTTATTTTAATGCTTTTTTTAAGGAAAACATGTATATGTAGGATTAATTATGTATAAGAAAATGTACATTTTATATTATGTGTATAAGAAATAAAACTGAAAAACTTTCCCCCCAAAAAAATACAATTAAAATCAATTAACTAAGTGGTGTAATATGAAATAGAGAATGAATTAAATAGGTGAAAGAGAGAAAGAAAATACAAAGCCAATAGATTGTCCTGTTAGTTAGCTGCTCAGGACCATTGCTACTCCCCATTCAGCATCATTTGCTATCTTGACAATGCGTGTAAAAGTAATCTGAAATACAGCTGCACGTTTACAGATGTGTGAGTAATCTTCAGACTGTGTCTATGTGTAGAAGATAGGGCTTGTTTTTTCCTCTGTATAATCCATTGCATTTCTTCATTTAAAAAATAACCTTTACAGTCCTGATACATTTATTTTAAATTTGCCTTTTGTCCAATTTGTTGAATGTTTGCACTACTGAATTTTCCATGAGTACTAACTTCCTCTTTAAGAACTAGACATGCAAAGCGGGGGGGGGGGGGGGGGGGGGCTGTTTGCAGGGGAGATGTCCACGCACCAGAGAGTTATGTAGAAAAAACACTAATATGTTATAAACCTTTGAAATAAACCCTCAACTGCCCTGCCACCATACAAAGAACCTTGTGTTAAATTTATATTCTCTGTGCAGGTATACCTCCTCTAATCTCTTTAGCCGTGCAGTGCAAGCCATAGCATCTTTGGGTGCAGCAGGATGTCCATAGGACAGGGCTTCCCAATTTTTTTCCTTTGTTAACCAAAACTGCTCATCAGAAAGTCCTTTTTACCCAGCTAAAACAGTTTAGTCAAGATAATTGCCCTTGTTGTGGTTGGGCAATGCATTTTTGAGTTGTTACCCAAAGAAAAACCACTTTTACTCATTTTTTGGTAATTTACCCAGGTTTGAAAAACACTGCCATAGAAGAACTTGAAGCCCAGCTTCTGTACCCATGTGAATAGAAGATAGTTGTAGATTGGATGACCTGCCCAGAAATGTGAATGAGACAAGGACTTAGACTCCTCCTTAAGACAGTGGTCTCCAAATCTTTTGACCAATAGCCACAACATGGATGTGGTGAATATCTGGTAGGCATGTTGAAAAAAAGGCTACCATAATAAATCCATTGACCAGAAGGTAAACTATTAAGGTTGCTACCTCCCTTTCCCTCTGCCTCTTTCA
Source organism: Arizona elegans (assembly GCA_022577455.1). Classification (NCBI taxonomy): domain Eukaryota; kingdom Metazoa; phylum Chordata; class Lepidosauria; order Squamata; family Colubridae; genus Arizona; species Arizona elegans. The sequence continues at coordinate 71,885,055 of JAKOOJ010000005.1, forward strand.
CTCCAAAATATTATCATTCCTTTCACCCTAGTCCTTTTTAGACAAGGATGGGGCACTTCCAAAAAAACACACTTGACTGCAGCCAAGGGGCCTTTGTATCTACTGAGAATAACAGGGGCTATATCTTTAAGTACAAAAGATGTTACAACTGCCAGTTTGCATTATGCTACCCATCCTTGCTTCCTGGCCTTTTAAAAAAAGATTTATTTTGTTTAAATTTGGTGAGTCATAAATGACTGGCAGTCCCCAAAGGAAGTGTTTGTGAACATTCTTGTTCCCGTTGCAATCTCAAAGTTCAAACGTGGTATATGTGGCGTCTTATATGTGACTCCAGTCCACTTGGATTTAGTCCACAAGCCATGGTTAAGCCAATAATTGCTAAATGTGCTACCTCAACAAGTGCAAAAGGTTGAGTTTAGAAGGTTGGTTGGGTGGTTGGGTGGTTGGGTGGTTCATTGGTTCATTGGTTCATTCATTCATTCATTCATTTGTTCGTTCGTTCATTCATTCATTCATTCATTCATTCTGTGTCATCAAGTTATTTTTACTCCTAGCAACCACACAGATAGATAGAAGATACACAGAGTTATTATACAGAGACTTCTAAAAGTTCAAGCTATGAATAGATTGTCAATGCAAATGCCCCATCTTAGTTTTGCATCAACATCAACAAGATAACTTCATGACACAATTTTCATCATTGGACCTGTTGGTTGGTTACTTCCATCCCCACCCTGTATGTCCATGGAAGGAAGGCAATACTCTTGTCCCAAGTGCTTCATTTAAAAAATGTAAATTACAGAATGTAGTATTACCTTCTCTTCTTCCTTTTTTTCCAGTCTGGGATGCATGACTGTGCCAGAATAGTGGAAAAATTAAATATAGATGGAGTTCGATTTTTGGTAAGTTATTTTAAATGTTTCCATTTAAATGAATGTAGATCATGCATATGTACACTAGTTTACAAATATGTATAAAATGTGCAATGTTTCTGCACTGATGGCATCTAATAAGACAATATGACACAGTCAAAATATTCATATCAGAGCAATATAAACCAAAGTTATTAAATAACCTTTTAAAGATTAATCCAGGAAGGTCATCTAGAAATTGCTGATACAACTTTCAACAGCATTTCGAGGTGCGAGAACAGCTGGGAGTTATCATGGGAGGCACCAGACAACATCTGGAAGCTACAGATTTCTGAAGTCTTTGACTCTTAACTTCAATCCTGTGGAGATAGAGTCAACTCTGATATAGTTATCCATACTCATATTAATTTTTTATATGGCTAGATTAATGTATGTTGATCTTAAATTGAGCAGCAGATTGTTGCTAGAGATTAGATATCTGATGATTACAGGTAGATCTAACCTTATGACCACAACTGAGCCCAAAATTTATGTTGTTAAGTGAGAAATTTGTTAAGTGAGTTTTGCCCCATTTTACGACTTTTCTTGCCACTTTTGTTAACTGACTCTGCACTTCTTAAATTAGTGTTAACTGAATCTAGGTTCCCCATTGACTGCTTGTTAGAAGGTCGCAAAAGGGAATCACGTAACCCCGGGGCACTGCAACCATCATAAATATGAACCACTTGTCAAGCATTCGAATGTAAATCACATAACCATGTGCTGCAACAGTCATAAGTGTGAAAAATGGTCATAACTCACTTTTTTCAGTGCCGTTGTAACTTCGAACAGTCACTAAATGACCTGTTGTAAGTTGAGGCCTACGTGCATTACCCCAGTGTGCTACCATCAGGACTGTTCTCACTTTCACTGGACCGGGGTAGCTATTGATAACATAGTGACATAGCAGAGTAGAAAGATCCTCACCATAGTAAGTATACTATCAATATGTTAGATTCCATGACATATAATTAATTCACTGGCTTTCTACTGCACCACTTTCTCTACTCTACTATAGACTGAATAAGGCTCAGATTGTCCTGGTAACTATTTCTCCACCTTTCACCGCTCTTCCAAGCCCGCCCTATAGGAAGAGGTACAGCAATATTTGATTCCAACTGCTCTCCTGAACAGAGTTTGATGATCTGCACCCGATTGATCCTGAGTCTCCCTCAATGAGAAATATTCAATAGATGTAGTCCCAAACACTGGACTTAAAAAACAATTTTGCAGACTAAGAAATTGTGCCATGGTGTATTGTGTTTCTCATGATGTGAAATGTGACTGCAAACTATCTGCCATGAACACTTAAATTTAAAAAACATAATCTATATTAGGAAGATCTCCAAAAGCACATCCCAAATTAGACTGCAATGATTGGGAACGCCAAATTATTATTTTTTTTCTTGGAGCGCGCAGAACTTGAAAATGCTATACTAAGCCATCACAGTGGTGGGTTCCTTCCGGTTCGGTCCGGTTCGGCCGAGCCGGTAGCAGTGACAATATGACATCACTGAACCAGTTCTCTCCCCCCCCGCCCTCTTACCCCTCCACCCCGCCACCCACGTTATTCTTACCTTTCATTTGGTCCCACCCCCAATCTATTGCTGTCTCCTGAGTCCCAGCTGATGACTAGAGGGAAAAAAACTCTTTAAACTCTTGCCCCGGGGCTTCAAAGGGCCATCCTACAGCTGATCAGTGTTAAAAGCAAAAAAATGAGTCGTGTCGTAAGTGCGAGGACTGGTCGTAAGTGCGAGGACCTCCCAAAAATGACTCTGACCAGCTAGCCACGCCCACCTAGTCACATGACCTCCAAGCCACACCCACAAAATAAGCCACGCCCACAGAACCGGTAGTAAAAAAAAATAGAACCCTTCCCTGAGCCATCACCGTTGAAGGAAGAACACTCAATAACTGAACAATGATATTACAAACAATTGTGGTGGTTGAGATTCTTGTGCCAAACTCTGGATGTCAACTGAAAATGAGCCACGGACTTTTGATTATATAATGTATAAACCATAGAAGACATATAACGTGCCTTAAAACAGATCAAAATATCTTTAGGATTTCAGGCTTCAGAAATAATTAAATCATCCTGCTGACACTCACAGTCTTTGTCATAGGTTATAGCAGTGGGGGCATAGTCTGGTGTTCACATATGGCAATTGACATACAGAAACCAAGACTTTTCTACTATATACATTGAAACTTTTTACAACAGGTATATAAAACATTATCTTGGCTTTTACCCAATATCAGTTTAGTTTCTCTCCCAGAGTCTACTCCCTTCCAGCTCTCCTGCCAATGGGGTTTTATTTCCTTCCCCTTCGCTCCATCTCCTCCCTCCATTTCTGGGCCTATTGTAGAGATGAAACGAAAGGAATATGCTGGATTTACAACCATGACCTCTGCATTGCTCATCTCATTTTCTTGGATCTGTTGGCCAATTACCATCTGCATCTTCTCTGTTGGGGAAGAACCTCTCTCAGGATTCTCTGCCCAGTCCTTCCCCAGAGACCAGGGCTTCGCTGCTGCCTTCCTCCTTCCCATCTTCTCTTGTATGAAGATGTTGTCTCTCTAGGACTTCACTTGTCTTCTTCCAGGGAAGCCAGACCTGGACCTTTCTTCACCCCTCCTCTGACCGACCAGGAATCAACAACCACTCTGCATTCTCACATAACTTTACTTTCCAACTTTTCTCTCCAGCCACTCTGTATTACTCTATATTATAATCTTTTTCTCTTCTGCTTCTCTTTCTCTCCAATTATTGCCCCCTGGGTTGTAGCAATAGCACTTAGACTTATAGACCACTTCAATGTGCTTTTACAGCCCTCTCTAAGTGGTTTACAGAGTCAGCATATTGCTCCCAACAATCTGGGTCCTCATTTTATCCAACTCGGAAGGATGGAAGGCCGAGTCAACCTTGAGCCTGATGAGATTTGAACTGCTGAACTGCAGCTGAAGTAGCCTGCAGTATTGCACTCTAACCACTGTGCCACTTCAGCTCTTGTAGTCCCCAGCACCTATATATTATGCTGGACCAAAGGGATTGTTGTCTTTATATCTGTCCACAACAATCCAGCTGCCCATCAAGGATAGAATTGATCTTCTTCTCCCCTTTTCTCTTCCATTTGCCATCTCACACCAGCACAATTGCTTTCTGATCAATTGCCAGTAAGATAAAACAATATCCTGTGAAATGGGATCTGCAGCTGGAATAATATAAGGATATGGAAGTTGTTTAAAGCAATTTCTGGTTAGCCTGGTTTTCAGATTTGATAGAGAAGTTTTATCAAAACCCAGAATATTCATGGTAGCCATTGGAGTTAATAGTTGGACAATCTTCTTTAAGTCTACAATTCTTGATCTGTTTAAGCTAGCAGAATTCAATGATACTTCTGAATAGACATGTACAGAATACATTTGTGCTTCTAAGATTTTGAACTGGACAAAAACAAACACAGAAAATATACTCTATGCATGGAAAGACCAACAGCATCATTTATCACCCCAAATCATAGTATGATGGTTTGGTTTTATATATATGTTTGTGAACCTAGTTGCTCTTCTTTATAAATCATTTATAATCTATTATTTAAGAATATTCAATCCATTGACATTGTCAATAAACAATTAAACTGTGATTTAATGCCTTGTGTGAACAGTTAAACAAATATTCCTAGATTACATTATTCTTACCTGCAGGAAATGTCCACATGAAAGAAAGAAGTTGTACCTGAGAGAGAGAATAAGAAAAAGGGCTGTTTACACAACTTTGTCACCAAGTGTCTTGTGTTTAGATTCCCAGGATTAAGCAGTATACAAATGTAGATAAATATTGTATAACAAGTTAATAAACATGCTAAGTTTTATGTGTAATGTATGGCTTGTTTAAAAATCAAGCTTGCTCTAAAATTTCCTTAGCATTTTGTGTGAATTGGACCAGCCACAATCACAAGGGGAAAGATCAAAAATGTAGGTTCTAATATCTCCTCTGACATGTCTAGAACCGGAAAGCTGTGAAGTAGAATCAGTGGGTTTATTTTTTGAACTTCTTAAATTATTGCTTTAATATCAGGCACCAAAGACTCAGTTCACACATGAATCTGAACTATACTGATTAAACTCATGTCTATGCACAGGAATATTGTCAGCTAACAGCATATGCTAGGAGTTAGAATAATGTTAGGTCAACATTATTTGTGAGGGGGCGGATATGGTCCGACAAAGGCTATATAGGGATTCTAAACTGATCCCTCTTTTAACTCCGCCCCCAGATTCTGCCACCTCTCCTCCTACATTTCATGAATTAATGTGATTTTATTACTGAGTTTAAATTTTCACATACTATTACCTTTATTTGGCTGGTTATATGCTACCATAAGGGGAATCTGGAAGGGGGAGTTAAAAAGAGACTGCCAAGATGGCAATCATGACGGCATGATTGAAGCCCCACCCCTTTTTGCACACTTCAAATATATGACAGAGTGAAAAGAGGCAGAGCTTCAATTGTGTGATGCCGACTGGTCTCCTGACTTTTTGATCTCTCCTTGCAGATGTTCTTGGCGAGCTGGGTTATGTGATTGAAAAGATGGTAATTCCATCTCTCCATCAAATTTTGTGGTGACAATTTTTGTGGTGGAGAATGAAAGCTACTTGTTAAATTGCAGAAGTTAGGGGCTCCCATGATACACAATTTACCAATGTTTGTGCATGACAACATAACCACCATCCATAGAGCAATCACTGCAGCATTCAAACTTCAAAAACACACCATCTGGCGAATGAAACTGTTTAAGAACAGTCTTCTCCAACTTGAAAAATATTTTTATCAAGGATTCTGCTAGGAATATATTTGGATTTTTTATTATTATTTTGTTCCCAGCAGATCCATGGCTGGGATTTGGCAACAAAATCTAGTTAACATTTTTATTTCTCCTTCATTTCCCCACCATTAAAAAAAAATAAATAAATCTTGACTGCTTTAAAAAGCCAGTGGAAGTTGTTGGCTTCTTAATTTTCACAGGAAAAGCTCTCAAAATTGTGCTACTTGGATTTTTTTTTTTCTTTCCTCGTAGAAAGTCCATAGCAAGAATCTTCACTGTATCCTTAAACAGACAAGCAAATTTATCTCTAGAGGAGGGTTTTTTTTTATTAAACATTCTATCTTCTGAAGCAGAAATCTGCCATTTGAAGTGGAACATAAAATGGATCTGATTTACATCAATCTTCACATCCATAATGCTGACCCTAATTGGAGAAGGCTCATTTAGATTATTTTTTTTTTATCTTCCTTCTAGTAGTTTTAATTTTCCACCCCCATTTATTAAAGCCTCTCTTAAAATCAGTTCCGAGAGAGTTTTGCACAACAAACCAGATCTTTCTTATTTTACAGCCTGGAGCTAATTTGACAGGCTGTCAAGCTTACTCTCTTTTTGAATAGGAAAAAAACTAGAGAATGCTCTTATGTGAATCTAAAATGATTCCCAAAGGCAACAAGAATCAAGATGCGAAAACAGAGTTGTTTTCAAAATTCTGTAATGAGCTTACTCATCGAGTGTGGGACTGAAACAAAACCATGAAATAGTGAAGGTAGTAAAGTTAGATGCATTGGGATCTGCAGGAACTGGGAGTCCTGGATTCCCTCCTGACCCATGCTTTTATGGTAAAATAACAACAACATAATCACCCTATACCGGAGGATTCATTCTTAAAGAAGGAAAGAAGGGTATCAAGTTCATGGTGGCCAACTTCAAACAAAGATTTTTCAGAGTTTTCTTTAACAAGATTTATTGAAAAGGAATGGGATAAGGTTGAAGAAATCTCAAAAACTGGATTCCTTTCATTTTAAGTAGCAAAGTTATCTCTTAGCTTGTTAAAGCAGAGACTGTTTTCATTTTTAACTAACAACTTCTCCGTGAACCTTGAGGAATTCCTGACCTTGGATAGGTCAGGAATCTGCAGGTAGTCAAGACATGAATCTGAAATCATAAACACACAACTACTAAGGCCGTGAGTGACAGAGAAGCCACTGTGGCTGCTACACCACTTTCTTTCCTGCCACTGCTCCCAAATTAGCCATTGCTTAACTTAGTAGCAACATTGCTATGCAACCTGTCTCCTGTTTCTCCTCGCCTCCATCAGGGAAGGAAATTTCAAGGTGACTGAAGAGATGAGGGGAAACCCTTATACAGCTCTGGCCCGTTGCTGAGGTGATAGTCACAAAAAAGAAAAGAAAAATTCCTCTCAGAATAGGGAGGAAAATGAAGGCACCCATGAAAGCAATGCAAACCAATTATGATCAGTGGGGTGTAAAATATTACAGTAAAGGATTTTTGGAAAGAGAAAACAGAGAAAGAGGGTATCAGGAGAAATGTATGTACAGGACACTATCCATTCTCAGGTGTACAAAACAAATTAGAGATTATTCTAATGTAAATCAAGAATGTATGATCATAAATTATCCATGGCTGATTACATTCTTTATTGAAACAGTTGTCAAAAACTTTAGAAATATACATAAATGTATGAGAAGCCCTTATTTGTGTTGCTGCTTTGCTCTTTTTCTTATTTTCTTATTTTTATTTTTCCTTTCTTTGTTCTGTTTAAATAAAGGAGAAGGAGGGAGGGAAGGAGAGAGGGAGGGAGGAAGGAAGAAGGAAGGAGACAGAGGAAGAAAGAAAGAAAGAAAGAAAGAAGGAAAGTGAGAGAGAAAGGAAGGAAGGAAAGAAAGAAAGAAAGAAAGAAAGAAAGAAAGAAAGAAAGAAAGAAAGAAAGAAAGAAAAGCTGAATTATTTTTAGTAGCTTCTAGAATTAAGTTTGGAAAGGGGAGAAAAAGTCAAGATGACATTTTTTCTGTCTTCTGACTTATATTGGCAAATGGGGTTAAAACATTTGTTGAATCGAGGGATTCCCACCACCCTATCTTCTGCAATAAAAAGAAGGAAATACAAAACATAAAGAAGCCCTATGTTTAATTATTGCCTTGCTGCCAGTAAGGGTATAATGGATATATATGAGTTGTCAAGCTGTTCCTTCAGTGCTCCTTCTAAAAAAATATATATTCAGCATCAATAATAGTTCTACCCTAGAAGGAAGCTACGCTGTTAATACTTGCTGGATGTTAACAGTGTCAACTGTGGCCTCATTAATGAAGTCTAAACAAGGCAGTTGCTGCTGAAGAGAAAAGCATTTCTGTCTGATTCCAAGTTGTTTCAATACAAGCTTAGAGATGATTGGTGAATGGCTAACATTCTTTTATCTGAAAGCTTTACTTGAAGCATTATTACTTGAAGCATTATTACTTGAAGCATTATTACTTGAAGCATTATTATCCATTATGGAATTTTTTTTACAAAGCATTCAGGCAAAAAAAAATGTCATCTCTCACAAATCCTTCCTCCCCTCCCCTTTTTTTTTCTTTTTTCTTTTTTCTTTTTTTTCCTAAGAAAGTCATAGAGGAAACTAACAAGCAAAGTCAGTAACAAGTGCTTCAGCAAGCTTTTGAAAGAAGAGAGCACAAAAAGACATATTATAAAGCTGGGATGAACTTTCTTTCATAGCTGAAGATATTTGCGCTCCTCGGCAATCACTAGTTAAAGACACGACAGTATAGAGCGCAAAGGGATAAAAATAGAATGCTTATTTATTACTAATTGGTAGACAAAGAGGGTGAGTCACTGATCTGCATGCATGCATCCTCTGTGACTAAAGCGATTGCTAAACTGTAGTAATCAGGGCAAGGAAGAAAGGCAGTGATGAGTTACCTAGTTTGGATAATGAAACCTCTGCAAGAAAACAGCCAAGCTCGGAGGGATCTAGGACAGGGGTGTCAAACTCAATTTCATTGAGGGCTTCATCAGAGTTGTGTTTGACCTTGGAGAGCCGGGGGTGCTGGGGCATGACCAAGAGGCCATGGTGGGTGTGACATGGGACTCGTGTCGGCAGCACCTGTGGTGGCCAAGTGCTAAGACAGGACTTTCTGAGACCTCCCTCACTCTCATTATAATCTCCTTCCTTCCTTTTCTTCTTTTTCCTTCCCTCTTCATTCTCCTTTCTTCTTCCTTTCCCTCTTTCCTTATTTTTCCTTCCTTGGACTCTTTCCATCTTTTCTTCTTTTTCTTTGTCTTTCCTCTTTCCCTTTCTCCTTTCCTGTCCCTTCCTGCATGCTCAAATGCAAAAGGGGAAACATTAGTTTGTTTTGCTAGCCCTCTGCCAGCAAAAACTGAGCTGTTTTCGCTGGCAGAGGGTTGTAGGAGGCCATCATGGCCAAAAATGAGGCCTGAGCTCCATTTTCGCTAGCAGATACACCACGGGCCGGTCTTTTGCTGTTTCCAGGCCGGCCCCATGGGTCAAATCTAAACACTCCACAGGCTAGATCCAGCCCGCAAGCATTGAGTTTGACACCCCTGGTCTAGGACAACTCAGCACTGCCAGCTCAGTAGAGCCAGGTCACTGCTGCCAGCTCACTTGTTTATCTGCCCTTGCCCACCCGGCTCGCCCTCCATCTTCCCACAATAAGTTTTTGCAGCAAATTGGCATTGTTGAGTTGTCCTATGACAACTTGGAGGCGGTGAGTTGGCAGAGATGACTTGGCAGGGGTGAGCTGGCTATGCTGAGCTGGCCACACCAAATTATCCCATTCTGAGCTCAGAGAGACCAAGGACCCCTCAAGAAAAGATATTGGTTGAGTAATATGTCAACCAATATACCAGCATAACCAATCAGGTAGCCAGGCGTTTTGAACTCCCACAATCCTTTACCATTTTCTGAAGTTAAAGGGAACTGAAATGCAAGATACCTAGGAGTCACCAGATTCCCTAAACCCAACTATTGACAGATGTCTATAAATCTTTCAGCAAAATATAGTTTACAAGTTGTAAGGGATTGATGTATGCCAGTTCTCTTTCCAACATTTGATGTAGTAGCAGTAGATGATGTAGTTTTTATATAGATACAGATTTAAAGGAGAAGATGGAAATATATTGATATACAGTAGGTATACACACATACTATGCATATTGCTCTAAATAGAAATATAACCAGAAGGCTTGGAAATATAAATTTTAATACAGAAGGAATATGAGGAGAGGCATATTCAACTTGCTTACATATTTCTGATATGGCTAGTCTACTGCTCTGTTTTATTTGGTTGCAGTTTCTGTGTTTTATCTTGCTAGTCATTCACCATTATTCCAATTAAAAAATAACAAAATAAGTAAGAGAACCTAGGAAAAGCTCAAACCAAAGGCTATTAAACTTAGCAAGGCTGCCTGGTTCTGAACACTTGCTTGAAGTGGACTTGGAAAAGTGACTGTATACAAAGCTGACCAATGAGTTGAATTAATGAACATTTGCTGTCTTGGAATGCTACTTTTTCTGGGGTATCAATTGTTGATACAGTTGTGATGCTGGTCTCTGAACCTGGAAAAGATAGTGGACATTGCCAAAATATTGCAGAATAGACATAAAATTTTGTAGTATCAAAGAAATAATTGTCAGCTTCCCCATTAAACCAAGATGCAACTAGAAAAGGGATGAAGGATGATAGGTAGGCCTTGCCCTACCTGTAGTCATTGGCAAAGGAGGACCAAGCCACATACATTCAATTTCCCAGCTTCTGCAATAAACCTGTCTAGTCAGGTTCTGCGAGAACTTTGTTTTTATGATTTTAAGGCACCATGAGGGTCTTGACAATAACTGGCTGACAGGTTTGATCTCTTCCCTCACTCTTGGGAAGGTGCCTCTAGCTTGGCCTTTTTGGGGAAGCACATGATTGCCTCAAAGTTGTGGCTTGCTGATAGTACTCTTTTTTTTTTTAATTTGATTTATATGCCGCCCTTCTCCAGAGACTCAGGGCGGCTTACAATGTGTTAAGCAATAGCCTTCATACTCTTGTATATTTATACAAAGTCAGCTTATTGCCCCCACAAACTGGGTCCTCATTTAACCTACCTTAGAAAGGATGGAAGGCTGAGTCAACCTTGAGCCTGGTAAGATTCGAACCTGCAGAAATTGCAGGCAGCTGTGTTAATAACAGGGTGCATTAAACCACTGTACTACCAAGGCTCTTAAGATAATCAATTAGATAACAGGGCAATATAAATTGTAATACAGAAGGACTATGGGGAGAGGCATATTCAACCTGCTTAGGTCTGAAATGGCTCATCTACTGCTGTTTTATTTGACTGCAGAATCAGGCCTGCCCATTGAGATATGGTGCAGCAAGGATAGGAAAAGACAGAGAAAGGTGTTGGCACAAAGAAATTCTAACCTTTACAGAACAGGTTTCTACCACCTCTTCTTAAAATAGGCCAACACTAGTTAGTGTTATCCGGGCAGACATGCAATCTTTGTTGAAAGACGTCATCCTTTCCCAATCATGAAGAATTTAAGACTAACAGTTAGCTTCAGAGTGCTGTCTTGAGCCCGTATTTGGAACGCTAAGAGTTGAAAGACCCATTTGCAGTAACAGGACCAGCACAGAAATGTAATGTTCCATTAGCACAAGAGAGAGCAACATGCAGACCAGTAGCTTGCCAAGTTAGAGAAGCTGAGAGCTGATGAAGCGATTGAAGCTCAAAGTGGTGCCAGCTTTACCTTCCCAAAAGAGTTCTGACAGGCACCCAGAGTTTAATGAATTGTGTTTATGTTCATTGTCTACTCATGTCAGTAGGCATTAGAGCCCACCATACTTTTCAACTTCCCTCTCAGTATCTTTCCAATATGGGCATGAAATGTTAACAATGGATATCATCTGTGACCACAGGGAAAACTAGTGAAACTCTAAAGCATTTAGCCACTGTTTGGTTCAAATTGTCGCATCCAAGTAGGTCTCCCTTACATGAGATTCATGGTTTCCCAGGTTTATTGCACAGAACAGGTCAACATTTTCTTAATACCCTCTATCCCAGATTTGCTTTTCAGAGTAAAATAGACAGCATATAATTTAAATAAGTAAGTAAGTAAGTAAGTAAGTAAGTAAGTAAGTTTCAAGTCTAAGGTCTCCTTCCTGGTCAATCACAATCACCCCAAATCACATTAGTATATATTGAATGATAGCATTTTCCCCTCATTTGACTCAGCCTTCCATCCTTCCGAGCTGGATAAAATGAGGACCCAGATTGTTGGGGGCAATATCTGACTCTGTAAACCGCTTAGAGAGGGCTATAAAACACTACAAAGTGGTATATAAGCCTAAAAATTATTGATATTTAGTTACTTCGGTCTACATTACCTGTATTGATGCTCATAGCTATTTTGTCATTCAAGCCAAGATGCATAGTACCCAAAAACAGAAAATCCCTTAATTTCTGGGAAATTTTAGTAAAAAATAAAATTAAATGGATTTTTACAACAACCTCGAACCAATAAACCTGTTGAATTTTATTTTATTTTATTTATTTTATTTTGATTTATATGCCGCCCTTCTCCCAAGACTCAGGGCAGCTTACAATGCATTAAGCAATAGCCTTCATACTATTGTATATTATATACAAAGTCAGCTTATTGCCCCCACAAACTGGGTCCTCATGTTGCTGCCTGAACGTTGCTGCCTGAAGCACAACCAGGTTCTGCTCCACTACAAAAAGTTCTAAACATGCTGTCCCATACAGATACAGTTTCTCCTTATACCTATTATGCTACACTAAAAGTAGGGTAATGCATCTATTGGGATGGCACAGCTGACCTTAAGGGCATTACAACAGCCCAAGCAGTCAGGGGTTTCATGCTTGCTGTCGTCATATGACTTAGACCAGAGGTGCCAAAGTCACGGCCCATGGGCCAGATGTGTCATGTGCTGGCCACATCCACCCCATTTTAGCGGGGGGAGGAGTCACGATACATCACGTGATGATGTGACAACACGAATTTGACACCCCTGACTTAGACCCACCCTGTTTCTGCAGGGGACCAAAAGTATAAGGTTATTTGCATTCCTACTGCTAAAATGTTCCTGACACTTCAACTGAAATTAAACATTCCAGAACCAAGTTCTGATTTATCATAGAATAAGATGTAAGTTTCAAAACAAACACAAAAAATATAAGCAACTCCCATTTAACATTAAATATGGATTAAAAGAGCTGCAGCCTTTGATGTCTCGTTCTTTTATTCTGAAAGTTTATAGCTATGAATTCTGGGGAGATAGAACAGGCTTTTATGTGGCTCTGAGGAATACATTGAGTCATGCTATCATAGTTTTCTTTATTATTTAGCAATTATCTGCTATTAAGCCATCATCCAATAGAAAGACTCTGACAGATCTCCACAAAATAGTGTACATGGCCAAGATCATGGTTTTTTTCCCAGCTGTAACATATGGCTATAAAGACTGGAGAAAAGTGAGTCCCTTTGGACTCTAAAGCTGAAAAATATTGTTCAGAATATTTTGCATCAGAAAGTCACTGATTGCTCGCACTGAAAGTGCTAATAGAGAAATTAAATCTTAAATATTATGGACATAAAATATAAAGGGTCAGAGCCATTAGAGAAGACGTTGATGCTTAGAAAACTTGAAGGCAGCTAGAAAAGAGGCAGACAAAAGGCAAACTGGCTAGATGCTATCAGTGATAGATTGAAACATCAGCAGTGTGATAGACAAGAAAGAGGAAGAGTTATTGACAGACAGGCCTGGCAAAATAACATCCATTAGGTCAGGAAAAATCAAATGCAACTGTTGTTCTGTTTAACAGAGGCTGGAGAGGTTTTTTTTTTTTTTTTACTGCTTATATAAAACATTTTTTCTCACATATTTAAACAGTAAATCTCCCAAGCATTGATTTCAGTGGGATCAGGGATAGTTTAATCAAATATTGGCCACTGAAACAAGGAAATACATCCATAAAACCTGTGAAAGCATTTGATTCATAGAATGTAAAGGACAGGTCACGAGAGCATCTCTTTATCCAGATGGAGGCTCCAGCTACAACTGAAGCAGCTGGAAAACAGAAAACTAGCATGTGGATCAGGGGTGGGTTCTACTTACCTTTACTACCAGTTCGCAACGGGGCCCCACGCACGTATGCAAGTGACATGCGCATGTGAGGTCTTCTGCGCATGCACAGAAGCATTCTCATGACATCAGAGTCAGTGGGCGGACCCCCCTGCCGGTTTTACTACCGGTTCTATATGCGTAGAGCTCTATACTGTAGAAATGGTGATAGAGTTCTATACTGTATTTTTTGCACAGTCCAGTTTCATCCCAAAGGAAAGTTCCACAGTGAACTTTCCTTTGGGTAGATGAAGAGGCAATACTGAGAATTTTATTCATGTATTAACCTTCCTAAGAAAAGTTCCCAAAAGTTTTGTTAGATATATGTAGCCAGCTGGGTGACTTGGGCAAGTCCTAGAAAGAGGTCAGAGCAACCACTTTTGAAATCTTGCCAAGAAAATTGCAAGGACTAGTTCAGGCAGTCACAGAAGTTAAGACTGATTCAATGCAACAAAAATTAAAAATACTACAGCTGCTGTTAGGTTTCATCGAATGCCAGGATATTTCTACCTGGCATAGGAATACATGGTAAAATCACCTGCCTGCAAAAAGCAAGCATAATGATTGGATTCACCATTGGGCTAAGCCATTGTATATATATTTTATTGTAAACTGCACATTCACAATTCTGACTTGCTCATTATACTGATCAAACCCAGCCATTCTGCTTTGAAAATTGTTTTGCGTGGCTTTGAATGTGTGAGTTCTATCAATGATGGTTTACTCAATAACATACGGTTGAACCCATTTTGGTTCAGCACTCTATGTGAACAAAGTCATTCTGTTAGGCACTAAGACATTAGCAAACAAGGGTAAGAAAGGTTTTGTTTTTGCAAGCACAAAAGAAAGCAAATGGGTATGTAGGTTCACTTGGCCCAGACCAGGAGATAGAAGTCAATTAAAGTCTGTTGTTACCGCATTCATTCCAAATGTTAGTTCCCCAGCCCACGCATACCAAGATACACAAATGGCTTGAAGATCTATATATTTAATTGACAGTTTATCACATTCTTAGAACCACAGAAAACATGTTTGATCCATCCAAATGCCATTAAAAATTCTTCCCAGCCATAAGGAGAAAGGAAAGTTATTCAGTATGCCTCACAGAGAAATACTAACCACAGAACATTTGAGATTTACCTCCATCAAAATGAATGTGTTCTGTCATCTCCTAAATTACACCATCTGCTGTGAATAAGATTGAAGCCAAACAAGCAGACGCACATTTACACAGCAGCCAGAAATATGTGAGAAATCTGCACAAACTCTCATTCCCAATTAGCATCAACCTTCAATTGTCGTGAACTTAAAAGGGAAAGCATTGAAATGGTTGAGATTGTTATCTACAGCCTCCAAAAGGGGACCAGTATTCCTTTAAGGGGCTAATTTGAGAACCATTTCTAAAGATTCCACAAAACTTTTTTTTATCCACAGGAAGTCCTTAAAGGCACAGCAGCTCTCATGGGTTGGCACTAGGAACTTTTAAACTCTAGCAATCTGTCCATTGTCAGCATTCCCTACAGAGGAATAAAAGCTAGCTAGAATTCTGAATGAACTGGAGGAGGCTCCTGAAGTATTCATCAGCTGTTCCATATTTTAAAAGCTCATCATGAAGGCACTCGAAGGAAACCAAAGACAATATGCAAATGTTTCTTCTTTTACCTGCTAGCCTGGTTGGGCTATCAAAATTTAACTTAACATCACATAATTCTAAGGCAAATAGGATTTTGTGGGTAAATAAAAAATAAAAAAATGCTACAAATAGGAGTAAACATTTATTTTAAAAAAATCAAAATTTTGAGTGCAGGCCATGGCAGAAAACTTTAAACTTTCATTGATTTTAAACTGCTGGAGGGGAAGAAATATATTGTGATGTAATTTATATCATCCCTTAGACCCTGCCTCCTTTGACAGGATCGAAACATACAAGAGAGGTCAGAAAAATCAAGATCATGGGCAGAAGAGTCAATAATCAGAACCCTTACATGTGTCACATTAAGAAGGGGGGCCGTGTTTCCATTACACCTTCCTAAAAGCCTCAGTGCATCCATCAATCACAGTCACCCAGGGGTGAAATCTAGCAGGTTCTGACAGGTTCTGGAGAACCAGTAGCGTAAATTTTGAGCAGTTTGGAGAACCAGTAGCAGAAATTTTGAGTAGTATAAAGAACCAGCAAATACCACCTCTGGCTGGCCCCAGAGTGGGTTGGGAATGGAGATTTTGCAATATCCTTTCCCCAGGAGTGGGGAAGGAATGGGGATTTTGCAGTATCCTTCCCCTGCCACACCCACCAAGCTATGCCCACCAAGCCACACCATGCCCACCAAGCCACGCCCACAGAACCGGTAGTAAAAAAAAATGGATTTCACCACTGCAGTCACCATCTTGATTTTCTTGCACTCACCTGAAAATTCCCTTGGAAAGACAAGTTATAAATAGAAATAAACAACTCCAAGTAAATTTGTGGAATGTCAGCTTACTGAGCCTTAACAATGTGACCTCAGAAAAGAGATGCGTTTGTGAATGTTCTTTGTGCAAAGAGTCCACAACAGAGGTGGTATTCAGCCGGTTCGGATCAATTCGTGCGAACCGGTAGTGGCGACTGCGGACGGGCCCACGCCCGCTCACCCACCATGGCACAATGCTATCCTATTTAGCCATGTTTTTGAGACCAGGCGCATGCATGGAAGGTGACCGCGTGAGCAAGGCGCATGCACGGAAGGCGCATGCACAAAGCAAGCATGAGTGCTTGTGGCGAACCGGTGATAAGAATACGTGAAACCCACTGCTGGTCCACAAGTCAGATTTTTCTTACCAAAATTACGGTCGTTATCTGTCTGAAACAGAAAAGGAAGCCATTCCTTGAACTTTGCAGGGAAGCATCTGAACAGATTTCTGTTTTTTAAATTTCCCAAATCAGCATCTGTGAAACAAGAATTGGGGGAGGGGAGGGTTGTCCTTTAGAAAAACTCAAAAAAAAAAAAGAACAGTAAATTTACATTAACGTAATTTTCCTATAACTGCCCCCTGTGCTCATTTGGAGCTGTTTCAAAAATTGGCTCTTCTACTTCCTGATTTGAGAAGTTCTGCCAGTAAAGAAGTATGTCTTTTTACGGCTCTTCTGAGAGTTAGCAATTTAATTGCACAAGAAAAGCTGACATTTGTAGTTAAGCTCTAAGGAGAAGGAAACTCTATATCTGAAGGGATGAGATCATTAGTGATGGCGAGAAGCCACTAATGAAAAACCAAAAAAACTATTCTGGCAAGTAATGCTTAGTAATATTTAGTAAGCCATTAAGTAGTTTCGTAACAGAATTGCTTTAATTAAAATTGATTGAAAACCCCCAGTTAACGTTGTGTTTGGATTCTTCTTGCTTAAAGGAGATTGGATCCCTATTGACAAATTTCCTAATAAAAAACTAAATAGTCACAGTATAGCTCTGTGTTTCTCAGCCTTGGTGGAAGGAAGGAAGGAAGGAAGGAAGGAAGGAAGGAGGGAGGGAGGGAGGGAGGGAAGGGAAGGGAAGGGAAGGGAAGGGAAGGGAAGGGAAGGAAGGAAGGAAGGAAGGAAGGAAGGAAGGAAGGAAGGAAGGAAATGCTGACTGAGGAATTCTGGGAATTGATCTGCAATGCTAGCTGGGGAATTGTGGAAGATGAAGACCACACATCTTCAAATAGCAAGATTGAGAAATAGTCATCTAGCTTGAAAATTCAAGCTAGGTTTTCTAATTTCAGCAAAAAGAAGATAAGACCAACAGACCAGTGGTGGGTTGCCCCCAGTTTGGACCGGTTCTATAGAACCGGTAATAAAACCAGCAGGAAGCTCCACCCACTGACCCTGACGTCACCAGAAGCAATCTGCGCTTGCGCAGAAGCAAGGCACATGCACCAGCGATCCCATTACGAACCGGTAGTAAAGCTAAATAGAACCCACCCCTGCAACAGACCATCTGCATTGCAGATCACACACATTCCCCATTATCCCGAAATAAAAGCAACATATATTGGGTTGAAAATACATCATCTTAGTAATCAATGTGGTCATTGATAATAGCCTATGTAATATCAGCTGGGAATCATTCAATTAAATCCATTCTTTCTCCTCCTGCTATGATTAAGAGAAAAAGTTGAATGAAAAGTTTAAATAATATATTATTTAAATAAGATTTTCTTATCTTATGGGAAAGCTTGTACTTTTCCAGCTCTTTGGGAAATTCATGATATCAGTCAGTTCATGCTCTGCTCCATATATGTTATCTTCTACCCCAGAGGTCTTCAAACTTGGCAGCTTTAAGACTTGTCGCTTCAACTTCCAGAATTCTCCATAGCTGGCTGGAGAATTCTGGGAATTGAAGTCCACAAG
Organism: Arizona elegans; assembly: GCA_022577455.1. Taxonomy (NCBI): domain Eukaryota; kingdom Metazoa; phylum Chordata; class Lepidosauria; order Squamata; family Colubridae; genus Arizona; species Arizona elegans. The sequence continues at coordinate 71,903,326 of JAKOOJ010000005.1, forward strand.
TCTTAAAGCTGCCAAGTTTGATGACCTCTGTTCTATCCTATTCCATCTAAGATTGCAACTGGAAAAACAAAAGAAAATATATAGATACAGATGTTAAGTGTGTGTGTGTGTCAGAAGTGGGTTTCAGCAGTTCTGGAGAACTGGTAATGGAAATTTTGAGTAGTTCGGAGAACCGGTAGTAAAAATTCTGACTGGCCTTGCCCCCATCTATTCTCTGCCCCTCAAGTTCCAGCTGGTCGGGAGGAAATGGGGATTTTGTAGTAATCTTCCCCTAGAGTGGGTGGGAATGGAGATTTTACAGTATCCTTCCCCTGCCACGCCCACCAAGCCACGCCCACCAAGCCATGCCACACCTACCAAGCCACACCCACAGAACCGGTAGTAAAAAAATTTGAAACCTACCACTGGTGTGTGTGTGTGTGTGTAGAATCTATTTCTATATCAGTATCTATACTTTTTCAAGAGCTACTCTCTAAAGTTGTTTGTTTTCAACATCATGTAGAAAGTTAAAGAATATATTTTATCGACATTTCTATTTTTTAGCACCATATTTGGGGAGGATTAGGAAAAAAATAGTAAAATATTCTTAAACTGGATTTTTCATATTTTTATTAATATGTTCTGTAACTTCTAAATAGCCAATTTGAGATAGTGGTTAAAGCATCAGGCTAGAAATTAGGAAACTGGGAGTTCTAGTCTCATTTTGGAATGGAGCCAAATGGTAATCGTGGGCCAGTCACTTTCTCTCCAGCCTAGGAAGGAGGCAATGGCAAACCATTTCTGAAAATCTTGCCAAGGAAATACAGAGACTTTTTAAGGCAGTCTCTGAAAATCAGACACAATTGAACAGAAGAAAAAAATAATTTTGGGAGGGCACAATTGCAAAGGATAATCCTAGATTACAGAGTCTATTGGGAGCGGGGTGTCATTATTTAGTTTTTCCACTGCATAATTCACATGCTGAAAATACCCCACACATATGGCTAGGTTCATACCTAACGAGAGGAATTTAAATAATGGTTTGTTGAACCAACTGTGGAAGCCTGATTCATACCTGCTGTAATAGTATGCAACAATAGCTATCTTGAATTCCATATCAGGAACAAAGCACCTATTGTATGACTTATGTTATGCTTGAATGAGGTCCCTATCTCAGTCATCCTTACTTTAATCCTGTCAAGTAGGACATGTTTTAATATCCCTATATTGCTTTCATTATTCATGGATTGTCCAATTGTTCCTGTTTGGAATGAGTCCATTGTTGCAATCTCATTTAAAAAGTCAAATAAATGTTGCCAAGATAATCAAAGAGCATTAGAACAGATCCTCCAGTGTGTATACAATATTGCTTATCTTTCATTAATTCAGTCATGCTTTACTAGAGCTTTAATCCAAATTTATTCCTCAATCAAATGATGACTCAGAATGACTTATTGTTTATAAATTATAATGGTATCAGGTGTTTGTTTTTTTTAAATCAGTAATGCATTTGGATTTTTCAGTTTCTGTAACAACAATGATAGTTTGGGAAAATTGTAATCATAATGATACAATGCTGAAAGCCTTAAATAACTCTTATTCAATTATAAATTAATGAGTTTATTTACTTGAATGTTTTAGCTTCTACGTTTACTGGTTTTATCTTACTCCAACTGGAATTCAGATGTGTTTTTGATTAATTGGGAATGTTATGACATCAATTAAGCTGCTCCAGTAAACACACTAAAGCAGGTGTGTCACAGCATCATGTGACGTATCGTGACTTTTTTCCCCTTCGCTAAACTAGGTGTGTGCGTGGCCAGCGCGTGACACATCCAGCCCGTGGGCTGCGGATTTGAAAGCCCTGCATTAAGGAGTAAGCCATACTAAACTTGGTATTATTTACTGTATGTCTGAGTAGATATGTTTAGAATTGCAGTGCCAATCATTTTAACTCTCTCTCTCTTTTACCATTAAAATATCTGTGCATTCATTGGAGCTAAAATCAAAAGCCCATTAAACTCAATGCTTTTATTTATTTCCTTATTAAATTGATATGCCTTCCAACTCTTTCATTCTTTAACAGAGATACTGCTGAATCATTTATTTATTTATTTATTAGATTTATATGCCGCCCTTCTCCAGAGACTCAGGGTGGCTTATAATGCTTTTAAGCAATAGCCTTCATACTTTTGTATATACCTGCTTAGTAGGACTTTTGGGGCCCCCTAAGCGGTGTTCTTTTTTATACAAAGTCAGCTTATTGCCCCCACAAACCGGGTCCTCATTTTACCTACCTCGGAAGGATGGAAGGCTGAGTCAACCTTGAGCCTGGTGAGAATTGAACTTGCAGTAATTGCAGGCAGCTGGCAACTAAATACTACTTTAACAGTAGTTTAGTCCACTGCACCACCAGGCTCCATTATATTTACCATTTGTTTCCTGGCAATTTAGATGACACAAGATTTTTTTTAAAAAAAACTTTGTTTACAGTAGAACCATGTGCTCTGAAAATGGAACCCTGGAATCTTGCTGTAGAAGCAATGATAGCCAGCAACATCTGGGGAAAACTTATCTAAAAATTGCCTGAAATGACATAGAGTTTCCTGTCTGAGCAGCAGGTTGGAGTAGAAGACCTCCAATTTCCAAGTCTGTTATTCTGCTAAAAATAGAAATGATAGTAAATATAACAGTTAAATTAGATTATCCTTTTGCTATGGAGAAGAAATGTTTAAATTAAAGGAACTGCATTAAGCTCAGGGAAAATTACAGCTATATTATTCATTATTCATTATTTATCTATTTATAAAATTTATAGGACACCCATTTTACCTCACAATAACGCTGGGCTTTAAATAACAGCCAGAACTTTTGTTTGGGGGGCAAATGGGGAATGGGGGTAATTGCCATGGACAAAAATAGGGTTTACAATTGAATGATCTTGGCTTGATACTTTATGCTGGGGGGGGGGAAATCTTGTCAATTAAAATATAATCCCAAAAGTGTTTTTCTATCACTGGGATTATCTGCACATTTCTTATTGAACAAATGATATCAATGAGGAGATATTAATATGGAATTCAGTATTAAGAAAGGGGAATTTCAGAGGCCTTGAAAGCCTAGTGGTTAAAGTATTGGACTAGAACGCAGAAGATGCAGGTTCAATTCTTAATAGATGAAGCTTACTGGATAACCAACTACAGGTAATCCTTGATTTAAGACTACAATTGAGCTCAAAATTTCTGTTGCTAAGTGAGACATTTGTTAAGTGAATTTTGCTCCATTTTACGTCCTTGTCACATTTCTTAAGTGAATCACTGCAGTTGTTAAAAGTTAGTAACACAGTCGTTAATTGAATCGGGCTTCCCCATTGACTTTGCTTGTCCGAAGGTCACAAAAGGTGATCCCACAACCCTAGAACACTGCAGCCATCATAAATATGAATCAGTTGCCAAGGGTCTGAATTTTGATCAGATGATCATGGGGATGCTTCAATGGTCATTAAGTGTGAAAAACGGTCATCAGTCACTGTTTTCAATGCCGTTGTAACTTTGAATGGTCATTAAGCAAACTATTGTAATTTGAGGACTACTTGTATCACGAAGTTTAACTTAAATCATAGATTACTGTTGTGGGAGAAAAATGGAGTTGGGAATCCTCCAAATATCACCTTGAACTCCTTGAAGCAAGCATACTTACCAAATAGATAAATAGGACCTGTTTGACTTTCTTGATCCATTGTATTAATGTAGACTGAGATTCTGTGGTTTTATACCGCTCTTTTGTGTGGGATATCATTTTATTGAACCATTTATCACACTAATTTCCTTCTTATTTTTATACAAATGCAGAAGAATAAAGGGAAACAGCTGCTTGGGCCAGCAAGGGAGCATTTCTGCACAGTTCCCAGGCCCTTGGCTAGAAGATCATTTGAATTAAAACATAGAGATGTGCCGGCTCTTTCTGCCTCAGCTTTTCAGTTTGTTCACATGTTTGTTAATGATGTCTAAGGAAAGATCAGCATAAGATGACAGGACTTCCAGATGTAAACAAGGGAGTGACTTGGCTCAAATTTGCCCTTCACTCCCAGTGTGGGAAATTAAACTTTGCTTTGAAAAGCTCACCTCAATTTGATTGTTAAGGGAGTGCATGAGAGGAAGAGTTTATGTACAGTACCTGGAAAAGTGACAAGTATGTGACTGAAGAAGGTTATTGATGGAAGTTCTAGTGTGAAAACAGAGCCTGAAGAAAAATTATTGCATAGTTGGGAAAGTCTCCCCACATGATCTGGAGCCACGTCTGGTAATGTCCTAAAGAGCAATGAAGGACAGATGCTAAACCTTTCTTTGAAAATGTAGTAACTTCTGGGTAATCTATCTCTTCCACCACCTCCTGCTCCACAACCGCCGCCTCCTCTTCCTCTTCTTCTTCTCCTTTTTTTTTAGTAAAGTTTTTTTATTTTTTAAACACACGAACAAACATACAATGCATCTTTTCTGAACAGAATATTGGCCCAGTTTTAAATTTATACAGATTTTTGTTCATCTTTAACACAATTTTATATATAATTTTTCTCATATCCTTTATTCGCTCTAATTCTAAGAAACCAATATTACCCTTCGTCTTAACTTCTCATCCTAATATAGTTCATTTTTTCTTTTCCCTCCTTAAAATTTGAACCCCTAAATTTGACTTCACATAATACAATACAATCCCCAATTATTACCTTAAATTCTCTTATTCCAATCACCAATGATTCTTTTATCAACTATTCCAAATAATACATTTCAACAATTAAACATATTCAATAAAAAATCAACTTTTCTCCTTCTTCTTCTTCTCCTCCTCCTCCTTCTTCTCCTCCTCCTCTCCACCAGTCATGTAGAACAAAATTGAAAAAAACAGTTCCAGGGGTTCCAGGAAGGGAGGGGAGGCACCCACCACTACTCAAAAGAGGCAAACATATCACATTTCAGGGTAGAAGCAGGTTTGAACATTAAGTTCCGTAGTTATCATCTCTGTACCAATCTTCATCCTTCTAGCTGTAAAGTGGGAATAATCACTATTTGTTAAAACCAGGCAAAGATCTGTTGCAAAAGCGAATAAAAGTTGTACATCACTTTTATATAATGTGTTAGCGTATCTGTTTCATTCTAAAGAAGATATGAGCTGAATATTGCCAACACTTCTATTTTGCCATGAACAGCTGCTTTTTCAGCCATTTCCTGTTGAGTGTACCACAAAGATCTCTGGTTGTACAGATGCAAATATATATACACTTTTTGATCTTTTAATTTACTTCTGCCCGGTTTCTACCAGATACAATCCAGTAAGTGTATGCAAATATAAGATTTACTATGTAAATGTTCCGGTTTTAGACTATTCTAGGTCAAATTGCATAATATAATTTTACAATTCTTCTCCCCCCCATTGCATTACCTTCGTAAAAAAAAATTTTCTTAGAGCTTATTTTATATTTCCATTTTGTAGGGTTCCTTTTTCTCTCTTTTTCATTAAGGAATCAAAATAAATGTCTGCCTTTTTTGTATAGAAATTACAAATATTTCTTATATAATATTACATAATAATACCTCACTGTGATAAAATAACTTGCACATTTTTTTAAATGAAAAACAAAGGCCTGATAAATCCATTTATCTTAATTTGAAGATGTTGAAACCTGAGGCATTCTAGTTGCCAATTTTTTTGTTAATTCCTCTCTGAATAATATTGTCCATTTATATTTACTTTATTACATTTATCCACTTTTCTTTCTGACAAAGGTGAAACTGGTTTGCTGACCTCAAATGTTTTATTTCTTTACACAGTTATTAACTTTGGCTAGTGAGACAGGATCCATGTAAATTTAATAAATAAATAAAAATAAATATGTCACATTGCAACTCTGTTTGCACTAAAATGTATTTAAAAAAAGATAGAGTGATAATTCAAAATTCTAACTCACAATGTTCTAGTAAAATCAAGTAATTTAGGCTGAAGACCACAAAAGAAAGCACATAGGAAATTAGTTAAGTGCCATCAAGACATGTCTATGGAGATTCTCAGTCTTCCAGGTCATGATTGTCCCAAAGGTACAAAGAAATTGTCCAATTGTCTCTTGAAACAGCACTTTGCCATCAAGACAGCCCTATCCACCCCTTCTCTATCACTGCATGACTGAAAGCCCACTATCTGAACCTGATACCAACTATCATCCACAGTTCTATAGAACCTCCAAGGACATTCAGTTTTCCTCGAACCTTTGATCCAATAATATAATGATTTTCATATCTTCTACTTCTCTTTATCAGTAGCTAGGGGACAGTCTACCCTGGATGCAAGCAATAAGAGGATGTTACTGAAAACCACAAGCCCTATTATCTTATACAGATTTATGATATTGCTATCTTTCCTAGGATTCATCACCCTTTTTACTTCTTCAGTGGACTGATCATCTTTATTTCTCCCCTAAACAAAAAACAAAAAACCCACCAAATGTTGCCAATTTTTGGCATTAATTGTAAGTTCACTCAACAAGATTAGTTTTTATCTTTATGAACTTTATGATCTATTATTTTTTTTAATATCTAACATTAATTCCAATGTTTTCTTTTCCATTTTTACTTTTGGAAGGAGCTCCTGTAAGCTAACAAAGGCGTGTTATTTGCATTTCTCAAGTTGTGTTTCAGCTTCTCCTTTTGACTTCAGCTTAAAGCATGTCATCCTTGTAAGATATTTGCCCTAATAAGACATTAACCAGGTATGAGAACAATATGTATCTTCACCTTGCTCCTATTTCTATTCTGAATCGTTCAGTTTTCCAAACTTATTAATCTGTTTTGTTTTATTTTCTGTCTTTTTTTAAAAAAAATCTGCCTGTTTATTTGGCATTTCTCTTTCTATATATGGTTGCAAGATATTGAGCAAAACTTAGATGAGATATTAGCAGAGGGCTTCACAAACTTGTTCCTTCATTATCCAAAACTGGTCACTGAAAAGTCCTTTTTACCCAATGTAGGTAAAACACTTTAAGTCAATTTAAATGTCCCTGATGTGACTGGCTAATGGATTCCTGTGTCATTACCCAAAGAAAAAAAAATACTTTTACTCAATTTGGGGTAATTTACGCAAGTTTGAGAAGAATTGTATTAGTGAAACTATTTGGTAAGATGCCCATTCTCTTGTATCTTTCTCCTTCATTGTGGATATGGTATATAAAGCTAGTTTGCTTTTATAAGAAGTAAACATGATGAGATAAACAGCTAACCAACTTCCTGACCCCTCCTGCTGGCATATCAGCAGGATGCATTAGCTCTTCTTAATCCTGAAATGCAACTCACTTTTCCCCAGTGAACAACTCAAAAATAAAATGCCTCAGCACAACCAAGAGCCATTTCCATTCTGAATGCTACCTGTAATTAGACAAAAACTACTGTTTTTTTTTTCTACCATGCTACTGAGAACTTACTGAGTAGACATTCAGACTGTGCCAGGCTGACAGCTTGGTAAATAGCAAATGTAGTGCAGTCAGCTTTCTTTCTCCTGAGGGAAATAGTTTATCCTCTAGTTATCACCTCTAAATTTTCAAGCTTTATTTAGGGTTCCATTCTTCCTTAAGTTAGCATGGGGAAAGCATGAATAAATGGTTACAATTTCTCTTTCTCTCTGAGGGCTTTTCTGCAGGAAATTTGAAATAAGTAGGAAAATTTCACCAAGTTTTATAGAAATTAGCACAAGAGTTTTTGTGTTAGAGATCTTTTAAGTATCTTTTGAAAGTGTCGATAAATGTTTGATTTCTGTGCTTGGCTGCTATTGATGTCATTTTTATAGTGACACTGCAACCTACAATGAAGTATATCCAGGGTAAATTTCAAGGAGATATGTTGAGTGCTTTGGTACAAAGGGAAAGGTTGGTATGAGTGACAATGTCAAATCAAATCAATCTTTTTTCAGCCATAGAGCAGCAAATAAAACTCAAATTAATTAAAATAAAAGGAAAATATATTTACTGTATTCTAAAATACCTGAAAAGGATTAGAGTTAATATTATTATTAATATTAAGAGCCACAATGGCGCAGTGGTTAGAGTGCAGTACTGCAGGCTACTTCTGCTGTCTGCCGGCTGCCTACAATTTGGCAGTTCAAATCTCACCAGGCTCAAGGTTACATCCTTTCATTCTTCCGAGATGGGTAAAATGAGGACCCAGATTGTTGGGAGCAATATGCTGACTGTGTAAACTGCTTAGAAAGGGCTGGAAAGCACTGTGAAGCAGTATATAAGTCTAAGTGCTATTGCTATTGCTATTATGGCATACTGTGCAGATTATAGAAGGGTACTTGACTTTGGTCAAGGAAATAAAACCAATCTGATAATAACATCTTGAAATGAAACAATTCAGAACAAGTGACTAGATAGATAGATAGAAGATAGAATTCTTTATTGGCCAAGTGTGATTGGACACACAAGGAATTTGTCTTTGGTGCTTATGCTCTCAGTGTACATAAAAAGAAAATACACATTTGTCAAAAATCATAAGGTACAACACTTAGTGATAGTCATAGGGTACAAATAAGCAATCAAATCATACTAGGAAGACTATGTCTTTTATACTTTATTGGCCAACTGTGATTAGACACACAAGGAATTTGTCTCTGGTGCATAAGCTCTCAGTGTACATACAATAATAGTGATAGATCATTAACATAGTCATTGTAAAAATACATTCATCATAAAACATTAGATACAATACTCAGTGATAGTCATGCAGAGATGGTATTCAGCAGGTTCTGACCTATTTCAGTAGTTTGGAGAACCAGTAAATACCACCTCTGACTGGCTCCGCCCCCATCTATTCTCTGCCTCCCGAGTTCCAGCTGATTGGGAGGAAATGGGGATTTTGCAGTAACCTTCTCCTGGAGTGGGGAGGGAATGGCGATTTTACAGTATCCTTCCTCTGGAGTGAGATGGGAATGGAGATTTTACAGTATCCTCCCCCTGCCATGCCCACCAAGCCATTCCATGCCCATCAAGTCATGACCACAGAACCAGAAGTAAAAAATTTTGAATCCCACCACTGTTGTCATGGATACTAAATAAGCAATCAACATAAATCATACTAGGATACTAAATAAAACAATCTAAATCATAAGATACAAGTAACAAGTTATAGTCATAAGAAGGTGATAGGTCATAGGGAAGATGAGAATAATGATGGTAATATTGCCTTTCTAGTTAGTTTGTGGGAATTAGTTGTTTAGCAGAGTGATGGTATGGGGAAAAAAACCTGTCCTTAGGTCCAGTTGTTCTGACGTGCAATGCCCTGTAGCGTCGTTTTGAGGGTAGACGTTTTAATGAAGAGATTAGAGATTACTACTAGGAATAAGATTACTGTAACTGATTATTATAATGTAATTACTATTAAGATTAATATTATAAGAATAATAACAATGACTTTGGTGCAGTGGTTAAGGTACCAGGCTAGAAGCTCAGAGCCCATGAGTTCTAGTCCCACAAAGCCCTTTGGGTCAGTGGTCTCCAACCTTTCCAGTTTTGGGGACAAGGCGGGGAGACGGGATGGTTCAGCATGAGCAGTGGGTAAGCGTGATTGTGCACACAGCTCAATTTGCACAAGCGGTGGGCATACAAGCCTGCCATTCACACAAATGCGTGCACACACACACACACACTCATACTTCCATGGCATGGTTCTGAATGGGCCACGGTCCAATAGTGGGCTGTGGCCCAGGGGTTGGGGACTCCTGCTCTGGGTGACCTTGGCCAGTCACTCTCTCACAGTGCTAAGAAGCAGACAAGGGCAAACATCTGAAAAATGTTGCCAAGAAAACTGCAGAGACTTGTCCAGGCTATCTCCAAGAATTGGACACGATTGAACAGAAGAAAAATAAACAGGAATAAACAAAGAGGTGAAATACAAGAGATTAACTCATTCATAGAAAAGAAGCAAAATTCTTAAACCAGGCACTATAAGGCAACCATGAAAAAATTCTTAATGTGTGAAGCAGTGGTAGATTGCTCCTGGTTCGGTCCGGTTCTATAGAACCAGTAGTAAAACCGGCGGGAGGCTCTGCCCACCCGCCATGGATGATCTGTGCATGTGCAGAAGCGTGTGCGTTCCCGCTGCAGACAGGTAGTAAAAGTAAGTGGAACCCACCCCTGGTGTGAAGGTGGGGAATAGGAAGTATTAAGGTTAAGCCAATGGTTACTCTAACCATCTCAAGGACTCTTCTGTCTCAAGTTCACACAATCCTCTGATCATAAGGTTCCCTCTGAGTGGAGGGCAGATCTGTCAGTCACTGAGCACAGTCCTCCTCCTCTCTGTCTTTCCAACTAGATTTTAGATATTAGGAAGTGAAGTGGTTCGGGAATAACGAGAGGTACAAGCAAGCAAGTGACAACAGCTCTTTAATATACAGTGAGACTTCAGCAAAAACTCAGGGGCTGCAGTCCTCCTTATATACAATCCAGGAGGGACTGTCAGCCAATCAGAAACGTATGCAGGTTTGAATCTCCCGCTTAAAAGAATCAATACATAACACCCCTCCCTTCCCAGAAGGCACTAATACTTAAAAATTAACATATGTACAGACAAAATCTCGCAGGTGCTTAGGACGAGTTCTCGCCCTAGTTGACCTGCGCAGTTCAGAGTCTGGTGGGGCGTCGAGCTGGTCAGAGGGACTCTTTGTCTCTCCCGGCTCCGCCAATGGAACCTCCTGGATTTTGTCCGGGGCGTGGTTATCCCCGGCTGGGAGTGGCGACTCGCTGGGGCGGCGCTGGAACCAGGGCTTGTCAGCTAAGTATTCTCGCGACCCCGGGCTTGAGTTAGCTGTTTTGGAGAAGTGGTCAGAGTTAGGCTCGGAGATGTCTAAGTTAATATTCGCCTCGCCTACCACCCTTTTCCTAAGTTGGTCTATGTGGCGCTTCCAGAGTCTATCAACCCCAACGTCCACCGTGTACGATTTTGGGCCTGTTATTCCCACTATGGTTCCTGCAACCCATAGCGGACCGCTGGCATAATTGCGAGCGAACACCGGGGACCCGACCTGAAACTGCCTTAGACCACAGGTCTCTCCCTTAAAGTTTTCGTGCGAGTAGTTAGGGTGAAGCCTGTCTAACACGCACCGGAGCTTCCTCCCCATGAGGAGCTCTGCTGGGCTTCTCCCTGTTGCTGTGCATGGTGATGCATGCTGAACCGCTAGGAATTGATCTATCCTGGCCTGCCAGTCCCCATTGTCTAATCTGGACAGTGCTTCCTTAGCTGTCCTGACAAAACGTTCAGCCAATCCGTTGGAAGCCGGGTGAAATGGAGCTGATAGGGCATGGCGGATTCCCAGGCCGGCCAAGTAACTTTCAAAAAGGGTTGCTGTAAATTGAGGCCCGTTGTCCGATACCAAGGTATCCGGCAGGCCGTGGGTAGCAAACAACTTCCTTAGGACCTTGATAACGGCTTCGGCTGTTGTAGATGGCATTAATATAATTTCTAGCCATTTTGAGTAGGCATCCACAACTATTAAAAACGTTTGGCCATGGAACGGGCCGGCAAAATCAATGTGGATCCTCCCCCATGGGCCTTTTGGTTTCTCCCACTCTCGGATGGGCGCTACTGGGGGATCGGGGCGAGACTCCTGGCAGGGTCTGCACTTCCCCACCCACTCGGAAATGACCTGGTCCATGTTGGGCCACCAGACATAGCTGCGGGCTAAACACTTCATCCTAACAATGCCCGGGTGCCCTTCGTGCAGTAACTCCAAAACCCTATTCCGTAGTTTCGTTGGAATTACCACTCTGTCACCCCACAGTAAGCACCCCCCTTGCATAAACAGTTCATTTCGTTTGTTGGCAAACCCTTGGTACTCCTCCCCGACCACCTTGTCCGGCCACCCTTTCAAGACCCAACCCATAACAGTTCGGATAACTGGGTCTCTATTTGATGCTTTCGCCACCTCGCCGGAGGAGATGGGGCCCAAAGTTAACGTGTCCAACAAAAGGACGGAGGCTTCCGGCGTTGGGTTGTCCAGCAGGTCGGGAAGGGGGCAACGGCTAAGGGCGTCCGCATGACCCAGGGTCCGCCCAGGTCGATGGACGAGTTGGTACGAGTAGGCCGACAAAAAAATCGCCCATCTAGTCAAACGGGGGGAGAGGGCAGCGGGGGTCGGCCTGTCGCCTGCTAGCAGTCCTAGCAACGGTCTATGGTCAGTCACAAGTTTGAATTTTCGGCCATAGAGGTATTCGTGGAACTTCTTAACCCCCGCAATCGCAGCCAGAGACTCCCTGTCCAATTGGCTATAGTTTCATTCTGTGCTGGACAGAGTACGGGAATAGAAAGCAATGGGCGCCTCTAGGCCGTTCGGCAGTCTATGGCCTAGGACGGCACCAACTCCTACGGGGGAGGCGTCACAGACTAAGACGAGCGGCAGCTCTGCATTGTACTGTATCAGGAAGCTGTCCTCGGATAGGAGTCTTTTCACTGCCTCAAAAGCGGCTGCTTGCGGTTTCCCCCAGACCCATGGTACGTTCTTTCCCAAAAGCTTGTGAAGGGGATCTGCAACCGTGGCTTTATCTTTTAGGAACATGGAGTAAAAATTGAGCAGTCCAAGGAAGGCTTGGAGCTCTGCTTTGGATTTGGGGGCTGGTGCGCTCTTAATAGCTCTCACCTTGCTCTCGGTAGGGTGGATGCCTGTGCCGTCCACCCTGTACCCCAAGAATTCCACAGAGGGAACAGCTATCCTACACTTGTTCCTTTTGAGTCTTAGTCCCGCTTCTCTGAACCTAGACAGGACGTTCCGTACCCTGTCCCCCAGCTGGTGTTCGTCCTGAGCGCTGACTAAGACGCCATCGAAATAGGGCACCACTCCCGGGAGTCCTTGCAATAGGCGCTCCATGGTGCTTTGAAATAAGCCGGGTGCGACGCTCACCCCAAACTGGAGCCTGGTGCATTTAAATGCACCCCTATGAGTTACGATCGTTTGTGCCTCTGCCGTGGCGTCGTCGACTGGTAACTGTTGGTAGGCTTGGGCCAGGTCTAATTTGGCAAAAAATTTTCCGGGCCCCAGGGAGTGTAGTAGATGGTGCACGATCGGCACCGGATAGGCGCTCGGCTGCAAAGCCTTGTTGATCGTGCACTTGTAGTCGGCGCAAATTCTTATTGAGCCGTCGGATTTAACTGGGGTCACTATGGGGGTCTCCCACTTAGCATGGTCAACGGGAACCAACACCCCTTGCTTAATCAGCTTGTCTAGTTCCGCATCGATCTTCGGTTTCAATGCGAACGGTACTCGTCTGGCCTTCAGTCTCACTTGGGCTACGTTGGGGTCTAAGTTTAGTGAAATAAGGGTCCCCACATACTTGCCCAACGTGTCCCCGAAGACGTCCTGGAACTCGGACAGGAGGCTGTCTTTCAGGGTTGATCTGGACATCAGGTGGACGCCGGTGAAGCCCATGCCAAGGGCTCGGAACCACCCCATGCCCAGGAGGCTAGGAAGCTGCTTCGTGACGATGGTCAGCGGCAGGTCTCTTTCGTAGTCTCCGTAGGTGACCCGGAACGTGCCCACGCCTTCGAGGGGGACTCGGTTCCCCTGGTAGTCTAGGATGCGTAGTCTCTGTTTGGAGAGTTGATCCTTCCGGAACGACGGCAGGAGGGTCTTTAGGGTCGTCCACGACATTATGGAGAGCGCTGATCCGGTGTCGATCTCCATCGAGCACGGCTTTCCGTTGATCTCGACCACCGTGCTGACCTTGTCTTCGATCGCCGTGCTGGCCTGGTCGATGTGTATGCTGCGGCCATCTCGCGGTTCAAATTCGCGCCGTTTTTTTCGCGCCGCCTTCCTTCGTTGGCTGTTTCTGGCACGCTGATTCCGGTTGGCTGCGGCGCTCACGTGGTTTGTGTCTTCTGGGCAGAATGGCTCTGCAGACTCGCGCCAAGTGCCCTTTTTTCTCGCAGCGCCTGCAAATAGCCTCTTTGTATTTGCAGGACAGTCTATCATGGTGCCCGCCACAGCTGGGACAGCTTCGCCGGGGCTGCCAGTGTCTTTTCTCTGGTGTTCCGTTCGGAAGACGTCCTCATCCGACTCGGACTCCGAGCTGGATCCGGCGTCTTCTCTGTGCACCGGGGCAGACTTGGGGCTGTCTTTGCTGGTCAGCGGACGCTGCAGTGTTTCAGCGGCCTTAGTGGAGGCTTCATGAGCCCTGGCTTCGTCTAGGGCTCCAGCAAGCGTCAAATCAGGCTTGGCGAGCAGGCGTCGTTGCAGCCTAATGTCCCGAACACCACAGATCAGTTGCTCAAGCAACGCATCGTCCAAATCTCTATAGTCGCAATGGGTTGCGGCTTTTCTCAGGCTGGCCATGTACGCGCTGACCGGCTCTCCCTCTCGTTGAACGCGCTGCCTCAGTTGGTATCGCTGCACGAACTTGGAGGGGACGGGAGCATAGTGAGCCCGGAGAGTTGCCATCAGGGTGTCCCAGGAGACTGTTTGAACCGGCGTTGGCTCACACAGTGACTCGGCCATCTCGAACACGTCCGGTCCGCAGTGGCTTAGGAATAGGGCTCTCTTTCGATTAGCCGAGAGGCCCTGCATGTCGCTGGCTTCTAGCGAGCATTCAAACCTCGTTAGGTACGAGACCCATTTTTCGCGGGTCGGATCGAAAGGCTTGGGCGGAACGTAGGCAGACATGTTCGGTATGCCTCCTGTGGTTCGCCTCGTCGCCTAGCTGAAGCTCGTGGTCTCACTGGTTGGCTTCTTGTAGCCTCTATCCCATCCTCGTCGCCAATGAAGTGGTTCGGGAATAACGAGAGGTACAAGCAAGCAAGTGACAACAGCTCTTTAATATACAGTGAGACTTCAGCAAAAACTCAGGGGCTGCAGTCCTCCTTATATACAATCCAGGAGGGACTGTCAGCCAATCAGAAACGTATGCAGGTTTGAATCTCCCGCTTAAAAGTATCAATACATAACAGGAAGCACCATCAATAACATAGTAAAACTTTGAATTAACGAACCGCTTATTTAGTAGACTTCAAATGCAACAAATAACATTTTTGTCAGGATAACGAATACATCAGTTGCATCTAAAATATTTCAGATGAGAGAACTAGGCACTGATTTAATTTAGTTTAATTTAGTGTGTGATCATTTATATTAAACCAGGAAATTGTGAGTTCTAGTCCTGCTTTAGAGATGAAAGCCAGCTGGGTGACTTTGTGCCAGTTGCTCTATCTCAGCCTAAACCACCTCACAGGGTTGTTGTTAAGGGAAAAACAGGAGAAGGAAGGAATATTGTGCATATTAGCCACCTTCAGTTATTTGTAAAGTAATAAAGACAGAATAGAAATCTAATAAATAATAAATGTTTTTTTTCCTGTAGTTTTAAAAATATTCATGTTTTTGTTTTGGGAGCAGGGGATTCTTTCATTGCCTCTGAGTTTCTGAACCACATATAAGAAATGGAATCTCACAGAAAATGCCAAAGCAAATTAGACATATACATTATCGCCTTCAACTATTACCTTTAAAAACACCTCAAGTTGATCAATGTATTTGAGTTCACAGACAGTCAATTAAATAATAGTAACTAATGTTCACTCCTTTATATAATTACAGCTAAACAATTATTTGATTTCTTTTTCACACACACACACACATAACCATACATCACTTTTCTGTTCAAAATATTTGTGCTCTGATTTGAATGGAAACCAGATCAAATTTTTTGAGGAATTGCTATTTTTATTAAGGCCACTAGATGTCAGAATTTTATTAGTTCTTTCTTCGGCCCAGATTATCTGGGCAATTGTTCATTTTATTTTCACTGCTCACATTTATGCATATACTTATCCAAGTGTGTCTATGGATATGGGAATTCTGCAATTGATTTATTGCTTCTCCTCTTCCTCCTTCTCCTCCCTTTCCTTTTTCTTCAACAAGATTTTTCATATATCCCTATTTGTGTGGTGCACTTATGTGGCATATACCGCATATAGGATTTATAAGTAAATTATATCCGCACTTTTTATTTCTGTACCCAAGTGCTCTTCTCCCTACTATAGTGACTTGGAAATTTTCTTTCTCCCAGTTCCAAGAAACAATGTGAGGTCTCTCTTCTCCTATCACCAAGTAAACTTCAGCACACATAGAAACTTCCTCTTTCTGTGCAAATGAAATATAATGTACCCATTCCTTACAAAATGGCCAAAATATGTGTCATGTTTTTTTGTTATTTGAAAAAAACAGGAAATTTCCAACTCATAGTCTTTGGGATTTCTAACCTGGTGCCTTAACCACTAGACCAAACTGGGTCTCCTTTAATTAAATAATTAAATAATAATAATTAAATAATATAAATATACTTTACAAAATCTTTAGATGGTTTTGAATAAAGGCACAAACTCTAGAATTAGCTAATGCACTACTGCATATTATCTAAACCTTTTCAGTTATGATGGTCCAATATGTTATTAGTTCCACTAATATGTTATTAGTTTCCTCTGCTTTTTGTTTCTGGCGACATCATATGCTGAAAAATAGCTCCAAGCCTTTCAGTTGATTGCAACCAAAGGCTCAGAAAAGAGATAATATAAGTATTACTTTACTGTCAGGGCTGTCCAAACTAATTGCTAACCTTTATAGAAGCACCTGCTGGATTGCAAGTACTAAAATATTTGTTTTTAAATTTATATGTACAAAATTTTGTACAGATAAATGTACAAACAAAATTGTACATTTATATGTACGTACATACATACATACATACATACATATATATATATATATATATATATATAGGTCTTTGGTTATTCGGGTCTTCTCCCACGTAAAATTGGAAGTGTCTTGGCACTTTTTTTTCTCCCACAAATTTTACGTGCGAGAAGACCCGAATAACCAAAGACCTACATACAAACACCCGCAAAAACCTGAGAAAACATATATATATATATAGTGTGTGTGTGTGTGTAATGTGTGTGTGTATATATATACAGACATACATACATATACTAGTACGATTTGATAGCTTATTAATAACCTTGACTATCACTAAGTGTTGTATCTTTTTATTCTTGATGAATGTATTTTATTCTCCTTATGTACACTGAGAGCATAAACACCTAAGACAAATTCCTTATGTGTCCAATCACACTTGGCCAATAAAGAATTCTATTTTATTCTATTTTTTAAAAAAAAGATATCTCTGAGGATTATGTAGATTGTAGGTTACAAGCTAAACCCCAGTACACAATTAAATGTTATGTTATCAAACAATGGATATCATTTGTAAATTTATGAAATCTTCAATATAGTCCCTTGACCAAATAAAGGCTTTTGCATGCTTACTAAGGTATTTTTGCTTTAGGAAATGATACTTTAATAGATATTAAAGAGAAAAGTGTTTATTTTAAGGAAGTTCACAGTCTGTTTCCTTTGAGACAAAAGATCATTTGTTTTTCTTTTATCATTGAGGTATAACCTCATAAGTAGCAGGCCTAGTTATAAGAAAAAGTGAGGGGAAGGGAAGAGTCACTCTTTTAAGGAATGTAAAAAGCTGCCGTCTCTGGCTACAAAAATCTGGGTGCAAGATTGCAGCAAATAGATCCAGAATCTGCCAACATATTGCTGATATTTCAACAGATTTCATAGCCCATAAATGGGTAGCCCTAGGAAACATTGTTTATGGCCAAGCATTATGTGTATGTTGGGGTGAGAGATACTGAAATACACAGTTTATAATAATTCCTTCTCTTTTTATAAATTGTAAGATCCAATAATATGCTCAATCCATAGGGCTATCTGTGAAACCTTAATCAAGTATGGTGAGATAATAATAATAATAATAATAATAATAATAATAATAATAATAATAATAATATTATTATTATTAATAATAATAATAATAATAATAATAATAATAATAATAATAATAATAATAATAATAATAAAAATAATTTTATTTCTATACCGCCCTTCTCCCGAAGGACTCAGGGCGGTGTACAGCCTATTTAAAAACACAAGACAAAACAGCAGTTAAAAATTAAAATGATTAAATAGATTTGGCTCAATTTAAAACCCCAGAAATTTAAAATACTCCAATTTAAAATTATTATGTTGATAGGCCAGCCTGGCGGAACAACAGGGTCTTCAGTGCGCAGCGAAACGCCCGGAGGTCGGAGATGTTACGTATTTCTGGGGGCAGTTCATTCCACAGGGCTGGGGCTCCCACAGAGAAGGCTCCCCCTGAATCAAAACTCCCTCTAAAATTATCAATAACGTCTGGAAAAAAAAATGTTTCAGATTTTCAAGTAGCTAACATGTAGGGGAAGGAGGGGCAGAACCTGGGGACGGAGTTTAAAAAGGGTTTTGTTTAGAATCTCTAAGTAATCACAAGTGAGCTAAGTCCAAACCAGGGGTGAAATGCTCCCGGTTCGGACCGGATCACCCAATCCGATAGCGATGGCAGTGGGTGGTTCAGAGAACCGGCAGCAAAAATCCCTGCCCCCCCCCCATGCTCAGCTGAGCCGCACGATCATCAGAGGCCTTTTTTTTTAACTTTTAAAAGCATTTTTTCTACCACCTCTTTGGCGGAAAAAATGCTTTTAAAAGTAAAAAAAAAGCCTCTGATGATCACGTGGCTCAGCTGGGATCGTCAGAGACTTTTAAAAGCATTTTTTGTACAACCTCTTCGGCCAAAGAGGTTGTAGGGGGAAAAAATGCCTTTAAAAGCCTCTGACGATCCCAGCTGAGTTTCCTGATCGTCAGAGGCTTTTAAAAGCATTTTTTTCTGCAACCTCTTAAGGTTGTAGAAAAAATGCTTTTAAAAGTAAAAAAAAAGGCCACACCCACATAGTCACATTAACCCCACACCCATCCACCAAGCCACGCCCACAGAACCAGTAGTAACAAATTTTACATTTCACAACTGGTCCAAACCACCACCCCTTGAATTCCGTTGACTTTTATCTAACTCCAAGCAGATACTAATTGTTAGTTGAGAATATTCCTTTGCAGAGGCATAAGTAGCAATAAATTTAATTCGGTTTTCACCTGTGGACTACCTCTTTTGCACCTGATAAATAGAGCAATCCTATCATGGAAGGAGAGGAACTCTGAAATAAGAGTCTTTATTTTATTTTTTATTATTTTATTTTTCTATTTTTTATTTTAGAGATATTCCTTTATCTAAGTAGGGAAACAGCATGACCACCGGCAGGCAAAAAGGCAGAGGGAGTAGGAACAACTTCTGATTTCCTGCCAGCTTCCTCATTGACTTTGCTTGTGGGAAATTGATAGGGAGTGTCAGAAATCACAATCGTGTGACCATGACTGACTACGCAACACCTCTATGGCCACAACTTTTGAATACAACTGTGAAGACCCCTTAAAACTTCAATTACATGGATTTATTGGGTTCTGGATTTTGTACACATTCTTTAAATTAGTAAATTTGAAATGCATTGATTCAAAATGTTTTGTACTATAATGCACCATTTGGGATAACTGAACGTTAGACAAACAAGAGAGTTTTATAGTACTGTAGATTGTTTAAATCCAGGTTTGGGGATTAATAAAGTTTTACAATCCTACTCATAATAATGAAATAATATGTTGATTCCTCCTTCTGGAAATAAATAGGGCTGCCTCTTCTTTATATTGCTGTTTTGTTCTAAGATTTAAGAAATTCAGAAATGTTTGACTTGATTTTGTAAAATATGACCAGGTGGAGCCCAAAGGTGAGGTCAAATGCATCATCAGTTTGGAATCCTTACACAGCCACAAGTGCCCCAGTGAATTCCGTTGACGCTTATCCAGTGGTGAAATCCAAATTTTTTTACTACCGGTTCTGTGGGTGTGGCTTGGTGGGCATGGCTTGGTGGGCATGGCAGGGGAAGGATACTGCAAAATCTCCATTCCCACCTCCCTCCAGGGGAAGGATACTGCAAAATCCCCATTCCCTCCCTACGCTGGGGCCAGCCAGAGGTGGTATTTGCCAGTTCTCCAAACTACTCAAAATTTCTGCTACCAGTTCTCCAGAATCTGTCAGAACCTGTTGGATTTCACCGCTGCTCTTATCTATCACTAATTTGCCTTGTCCGTTAGTAAATTGGATCCTTATGTATAGGTAGCATATAATAAACTTTTAGTGCTTTGAACTCAACTTCTGTTCCTGATTACTTGAGGCTGACAGATTTATTTCTGATCTTCATCACATCTGACTTTTGCCATTAAAAGCTTGATGCTCTATTCCCTCCTTCCTTTTCTGTATGAGCATATTTAAAATACAACAAAATATGAAAAACTGCTGCATATTGATATTCACTGTAAGAGAGACCAAAGGTGAAAACCATGACATCAATAACAGAATGATTAGGTTTTGCTTTTATATTTTAAAGTTGCACTAGAACTTGCTGATTTCCATCTGAGTAATGCATCTCCTAATTATGGCATATAGTGTGTAAAACTGGGTTTCTGTTTTATGATACTGTATAATTAGAGGATTAGTATTAAATATAGATGGTTTTCTGGTGTCTGAAATGCCATATTTTCCCAATTTACAGCAGAATCATAACAAAAAGCAGATATGCTGGAATAGGAAAATAGTCTGCAATTATGCTGAGGCACATTAGTCTCTTATATTTTGTTAGCAACAAGACAGAAATGTTTATTTCATTTTGGAATGCAGTGAAAATGGTCAAGCTACCAAACAGCCAATGTAATTCTTTTCTGTGGTCTTTGGTGAGTTATAGTTGATTCACACATGAAAAATAACACTTGATACTCAAGCCATTAAGCCATTATTCCTTTTTGTTATATTTAATCAATAAAAGCAAAAAAAAGTTTTAAGTTTTAAAAAAGATCTGATATTTAAGCCCTCAAACAATTGTTTTTTTACCATTGATGTGAAGATTATATTGTACCCTGCTCACAGGCACTCAAGGCAACTAACATACTGAGAAGGTCAAAAACTGCAAGATGGCCGACACAGTGTTACGATTAAAAATGCGTCCCTTTAGTTTAAACGATGTCGCTGCACATATGAAAAAGAATCACAGTGGAGTAGTGCTGCCTGCAAAAACACAAAATGTAACTCCTTTGCTGATCGTTTGTGTAACTATTCATTAACCACTGTATTTCTCAAGTAATATTCCTGGGAAGTTTTTGCACTGTACACTTTGTGCCACTTGTCTTCCATGATAATTGCTGGGTATTTTAGTAATAAAAAGTTAATAAGTAACCTGGATTTAATTGTCTTCTAATATATCATAAACCTAAGGTGGTAGTAAAAGAATATGTCTGCTTAATGCTGTATAGTAAGCATACTACGCTCCGGCTAAAGTTAATGTTGATTTAAGTTAACTCTTCATTTGATTTAGCTTTTTTTTCATCATAAGCACTGTTTTTATTCTTTTTCTCTCTCTTTCAGCATTTATCAGAATACGAGAGACACAGATTCAGTATAATGGACCAGCCGTAAGTTTTTCTTTCACACAAACAATCTCACACAGAGATACTTTGAATGTTGTATAGAAAAAAAATCCTTGATGTGTATCTATTTCTGGGTTTAGTTTGAACTGTGGGGGTTTTTTTTATATAATATATCCAGAATGATCTTTTCAGATTAATATTCAAAGCACATAATCAAAATGTTCTATTGTGGATCTAGAACATTATGAAACTCTGGAACATTCCATCTTCTTCGGGACCATTTCAGTCTTGTGGTGGTCTGGAAATAAACCTTCTCTAACAAGAAGTAGTTTGTAGCATTCCAGTCATTGTTTTGGTCCCAAAATGGCTAAGAGCCAGAGCAAACTGGAGTTCTCTAGAACCTTCCATTTCCAGAACAGAATCTTTATCTAGACTAGTTCCCATCACAGAGATATCAGTTTAGTTCTGCTGCTGCACAACTTTTTTAAAGAACCCAAATATATATAAACTTTAAACCTCCTGCATTAAATTTTTAAAACTGCCCACTACATGTTGGTTCACTGAGATATTATGGTTGTTTTTGAATATTTATAAAGCAAATGCTTCCTTCAATTCAAGTTCATCATTAAGACTTTCTACAACTTCCTTTTTCCCAAAAGGTTTCTTAAAATTCCCAGTATAGTCTTCAGGTAGATTTCCTGGAAATTTTTCCCATTCAGGTCCAGCCTATAGCAAAAGAAAAACATATGTGACAGCATCACAGTCTGATATGAGAATCCATAGTACATTGCCTACAAATCAGTGCCTTTTTGTGAAACTAAATTACTTTTATAAGCTATGATTTAGCATAAACTCTATATCAGCATATTATTGTTTTCTCTCTAAAGCAAAAGTGTCAAACACATGTCGTCATGTGACGTATTGCGACTTTTTTCCCCTTCGCTAAAGTGTGCATGGGCATGGCCAGCGCATAACGCATCCAGCCCGTGGGCTGCGAGTTTGACAGGCCTGCTCTAAAGTAAAGAAAAATAAATAAATTGTATCTATAATGTCATACGTATATACATTTCTACTTTGGATATGAATACAAATATTTAAAATTTCTCTTTCCTGTCATTATGTTTATGACATCTGGGTACACTTACTTAGATAAGACTGCTTCCATAACAGAAGTGTAATTATTAACCATCTGTATAAGAAAATGTCAGCGGAATCTTATTTTAAAAATTAAATCTCGGAAGATGGTGATTTCAATAGGACAAAATAGGACTGATATTCTCTAGTCTGATCATCTCCAAAACTGTCTGGATTTTGTGTCAGGATTATGCATCCTAGTAATTAATAGAAGAGAATATCTGTAGCTCACGGCTGAACTGTGGAGTTCTTGATGTTCTCTGAGCTTGGTTTTTTTTCCCCAGACAATTCATTACTTGATTAGGTAACATCATAAGTGCTAGAAGGGAGTGGAATTTACACTCTGTTTACATACAAGGAGCTTGCCCTGTCAGTGTTGGTGGGACTTCCAATTCCCAGTCAAGGAACTACTAACTCAGACAAACAATCAAACAGTAAACAACTAATCAAGGAATCTCCAAATCCACTCCCACCAACACTGCCACTAATATATAAACATAGAATAAACCCCATTCCCTACTAGCACTGATGATGCTACCCAGTTGAGTAATGAAACATCTGCAAAAAAAATAATCAAGCTCAGAGAGCACCAAGGACCCCTCAGTCTAGTAATTCCAAACAGCACAGTCTCTGGCTCAGAACTACAATCCTGCTGCAGCTGGTTGAAAGAAGTTAAATTCAATCTAATACTGCCATTATAGTTCATTCATTCATTCTACTTTGACTGATGACCCCATATTAATTCATTGTCTGTTTCCCTTTGAACCATGGGGAAATATCTGTGTATTTTATCTGCATATATTAAATGTCTGTGAATTATATTCTACAATATCTGTGCATTATATCTGACCTAAGTGGTGGCCATCTGAAGATTCCAATATAGACTAAAATAAGGAATTAAGTTTAGGGATCAGGAGGCAAATAAGAACTTCCATGAAAGAATTATCTGGAATATATTTAGCAATGGGGAGCAATATAGGGCACCTCTATACTTCTCGATCAAGGTATAGACACCTCACTGTACTAATCTTATTCTCATTGATGGATTTATGGAAATCTCATCAGACCAAGAGTAACTTCAAAACACTATTCAAAATCCATTGCTCCACATTGACATTGCTTTATTGCACTTTCCTTTCACTTCAAAGAAGCTGCAGCTCTCACTCTTTTTCTTAATCAATGCAAAATAAAAGTTCTTTGTTTTAATGAAGCCGAGCAATTTTTGTGGCTTCCTCTCAAAATTGGCCATTATTGTTACTAATAAAGTGGACTTTTTTGTATACAGGAATATTTGGGGAAAATCCACTCATATGCTGGTTAATAGACATTAGGTTGGAAAATTCCTTCTCCCATTAGTCTGTCAACTCAAATTTACTGTATAGTTAAGCCACCATTACTGGTACAATTAAGAGCTTGGTGATCAAGAAATGTTCTATTCAGAAAACATCTAAAGTTCTATAGGCCTCAGAACATAACCATGAGTAAGTAAAAAGTACTGGAAAATAACATTTCTTTGAAAACATCTAATTTACAAGGTAAGAGCTGTCTATCTTTGACACAGCAAGTGCCCCATAATTATATCACCTTTTGGAGATGTGTTCTAAATTACAGGCAGAAGCCATTCAATTATCTCAAAGAGTGATGCCAGTTCTTTGCAGCACACAAAGTACTAGAATTTAGACGCATTTGCAATGCTTAGTAGGAACAGCTGAATTGTGTCTGGAATAATTGGAATGAGTGCTAGTGTTTCATATTTCACACCCATATGTTTGAAAGGTTGAAAATACATGAAAACCTCACAAAGTTCCCATTATTTGGATATCCAGATTTGATCAGTCTTGTTTCCAATTTGGACTCTATTCCTTTCTTACAGTCTCCTCTATAGAATGTTGCTGTTAATGTCATAAAGCGATGGATATGAATTTGAAGATGTATATGCTCTTTCATTTATTTATTTACTTATTAATTTTTATGGCACCCCCTCATTGATATAGTGATTCTGAGTGGCTTACAATATAATAAAAGGTAATGCAAGGCAATTAAAATTAGGCAAGCTGAACAGAAAAGCTAAAAACCAAGACAATTTATGAAGATGTAGAAGAATGCTCTTTTAAAAAAAAGTTATTTGCCTGTTGTTTTTAGATATGCACATAGGACATTCAAAACGTTTCCAGTTTGTAATGTTTCCTATTCTGAAAAATACTCTTGTATATTTTTGTCATCGTGATACACTTCATAATGTGCTAAAAAAATGGTTTTGCTTGGGATTTCTGCGTGTTTCTGTGTTGGGGTCTCTGGAAATTTCTCTTATTATTAAAGCCACTACTTGCAGAAATAGTAAGTGTAATATTAGTTATAAAT
This sequence comes from Arizona elegans, assembly GCA_022577455.1. NCBI lineage: Eukaryota > Metazoa > Chordata > Lepidosauria > Squamata > Colubridae > Arizona > Arizona elegans. The sequence goes on from JAKOOJ010000005.1 coordinate 71,928,226, forward strand.
ACAAGAGTTAAGCAGCAAGGGCAGTTTTCTAGGTGATCCAGCAAAAAAACAAGAGCACTTTGCTGGTTTGTTGTCTTTCAGAAAGACAGTAATAAATTAATAGTGAAAACGTAAAAATAGCATAGCTTAAATTTCTTAAATTGGTAGCACAATATTCAATCATCTTCATTTAGCGACCCCATAATCCCATATTCCCTTGGAGTCTGGGCAACTGAATGAAGTGTTTTAATGGCCGGATGCCCTTCCTGTCACCAATGCAGAGCTTTGTTCAGCAGATAAATTCTCAGTGTGCTCAGAGACAGAAATATCTGCCTCTACCTAGGATTGAACTCACAGCCTCCTAATTGTGAGGCAACAGCTCCATCACTCCTATACACAATATTCAATGCTGACTTCTAACTACAATTCTACCTGTAGAAAAATAAACCAAGAGAATTACTTTTGAACTACATTTCAGCCACTTTTCTATAGTTGAGTAGCAGGTTGTAGTTAGCATGAAATGCTACCCACCTATTCTTATCTCAAGAGGGAGAAAAAACAGTTTGGGGCCAAAATGCTCCGAATATTTCAGTTTTTTTTTGTATGGGATAACACATCTCAGTCTTCTAAATGTTTTGAATCTATGTTAAACTACTTTTTTAAAAAAAAATATGGACATAAATGATAGCACAAAACGGTTTTGTAAGAGGTTTTTGGTTGATATGGTAAGAACTTGTTTAGGATCTCCTTTGACCCTTCCTAATTTGAGTTCAAACATTTCTTTCCTTCTTTCTTTCTTTCCTTCCTTCCTTCCTTCCTTCTTTCCCTCCCTCCCGACTTTCCATCTTTCTTTTAGTTATTTTTCTGTCTTCCTTCCTTCCCTTCTTTCTTTCTTTTTCCTTCTTTCTGTCTGTGCGTCTGTCTGTCTGTCTGCCTTTCTGTCTGGAAATAATTATGATGCATAGGCCATTGTATAATTTTTTTTCTTTTGGTGTGCTGAAGTTTCCCATTGCCACAGAGATTCCTGTGACAAAAATATTTGAAACTGGATTTTTCTCCTCTCTGATAGACTGCAAAGTTGATACTTTCTACACTGAGACAGTTTCAAATTTAGAAATGAGATAAGAGTTAGGAAGGGGAGTAAGATGCAGTGGATTCATTGCCTTCTGAAGACGTTTCTGGAGGTAGTGAAATTATTCTGAAGCTATTCCTGTGCACTGGTATTCAGTTTTGACTAGATCATTTGCCTATATTCCAGCTGACCAGAGAAAATATCTAGACCTCTAAATAAAGCCAGGATTATTTATAAGAGAGTTTCCGAACCTGATTTTAATCTATTTAAACTGATTTGTCTTCTTAGTATTCTGTTCAAAATGTTCTTAAGCTAAGATAAAATGCATTCTGTGAGAGTTTTTATATGGTCTTACCAAAATCGGCCAGAAGAAAAAAACTGTCTAGAGAAAGGAATATAAGAATCTGAATGATGTTTCATTATAATATCGTGAAGAGTCATTTTGGTGAGATGACCAATTACAGGTAGCCCTTGACTTACAACAGTTCATTTAGTGACTGTTCAAAGTTACAACGGCACTGAAAAAAGTGACTTATGCCATTTTAGACACTTACAACCATTACAGCATCCTCATGGTCACATGATCAAAATCCAGATACTTGGCAACTGACTCATATTTATGACAGTTGCAATGTCCTGGGGACATATGATCACCTTTCGTAACTTTCTGACAAACAAAGTCAATAGGGAAACCAAATTCACTTAACAACCGTGTTACTAATTTAACCACTGCAGTGATTCACTTAAGAAACTGTGGCAAGAAAGGTCGTAAAATGGGGCAAACCCATTTAAGGAAAGTTTCACTTAGCAACAGAAATTTTGGGCTCAATTGTGGTCGTAATTCAAGGACTTATATAAATTGTATAAATAGCAATAGCAATTGCACTTAGACTTATGTACCACTTCATAATGCTTTACAGCCCTCTCTAAGCAGTTTACAGAGTCAGCATATTGCCCCCAACAATCTGGGTCCTCATTTTACCAACCTCGGAAGGATGGAAGGCTGAGTCAACCTTGAGCCGCTCAGAATCAAACTCCTGGAGTGAGCAGTGAGTTAGCTGGCAGTACTGCAATTTAACCACTTCGACATCACGGCCCAGCAAATAAATAACATAAATAAATAAATACCATATTTCCCTGAAAATAAGACCTTGTCTTATATTTTTTGAAACTTTAAATAAGAGCTTGGCCTTATTGCCATGCGCTCAAAAGCCCAACTGGGCTTATTATCAGGTGATGTCTTATTTTGGGGAAAACAGGGTAACAGTTGCGTTTGATGTGCTATCATTGCTGGATTTTTTTTTAATGGCTTCTTAGATTCTTTGCCATAAATTTTACCCATCCAAATTTTGGAGATTTATCCAGATTGTTGAGAAATGCAGACAGTGACCAAGAATGCTGTTTTAACACAAATGCTCTATTTCAGCATCCTAAACTTCTAATTATTTTAATTGTGCTATTTTCTGAAATGCATATCAAGCTGAAAAGAAATATTTGTTAACTTCACTGTGATATCATTACTAGAATAGCAATCTTTATTATGGTCTTAAGACCAGTCTTTCTACATACAATAAAATACAGGTATCAATATCTGAAATTCTGTATTATAATAACAATATTATAATAATAATTATAATATATAATAATTATAATAATATTATTATTAACCAAGATAAACCCTTTATCAAGTTTGGACTTATTATTATTTTTATGGTATGTTGTTATCTTCACTATATTGGTTGGTTTGACATATCACATTATGCCATGATTTTTAGAATGGTTTAACCAGGGGTGTCAAACTTGTGTCGTCACGTGATGTATCGGGACTTTCACTAAACCGGGCAGGGGCGGAGCCAGCACATGACGTATCTGGCCCGTGGGCCACGAGTTTGACACACCTGGTTTAAACCAATGTTTCTCAAACTTGTCAACTTCAAGATGTGTGGATTTCAACTCCCAGAATTCTCCAGTTGATTGTGGAATTTGGGGAGTTGAAGTCCATGCATCTTAAAATTGACAAGTTTGACAAGCACTCATTTAAACCAGTCAATACAATTCATACATATTAAGTCTGCACTAAGCAAATATATTGTATATAACGAATTGGATCCATTTGTTAACCAAGCCATTGATTCTAGTAATAATTTGTTAAATTTGTATGCCGGCGGCTTTGTTTGTAAGGCAACTGAAAGTCCTGAATTGAATATATTATGTTAATAAATAATGTTTGCTTTCAATCCTACTAAGGCCAAACAGAATTTCAAATACTGGTAATGTATTTTATTTTTATGTATAAAGGCTGGTCTAAGACCATAATCAATATCCTGCCACGCAATACAGATACTGATTTTATGTCCAGCATTTGTCAGAAATCTTTACGATTGAGCAAAGCTGAACATTTTTCACGTACAGCATTTCTTCTAGAGGTGGGCAGTAGAGAAGGGGTATAAAAGTTTTGAGCATATTATGTGAGGGTTTCCTCATTTTAAATTAAAGTAATCCAAAAACTGGATCATGGTATCAAGTTACATTGCATCTTCTTCTTTTTTTTTGAAAACTGAGTTTTAAGTCAAAGGTCCAGAACTTTTTAAAGTTGAAACATTTTTGTAATTAGTCATCTCTATAAACCCACTTACTGCGAATTATGATAAATTTGGGCGGGAGCTGATTTCTGATCACTTTGTGAAGACAAAGGTGATCTTGAGGGTGAGTTCATCAACATCTTATGGAAAGCTGCTAGCTTCTGTCCTAATCACTGTGGTACATCACATTGTTCATTTTCAGTGACATCCATTGCTCTGGGGGATAAATCTATTAGACGCCAGAATATTTAAAGAAATTCTTTTATATCTTTCATCCTGGAGGGGATGAAGAGTACCTACTTAGGAAAGAAACCATGAAGTTCTGATTCAAAATGTAATAAAACATACAATAAGCCCATATTTTCTCAGTCACTAAAAGAAAAAAAAATGTTGTTTTTTTAAAAGAAAATTAAAACTGCAAAGCATTCTGATTCTAGAGGTAGAGAAATACTCCATAAAATATTCTAAGATCTTTTACAAACCAATCTTGTAAATATTTAATTATAAGTAATCAAGATTGCTTCTTATATTAGGCAGAGGGAGGGAGGGGGCACTTCAGGAAGCAGCTGCTGAGCTGCTGAAAATAATAACAAGGTGGTTTTTTTAAAGGCAGAGATCTTTGGGTCTTGCTATTGGCCTCACTGTTGTATTCATGAATAGCCCAGGCTGAAGAGCACTCCAACTCCAATGAAGATGTAAATGGTCAGTTCCAGGGATAGGACTGGTGCATTGTCATAATAGAGCAGGGGTGTCAAACTCGATTTCATTGAGGGCCACATCAGGTTTGTGTTTGACCTCGGGGGGCTGGGGTGGGCATGGCCAGCTTGACGTGACTCGTGATGGGGGCGCCTGTGGAGGCCCAAGTGCTCTGCCAGTGAAAACAGGCCCAGAAGTCTGTTTTTGGCCGCAATGGCCTCCTGCAGCCCTCTGCCAGCGAAAATGGAGCTGGGGAGGCATGTGCAACCCCCCCAGGCTCCATTTTCACTGGCAGAGGGCTGCAGGATGCCATTGCGGCCAAAAACAGAGTCAGGGAGGCCATTCCGAGTTCTCTTTTTTCTGGCAGAAGCACCACGGGCCGGTCCTTCACTGTTTCCAGGGTGACCCTGCGGGCCAGATCTAAGCACTCTGAGAGCCAGATTTTGACACCCCTGTAATAGAACGTACATAAATAACTTAAATGCTGAATGTGAAAGTGATCAGATGTGAAACTCTGGATCAGACTGTTTAGCTGATCTCTATTCTTCATGGCATCTGATGCATCTGCCCAATGCCTGCGCTTATAGATATTTTTAATTCCTTGTGCAGTAGCCTCAATATGTATGCTGAGCTGCATTAACATAGCAACAAGAGAGAGAAATCAATTGCCTTGAGGCAATGACAGTTTCAAACCAAAGAAACTCGCATTCTTCAAAAGGGACATTCCTGTTTCAAGTCATGCAATAGAAGAATATATTTGCCTCTTGGATTAGTTAATATAAGTAAATATACTTAGCCTTGCCCAACATGGTAACTCAAGAGAGAACACTCAAAATTATACACGTAATGTTTGCATTGTAAAATGCTGCATCTGGGTCTCAAAAGTGAGAAGAAATTTGTCTCCCACTCAAGCGTGAAAAGCTGTACATTTATAATCTCAAATGCTGTAGCTGTAGCTGTTCCGACACATGGACAGGAAATGGTAAACAGATGCTTCAACTATTCTATAGATTTATCACTTTCACGTTCAGCATTCAAGTTATTTATGTATGTTCTATTATGACAATGCACCAGTCCTATCCCTGGAACAAGTAACCAATCTTTTCCTCCACTTGCTCCCTATCATGCAAGTTATGTTACAAGACCCTTACCTTTTTCAACAGAAGTGAGATGAGAAAAGCTCGTCCCCTGCTTTTCTTTCTCCAGTTCTACTTCTCAGTGCCAAACAACAGAGCGAAGACAAAATATACATCATTCAGGCCACTAGAAAGGCCTACCCTGTAATTGCCTTAGAATTAGATGGTTCTGCATCATAGCAACAGTTAGCAATATGGAGTAGGAAGTGACAAGAACAATGGTATAAATAAACTTATCTTGCAATAGCAGATAAGAAGTACCAGAAATGGGCGGATGATTACAGAGAAGTGAACGATCATCTGAGTGAAGTTCTACAATTTTACAAGAATGACTTCATTATTCATTGACCAAAAATAAATAAATAAATAAATCTGTAAGCAAACAAGCAATTAAAAAAGGGAGACATGGCTGTAATAACACCAAAGAATGGACTTCCCACTCAACATCCAACTGCTTCTTCAATATGGAGATATAATTAGTTATGCTAATTCTAACTGACTCCAACCCACTTAATATCTGTCTAGTCAGATCCTAAATTGTCCAGACGTGAGTAGGCATCTACAGGCATTGAAATATATTTTGAAAGCTGACATTTCTTCACCATTCGCCTTCCTTCGTGACCTGTGCCTTCATAATTTACACTTGGGAATCGACAGGAAAACGCACATCAGCTACCACAGAAGGTCTGATTATCAATTTAATTCTGGACCATTCTGAGAATTCACCATGATAAAATGCATTTATTTATTAATTATTCCTTTGTTTCTGTGCAGCTAGCAGACAGATTAACCCCTTCCAAGAGTATTGGAAGATTAACCCCTTTCAATATTGCAATAGAAATAAAATATGGCAGAATAACCTTTTTTACATGCAGACAACCTTGAAACAAGAGCCTTGGTGGTGCAGCAGACTAAAGTGCTGTTAAATAGCACCAGCTGCTGGCAATTACTGCAAGTTCAAATCTCACCAGGCTCAAGGTTGACTCAGCCTTCCATCCTTTCGAGGTAGGTAAAATGAGAACCCGGATTGTGGAGGCAATAAGATGACTTTGTATAAAAAAGAACACCACTTAGGGGGGGACCGAAAGCCCTACTAAGCAGGTATATACAAAAAAGTATGAAGGCTATTGCTTAACGCATTGTAAGCCGCCGTGAGTCTCCGGAGAAGGGCGGCATATAAATCAAACCAATAAATAAATAAATAAATAAATAAATAAATAAATAAATAAGTTCTATATAGAACTTAAGGCTGAACTATTTGCCAGCTGATTTTATAACTTATATTCACAAATCAGTCAACAGACCTTGTAAGCCTTTTACAAAAGTAACTTAGAATGACATAATGTAAAAGGTTTAGATATCTATTCTACTTTGCATGATCTCTGTGACACAAGCATAACAGAAATGACTTAAAAATGTTACCCTGATTCTGATCTGGGTTAAATAAGAACAACTCTCAAGAGCTACTTGTAGACCAGCTGTGACCATCCTTTTGATCTAGAACAACTTTCCTCAGCCAAATATCTTCCAGATGCATTTCATTCAGCCCCAGTCAGAATACCATAAATGTTTAGAACTGGTTGGAAGTTATCTAATGTGGGGTCCTAGCATATTGGAGGATGCCAGATCGAGGCAGGCTGATTACCCCAACATCATCTGACCTACTTTCATATCAGATAGCAAGGCAACAATAAAAGCTACCTTTGGTATCAAGAAACAGATAATAGTAAAACAAAACCAACCCAAAAGCAGAAGTTGTGCCTTCATTTGGAGGTTTTGTTCTCAGGGGAAATTAACTGTTATTTTAACAGTTGCTAAGTGAATCATGAAGATGGAAAGACAGGACATGTGAAGGTACTGTTTTCATCTGTGCTTCTTAATTAAGTAAAAGTTTGCAAGGTATCGTAATTCTAGGCTGAGATTAGTTAATTTGATTTACAGTGGCAAGTGGCAGGTTTCCTCTCAGCAGCCTGGACTAGAAACAGATAAATAGGCACACCAGCATACAAAAATTTATGGTTTATTCTAGAATAGCTAGAAGCCATTCACCCAGCCACCCACCCCAAATTCCAGCAAGTTTTGGGTATCAAATGCAATTTTTATTTATACAGTCCTTGATTTACAACCGTACCGGAGCATGCCCATAAGTCATAAGTTACAGTGGTCACATTCACATGACTGCAGGATGCTGCAAATGGCTGAAATTGCGAGCTGGCTGCAGAATGCCCAAAATGCAATCATGTGACTATAAGAGTAGGAGCTGTTGGTACTTCGGTTGTAAATTTGAGGTTGGGGATGGTTGTAACTTTGAACAGTCACTGAACAATCAGTCATAAGTTGAGGACTACTTCAAGGTGTTTGTGAATCTTTCTCCTAAGCATTCTGTGTAAGGGATTAGAAGCAAGCAACTAGCTTTTGTGGGAGAGAGACAATTTCCATCTATTTGGTGTTTATGCCAGGTCTGGTATCGAGGTGTTTTGTTTTTGATGCATGAGAAACAGTTGTCACAGTATGAGTGGCATCCTCCAATAAAAACCTCACTATCATTATAAGGTAAATGGTTTACAGCTTGTAATTTTTGTACATAGGGCACTTCTGCACCCCAGTTAAGAAACAAAAGAGTAGTTATCTGAAAAAATCAAAAACCCTTGAATTAATTATCCGGCTGCTTACCATTCTTTTAAGGGTTAGGATTACAAGATCGCATGCATTGAACTGAATATGAAACCAACATTCTTACTTTACATTTTTCAACAACATTGTTGATCTTAAAGGTATGCTGTAAGCAAGTAAATTGAAGAAAAAAAAATATGTGCAAGAGTGTGTGCGAGTATGTAGAAGCAGAGGTCAACAGCAAAAGCAATCAATTTTCCAGAACATTTAAGTAATTTCAGAGTAGGTGCTTAATACAGTTTATTATGGATAGCTATATAAAATATAGTACCCATTTATAGGTCAAAAGTAAGTCTTGTTAAATGTGGCTGATTTTAATATTAATTAACTTTTTAATGGCCTGGAATATTTTTAGCCAACACAGTTCATGTAGTTATCTTATGGTTCAGTGAATTGTGAAGCGCCAGGAAAAAGGTTAATTCAGTGAAGAGGTGATGCCCATGAGTTTCATTGATTATTAACCAAATTTAAGAGACCAGTATTTATTTGAGGTAAAATGAAAATAAATGCATTGTAGTCTGAAATCTAGGATACATTTATGTTACTAATTTCCTAAACTAGTTTACCACAATGATGTTTTCTAGATATAATGTCCCCTTTAAATCAAAGCCACATTTGAAAGTGGAAGAATTTTTTTCAGTCAATTAATAATCATTAAGTAAACCTAAGTCTTAATCCAGGTCTAGGCTATATACATTGACTATATACATATCTACTACACAAATAGTTAACCGTAAAGATTTCACCATTTCAGACTGTGGCTGGTTAATTCCAGTTCTAAATTCCCTTTTATATAAAACAAACTAATCCTCAAACTTTCTGCAAATAATAAATAAATATGTAAAATAAAAAAGGGAAAATATGTCATACATGATTATTTACAGCTATATTCTTTACGAGCAAATTCAAGATTTCTTCTTTTTGTGGTTTTGAGCTAGTGTTGACTCCTAGAACTCCCTGGACAAGTCCCCGTAGTTTTCTTGACAATTTTTTTTTCCATTCTCTCCTTCCTAGGGCTGACAGACACTGATTAGCTGAAGGGTCCCCATCTGGCTTTGTACTCAAGATGGGACTAGAACTCACAGTCTCTCAGTTTTTAGCCTGGTGCCTTAAGCACTGCACCAAACTGGCTCCAAAATTCAAGGCTGGAGAGTATTCAAATTATATAATTGTTTTCCTGTCACCTGCAATAGCATAATCCATTCTCTATCACTTCAGTACTTAGCTGGATGCTTTATTGTACTGAAGATTCCAGCACATCTGGTGAAATAATTTTTTTAAAAAAAACCACGTGCACACCATTCAAAATGAAAAGAGAAACTGTGTGATTGGAGAAAATGAAGGTCATGGATTTGAATCCTCTCTCCCCAGCAGAAGTCCAACAAACCAAAAGTACGATTCTCCAAAACTCTAATTTATGTGGCCTTTGCTCCAGATTTGTTATTGAAATAACAACACCCAAGACAAGGCATATGCACCCATTTCAAGTATGGCACCACAGGGCCGGATTTAGATGAAAAGAGGCCCTAGGCTATTCCACTTATGAGGCCCTTTCACCTCCCATTTTTAAGTTTTTATGTTTGTTTATTAGTCATATGCATAGAATTTCTCCTTATTTTCGGTTCAGTGTTTTAGTGTTCACTGTTTTTAGAATAGTGTAATTTTAATTTTGCTAACAATTTGAATGTAGGCCCCTCTTGATCTTGAGGCCCTAGGCTGAAGCCTAGTTAGCCTATAGGAAAATCCGGCCCTGGGCACCACTGAGGGAAAGACATTCAGTATCCATAGAAATCAGGCTGCATGTCCCTTTACTGCTTCTGCTATCACAACTCCTAGCTAGTGTATTCTGTCACACTGTCACATGTCACTTTCCTAGTTCCTGTGCAAAAGCTATTCTTGCTCATTAAAGAGAAACAAAACTTTGTGTTTCAAAGCCTAACTGCTTCATCACCCATGGGGGAAAGACATCATTTATACGAATGCATTGTGGTGCACTGAAGAGATAAGAATTACTGTAATACAGTGTTTCTCAACCTCAGCCACTTGAAGATGTGCAGACTTCAACTCCCAGAATTCCCCAGCCAGCATTTGTTTGTTTGTTTGTTTGTTTCTCTTCTTGCATTTCTCCCCACTCCATCCCACTTTTTTCTAATTCCTTTTTTCTGTTTCTTCATATTTTATCTGATATGGCAAGTTATACCACAATCAACTCTTTCCAATTGGACTTCTAACAGTAGGGAAATTACGATCTACAGGAATTACTGGATGAATTGGTTTTATTTATTATTATTATTATTTATTCAATTTATATACCGCCCTTCTTCTATTGGACTCAGGGCGGTGCACAGCCAAGGATAGTTTTCCATAATTGCCTGCAAATGATGATGACCCTCTGCACCTTATATTATTATCTTTCCTGGTTTTTCACCAAGCATTTATTTTTATTTTTTATTTTAAAAAAATGTGTAAAATCCAGAACTGTAAAGTACAGTGGTCATCTAGCTCAGCTGCTTGCAAAATACAGGAAAACCAATTAAATATTTTATAGGCAAACTTGCTTCCTATTCACTTGCGCAAGGCTACAGTACACCTGTGCAGACAAAATATTGAGCAAAGCTTGAGTTCTGAGGATCAGTTTAGCTATCTGCCAAAACCTGTAGGGCTCCTTCTTGGCAAATGGTTTCCCTCCAACTGAGTGACATGTACCTCCATATCTCTGCAGGGTTCATACGGTAGATGTGTATATGTCAAAAAAGTATAGCATAGCATTGCTGGCTGGGGAATTCTGGGAGCTGAAGTCCACACATCTCCAAGTGGACAAAATCAAGAAACATCCCTGTAACAACAAGGAAATGCTGTAAAACCCGCAAACATTTTGCGCAGTTATCCTTTCCCAATGTTGAAAATCCATAGGATTTCATCTGTGTTCTTGATTAGTCCTTAGAACTGACTATCCTTGGAAAGGATATAAGGACACAGCAGTGTCTTTCCCCAATCCAGTAATTTCCAAATGGGTTCGAATTTCGGATTACACTTCCTAGTAAGGTCGCTGGAGCAAAGCTGGAAATCCTGGGAATCCAAGCAATGGTTGGGAAGCCTCAGATTGGGAAAGGCTGGGAAGCACCTGAGGCTCATCCACCAGCAAGGTTGGCATCTTCTTATCTACAACGTTCTCTCAGCATGAAGATCCCAGTGGAATCTCCCAGTTGCTTGTTGCCAATCCCTGGAAAATATATATATTATATTATAAAAATATTGGATATGGGGACCTTCCTGGACAAATGAGCTCTTCTGAACCCTGGCAAGAGGGTTAAATCGCCACCTCTTCTTCCAGGATCAAGGTATCGCCTTCCCTTCCAGTCCAGGAAGGAGACGGGAACCTCCCCGAAATCATGACTCGGTTCGACTTGAAATGCCAAAGGCGCAGAGATCAATCGCAGCCCAACACGCCCAATAGGTGTGGATCTTCCTTCATGTTTGTACAAACACCCTATTAGTAGCCAAGCTGGCTCGGTCACATGACGGAGGCGAAACGTGAAATCCGGCCGGCCCTCGAGCAAGTTTGTTGCTTCTCCGAAAGGCGCGCGGAGTCGCTTCTCCCGGACGCAGGAGATCCCCTGAGGAGGATCCTTCATCGCTTGGGTCTCTTTCGGCCCCTCCCTGAATCCCGATCTCCAGGAACTAGGAAGCTCGCAGATGTCCTTCTGACCGGCTTGTCATTTCATGCGGGCCACTTGGACGGGAGAATGGAGAAACTCAATAAACTCACCGTGCCGGCGGGACAAAAACTCAGGTACGGCTTGCTTTCCACACCTCTCCATCCCGAGCCCACCACCAGCCCGCTTGGCTTTTTCCTCTTTCTCCTTACGCCGAGAGTATGATTCAGAAGTTCTTGCCTTCTCCGTCTCTTAGTAGAAGTCTGGGCGGCAGAAGGAGGAGGAGGAGGCGGAGGCATGAGCTAGTGAGTAGACAATAATTAAGCAGCCCAGAAATCCACAGAGAATCCGGAACGGTGAATGGGAAGGGAGGCTTTGGGATCGCACAGGAATCTTTTTCAAATGGTATATAAATGGTAAATTGTATATGAATGGGTTCTGTGCGGCAGGTAGGATGATCACTCCCTTTCCCCTCTCAGGTAAGGCTTCTAGAGCTTAAACCTGGTGGATCTTTTCTCAACACAAGATGTTTTGTCTTGAATAGCAACTGGCCATAAAACCACGCTAGTTATATATCCGACGAACCCATTACATGTTTATATACACCTCTCTGAGGAAGCATGGTCTGAATTCATTACCTTTGGCTGTCAGGTGTTTGTTTAAGTAGGCTAACTGTACTTCCTCAACTCCTTGATTTCTCCCTGGATGCAGGAACCCTTCTTCTGCAGTATAGGGTTGTGTGGCATAACAACACAGGGCGCTGCTTGTACTATAGACAAATGTCAGACAAATGTCTATGGAGGTTCTCAGTCATCCAGGTCATGATTGTCCCAAAGGTGCTTGTTCAAGAGGCAACTGGACTTTCTGGAAAGTCCAGTTGCCTCTTGTACCTTTGGGACAGAGTCAGACAATTGGTTGATCGAGCCTGGTTGTGATTAGCAAAGGATCTGCAGATTCCATGCTCTACCTGCTAGTAACAGAATTTGAACTATCCTGCATGTCATAGACTAGGGACTAGGGACATTAGACTAGGGACTCCTTTGTGTGTGACACGATACTACTTTTGACTTGATAATCTTCTGCTGCCTTTGGAACCGTCATTTCACCAGTCCCTATTTGATATTGATGCAATGCAGCTTGTAGGACTTGTAAGGTTTGTGGAATTTGCCAGTTAGATGCTTCAAGGAAGTTTGTAGCAACTTTCAGATATGCATTGCTAAAAGTTAAGTGTGTGTGCTTGTATACAGACTTTATTAGATTTCTATAAAGATAAAATATAAAGACACAGAATAAAGAATAAATTCTTTTTCTTTTTAAAAAAGAAAAAATGGTAGAAATGCAAAGAGGAAAGGGTGTAACTTCCAAATTAATTCAGTACAGTTACAAATATAAAATACATTAACCTTTAGCTCTAAAATTCAACAGTTCACAGTATTTCTATAATCATAAACAGTTCTAATTATCAAATTCCAAAATTAAAATTTCATTTCAGATTCAAGCAAAAAGCTCAGAAGTGGTCTCCATGTAGAAAAAAAGTTAGAGTTAGATTTTCTATCCCCTCCAGTTCCATTAACTTTGTCATCCATTCTTCCATTGTAGGAATCTATAAATGCTTTCATGTCTGTGCATAAAAAGTTAGATGCTTTATACTGCAGGAATGAAACCAAAGAATAATGTGCAAAAGCTAAGAGACTGAAAATAATTTCATTCTTTACATTGCAAATCTCAGCAATGCATATATGTATTCCAGTAACGAAGTAAATACATCAAATTTTGGTGCGCTGCACACAGCTTTCAGTACCTATTTCTGTACATCTGAGGACTTTTTAATCTCCGTTTAACTGTGGGTGAGAGAGCATTGCTGAGAACTCTGAAAATGAATATGAAGTCATTAAAAGTCCAGTTGACCCAACAAAATACAAACAGATCAGAAGCAAAGAGAAACAGAGAAAGTGTGAAACCTGGTTAAAATTTTAAAAAATGAATCTAAATCATTTCATAAATCTGTGAACGGAGAAAATTTGCATGCACCTGGTTGACAGAAAAGGGAGGCATACTGATCTGTGGATTTCAAAGCCTCAAGGTTGTTCATTACAGGTACTCCTCAGTATATGACCAATTGTTTAATGATGGTTTGCCAAGAACAACCCCGCAGTGATTGTTAGATGATTTTGGCAGATAACTAGACCCATCCTCAAAATTCACTCTGGGCTTCGGTCAACAATTTGTCTGCACAGGTCCACTATAGCCCAACTGAACAGAGAGAAAGTTTGCCTATAAAAGGTTAAATATGGTTTTCCTGCACTTTTCAGATGGTTGAATTAGATCATTGCAGTGGCCCATTCCAACTCTTACCATTCTATAATTTTACAAAAGAAAAATAACTTCTCTAAATCAGACCTAATAGAAGAAAATAAAAATGCTTGGAAGAAGTCTGAAGAAGTCTTCATACGAGAAAGATGAAGATTATATGAATATGGTGCAGAGAGTTAACATTTTTTGCAGGTGATTATGGAAAACCAATTCATCCAATTATTCCTTTAAACACGCAAAAAAAAAAACCCAGATTGAAACTGAGTAAATTGCACTACCCATCACTCACAAGCAAAGCTGTATTTTATTCATTGATTTATATGATAACTTATGATACCACTGACTGAGATTTCTTGGCAGTTTATAATAACACATAAAATCGAAACTGAAATTGGAATTGTTGAAAACTATTTAAAACTGCCATTCTAAACTGTAAGTTCAGGAACCTTTTGAGCAAAAAGTCAACTGTGATTCATGCTTCTATCACCACGTGCTTGGATTGCCACAGTGTTCATCGCATGGCACTCTCCCTTGAAGACTACTCAGAAACTGCAACTGTTTCAAAATGCAGCATCTCATTTGTTGCAGATTAAGTTATCACAGTCATACGCAACTGGTGTTATGAGCACTGGGTTTCCAGTGCAATTCAAATTGCTAGTTTTAAGGTATAATAATACTTGGTAAGGCTTGGCTTCTAAATAAACTGAAAACTGACTCTTTACATAGAAACATTCTGTGCAATGCATAGTATCCCTTACCAATTTCTAGCAGTATTCTTCCAGTACTAAAGCGTGAAGTGGGTATGGATTCACAGATAGTTGTTATCTGTCACAGTCCCTAGTGACCTTAACAGAAGTTAGTAAAATTTGAATGGTTCTGAAGGACACTTGGGTTGATGAACAGCTGCCATATGCATCTTCTGTTACAGTACTACTTTTTAATGATAAACTTGTGTTTTAATGTTGTTCATCTATTTACAGATGTAAACAACTGGAAATCTTTGTAGGTTACATTGTTATTTAGATATAATTAATGGTTAGGGTTCTCATTAGGTCCATTGGATGTCTAAGGAAAAGTACCAGATCACTGTCAGAGAATCCAGAGTGGAGTGGAGTGAAGTAGAACTAAGGATAGAGTAGAGTAGAGTAGAGTAGAGTAGAGTAGAGTAGAGTAGAGTAGAGTAGAGTAGAATAGAATAGAAACTTTAGTGTCACTTTAAATGAAAACTAATCAGCATACATTAAAATGAAATTTCGTTGCATTCAGCTCTCAGAACATATACATATATCTGTTTAGAGGATCTTGATGGCAGGTCATCTAGAAAGAAAATTCTCAAGTTCTCTTGAGTCACCATATCTCAATATAGAAAAGAGTAAGTTTTTAAGTCTAGGCTTATCTGAAGTCTTGCTAGGCCAGAATCTCACAAGAAGGAATCAAGGCTAGCCATGACTATATTTCCTTCTTTCAAGGTTTACGACATTATGAACCTTAAGGATTGCTTGCCGCTGAAGAAAGTGGTTAGGTCACAGTTAATTGCGTGGCTTGGTTGGGAGAGCATTTCCATTTCCTGGATTGTGCAGTCTCTGAGATCTTGCTCAGTTTGCATTATTTGAACTCAGAAAACCTTTCTTTGGGTTTTAAATCATTATTTTACTGATCTATTTTGTCTATATATTTTTTAATTGCTGCCATTTTCTTAATGTCTGGTTGTCATTGTTTTCAGGGATAACTTTTTAAAATTTTAATCATGTCATTTTTGCCTTGGTGAGAATCTTTCTGGACAGCAGACTACAAGTGTTTTCTATAAAGTGTAACAGTAATTTTTACTATTAGCAAATTTTGTCCCACATTAATCCTTCGGCAGGAGTATAACCACAAAATACGTTCCTTCTCTACAGTTAGGAGGCAATAGACAAAACAATGGTTTGTCTAGTTTTGACCATTGCTAAATAAAATCTTTCTGTTGGTGCTAAGGATACTTTTAAAATCCATGTTATGGATCTTAAAGAAGAAGAAGTTTTACAGAACAAGATTGAGACTGATCTAAATGTAGATTTAAAAATGACAGGCTATAAGAGTCATGTGGGAAAAGATCTTTCACTGATCATACAAAAGAAACTGGTTGATGTCTTTAGTATTAGTATTAGTATTAGTATTAGTATTGTGTGGCATAGTTACATTAGCCAGGAGACCACAGGGCTATGGCATAGTATTAGTTTGGCTGCCAATTTACCTGTTCTGTTGTACGACATGCTTGGGCACTTCCCAAGGTGCGTCACAGGAGAGCAAGATGGCTTTGCCCCAGAAAGAAAGACAAGCTGCTCTTCCTGCAACAGCCCCCTCTCTTTCCCAGAGCTGCCTCGCAAACAGGCACTGCAACCAGGAAGGTTCAGAGGCGGTAGGAATCTACCTGCCTGCACAGAGAACTAACTCATTTCCTCACCAAAGTGGTACCTATTTATCTACTCACATAGAACATGCCTTCGAACTATTAAGTGGAGAGAACTGAGGCATGTGACAGACACTTACCCTGCCACAAAGTACTAGACTCGAACCGCTGGGGCAGAGACCATCTCCAGCATCATTAAGCCACTGAATCGGCACACTTCTTTTTAATAATTAAAAAAAAAATTACAACTCTGTCAGGTTTCGATGCTATCTCAAAATAAATGAATTTCCAAACTGCCGATCTTTAAGGAAATTTTCTCTTTATTCGAGCACAGCAATCTGATCCTGACTCTTTCGCGGTCAGTACTGACCTTTGCCCCCCAATCCCTCCCTTTCCGATCCCCAATTCTCTGCTTCTCATTGGCTATCTTCCAAGTCACTTTCCTGATTCCTTCTTTATCAGATCACAGGAATGTTTCCCCCCTCCCCATCTCCGAAGAGATTGAATCTTCAAAGGGATTTAGCAGGCAAAAGTTCAGGCTTCTCTTCCCTTTTCTATGTCAGTGCTGGGACAAATCAAAAGAGTAAGCTAGATCATTTTCTTGTATTGAATTTACAAAAAAGACTTGTTAAAGTATTGAAGAATTTTGTGAAAAGGAACAAAAATCAATTTCTAAGATATTATTTGAAGAAATAAAAAATCAAGATTGTTAAAAGTAAAAGGAAGTAATATATAGTTGGCTTATTTGATCAAAATTAAAATAGATATGTTATCTCTGGTAACCCTTAATGGTCTTTTGGTGACATCAGGACTGAAATGGCATGGTTTTAAGGATTTATTTATAGATAAGAGGTGGGATATGGGAAGAAGCGATAGTTGTATTTTAAAAGAAGGTGGTTAAGTTATTAAAATTGTTTATGCTTTGTAATGAAGTAGGAAGTCATATCTTCATATATTTCTTTTCTTTTATTCTTATTTTTTTCTTTTATTTTTCCTATTTTTTCTTTTCTGTTCTTTCTTTCCTTCCTTCCTTCCTTCCTTCCTTCCTTCCTTCCTTCCTTCTTTCTTTCTTTTTTGGAGTGGCACGTGGCCTAGAGGTAAAGATCCTTGCTTCCCCTTGGAAAATTCAGAGTTCAATCCTAGGCAGTTTCTCTATCAGGGCACAAAGAGAAAATATCTGCTGTGAACTCCACATAGTCGTCAGGAAGGGCATCCAGCCAGTAAACACTCAGCTCCATTTTAATCATCCCAACTCCACCCCACAGGGTTGTAAAAAGAAAATAATTTTTTTTAGTATGTCTTAGTTTTTACCTTGCAATTGTAAATTTTAATAAAATTACTATTTTAAAAACTGGTTATGCATATATATTCATTCGGCACCTGTCCTCTGGCAATAATTGGATATGGTTTAATCTAGCTTTTCCTAAAGTGGTAATCTTCAGATATGTTGAAACTCTAGCTGCTAGAATTTCTAGCCAGCACTAGCCAAGCTGGCAGAACATTTTGGAAACTGACAATCCAACATATCTAAGACTCCTACACATACTTCTACCTAGGTATACTATCTACATAGTTTAAAATATTTGTTGCCAAGTTATGATGTTTAATCAGAAATTACTCCCATTGATTACATGGCAGCTTCCTTCTCTGTGAATAGGCTTTTCTCCATGTCTTGAAAGATGAGCAAAAGTAATTTCTCTTTAGCATAAGTAGTTTCATTAAATTTTAAACTTACTATTAAAATAAACAAGTATTTCTTTATATAATAAACTAGGTTGAATTTTAGATTTCTTTTTCAGATGTGGGATGGGGTAAGGGTAGGTTCAGAGTTCAGAACTGATAGCAACAACTCAAAAATATTGCTTTATTTTTTGTTTGAATATTTGGAGGGGGGGTACCTGTGGCCTGTCGCCCACTGGCCCCTCCAGCAGCCAAATCAGAGGAGGAGAAACCATGGGAATCAGGGTCAGCATCAAGGCAACTTGAGAGTCTGAGGGGGAAGAGGGAATGGAGCTGTCAGAGAGAGAGAGAGGGTGTGTGTGTGTGTGTGTGTGTGTGTGTGTGGAGCCTGAGCCGTCCATCAGCACTCAGATGGAGAGTCAACAGCCCCCAGGTCTAGAGGTGGTTGATGAAGAAGAAGAGGAACAGCTGGGTCCAGTGCCTGACGTGCGGATGCACAGAAGACAGAGGAGAGGAGAGCAGTGGAAATCCGTGGGCTGATCCTGGGGAAGGAAGAACCAACGCTGCTAACGAGGCCCCACCCTAGCTCTAGGGATAAAAGGCAAGGGGAGGAGATGAATAAGTGTAACAGATAACTATTCATCTTCTGGATGGACGGACTTGTTAACCTGCGAGATAAACTTTTTGCCAGGGTTTCCGGCATTCCTCATAAAGGAATCTTTCGAGTGCATGTCAGAGGATTTGTCATGTTTGGGGAGCTGGGTCAGAACACCACCTATTAATACATAGTCCTTGGATTTTTCACAAACTGCAAAAAAATCTAATAATAATGATAACATGCAAAACATATAAATAGTTTTAAAACCTATTTAAATTAATTATCAATTTGGAAAAGTTTTAAAAAAAATAAGCCATTTGACTATTACAGATACATGTTAAAGTTGGCTTAAAGCAAGAGCAGATGACTATCCTGGTACTGTATTGGGAAGTTCCCCAGATATGGCGCAACCACAGAGAAATGTTGACTTCAAGTGGCAACCAAATGAGTGACTGCTACGAAACTAAACCTCCCAAATTTATCTCTGCCTTGGAAGAGAAAGTCTTACCTTGGGTGTCCTCATCTTAAACGGTTCAAGTTTTTAAAAATAGTAACAGTATAAAAATTATACTCTTTATTAGTGTAAAGATTTGAAACAGTGGAATAAAGATCAATTTGATTGCAGCATTTTGATGAATGATGCATCAGAGGATAGATGTACATGAAATGCATTGCAGCAATGGTTCTCAACCTTTCCTTCACCGTGGATCCCCTTTAAATATCTTTTGTGGCCATGGACTATGGCCACGGACCCCCCCCCCCCCCCCCCAGGGTTAACTCAAGATTTAAATCATAACATTTCTTCAAGACTTCACAGACTCCTGTGATGACATCGCGGCCCCCCAGGGGTCTGCAGAGTGAAATCAACTTGGAGATTATCAGGAAAGACACTTTTGTTTTTTATCATTAGAAGCCAAAGCTGATTAAAAAGGATGTCTTAAGATATTAAGAAAACTCTGTTTCTGCTTTTGGAGATTTCATCTAAAGCATTTCATCTAAAGCAGAGGTGTCAAACTCAATTTCATTGGCCCCATCAGGGTTGGTTGGCCTGGGGGGGAGGGGGGCAGGTGGGCATGGCTGACTGGATGGGTGTGGCCAGCTTGATGCTGCTCACTGGGCGTGGCACCAGGCCAGGCACTGAGCTGAGAGGCCCAGTGAAGAGATGAAGAGGCTGTGTTTGCACAGGTCAGGTGAACAGGTTGGGCGGGGCTAGGCCAACAAGCTGCAGCTGGCCAGTCTGGCTGCCTGTTGCTGGGCACTGGCCAGCTGTTGCTGGGCACACTGTCTAGACCCGCCCAGCCTATTTGCCTGGCCTGCGCAAGCACAGCCTCTTCAGTTCTCTGGGCCTCTCAGCTCAGTGCTGTTTCCTCTTTGCATTGGGTAGATCCAATCAGCTTTGAAACGGAGATGAGCACCGCCCCCTAGAGTCGGGAACAACTAGCACATATGTGTGAGGGGAACCTTTACCTTTACCTTATATTAAACAAGGCAATTTCCCATGTGAAAAAGACAGTGATAATTCTTAGCAACCAGTTCCAGAGCTTCCTGGCAGGTGGGCATAAGCCATGTTGGACAAATATTGCCCCAAAACAACCATTCACATCATCAGAATTATTGATTGAAATTGATCTAGTTTAATCAGAGGAAGAACACCTGGTCCTTCTCTTGACTTGAAATCTAAACTAGTGTATCAAGGTCATCTCAGTTCTAAGAAACTTGTTAAAAGCATCAAATTCAGAAGGTTGCAATTTGAAATATAGAGATTGAAAAACAGATGTCAATTCTCCCACAACTTTGGTCAGTTGAGATGAACAAATCTGCAGATGGCGCACAAAAGTATTGCTTCTCCTTTTAGTATGGACTGCCACAGCAGAGCGTCTCCAATTGTCTATTTATTGTAGCTTTAAAAGATGTGAGGAACATTTCCTACCACCTGTTCTCAGATGCTTTTCCCTGTTGCTTTCTGTTCCACATCTCATGTTACATCTGTCTATAATGCTTGTTTGAATAAGACTAAGGCATTTATAATTTTATTATATAATTAAATAGCAAATGGTATGCACTAATTGTATAGTTTATCAAAAAAGATAGATTGTTTATTAAGTCTTTAAAGAAGGACATTTAAAACAGATGAACACTTTTTCCCAAATATCCTTTTTTTGTTTCTCAGAAAATATAGAGAGAAAAGGGAAGGAAGGTATCCCGTCCAGTACTCTTAAAAAATTTATATCAACTTTTATTAGACTTTACGTTGTTCATTTTTTCTGAAGGAAAAAAAGCTTAGATCATGGGTTCCTACATAAAATACATACACCAGTGCCAGTGACAACAATTTCTTGTTATGTACACAATATATAAAATAACAGTTGGAATTGATTACAGCAGAATCACAAAACTTTTTGTTAGTTATGTTAAGAATTGCACAATTCGTGAGAATTTTTTTCCCTCTGAATCACATATATAATCAGGTGAAGCTCCTGATTGCAGAGACAAGATTTCAGGCAATGGAGGGTTTCTTCTCTTTTGTCCCATCCTTCAAGTGCTTCCAAGGTATTTGATTAGGAACAGGCCCAATCTACCAGAGCAGATTTTGACGATGTGCAAGGAACTGCAAAAGCATCAACAACAGTTTTATTTGTTTCTCCTCTATGCTTTCTCCTCTTTTTATTTTTTTTTACCTCATTACTAAATGTATGATTAGTTCATCAATTACATTTTAACTGATAAATTACTTTTTTTTAATTGCAAGCTTTTTACTATACATGAAACTACAGGGAAAGGTCATCTGCTGATTTGGTATGATTATATTCAACTGTGCATTTTTACTCCAGGCTGAATTGAGGATGTTATAGCAGCAAACTGATATGTGGAAACTATCGGAATCTTAATTGGGAAGAACAGATTCAAACTCAAGGAAGATGTAATGGCAATTAATTCAAAAACCTACTGATTCTGGAATGATTCTGGACCGTCGACGTGTCTCCATGGGAGAGCAAGCTTACAATTTAAAGGTCCTCCTAGGTAGAATAGGTGGAAGCTGTGGCCAGGAGGGGTATCGGCTTCATCTGGCAGATCAGTAAAGACTTTATGTAGAACAGGAGTTTCCGAAGCTCATGTCTGCCCTTCTTTTCTCTTGTCTGTGTTACAATAATTCAATTGTAATAAAATTATAGATGTATTTTCAGAATCTTGAGTGGGTTATAAAATGCAAGCAACCAAGTGTTTACGGG
Organism: Arizona elegans; assembly: GCA_022577455.1. NCBI lineage: Eukaryota > Metazoa > Chordata > Lepidosauria > Squamata > Colubridae > Arizona > Arizona elegans. The sequence continues at coordinate 71,950,230 of JAKOOJ010000005.1, forward strand.
ATAGTCTTATTACAGTCATGTAACACCACTATTATATGATCTGTATTGACCACCAATGTGCTTCTGAAAGCACTTTGATATATTTATTATCATCAATAAATGACATTATGGGTCAAGGCCTAGATATCCAGAAAACGACCTTTCCCAGATAGACTCTGCCCTACCCCACCCAAGAATGGTTGCTGAAGATCCCATGTATACTAAGAGAAAGTAAGAAGCAGAAATTTGGATACTGAGAAGGGCAGCGTATAAATTTAATAATAAATAAATGCTCTCTACGGGTTATTCTCTTGAACAAACTCCCCTCAAATCAAGGGTAGTTCCTATTCTTACACAAGTTTGTTAAAACTCAGCCACTAAGATAAAATAAAAATTATTGCTGTTCCTTCTTCTGAGCTTTACTCCCGTTTTTTTTAATTCTTCAAATTTCATTCCTCATGGTCACTTCAGCATAGAGGTTGAATGAAACTTTAGATACTCATGCCAGACCTTGCTGTACGATCTAAAGGAGAATCTTGCTAGCATGAGGGATGAGGGCAGTTGTGCAGTAATTGGAATAATCCTTACAGTTGTTCTTTTTTAGGGAATGGAATGAATATTGGCTGTTTCCAATCCTGTGACATGTTTGTTTCCCAAATTTTTTGGCACAAAAAGGCTGTGATTGGTGATAGGTAGTACAGGCCTCACCAATTCTACAGAGATGATATCAGCACTTGGGGCCTTGTTTGACAGTTGGCTCATTGCTCACAAGACTTCTTCCTGACGGATGGTTTCCCTTTGCTCATTATCCTTGGGTGGCTGGGCCTCTTTGTTTGTTGCCATACAGTTCTTCCGTATACGCACGTCATCCATTGGTGACACCTTGTTGGTCAGACAGTTCTTTCCCTTGTTTTGACAAAGCTTTTATGACCAGTAAATAGTGTTCAAATTACTGTATTTTGAACTGTACAGATGCATTCCTGGTGTGGCCCTTCATGCATTCCTCTTCTAACTGCTTGAAATGCTGGTCTCAGTAAACGTTGATATCTTTCCTTGCTGCTCTTTGGTAATCTACATTCAGTCTCCTTGCTTCCTCCCATTTACCTGCTGTTTTGACTGCTTTTCTTCACTTGGCTATTCTGATGGTTTCATCTGAGAGCCACTTCTGATTTTTCTTTGGCTTCTTGAATTTGGTGTATGTTCAACTACGGTTTTAATCATAGTTAAAATTGAATTTCTTGCAACAGTAATTTGGGCATTTTCTCAATAGTGTCCTGCAATTCAAACATATTTTTCACATCAATTGTATAGGTAGAAGGGATTTTGCTGACATCAAACTTCTTTAGAACCGTAGTGGCGCAGTGGTTAGAATGCAGTATTGCAAGATAACTCACTTTCACTGTCAGAAGTTTGATTCTGATCAGCTCAAAATTGGCTCAGCCTTCCATCATTCTGAGGTCGGTGAAATGAGGACCCAGATTGTTGGGGGCAATATGCTGACTCTGTAACCTGCTTAGAGAGGGCTGTAATATGAAGTGGTATATAAGCCTAAGAGCTATTGCTAAAGTTGTCTTTTTGATGTTGTATAATTTGACTCTATAATTATTTATAATGTCATAATTTGATACAGTCTACACATTTTATAGATGTTTGAAAGAATATAGTCAACGTATTGAATATTTTTGTGGTTGTTCTATTTAGGCTGCAAGACAATAGGTGATTCTTTAGGAGTGGTAGGTCCTCATGTACTCAATAAGCAAAAGAAATTCTAATTTCTTAGAATCCCACTAAGACTATTACTTTGTCCTTTTCTCTCTTGAATAATTGTACAGAAGCCCATTGCTTTTTAAAAATTCTTTAAATGTCTTTTTCTACTAATTTAGCAGATCAAAGAAAGCATATCACTAAAAATACAGATTGACAGCTCTGTCAACTTTGCCAATTAAGCTAAGCAATTAATTACTTGAAACGTCAGTTTTCAATCAGAGGTTAAAGCTGGCAGAATTTCTGTTACTCCTTTTTGACAAGACTTCTTTCTCTTCGAAAAATACATGATTAAGAAGGTTATTTAAAGTAATTTTAACATTCAGTTTCTAAATACTTATAATTAGAAAAAAGTTTTAATTGGCTCAATTTGTCTCAATAATAACCCAAAGTATATGCAATTACTCCTGGGGGGGGGGAATGTGGTCATTCAGAGTGGACATCGACATAATGACATCTAGTTGATCAAAATTTTCAATTAAACAGAAAATCCAGGATAACACTAGGGATTTTTTTTTCTTCTGAACTATACCCTATCTTCTTTTCTTCTTTGCTTTTTCTCCTTTTTCTGATACATTTGTTTTATAATGGCTGGGTTTATAAACCTGAGACACACCAAGGCCAACTCATTTTAGCCTGCTCTATTGTGGCAATGTATTTAATTTATATTCATTGTATCATGCAATCTCAGATAATCGGACTTAATAAATCATAGCTAATTTTGCAATAGATTAATATTTCACACAAACATACATGTTATCATAATTGCTTCCATTGTTCATCCTTTTATACTCTTGCCAATTTAATTTTAGACAGTTATGGTTCCTTTAGATAGGTTTTAGATAATTTTAAACCAGGGGTCTCCAAACCTGGTTTGTGGATTTCAACTCCCAGAATTCCTCAGTTGGCATAACTGAGAGTTGAAGTCCACAAGTCTTAAAGTTGCCAAGCTTGGACACCCCTGTTTGAGATACTTAGGAATCTTAGTACAGAGAAAAAGTTGAACACAGTGGTGGGTCAACCACTTCAAAACCTGGTCCTGACAATCTAAAATCTGGTCCTTTTTTAACATATCTCATGTGTATTGCACACTCATAAAAGGAGTGGACCTTGGATTATCTGGACACATCTGCCTTTTGGGGAATGTTATTACCCATCATGGATGTACCTGCTTGGGAATGGGGTAGGATCAAGCCAAATCAAAGCAGGATTACGAGTATAACAGGCCACAAAATGTGATTTCTTTTGTTATAACTTAGTACAGTTCAAAGCCTGCAATTATGGTTTGTAAACAGTGATTAATGGCTTACTGTGATGTATGAAATTAGTCCATGAGATTAATGTTGAAAGGTAACACTCGAAAGAAACTGAAGATTCATAAAAGTACATCCTTTATGAAGAAAAGCCCCCTTTAGATGTACAAAGTATCTGTCCACACCTTCGCGTGTAAGGAAGGCTTCAACTCATGAAATGTAGAGATTTCCTGGAATCAGCAGGGAGCTTTCTATAACTTTCTATTGGGACTACCCAACATTTTTAGATTTGTAAAAAAACATCCAGAATTCTTCCCTTCAGATAAAAAGGATTGTAGGTAAATACCATCAATACCTCAAATGCCTAAAGGCAACAATTTTCTATTTATTTCTTTTTTATTATCCTGAGGGTTTTTTTTCATAAGAAAATCAAGGAAATGTATATTGTGAGATTGCAGTTCCAACATGCGATCATTTGGGGAAATCCGGTATAATGATCTATAACATTTTCTGACCATGATAATGTATATTAAACCATTTGTCAGTGATCAGCCACTAACATCCCTTCACACAACTATTCAAAGTATTTTATGGTGAAGTTATGTCAACTTGAAAAACTAGTTCTACTGTTTCTGTGGGAAAAGATATTGAATTTGGTGCTTTGATCCCTTTAAACTGATGGGTAATATTATCAAAGTTGCAGTCATAACCACCTGGCCATCACAGGTTTTACAAATTTATATTATTTGAGAATTGCAAAATTGCTTATGTTGAACATAAAAAATCAGCTATCAGGACCTAAGGACCAAAATATCTTGTGTGTATGTCTTTGAGTTATTTTATTTTATTTTTTTTGACTCCTGGCACCTGCCTGAACTAGATCCTGTAGTTTTCTTGGCAACATTTCAGAAGTGGTTTGCCACTGCCGTCTTCTTAAAGCTGAGTGAAAATGACTGTTATCAACTCTTCATCTTCCAGTTTCTACTAAACAGGTTTTTGAGGGGAAAAGAAAATCTAATAAAGAATTATTGGTATGATAAATTCTGGAAGTTATTCTCTATGAGGAGTGGTGAAAGGAGTCAGATAACATAAACTTCTAGAAGAGGAGAATTACAGTTGTGTTCTACAAATATCTAAAAAGCTGTTCTGTTCTCTTTAGAAGGCAAGGCAAGTCATGGGCTGATAAACTGTCACATAAAAAAAGGAGAATCAGATTGAAGATGAGCAGGCATTTCTTGGTGACAAGAGCTGATACATGGAAGAGTTTGCCTAGAAGAATGATGGAATCTCTTTACTGAAACTTTTGAGAGAAGAGTTGAATGGCCACCTGCATGGATGGTTTAATTTAAGACAATGAGTAGGTTCCCTAAAACAGGGGTGTCAAACTCGTGGCCAGCGGGCTGGATGCGTCACATAAGCCCACCCCTGGTTTAGCGAAAGGAGGAAAAGTTGTGATACATCACATGACAACAACATGACGCCATGAGTTTGACACAGGGGTGAAATCCAAATTTTTTCCCTACCAGTTCTGTGGGCGTGGCAGGGGAAGGATATTGCAAAATCTCCATTCCCACCCCACTCCAGGGGAAGGATACTGCAAAATCTCCATTCCCTTCCCTCCTGGGGGAAGGATATTGCAAAATCTCCATTCTCACCCCGCTCTGGGGCCAGCCAGAGGTGGTATTTATTAGTTCTCCGAACTACTCAAAATTTCCGCCACCAGTTCTCCAAAACCTGTTAGAACCTGCTGGATTTCACCCCTGGTTTGACACCCCTGCCCTAACAGGTCCCTTCTAGTTAATGCATTCTATGATTCTACAAGTATCTTGGAGTAATTAAATAAAATCAGTAATAACAAAACACAATACTCTTTTAGGGCATTTGGAACCTGCAAGGGCCATCCACTATTCATAAACTATAATCCTTTTTTAAAAGTTTCACCTATTTATACAAAACTAAAAGACATGCCAACCAAAATAAATACCAGCTGCATAGCAGTTTCTCTTTCACTAAATACAACAAATTTATTCCTTTTCACAGTAATGGGGCAAATGTTGAAGCTGGTAGATATTTCACACTCCTTATGTGATCTAGTGAGAACCATAGTTTTTTTTTTTTTTTTTTGATTTCCCAGAATTTCAGTCAGATTTTTTTGTTTGTTTGAAGTCCTTCAAAATGTGTTTGACTGCAACTGTTATTCCTAACAACAGTCATCCACAAAAGAAGAGTGAGAACAACTTGTGCTGTTGACCCAGATTGAAATTGGGCAGATACAAAGTTTTCATGGATGGAACTAAAATGGGTCTGCTAATACCAGCAGTTCAAATCATTAAATTATATGTAATTTTTCCTTTCCCATCCTGACACCATTCAGGTGTGTGTCTGTTAGTTAAACGTATTCCATGGCGTGCAGAAAGTAGTAAGTTGCTGAAGACTGATCACACTGAATTATTGTCCACCTGTCCATAAGAAGATGTTATGTTACACATTTCTTTTACAAAGTTTTACATGACTTCCACTTCCCCTATGTCTCAATTGGGGGAGGAAATTTCTCTATTTTTATGCAGTGCATATCCTGTCTGCTGTTTTGACCTTTACTGACCTCCAGTATGAAAGTAGGTCGTTTAGAATTACCTGTTTTGGGAAGTTGCCAGTCCTTTATAAAGATCCATTTTTGGCTTATACAACTCAGCTGGGATTGTCAGAGGCTTTTAAAAGAAAAAAAGCCTCTGCCGATCAGGCAACTCAGCTTGGATCGTCAGAGGCATTTAAAAGAAAAAAAGCCTCTGCCGTTCAGGCAACTCAGCTTGGATCGTCAGAGGCTCTTAAAAGCATTCTGTCTCTGAATCCTGATATGTGTTTTCATGTGTTTAAAAGGATGTCCACATTCTATGCTTGTTATAAAATACAAAACAAAGAATGTGGTGCATTTTGCACGTTAAGGAAAGTATTTAATTAAGGAAAATATTTAATGTCTTGACAACAATACAGTTCATGTCTTCAGTGAGTATGTATGTATGAGTACATAGTAATGTAAGACTTTAGAATATTTAACACATCGATTTAAGCAGTTACTGTTTGCAGATTGCTAAAACAGTCTTCTATGTACACTTATAAATTAGAATGTATTCTGTAGGCTAGAAGCAGGGGTGAAATGCTCCCGGTTCGGACCGGATCACCTGATCTGGTAGCGATGGAGGTGGGTGGTTCGGAGAACTGGTAGCAAAAATCCCTGCCCCCCCCCCAATGCCTAGCTGAGCCGTGCAATCATCAGAGGCTTTTTTTTTTAGTTTTTAAAAGCATTTTTTCTACAACCTCTTCAGCCGAAAAAATGCTTTTTTCGTGGCTCAACCTCTTCAGAGGTTGTAGAAAAAATGCTTTTAAATGCCTCTGACGATCCAAGCTGAGTTGCCTGAACGGCAGAGGCTTTTTTTCTTTTAAATGCCTCTGACGATCCAAGCTGAGTTGCCTGATCGGCAGAGGCTTTTTTTCTTTTAAAAGCCTCTGACAATCCCAGCTGAGTTGCCTGATTGGCAGAGGCTTTTAAAAGAAAAAAATCGTCAGAACCTTTTGAAAGCATTTTTTTACAATCTACAAGGTTGTAGAAAAAATGGTTTTAAAAGTTTTAAAAAAAATGCCCATGCCCACTCAGTCACATTACCACCACCACCCCACTAAGCCACGCCCACAGAACCTGTAGTAACAAATTTTAGATTTCACCACTGGCTAGAAGGCAGGATATTAAAGGAGGAGGAGGAGGAGGAAGATGACAGCTAAGACACTGTCCTGCTGGTTTTTGATTTATGACCATAATTTAGCCTAGCAATTGCAGTTATAAGTCATGATGTTCGTAAAGTGGGTCACCATGTGATTGAACCTGATTTTATTATCTTTTTGTGGAGGTCATTAATTAAACACACTACCTAGAAAGCATATTCGTTGTTCACTATGGGTCAGTTTTTGCTGGAAACTGGAAGTAAACACTGGTTTCTGGCAAAACTAGCATAAATCACAATCACATGATGGCAGCATGCTGCAAACAGTCATGAATGCAGGCTTGTTGCCGAGCGCCCAAAATGCAGTGACATCGTTGTGGGGGGGGGAATGATATCAGAACTTCAGAACTCGGTCATAAGTATCTTTTTGCGGGTCCATTATAATTTTGAACAGTCACTAAGCGACCAATTACAAGTTGAGCACTACCTGTATAACACATACAGGTAGTGTACATAATAGCAATAGCACTTAAACATCGCTTCATACTGCTTTACAGCCCTCTCTAAGCAGTTTACAGAGTCAGTTTATCGCCCCCAACAATCTGGGTCTTCCTTGAGTCAACCTTGAGCCAGTCAGGATAGAAGGAATCGAACTTCTGGCGGTGAACACTGAGTTAGGCCTGCAGTACTGCATTCTAACCACTGTGCCACCACAGCTCGTATAATAATTTACTAATATAATTGTACATTCCCTTTCTAGGAAGTTCCTCAATGTCTTCTTTCAGATGGCAGATTTTGTGCTATGCTTTCATGACACTGAGTTACAAACATTTCCCAATAAATAGATTCACTAGGAAGATAAGTACTTTAAAGACATTAAAATACAATGGCAAATGTTAACATTTTAGTTGTTGATGATGTTGGGGGTAAAAAGATAAAGATGTCAAAAGTCATGCTCAGCTTTTTGCCAGTTCAATTTATGGCATTTCTTGGTAATAGTATGAAAGTGAAATTGCCTTATTTCAGCATGTTGTAGTATGTACTCTAATGTAATAAATGGTGTAATCTGGTAGTAATTCTTACCATTTTCTTTCAAACAGGCAACTTCAAAAAATAGTGCATGATATCAAGAAAAATGATAGTGGAATAATGAGCAAGTTCAAAAAGTAAGTTATGTAAATGAGCAATCCACAGAATGGAATTATTACTCTTTGATTTGATGCTTATTTTCCGTAATTATGTCAAATGTATATACCTGGTTATTCTTTTTATGTTCAATTGGGCTTACCTCCAGAACATTTCTGGTTAGTGTAATCTGTACATCAAATGCAAAAGATTTTTCTTGATATTCTTGTCTTATCCAACCAACTGTTTAGAATCTGTCTTAATAAAATGTATATAAGCTTACAACATCTTAACCAGCTGTATTGTCACCAAGAATTAGGAAGCCATTTTTTAATATAGAAAAAGGTATGCATATATAAGGTCATCACCTTTGTTAGAGAAATCTCAGCTAGGTGGTGGAACTTTCACACATTGCTAGCATCCCTTATGGTGGGTGAAGCTGGCAATTGTAATTCAATAACATCTGGAGGACATAAATCTACACCATAGGTTTAATATATAGCCTCCATGGGAATGACAGAGAATGGGGTAAAGGCAAATGTTCTCTCACCTCTAACTGAAAAACCGTAACCTAGAAACCTGTCAGACCTGGAAGCCATCTTTTGAAAACCTAGAGCTGAAGAAGCTTCTTGGATGAGAAGTGTCAAAGAAAAAACAGAAAGTCTAGTTGCCTCTTGAAAAAGCACCTTTGGGACAACCATGACAAGGATGACTGAGAATCTCCATAGACGCAACCAAAAACATTTTAACCAGTTAATTTCTGTGACTATTCCTTTCTGATCTTGTCATATTCAGATTTCATACCCCCTGGAATGAAACAGCTGCCATAGTAGTTAGATGCCAGATTCAAGAACACCGTGAGGATTATAAGCGGATGTATTAAAACTATTCAAACTTGCTGGCTTCCTGTTCTGAGCCACATAGCACTGCCAGCTTTACGAAGGCAAGATAGTGAGAGAATGCAGAAACATTATGAATAACTCATTCCTACTGGTGCATGCTGAGCTTCCTCATTTATCAGCAGAAAGACTCAAATCCAGAAAGCCCCCACTGGCATTGCACAACTTCTGCCCAACAACTTTAACATCGATTCCCAATGGAGAGCCAAATGGGTTGCTGAATGCTGAAGATATATAAAAGACCCCACAAAAAAGGTGCCAGGCTTTGAACTACCACATCAGCAATGAACAATCCTGAATAGGACTCGCACCTCATCAGCATCTGCTGAGACACTCTGTATAAATGGGGCATAGTATCTTCCCCTCAGTGTGACTGCGGGGTCCTATGTCAAAGTGTAGATCACATCATGACCAGCTGTGGGCATATACTGGTCCAGTATCTGATTTTTTAATACAAACGATGCTGTATTTTAATGGTTAGATGGCCTAGACCATCTAGGGGTGTCAAACTCAAGGCCCGGGGGAACGAATCCAGCCCGCAGGATACTTAGATCTGGCGCACGGGGCCGCCCTGGAAACAGCGAAGGACTGGCCTGCAGTGCTTCTGCCAGTGAGAACGGGCTTCCAAGCTCCGTTTTTGGCTGCCACGGCCTCCTGCAACCTCTGCCAGTAAAAACTGAGCTCAGGAACTCCTTTTACACTGGCAGAGGGTTGCAGGAGGACGTGGCAGCCAAAAAAGGAGCTCGGGAGCCCATTTTCACTGGCAGAGTGCTCTGGCCACCACAGGTGCCCCCAACACGAGTGACGTCAAACTGGCCACGCCCATCCTGGCCACGCCTATCCCGGCCCCATGAGGTCAAACACAATCCTGATGCGTCCCTCAATGAAATTGAGTTTGACACCTCTGGCCTAGACACTTAATATTTGAACATAGATTTTGTTTAACATTTATATTTTATTGGTTATTTATTCTAGTAATCTAGATGAAATGTGAACATATATTGCTAGTCTACGCACTAAATGAATGAATAAATTTGTACCCCCTAGTTTGGATGGATAAAAAGGCTGTGCTATACAGAAAATAGCTGCTTCCATCTTCAGTGGCTTCCAGTGTGAACAGTGGGACAATGTTAAGTCTGAGTCATCAGAGTGAGTCACGAGGGTCTGCAGCTAGCTATAATGTGACTAGAATGATGAAATATAAATACTGACCTTTTTTGTGTGTGTCATGACATTGATGGAAAGTGTATAGATGTAGCTTCACTGTTTACGTTTCATCGCCTCCTATAGATCAGTGTTTCTCAACCTTGGAAGCTTGAAGATGGGTGGACTTCAACTCCCAGAATCCCCCAGCCAGTTGAAGTCCACCCATCTTTAAGCTACCAAGGTTGAGAAACACTGCTATAGATGCTCACATTCTGAGTGATGAGAAATAACAAGCAAAACGTGACCATCTTTTCAGATGATATCTCTAAACGCATTCCTCTTTTTCCCTCAATAAGAATGGCTGGTATTCACAGCAAATTCTTCCCCCCTGCTTTAAAGGGCAATGTGGAAAATAACAAAGTGCACCTACTATGGGTGTAGCATTAGTGACCTGACCTGTGCAAACCAGGAAATCACCAGGGATACAAGCTGCAACTTGAAGAGACCTTCATTCACCCGTTAAGCCATAAAGCCGTCTGTTTATTTGGAATTGGCAAATTGTTTGAACCAATTTAGTTCTGCCTTATTAAGTCATTCATGGTTAAACAAACTAGGATTGAACACGAATCCAGCCCATCTCTACAAGGCAACCTACATCGAGGGGAGCATTTCAGACCAGTGATTAGTCCATTTTATAATGTTACGATATCCAGAATCTCTGTTTCTGTCTCAATTATTGCACAACGTTCTCTGAATGGATAAAGTTTCAACACCTGCATTAAAATTGCTGCCTACCTCGTCTGGTAGCACAACAGTCAACTTGTCTCCTTCTGTTGCAACCAGCATGATAAAACAAAACAAACACAATTGCTTTTCCTCCTTCAGAGATCTTACAGCAGTTTTTCTAGCAGCCATTTTCCACACCCACATCTGCTGTGTATACTTTTAAGTCTATATTTATCCATGAAACAGTTGCCTAAATATAGATTATCTACAGAAACAAGAATCTTTCCTGATTAATTTGTATTTCTCTCCAGAAATTTCCTTTGCAAAACCCAAACCTGCCTCCCTCACCTTTGAAGGCCTCTGCTTCTCCTAGGCTCTAATTAGGGGACAAAGGGGGGGGGGGGTCCTGTGTTCTATGCATTCTGCAGACCTTCCTCTTCAATCCATGGGATCGTAAGAACTCTCCCCTGCCTTCTGCAGCAATTGGACTTTTAAGAAATGCTTCTTACGATTCTGTGGCGCTTTGAATTTCGCCCAAAAGGCTGCTTCAAGGTGCATTCCTGGGAAAGAGGCCTGCAACGTTGTGTTTTGCACACTCTAAAGAACATTTGAGAAATGAAATGCTGCACAATCCTATTGTGTCTCTTGCAATTCAAGGGAAGTTTTTTTCTAAATCCAGTTGCCAAGCAGGAATGTTTCTATCTATCTGAAGATAGTGTTACTCAGCCCGCACCCCCCCCCAAATGGTTTTTCCTGGCAGTTGATTAGGACTTGTTGTGAAATGTTTGTGTGTGAGCGATGTGCTATCTCTCTTGCCCATCTGTAACACGCAGTTGTTTGAGAAAGAAAAGGCACACTATTGCAGGAAAATCTGCAACTCTCAACCTAACCTCCGATTCTCAAAGAAGAGAAATCAGTTCAGCCTTTTGATAAAGGTTCTCCTATTTTTCTGAGGTAGCAAACAAAGGACATCAAAGAGGAGCCAGAGATAGGGAAGATATCCTTACATTTGACTAGACATATCATGTGAGACTCAGTGGGATTATTTCTGAGAAAAGATTGTGCTTGACAGAAAAAAAAGATTCACCACCTCACATATTATGACCTTGAACAACAGATATAAACCATCACTACCCCAATAAAGTTGGGCATTCAAAGTATCGTTGCCTTGTGAGAAGATGTCAAAGGTCCCCTCAACCTCACAGATGGTTGTTGAAACCTATTTTTTGTTTCAACAGCTGACATGCAACAGCATATGAACTCTTCAAGGGAGGCTCCATTGAATTATCCTGAGTTTTGCTGAAGTTCTGCAATTCTCTGTTTTGTTGTGGCTTTGATGCATAAGGTATTCTCAGGTTACTAGTTCAGGTGGCGGCTAAACAGGTGCCTGTCATTTGTAAACAGAAAAAGAGAGTCTGTGTTGACTCAAAACAGAGAAAAGAATGCCTGATTTAATATTGGAAACAAGAAGGCCCAGTCACATCAGGATAGGTCTTTTGCTAATGGGATTATTCTTGGGAGAAAAGGGTGGGTTGGGGAGGAGTTGACAAGTTTAAACCACTATATTTTGCTTTCTGCAGCCAAGGACAATATGTAGTAGCTTTCCTATTGCACGAAGCTGTACTTGATGTGTATTTCCCCCCCTAGGCAAAATGTAAGGACATCAAAGTCTTATTGATAATATGGCAATATTCTCAGACTTTAGAAGTTTGGCTGGTTAATGAACATGTTATTATTGTGTGTACCTCCCAGACCACCTTTGGTGAGATGGGCAGCTATATTGAAAAAGAAAGGAAGGAAGGAAGGGAGGGAGGGAGGAAGGAAGGAAGGAAGAAGCTGTATGACCAGCCTTCTCTCAACAGAATAATATCTCAAAGAACAGCAACTGGCAGAAATAAGATATTGAGCCTTCAGGCAATGTATCAAAACAAACTACAATTCAATGGCTGGTCTAAATATTTTGACTTTTGAAAGAAAAGGAAGAAGAGAGAAGAAGGAAGATAGAGTTTTGCTGTGGCAACCAAGTGCCCCTTAAAAACCTAAGAATGAATCGTCATTTCGTCACACATTTTGTGACTCTAGCAGCCTGTCAGGCTTTGAAAAGGCCCAGATAGTTTCCTTTGTCGAGCTAAGACAGAGAAATGGGGTGAAGTGTGTAAAGAGAGAGGAAGCGGTATCAAAAGGAAGGCCATAAATTGTAACAGAGTTGAACACAAAAAGGGAACTGGTGACATACAATGGAATATAATAATAATAATAATAATAATAATAATAATAATAATAATAATAATAATAATAATAATAGCCGCCTTTATTCTCTTTGCACATCATGTATACAACGAATTTGGTTGTTATCTGTGTCTAGAGAGTTCTGAGAATACTGAAAATCTAACTCCAGTTGCACACGTCCTTGTGGACTTCAAATCCCAGAATTCTTAAAGTTGCCAAGGTTGGACACCCCTTCTCTAACTGAAGGCTAAGAGTCTCTCTCAGGGAGCTGGAAATCATCCAACGTACAATGAGAGCTTTATAATAAGCCTTAACCAGATGGGTGTTTTTCTGTATATATAATCTCTTCCTGCTGCTTTATCCATTGGCATTGATACCAATGACTCTTTTACTTATCTGTTGAGTTCTTAAGAGCAAGCAACTGTAGAAGACCAAATCGAAACCAACTTTATTTTTCCTAATCAGATAGCAATGTTGTCCTTCATGGCAAAGGTCATGAATGTTCAGGTAGTCCTTGACTTACAATTATCCATTTAACAAAGTGTTCAAAGTTATGATGGCTGCTGAAAAAAGTGACTTACCACTGGGTTTCATGATTATCACATTGTCTCTGCAGTCATCTGATCAAAATTAAATCTTTTGGCAACTGGCAGGGATTTATAATGATTGTTATTTGTGATCTTCCAAACTGACTTCCAATAAGCAAAGTCAATAGAGGAAGCTGGATTCACTTAAAGATTGCCTGCCTCGTCTACTAACTGGTGATTCACTTAGCAACCATGACAGAGAGATCATAAAATTTGACGTGAGTCCCAATTGTGGTTGTAAACTACTTGTAGATGCTTGTAGATGTCACAAGAGTACATGACCAAGCACTCATGGCTGCAATCTTGAAGTTCATATATATGAGGGCAACACTTATTTCATGCAATTGTCGAACTTCACTTGAGTTTTTAAAATGGTGTTTGAAGGGAACCTTTTGCAGGTCCCATCTAGAATGGATGCATCCTGCAAGTGAATGTGGCTGCCTGAGCTGAACATTAAACTGTTGTTTGTTTTTTGAGATAATACAACAATATTAGTGGTGTGCATGTCTTAGGCAATTCCATTTATTAAAACAATAGAAATTATTGCTAAAAGCCGTCATGAGCAAACAAATCTAACCTACTTCAGAAACATTGTTTGGTTTATTCCTTTTCTCCTGTCAACGTATAGGTTCCAAAATGAACAAGTGGCCTTAATATGCAAAACTGGAAAAAATACATGGGATCGGTATGACAATTTAGCATCGCACAAGCGCTGATTCTGTAGCATGATGTCCTGTTTCCTGCTTTCAGTGTGATTTTGTTTGCGTTTGCTGTGTAGGCTTCAACCCACTCTTATTGAGCAAGGATTTGAAGCATAACTTTCTCTCTTCCTTCCCTTTCATCAGCTCCATCTAGAGGGTGTTGCCCTAGCTTTCCAGATCATTTCCTTTCGGGTACAGAACCAGGATCTAGAACAGTGATGACTAACCTTTTTGCCATCACGTGCCAAAAGTGGGAGGAGCGTGGTAGGGTTGCGTGCGGGCGTGCCCACACCCATAATTCAATGCCCTCCCAAGACATACCCCTCCGCACATGTGTGTGCAACCCCCCCCCTTGCTCGCCCCGCTTTTGGCACATGACAGCAAAAAGATTACTGATGGGCCCAAGAGGCCCATTTTTCGCTCTCCCCAGGCTCCAGAGACTTTCTTGGAGCCTGGGGAGGGCAAAAACAGCCTCCCCCCCTCCCCTGAGGCCCTCCGGAGGCCGGAAAAAGCCCGTTTCCTGAATTCCGGTGGGCCCAGAAGGCCCAAAAATTAGCTGAGCTAGGGCAACGCTTGCGTGCCCACAGATATGGCTCCGCGCGCCACCTGTGGCACATATGCCATAGGTTCACCATCATGGGTCTAGAACATGGGGTCCAACATTTTTGGCTTGCCTGGGCTGCATTGAGTGAAGAATTGTCTTGGGCCAGATATAAAATACATAAAATAGTTAATGTATACAAATCACATAATTAAGTTAAAAGTTTATGTTCTTGTGGGGCCACGTTAACTAGCTGTCCAGGGCCACATTTGGTCCGTGGGCCTCAGGTTGGACATGTCTACTCTAGAATATTAATTTCAGCAAAGGACCATGTCATGTTGCACTTATTATATAATATATGCCTGGGACACATTTTCATAAGCAGATCTGATTTACCACATGCTGCAAAAAAACCCCTCCAGTTAAGCACATCTTCCCACCGCACGTGGGGAAATTTGGGAACCTGCAAGTATTTTCTAAAATTAGCAAATAGCTAATTAAGTATATTAAATGCTTTGTAAAAGTCAACCCCATTTCTAGAAGTAATTGACCAGCCTCAAATTAATGTAGAAATCCAATAGGGTGATCAAGGAATTCTTCCACTATATGCTAAGATGCATAGGTAAAATATTAGGTCTCTCAAGGTGTAAATGATAGCATACAAAATCTAACCAATGATACATTCAAGATTGTCAAGGACTCCCTTTATGTAGTTGGGTAGGGCAAGAATTGACTGAATGTCCATCAAATTTCTCTCTGCAATTTGCACAGAATATCCAACCCTAACTCTTAAACCTACAGGAATGTTTCAAAGGGAGAGAGGACTTCAAGGGGGAAGACGAATTGGGAAGTTTGTCTTCCCTGAACATGGTTAACAACTCAAAGGCAGGGCTTTTTGTCTATACCGAAGTAAACCTCATGGAGCTTGATAGGGTATCCTCCCAGATAAGAGATGCTCAATATTGCTAAGTAGCTTAACATAGTGTAGGAAAGAGGCAAGCAATGCACAGGATGTTCCCCACAAACAGATTTTTGTTGCCTGCAAACAACTCACAGATTTCACTGCTGAAATATAGTAGTGGAGCAAAAATGCTGATTTTTGGTGACCCTGTTTTTCCCACTTGGCTACCAGTCACAATCTTTGTACAGTAGTTGTTGGAGGCTAAAAAGAAAAAGTCAGAAAGATCAGTCCTCCCCGACTGCAAAATAATAATAATAATTATTATTATTATTATTATTATTATTATTATTATTATTAGTTAATCTTTAGTGAGATTCACAGCCTTTGAGGCTGGTTAATAGCTCAGCAGCTCGAGTCCTAACCAAGGACCTAGGAACTGTTAAGGTATTATTATTATTATTATTATTATTATTATTATTATTATTATTATTATTATTATTATTATTATTATTAAATCTGACCTCCTTTGCCCCACCCCAATCTTAGAAGAACCTTCCAGTTGAGATTCCTATTTTAAAAAACAGGTTTTGGGGGCTTTCATGTCATTGTTTGGATTCAAATTCTTGCAGTTTTAGTACTCTAAATTAATTAGTTAATTTGACTATTAATTTTCTCATCGGCAAACGCTCATCCTTACTTGGCTTTGACTTTAGATGCTGTAGTTTCTTGAGTTTAGAGAGATGCGGACAATGTCAAAAACACTTTGTTGCTCCAGTAATTGTCTTTCTTATGTTCTTTACAATGAACTTCTGTTTAACTCTGGGAGAATAAAACTCCCAGAGTTTGCAGGAGGGCAAAATGAGAAGGGTTTTTTTTATTGTTGGTTTCCTGGTGCTTTAAGCTCTTAGAATCATTCTCATTCGTTCTTGCCAAGGAGACCTTGAAAAGTGCTTTGTAAACCTTATTTCAGAAACAGTTTCCTTTTTTTCCCTATCTGACGTCCTCAAGGTAGTGAATAACGTCAGTGGAAAAAAAGATGCTTACATGAAATCAAGGTAAAAGCTTCTCTGAGGGAAGATCGAATTTCGGTGACTCCATGGATACGTTCTTTCTTTGTTTGGGTTTGAGTTTTTTTTTTCTTGGCAACAATAAGAAAAGTGTGGCCACTGTCTCCTCTTGGCACGCTTTATTTCAGTTTCCCAACCCATCCATTCCTCTTGCTCTTCTATGGGACTTCTTGGTGGAAGTCTCTTACTCTCCCATCTAAATATTGACTAGGTCTGACTCTGTTCAGTTTTCTTTAAAGTCAGCTAAGTGCTACCACCAGCTCTGTCAATTGTTCTTAAAAATTAATATACAAGCATTAAATTCTATTAGTATTTTTTAGCCTTTGAAATAATTGCTCAGCGTTACCTACCCTGGATGTCCCTCATAGTCTCAAAAGCTCCTACACAACCTAGTTAGCCTTTTCAAGACCAGCCAAGGTTACAGTGATAATTGTTGAAAATAGAATTTAAGAATGAGATTTTTGGAAAGAGGTGGAGGAATCTTGACTAGGAAGCCATGATCTCATCAGACATTTGTCTCTTGGCCCAAAGACAACACCAAGTTTCCAAGTTTTGGATGCTGTGTGTATTTGAGTTGTGGGATCTAATATTCTCAGTGATATATTCAGTACTTGTCTTGAAGGAAAAGCATTCATTTAAGCAGAATATTTCAATCAAAATAACTTACGACCTGAGGTCTTACTCTGATTAGATTTGCATAAATCAATAGTGGGTTGTTTGTGATGGAAGGAATCAGAAGTGGCCCTCAAGTCTTTGTGAAGCTCAATAGAATTAGAAAACAAAGCCATACACCGTTTTTCAACTACAAAATACCGATAGAAATGAAGGATCCATTCCTGTTTTAAAATACCAAGAAATTCTGAAGCCAATTCTATCACATCCTGTTAAAAATACAAGGTCCATGTTCTATTTTGCATTGCATAGACTGCATTCTATAGCTTAATGACTAACCAGCAACCTGCATATCTTATACCTGCAACTGTCTGTTAATTGTCTTTTCCACAGAAGTAGCCATGTCTGACTGACTGAAAGTCAAGATTCTTTTGCGTTACTGTGTTTGTCTTGCTTGGTCTCTTTGGAATTCTTGTCAGCTGTATGGGTCTTTTCTTACTGGCTTCTGTAGTTCCTGTAGTCTTTGCTCTGGTGCCAACTGTTGCCATCCCATTATTATACAGAAAATGAAAAATGACTCTGTTTTCCCCCATAGGTTAACTAGTAAACCACCACCAAGCATACCACCTGTTGATTATGTTCCAGGTATGTACTTGACTTTATTAACACTGTTATTAGATTTTAGGATTGCTGCAGGCATGTAAATCAGAGGTTTGGGATTCAAGATGGTGGCATGTGTACATGCAAGCATCACATCAATTAGGGTGGAAGACAGTCCCTAGTTTTTCCTGAGTTGTGTCTGTCAGGTGATTTATATGACTGAAATGTGTGCTGGTAGTCCTCGCCTTATGACAGGCTTGGTTCACTTAACAACTGCAGTGTTTACTTAATGACCACCGTCAATAAGATTGTAAAATCAAGTCAGTCATTATGACTATTATGACTTACAACCATGATAGGCTCCATTATGGTCATAGGTTAAGGACTAATGTATAAGTGTTTCCTCAGTGATATGGGAATTACACCGAATAAATCTTTCCCACTTGCTAAAGTAATGTCTCTCAGCAAAAACAGAATACACTACATAGTAAGAGTGCCTTCAGTGCATATTATACTTGTCACAAAATGTCCTATGGATCATACTTATCCTTCAGCACCCACAAAAAATCCAGGATAATTTTCTCTGTTTTTAGAAACTAAAATAAACCACAGAAAGTTGCATCAGCTTGTAGGTCATGTCCTAACAAGCAGAAAACTATCTGCAACTTTTGTTTAACTATACTCCAGAGTGTCATTTATGAAGCTCAGCAGCTTCATACTCTACCTAGGCATGATTTACAGGAGATCCACTTTGAAGATCCTTTATAATCAAGCTCTGTCTCAGTCCTAGCTTTTATAGGCCTCTCTGAGTTCTCATTTTTCTTATGGAGAACTTTGCAGGTAACAGGAATATTTGCCCAAAGAACATATCTACTTGTCACTTGTGCTTGTAAGAACAGTTGTGTTGATATTATTTGTGCAACCTAAATTCAGGAAGTTAGTAGCTGCCAATCAAGCAGCCCACAGCCATTGTGACCATGGCTCATTTTATTCCCACTTTTGATTCCTAAAATCAAAGGAAGTTATTTTATTTATTATTTATTTATTTATTTATTAAATTTTTATACCACCCCCTCTCCCGAAGGACTCGGGGCGGTGAACAGCCAGAATTAAAAACACACAATACAAATATTAAAATACATTAAAATTTATTTTATTTATTTTACTCATACCCGAACTCAGTATTTTATTTTATTTTATTTTATCTTTTTTTATTTATCTTGTTTTTTATTTTATTTCATTTGTATTTATTTTATTTTATTTATATGTCGAAATGATTCTTGGGCTTTTAACAGTGATTAAAAACCAACAAGGAGTACAACACCCATTGATGTAACCACTTCATGGTTGTGGTTGTGTATATAATAGGGACATGTAGGAACTCTGTAAGGCAAGTAAAAAACCGTCAAATGGCAGCCATGATTTAAACCCCTTCTCCCTTGTATGTCACCATCTTGATTTATTTTTTTTTTTAATTCTTCATATGGACTGCCCTGGAGATGGGAAATTACAATTTTCCTCTCGGCTCCTGATTTGTTAAATGACTTTTTTTTTAATGTTAAACGGTTAAGTAAGAGACTAGCATCCAACAAAGCAAAACATCAATTACTAGCATTAAATATATCTGCAGGAATTCTTTCAGCCCTTCAAAGATCTCATTAGGCATATGAGAACTAACTATTTTCTCACAAAATGCAAAGATTGTAGATACAATAAAGCCTGATTATCAAATCCCACTCTCACACAGATTATCCCAAATTTCAAAATAATTATACATATTTGATTTGTTCATCCTAATTGGTAGTTTGATTTTGTACGATTGCTCTTGTACTTTAAAATGTTCAAAGACCAAGCGTCAAACAAATAAAAAAGTGTTTGGAAGAAAATGGCAGCCAATTCAAACATTTAAATGCAATTTATATAATACATTGACTGATTTTTGCTATACTCATATTAAAAAGAAAGACAATCAAGAAGAATGCTGGAAGAGTTTATTGCCAACCATTTAACTGTATAATTTATTTTCATTAATTTCAGTGGGTGCCATCCAAGATTAATCTTTCTAAGGATAAATCAGTTAAAATTCACATGCCTCCATTTAATCATGTTTTAGAGAAGGGCCTTAAATGTCACTCGGCCCAGTCTATCTGGTTTTGCCAAATATAGTGATATAAATAATGAATTAATATTCATGTAATCCTAACTTTATTATAGAACTGGAGTAGAGATGAGAACATTTGTCTTTGACATTTTGCTCAGATGACTGCTTACATAATTTGACGAACAAATTAATTCTAATTTTTATTTTAGACCGTTCAGAAGAAGAGGAACAGTGGTCAGATGACTTTGTAAGTTTCTTCGCCACTCGCATATCTCCAGGGCAACAGCAGGGGCCGTCAAAACCAAGAGAGCAGCTGTCCCAAAGATCTTTTTGGCCAACATGTTGCAAGGACAACCAAAGCCTAGTTTTATCCCTAACAGGTTCATGCTATTATGCAAGCCATGATCTCTATTGTAAGCCAAAATACTTCTGCTAGCATCCCACCATCTAGAAATGGTTGCAATGGCCTGTCATCCAATTAAATTATGATTAACCATTCACATCTGAAAACAATGATTACAATCTGTGTGTAGGGCCCAAAATTATGGGACTTGAGGTAATATTTGGTTGTCATTAAAATAAGGGATTCTTTTAGCTGTCGAAACTCATAGCTCATAATACATTGAACCGTTTTTAAAAGTCGCATTTCATAGTTTCCTAAGAAATTCACAATCTTCTTCTTCCAGGACAGCGATTATGAAAATCCAGATCACCACTCGGATTCTGAGATGTATGTGGTTCCCACAGAAGAGAACTGTGACGACAGCTATGAGCCTCCTCCAAGTGAACATGAGCCAAAGACGGTCCCAATACCATTCACATGTGCTCAGGGTGTCTATGCAGGTATGTCCATTATGTCCACACTCCTGTTTCTCAAGATCAAAGTCAATGATATGGAATTCAAAGAAACAGAAGAGTTTCAAATTGAGGGAGAAACTTTTTAAGATTCTGGGAAGTCTAAGGGCAGATCATCCATTTGAGCACACATACACACTCACACTCAGACACACTTTCACATACATTTAAAAAAAAAATCATGGTTTTTGATACATTATAGCCAATAACAGAATAATCAAGAGCAAGTAGAGAAACCTACAATGCAAAAATAATTCTTGACCTATATATTTAAATGAATTCCACTGCCTAGAACAGTGTTTCTAAACCTTGGAAGCTTGAAGATGGGTGGACTTCAACTCCCAGAATCCCAGGAGTCCACCCATCTTCAAGCTTCCAAGGTTGAGAAACACTGGCCTAGAATGACATGCTGATAATTTTAAGTTGTCCTTTGGATGGGGTTCTTCCCATGTGGATGACCCCAGGGCAATCCACCCCCACTTGAAACATTCATACCTGTTCTTCTTCAAGTTCTCATGTTTAAAAACAAGAATCCTATCAAGCTTGAATCTCTTCTCATTCTATTAGAATTTCATTTTGCTACATTACCCGCAAAGGAATCTTTTTTGTGGATTATACCAATTTTAGATTATTTATGAACATCGTAACTAATCCCATAAGATCTCCTATAATGTCCCTTTGTTATAACACTATGCAGGAGCTTACATTTTCTTTTGATCGATGACCAGTCAATAAAAAGACCTTGGAAAAAATTGAACACTTCAATGCTAAGCTTTAGTTTTCCCCAGCCAAATAGATCTAGTCTCAAACCAAATACAGTGATCCCAAAGATATAATTACCCTTGAGGACTATTTCTTAAAATAAAACTAATCATAATTTATGCTTTTTTTCTGAAATGCTTAAGATGGTTTTGGATGGTGCACTGATGAGCCTCCAGTATTGTTAATGAAACTGTTTTTATCAAAATGTAGAATAACAGAGTTGGAAGGGACCTTGGAGGTCTTTTAGTCCAACTCCCTGTTCAGGCAGGAAACCCTATACCATGTCAGACAAATGGTTGTCCAATCTCTTCTTTAAAACTTCCAATGTTGGAGCATTCACAACTTCTGGAAGCAAATTGTTCTGTCAGTAAATTTCTTCTTAGTTTTAGGTTGCTTCTCTCCTTGATTAGCTTCCATCCATTTCTTGACTCCCTCTTCCTTGTGGCAACCCCTGAGATATTGGAACACTGCTATCAAGTCATCCCTAGTCCTTCTTTTCATTAAACTAGACATACTCAATTCCAGCAACCGTTCTTTATATGTTTTAGCCTCCCTAATCATCTTTGTTGCTCTTCTATTCACTCTTTCTAGAGTCTCACTGTCTTTTTTACATTGTGGCGACCAAAACTAAATGACTGAATTCATTTTATCCAAATTGCTATATTAAATATTGAATTATGGCTATGGAGATTCTCAGTCATCCAGGTCATGGTTGCCTTAAAGGTGCTTTTTCAACAGGCAACTGGACTTCCTTTGCTTTTCCTTGAAGACATTTCTCTTCTCATTCAAGAAGCTCCTTCAGTTCTGACTGAAGCTCAGTTTTGAATTATGGGTTCAGTTCAGCTTTGGTGATTGGTTGCCTGGGAAAATCCCAGTGCAAAATAAACTGAGTAGGAATCCTTTTTGGCTCCTTTTTGGCCACCTTGTCTTTAAACAACAAAATGGAAACTAACAATATTTTTCAGCTTTTTTTTCTGATTCCAAGCTATCAATGATTCAGGCTGATAATATGACTGCTTTTTTAATGACACGAATAGATTTAAGGTGGTTCATTGAGTATTGGACCGGTACTTACTGTTAAAGGATGAAACATAAATTTAATCATATTTAAAAACTAAGATATTTTCTGGTATATATTTAATATATTCCACATATTTAATGCAATATACTTGAAAAAAATTGATTCTTTCAGCCAGCATGGTTTAATTAAAATTGACTGGTCTGAGTCAGATATTTATAAATCACATCTCATTATTTGGAAGAGTCATTACAACATCCAATGTCAAACAATGACTGGAGCTAATAGTATATCATAGTTCCAGCAAAGTAACTTGTGTTTTTGTTATACAATAGCATCACAAGGATACCTTCAGATATCCTTGTAAAACTTTTTGGACAGCTTTGATAAAGTGTGTTACCCATTGTCTAAGTCAAGCAATATAAGTGGTATTCGATGGTGGTTTGCTGTGATAAGTAGATATAGTCTTGAATAATCCAATGTTCTTAAATCAAATTGCAGATGCAAACGAGTAGGAAACTCAATATATTTAACATCTTTAAGGAAACTAATCTCATTTAGTATAGAGACAGAGACAACAGTTTCACTTCCCAGACCTGAAAAAAAACCAGCTTAATCATTTTCAAAGCCACCAACATCAATGTGCTTAAAAACAAGGAGCCAAATTACTTCTCCAAATCACCATAGATCATATAGCATGAAAAATCCTATTGTCTCCATTCCATACAAAAGGGAAGTAAAAACTTTTGATTTCACTTCACCCAACGAACATCTGTGTCCTTGCCTTCTCTTGCATGTCATGTACCAAATAAACAAAAGTCCCAGCTGTTGAACCAACCTTCCTGTTGGCAGAGCTGAAGTCCAGGAGCCAGAAAGCTCCGGCAATATACAGTAAAATAAGCATTCTGGCAAATGGAAGAATAAACCACCCACAAACACACTGACTTTTACAATCGAAAACGAACTGTTTTTAATACGACTAGACTAGATCTAGTCTAGTCTAGTCTAGATCCTTTAGACTAGAGGATCTAGTCACAAGTCCTGTGAAGAAATAAACTTGCTCTGTTCTTGCGTATAATCATTTCATGTGATATACACTTTCTCTTGCAGTCCAAAACAGATTCATATGGTTGTTGGTGCTATAGAACTTGCTACAGTTTAGTAGGATTCCTGTTGTGGCCCATCAGCGGCCTGTGCAGCTAGTAGCTGATTCCGACAGTGAGGAGGCTGGTGTGGTGCTGCACCAGCAGTCTGTGCAGCTGGCACTCGAGTCAGACAATGAGGAGGCTGGAGAAGATGTGGTGCCAGAGGCAGGGATTCAGCCAGGGCCTTCAGAACCTCCAGAAGCTCCCATAAGTGAAGAGGAAGAAGAGGAGGAACCTCTTCTCGATGCATGGGCGTACAGAGCTGCCAAAAGGCAGGAGTGGTTCCTCAGGAGAAGGTCACCTCGAGAGTGGCTAATTGGCCACTCCCTTAGCCTATTTAAGGAAGGACGACAACTGAGGCAATTTCCAGGGAACAACTTCATTCACTCTCCTTAGTTCTCTTATCAGTTTCCTACAAATTGCTTCTGGGCTTTCTGCCAACCATAGTAAGATTACAATTATTTATTCTTTGGATTCTTGTAGGCTGTTAAGAAAGTTAATTAACAGCTTTTATTTGAAAAAGACTGATTTAATTTAGTAAACTAAGGTTTGTACAGACTTAGTGTGTGCTGCGTTCTTTGGGGTCCGTAGCTGGGGCAGAATAGATTCCATTCCAAGGAAATACAACTGCATGAAAATGGAAGGGAATGCCCTTAATATTATTTTTTAAAATTATACGTAATTTTTTCTTCTGCCATCCACAGATGACAAACGATCTAGCAAACAGAAGACGTGGCCCTCACCTATTCTGCCAAACCAATCTGCATCTCTATCAAAGAAACCAGCCACTTTACCGCTACTGCCACCTGCTGTTCAGAAGCCTAAACTCCCACCCAAGCGAATGGATGATGAGGTGACACTTCCCATTTTGATTACACTGACTCCATTTTCCGTGAGGGATGGAACAACCAGGCAGAAGAAATCTGCTCTTGCTGTTTTTGCATGAGACATTTATTTTCCTTTTTCCATTCCTTCTTGTAATAGGAGGTTAAATGGCAAATTTAATCGTACTTAAAGCTGCTGATAAGAGAAAAAGCAGACTGACAAAGAAAGAGGAAGCCAGACACGGAGAATCAAAAGTCTGTCAATAAAGATTTCAGTTGCAAAGCTACTAAATTATACCTAACTTAGAACTTGGAAGATAGCAAGACAAATTACTTGAGTCAACCAGCTTAACTAAGGCGAGAGTAGGCAGCCTGGATCTGCTTGCTTTTGTTCCACCTGACTTTTGAAAAAATTTAATAAAACAAAATGATACAAAAACAAGACATTAACATGCTATAAATAGAAAGCATCCACTTCTAAACATTCTATTTATCAGCAGAAATGGCTTTGGATCAGGGCTGGGTTCTTCTTACCTTTACTACCGATTAGCATCGTGCCCGCACATGCTCGCTTTGCTCATGCGTGCACATGCTCTTCAGTGATGTGCAGAAGCTTCTGCGCATGAGCAGATCACTTCTGATGACGTCTGGGTCAGTGGGCGGAGCCTCCCGCTGGTTTTATTACCGGTTCTTGTGAACCGGTCCGAACCGGGGGCAACCCAGCACTGCTTTGGATCCCAAAGAGATCCTACTAGAGCAGTAGAGAATATTCTGAGATGAAGTTGTCTTCTTGAAAGGGAATATCTTGTGCCCATATTTTGCAGCCTTACCTGGGGTGGGGGGATCTTGTCACAATAACTCATGCTCTTGTCATCGCCTGCTTAGACTACTGCAACATGTTGTACGTGGGACTGCTTTTAAGTTCATTCAAAAGCTGCATTTCGCACAGCCATATGCTGACCAGAATTCACTAATAGAAGCCTGTCACACTATGAGATTTCAGATTGAAGAGCAATCTCTTATTCAGGAAATAAGATTCCTGAATTTTGAGATTTGAGATTAACTTGTAATGCTTTTGACAAGATAGACAAAACTTGGTTACCTGGATCAGTCAGAAAATGGACACTATTAAGTTCCATTTATTTTAAAGTTGAAACATTAGCAATAGCACTTAGACTTATATACCACTTCACAGTGCTTTACAGCCCTCTCTACAGCCCGCTTTATAGAGTCAACGTATTGTCCCCAACAATCTGTGTCCTCATTTTACTGACCTCAGAAGGATGGAAGGCTGAGTCAGCCTTGAGCCAGTCAGGATCAAAGGAATCGAACTCCTGGTGGTGAGCAGAGTTAGCCTGAGTTAGCATTCTCACCATTGAGAATAGAGTTAGCATTCTCACCATTGCACCATCATGGCTCATTTGGACATGCATAAAACTTTACTGAACATTGAGAGGAAAGCATTTGCTTGCCTTATATTAAACATGCAAATATTAAATCCTCGCTGCATTTTTTTTTTTAGGCAGATTATGTTGTACCAGTTGATGATGATGAAGATGATGAAGATAATTATATAGAACCCACGGAAGAAAGCACTTCAAAACCTGTAAAACGTAAGATTTGGATGATTTTCTTTGCAACTTCAGAAAGATAGGGACGTGACTAAGGCATTGACTAAAATATGTGAAATATATGCAGGAGGCTATTTTAAAAAAACACCTGTTATCAAGAGTTTTGAATTCATATTAAGTTTTACTTTTCTTATGAGAAGGTAAGGACTTTAAAAGGAAGAGTGGAAGATTGAGTAAAGAATTAGGGCCAAGTTTAAAAAAAATAGCTTCTATGAGAAATAAAAACAGTGAGGACTAGAATCTTGGCAGCTTTTTAAAAGATATTTCTTGGGATTTGGCAGACATGTTACTTTCATTGTACTGTATATAATATATTACGCTTTAGGGTAGTGTTTTTCAAACCATGAACTTTAAAATGTGTAGACTTCAAATCCCAGAATTCCCCATGCTGGTGAGGAATTCTGGGAGTTGAGTTTCACAGATCTTAATGTTGCCAAGTTTGAAAAATACCGCTCTAGATTTTACGGTGCTTCTGATTCAGAGATTTAAAAAGTGCTTGGAGCACAAAGAGAAATTCATAGCACCTACCTATACATCCTTCAAAATGCATCAGTACTTGGGATCGTACAGGTGCAGCTGCTTTCAGTGTCACGTTTTTATATCTTACACTCCTGAAAGTACCTTCACCTTTACATCCAGTATATTGTATGACCTTCACTTTTTTTGGAAACATGAATTTTTCCAACTGTGTCCTTATATATTTGGAAAGAAAAATGACCTCCAAAATTAGAAAAACATGCATTTCACTCACCCTTTTGAAAAAGCAATCTAAATTTTCAGTGGCATGAGCAATAGTAAAACCTTAGGTAATTGATCAGCGTGGGGGGCTAAACTGTGTTTCTGGATTTTGACTTTCTCAGAAATCTCTAATACTTTGCTTTGATCATTTTTAGCACCCGTGGTGAACAGATCAACCAAGCCTCCCTGTTCTGTGCCATCACCTTCCACACTAGGTAGGAAAATTTTGCGCTTTATCTTCCCCAAATCATGCAAAAACGCAATCAGTGGGTTGTGAAATGAGTTCAGCTTTAATTCTAGGCAACCAGATTGGTTACATTCCCTTAAAGAAAAGTAGGATTCAAAAGGGAAATGAGTTACATGTTTTAAGAATGTTTCCCCATAAGTACTTCAGACATTTGCTGTATATAAGGCACCAGACTAGAGAACTCCTCCCCTTTTAATATGTATTTCAGGCACGAAATCCTGTCTTTATCTAAATGATACAGAGATGAACGCAATGTAGCCAAAGGTTGCATTTCATGTTAATTATAATTTAGCATGACTTGAAAATATCTAATATTTTCTTCAAAGCCATCTCTTAAGGCTGAAGTGAATGGAAAATATTTTAATTCCTAGCAATCCATTAAGAAATAAAGTAAAGACTACCCTTGAGTCAACTCTTGATTATTGCATTGAAGATGTTTTCTTGGTAGCATTGCAAAAGTGGTCAGCCCTTGTCTTCTTCTGGGATATTCTTTCATTGCCCCAGAATTTGGCAGATTCAGAAAGCTAAGCAGGTAGCTTCCTAGCAGATCACTAGGAAATCTCAGGGTTAGACTGGGAAATCAAAAACATAACTGAAAGAAGGTATGGGCAAAGCATATCTATATTCACATCCACAAAATCACCAGAAAACTTGGAGACTTTATTTAAGACTTTATTTAAATGAAATCTTTGTGTCATCCATGTCCCTAGTTTTGCACAGAAATTGTTTATTTCTGTTTCTATCCTCTTGTCTGCAGATGTATATGAAGTTCCTGAGGAAGAGGTAGGTTGTTGTAGATATATTTTTTTTAAAAAAAAAAAAGACTTACCTTTGCAGGAAGAGAAGAAATATTCAGAGCAGAAAGAGGGAAATAACTCTTTGTGATACATGAGTGTACAAAGGAAAGAGGAATATCATGCATACGTTCAAAATTGCATTTTATATATAGCGTTTAAGGACGCCAAATGCAATTTTCATCTCCTTTCCCAAAATGGTACCAATGAAATCCATTTCTAGAGAAAGATGAGAATATCAACCAAGTTTAAATTTTACTCGTTTTGCAATGATAATTTAAAGAATAATATGTTAACAATATATATTAGTTTTCTAAGATAAAATACTAGTAACAAAAGCTTGGATCAGCAAATTTGACATGTTTATTTGATCTGCTTTTGAAATTCACTACAGAAGGAACATCATATTTCAGTTATATGAAGTAGTTGTCGCAGCATCTCCTACAAATTGACAAAAACTGGCATTTTAGGGGAAATGTTCCTTAAGAAAATTAAAAACCTAATGCAATTTGTAAATACTAATCGAATTCATTTTCTCCAGCAGAAGTCATCACCTCCATTACTCAGGTAACTTATTGTTCACTCTGAAATTATAAGTAAATGTTGCTACATAGTAGAGGTTATTTCCCCAATTTATTTTCTCCTAAAAAAAGTCTTAATCTAAGGTATATAATTGTAATTTTACAACACAGCGGAATTTTAGTGCAATGATGTATCGCAAAATAGCTGATGTGAGGTCAGGCAAGAGACAATTTATGCTAGAATTCAAATATGACTATAACCTTCTTTGAAAACCCAGCTTTTTCTATGTGCTGCTTCTATGTCTCCATCTGCACGTTGTGCATATCATATTGAATACCTGATTCAACAGTTTCACACTGAAGTTAGGTATTTTAATTCTACATAATCCCCTAGCAACTGATATTTGGAGAACTTCATGAGGCGGTGGCAGAATGTAGGCAAAAGAGTAGCAAAGACTAAGGGTGGAGTCAAAAAAAGAATCAGCCTGGAGTCACTAAATGGGCACAAATAAACTAAATACAATTTCTCTTGAATTCTGTTAACCCTTACATAGCACCAGAATATTGCTTACTGTTAATTGACTAAAATCCTGTGCATGGGCATGAGCAATACATTAGTTTAATTGGAACTTAATGTGTGGCCTTGGATTTTTGTGCCTCACATTAATCTAGTCAACTAATGTTTAGCACTATTTCAGCGCTAGATAAGGGTTAATGGAATTCAAGAGGGGTTGGACTTAGTTCATTTGTGGCTATGTAGTGACTCTAGGCTGATTCCTCTTTTGACTCTGCCCCTGGCTCTGTCACTCCTCCATCTATACAGAACTTTTAAACATCTGTGGGGAACATGACTTGGAAATGTAGTCATCCTGTGTGGAAAGTCTATTTGTATTTTTTGTCCCTAAGGATATCCAAGCCGCTTCCTCCCAAGCCAGCTTTGAGGCCATCTGGAGGACTTTCTCATGAACGCAGCATACCTAAAGAATCCTTCACATCCGATACATTTAAATCAGACAGGTTAGTTTTTAGTTTTAAAGACGTTTCTCTAAGTTGCTAATGAATAGAATTCATGTTGAGCATTTAATGTGGTTTGGGAGTAGCATTCTACTTTGACCAGAAAGAGACAGGTTTGTATACAGTTATATAGCCACCTGTGTACCTAAGGAAGTTTGAATCCAAGTTTAAATTTGGCCTCATTCAAGAACAGATAGGACTTTTTTAAAAAAAAGACAAAATCCCATGTAGCCAATTTAAATAAATTATTTACCATAAGAAACTGCCACATTTACTATAAGGAGTCAAAACTCTCTAGGCTTTACAAGCTGTGCTGATCTGGCATTGGTCTTTATCCAACTGGGACACGAATCCAGTTTACAGTCCATGTACTTCCTCAATATAGGGGATTTGTAAAAGTAGTACAGCTTTCTGGAGCTGATCTATTGATTATAGTTCTCATCAGTCCTAGATAGAAATGTGCTGTAGTAGCTGATGATGATGAGAGTTTTATTGTAGGAGATGGAATATATACTATCCATCGTGGAGGGGCATCAGGTTTAGGAACTGAATTTAATATATCCCCTTTTTAGGTAACCCAGCTCAGTTCGCAGTGGAAAAATACCCCTAAAATCAACCATTAGAAAGTAGTTTATTGCAGTTTTATTTAAAGGAGAAATATAAAGACTAAAACATTTTCTGTTCTTTTCCAGAAACATTTTACCACTTCCAAGGCACCGCCCTTCACCGAAAGCTGTAA
The DNA here is from genome assembly GCA_022577455.1 of Arizona elegans. Classification (NCBI taxonomy): domain Eukaryota; kingdom Metazoa; phylum Chordata; class Lepidosauria; order Squamata; family Colubridae; genus Arizona; species Arizona elegans. Next base: position 71,980,465 of record JAKOOJ010000005.1, read on the forward strand.
GTATTTCACATACAAGTTCATAATGCAGTATGAACAGTCTGGACTATTGTAATGTGCTCTAGATGGGGCTGCCCTTGAAAAATACCCAGAAGCTTCATTTGTTTTGGAATGTAGCAGCCCACACAATTTTGCATACTCATGTAACACCAGTTTTGCAGGAGCTGTAATCTACTTCTGGGTACATTTCAAGATCCTGGTTATCACCTTTAGAGCCCTATATGGCTTGGGGCCAGGCTGCTTGAAGGACCACCTCTCTTCCATTGTATCCACTTAGCCCATCAGGACAGGAAGGCAGAGTATGCCACAGGTCCCATCTGGTAGGAATGCATATCTGGTAGAACCATGAAAAAAGGTTTTCCAGGTGGTGGCCCCTTCTCTATGGAAATGATTCCTCCAGAGGTAGGATTGGATCCTGACTTGTTGCTTTTCTGAAAGGCACTGAAAATGTGGTTTGCTAGCAGGCCTTGGAACCATGAATAGAGATGGAGATGATCGAGGGGTTGATTTGATTGTGTGGCTATAGCTAGGGGACAAGTATGGTTTTTATGTTGTGGAGTTTTAATATTGTAAGCCAGCTGTGTGGGAGTTGAGTATCCATATAAAGTTGCTTAAAAAATAAGTTATAAAGACACAGTGAGATTCCACAGGTAGGGGAGGGGAGGGCAGAGGAGAAAGAGAAGATATATGACGTATCGCGACTTCCCCTTCGCTAAACCAGGCATGGATGTGGCCAGCGGGTGACATATCTGGCCTGCAGGCCGCGAGTTTGAGAGCCCTGTTCTAGTCCATGCTTATATTTAGAACCATGACATATTTAGCCCAAACTCCAGGATAATTAAAGTAACCTGTCTTGCTCATGCCTAAATATATGTATACAAACCTTCTTTATCAGAGTCTTATTATGTTCTATGTCCAGATCTGGAATGGCTGCCATTTGGGATTTATAGAAACTGAAATTCAAACCTACAACAAACCATGCTTCAAAATCTGATTTTCGCAAAGCCATTACAGTGTTTATTCTGGATTAAACAGAAACCCTGAAATCCTATTTTAAATGCTTCTGAAATAGGGATTGGATGGCAGTATGGCCAAGTTCATTAATTGGGGCTTTTTATTTTGGTGCCATTTGAACACAGTGCTTAATAATTACAATGTTTTTCAGGCTGGCCATTGTTTTTTCTGTAGCATGTAAAGCTATTTTTATTGGCTCCTTATCTTGCTTTGGATTAATGCTGTGGGTCTTCTGATCATATCTCACTGAAGGTATATCACAGTGTTTCCCAACTTCGACAATCTTAAGATGAGCGGACTTCAATTCCCAGAATTCCCCAGCCACCTTAGAATTGGACATTTCAGAGGATTCCCTGTCTTGAACTTTCCTCCAACATACTCATCAATTTTTCAACTACTTTGGCAGATTCCTTCTCAGCCATATATAAATCTATGGACTGTGGATGGACTTATATATGACTGAGAAGGAATCTGCCAAGGTAGTTGAAAAACTGAGGAGTAATGTGTTGACTCTGACCAGGACAGGAAATGAACTAATGAATCATAATGGGAAGCAGCAGAAGCTTCTCACAACATTAAAATGAAAGGAACAAGTTTGGCAAGAGAAGACTAATTTATTGAACTCACTAAGATGCTAGAGATTTGTAAGCAGGTCAATGCCAAAGGCATGGAAGGATTACGAAAAATGGGGCAAAGCCACACAATCTGCTCATACAGAATGTCCATAAATGTGCAAGCATTTCTGAAAGTTAAGCCTGTGTACACATTAGTTTTAATATGAGAGCCTGTTTGGTCTAGGGGTTGAGGCACCAGGCTACAGAAGAGAAGCAACCTAGAACTAAGGAGAAATTTCTTAACGGTGAGAGTAATCAACCAATGGAATAATTTGCCTTCAGAATTTGCTGATGGGTGGTTCATCACTACAGGTTTTCAAAAAAAAAGACTGAACAAGCCATTTGTCTGAAATGGTATAGGGTCTCCTGCTCAAAGAGGGGGTTGGACTAGAAGACCTCCAAGGTCCCTTCCAACTCTATTCTATGTTCTGTAAATCAGGAGACTGTGAGGAGTTCTAGTTCTGCCTTAGTCATGAAAGCCAACTGGGTGTGTCTTATTTATTTATTTTATTTATTTTATTATATTTCTATACCGCCCTTCTCTTGCGGGACTCAGGGCGGTGCACAGCCGAGATAAAACATAACATATAAAATTTAAAAAACAGTTTAAAAACAATTAAATAATTTCGGCCCAGTGGAGGCTTCCGGTTTGCTCTTCGTAGCCACCAGACGGTCCCTCGGGACCACCAGCCCCTTCGCCTGTAAAGAGCCGCCTGTACAGCGGAAAGGCGGCTCGAAAAACTCCATTTCCAGGAGGAAATGTGAGACAGAGCAGGTGAGTGTAGGTAGAGCTTTCCGTAGCCCCCAGAGTTTTTTTTTTTACTCTTGGGGGCGAGCGGAAGATGCTCCCTATAGCACTCGCCGTTTGCTCCGGGCGTTGGGAGACCTCTGCTTTTTGCAGAGCAAGGCTACGAAGACAAGCTTTCCAAGATAATTAACAGATTAATCAAAGAGGATGAGATCTGGATCTGGACCTGGACCCTAAATTGCAAGTATTAATATTGATTTCGCAAAGGATATTCAATAAAGTAAAAAAGTTCTTTTAAAATGGCGACTGCCGAAACTGGAGCAGGGAAGCTGAAAAGGGAAAGTCCTTCCGTTTCTTATTAAGCCACAAAGTAGCGGAATAAATGCTCCTGGCTACATTTGAAGAAAAAGCTACACTTTTGTGTTTTCTCCTTCCTGGAGATTTGATTTGATACTGATCCTGTTTGGAAAGAGGCTTGGGTTCTTTGTTTTTTTTTCTTTTCTAAAAAGTTTGCCTGTGTGGAAATATGGCGTTTAGGCTTATAAAGCTGGACAAACAAGCAGGGGGGGGGATTCCCCCATCCACAAATTATATGAACAAGTTCTTAACTTACAGTCTCAGAAAACTGATTTTAATATAATTGAATTTCTTTTGGAGGAGATTGTAAGAAGGGATGAGATTATGAATCAGAACTTTGAGAAATTTAAGCAGGAAACTAAAGAATTGGTGCAATTAAAGTTTGATATTTTGCATCGAAAGATTTCAAAAATGGCTAATGGTTTCTCAGAATTTATGATCAGGCTGGATACAAATACTAATCTATTAGAGTCTAAAGTGGAGGAAATTGAAGACAATTTGGAAAATAAAATAGAAAAAATTGAGAATGATTTGATAAATACTCAAGACAATAGTTTAGAAGAAAAATCTGAAATGGAAGCTGATTGTAATGTAGAAAATATACAGCAACGCATTGAAAAGGAAGTTTTATTGATGCAACATAATTTTACTGAATATGCAATCAGACTGAGAGGATTACAGGAAAATAACAGAGAGGATTTAAGAAAAATATCTTCTGAAGTTTTGGCTGGGATTTTAAAGGTTCAACCTGAGGAGGTACTTTGTAGGATCGATAGAGTTTATAGAATAAACTCCTGGACTGCAAAGCAAAGGCAATTGCTTAGAGATGTGGTGATTTATTTTACAGATAAAGATATAAGAAATAATATTGTGCAGAAATCCTTTAAGTCTACTTTGCAATTTTTTGGAAGAAAGATTTGGATTTATAAAGAGCTCCTGCCTAAGATATTATTGGAAAGAAAGAAATTTGGCTTCTTGGTGGCTGAGCTTAAAAAAAGAAATATCTTATTCAGATGGAATATTCCAGTTGGTATAATATTGAGATATCAAGGAGAAAGATATCAATTAAATACTGTTGAAAAAGCGGAAGAATTTTATCAAAAAATTTTAAAAATGAACTTAACATCTTTATGCACAACACAAGACAAGCAGAAGGAGCTAGAAATAAAGGAAAAATATCGAGTTACAGAGACCTTTGTAGATGAATTGCCTTTGGATTCTTCAAATACCTCAGATGGATTATTTATAAATAAGAGAGAAGTGGCATCAGATTCTAACGTGATGACTCGCCAAGTTACAGATAACCATGGAAACCAACCAATTGATATACAACTTACAGAAAAGAAATATGAGTTACAAAAACAAAACCAACAGGATCAAGTTATAAAACAGAATGAAAATCGACCAGTTGATACACAACTGGCAGGAAGGAAATCAGGATGGAGAACCAACTCACAAAAGGAAAGGAAAAAAAAAAGAAACAGGTCTCACAAAAATAAAAATTTCTAAACTAAGCAACAGTAAAGCCAGTTACTTTGAAAAAATACATGATTGAATATATGAAAAGATGGATGAGGCGAAGTAGTTGTTGATATCATCCTGAGGAGAGTGACAGACCTCTGCAATGCTGTAATTTTGGGATGTGAAAAGGGCCTATGAATTGTTGGATTGGAATTATCTACTTTTGGTTTTTTGATTTTTTTTTTTTATTGATTAACGTATTATATCTATGCGGAGCTATAAGGCAAGAGAGTTATGCTGGGGCATGCAGAAGATCTGGATGTTACCCCATTATGAGAATGGGAATTAATAATCCTGAAGAAAGCCACTATTACAGATATGGATTACAATTATAAAGTCACTCGGGTGGTTGTTTTCTTTTTTTATATATATATATGTGAAGATATTCATTATTGATGGGGGCAGATGATGACTGAGGATTTTGAATACTCTGTTGCAACTGGGATGTTATGTTACCCTAATCCAGATGATGGAGTCAGCAATCCAGTGGAAAGACATCAAAGAAGATATTATATGGATTATAAGTTTAAAGTCATTGATTTTGTTTATATAAGGGAATATTTTTTTTAGTAAGATGGGCAGAAGAATAAAGATATTAAGAATTGTTTTGCATGGTAATCTTGTAGGAAAGTGGGTGGAGACAGGCTAGTGTATTGATTGTATAGATTTAAAAAAGGGATGCTTAAGAGACATATATATATGGGAGTGGAGGAAATGGATAGAGTAGAATAAATGTAAAACTAGAATTCATGGGGAAGGCTGCTTTGAAATGTTATATTAATATACGCAAAAGATTAAATGTTAAAGTAGGATTTATTATATAGTTTTAAAGTGGAAGGTTGTTTTGAAATGTTATATTAATATACAGATATAAGTATGGGGAAGGGGGAAAAAAGGGCAGACTATCGATAAATTGGGAGTTATAATAATATTACTGTGTTAAATCAGAAGTTATCATATAGTGTTATAATGGAATGTTATTTTGAAGTGTTTGGTAAGAGGGGGAAGTAATAATATTAATAATATCACTAGAAGTAAGGGTCAGTACTTGGAGGGGGAAGTAAGGAGATGATAAAATATTATATAATCTGTTATGTATTAGGTTTTTATTTTGCAGAAGTCACAGGTGGGTGGTGAGGGGGGGTTAGGGAGGGGGGGGAAAGGGGGAAAAATTTGTAATTGAAAACTTTTTCAATAAAAAAAAATAATAATAATTTCAGCCCAGTAATTAAAATAACCCAATTAAAACCAAATTCAATTAAAACTGAGAGGATGGGATCAAGCCAGCCCAGCTAGATAGAACAAGTGTGTCTTCAGGGCCCGATGAAAAGTCCGGAGGTCTGATATCGTGCGTATCTCAGGGGGCAGGTCATTCCAGAGGGCAGGCGCTGCCACAGAGAAGGCTCTCCCCCTGGGGGTCGCCAGCCGGCACTGCCTGGCCGACGGCACCCTGAGGAGGCCCTCTCTGTGTGAGCGAACCGGTCGGTGGGAGGCTATCGGCGGCAGAAGGCGGTCTCGCAAATACCCCGGCCCTAAGCCATGGAGCGCTTTAAAGGTGGTCACCAACACCTTGAAGCGCACCCGGAAGACCACAGGAAGCCAGTGCAGCTTGCGCAGGAGAAGTGTTATATGTGAGCGCCCCGTTGCTCCCATAATCCCCCGCGCGGCCGCGTTCTGGACCAACTGCAGCCTCCGGGTGCACCCCAAGGGGAGCCCCATGTAGAGAGCATTGCAGTAGTCCAGGCGGGTCTTCAGCCCAATTCACCTCACAAGGTGGTGGTTGTGGAGAAAATAGGAGGAGGGTTTGTTGGATATGTTCACCACCTTGAGTTATTTGTAAAAATAATAAATGGCAGGATACAAATAAATGAATATTGATGCTGCTGTTTATTGATGACTATGGAGATTCTCAGTCATCCAGATCATGGTTGTCCCAAAGGTGCTTTTTTTCAAGAAGCAACTGGACTTTCTGGGGTTTTTTTGGAAACGTTTCGCTTCACATCCAAGAAGCTTATTCAGCTCTGAAGAAATCCTTCCATTCCCCACCATTCAGTCAGAGCTGAAGAGGTCCAGTTACTCTTGAAAAAAGCACCTTTGCTGTTTATTGATGTTTTTATTGATTTTGTGTAGAACTATAATTCATTAATTTGACAATGACATCTTCATTAAGTCATATAATAAAAATAAATAAGTACCTTTGCAACACACGTTATCACAATACCTAGATTACAATTTGCTCAGAGCTGTTAAATAATCTGAAAACTGTTTTAATTTCAGGATCCAGAGGTCATTGGAGCTCAAACTGATGGAAGTAAGAATATTCTGCCTTAAAGACAAATGTGCAGGGACTTCTAAGATGACTAGGAGCACAAAAGCTGCTTCCAAATTATCAATGTTTCATGTTGACTTTATCATTTCATGTGATCCTGTGACTGTGTAGGAACAAAAGTGTTGCACCATATCAAAGCGCATTGATTTTGATGACAGGTCTTTCTGAGTTTTTCTAAGAATCGTTTGAGCTTTTCATTTTTGCTATAATGTTTTTTAACAGGTGAGGAACCTGTGGCCATCTGATGTTGTTGAACTACAATTCTCAGCTACCCTGATGAACATGATCAGCGGTGAGAAATTACCATATGAAAATTGTACTCAACAACATCAGGAGAACCGTAGTTCCATGTTAGCTTCAAAAGCTGGTTTAATGTAGCAGATAAGAATATGTCAATTGTGGAATCTTAGCCTTGAATTTCACTTTTCCACATATATAACCTTTCTCAACCTTGGTAATTTGAAGATGTGTAGTTTTCAACTCCCAAAATTCCCTAGTACATGCTGGCTGGGTAATTTTGTGTGTTGAAGTCCATATATCTTGAAATTGCCAAAGTTGAGAAATACTGCCTTAAACTAATCATTTTCTCCCTTTGCCTCTCCCTACCATGTTAAGGGAATAATAATATTAATGTACTGCAGTTGAGCCATTGCACAAATTATGAAATAATACGAAATGTTTGAAAGTTTCTGTATTTTTGATCCATAATTGTAACTGTATATGGATAATATACCAATTGTTTCTGGCAAATGCTATATGATGGTATATGATAAAACTTTAATTTTTATGCGCCTCCGTTCAGTGGACTTTGGATACAACAATTAAAAATTGCATTTGAACTATATCACAAAGCAATGTTTGTGCAGTTTATGTAACCTGGAATTTAATTGACATTTGGCTTTAATAGACACAGCTTCTCCCCACTTTGTCTATAAAATTAATTTTTTATTTTATGTTACGTTATCAAGATGCTTTCAAAATTTTGAGCGGTTAAGGTTGAGCGTTTTAGGTATTTTGAACTGGACTGGGCAAATCCTATGAAAAAGGAGATTCATACATATTCCTGATTTTTCCAATACAGTTTGGTCAGTGGATTTGCACAGTTCTGATTTTCAGTGACTTTCAAAGCAGTAGTAGCAGTAGTCTAAACTTTAGAAACGTAACATTTTGTTAACCAACAGTTACACTGAACTAACTACTATGTTTGGATTTTTAGATAATAGCAGCAATGGTGCTACAGAATTTAAACTTCCTTCTGTTAATGTTCCATCGCCATTTCCCAGGATCACGTAAGTGTTTTTTAAAAAATCATTCCTTCTCACTACAGAAACTGTTCCAGTTTTTGTAATCCTTAAATGCATTATTTACCAGAAGCAATGTAATGGTTTGTAATCATTTTATATACCATGTTATTGAAGTAGTTAAGTGCTCTGATAGATTGGCTAGATGTAAAGAAAGGTTTTGTATATTTTAAGCGCTTCTGAGAAGGCAGTGTGCAAAGTCTGTGATGTACGTTTAAAAAAAGGGATAGGGCTTTGATCACATGATCACAGTTGCCATCTTGACTTTTTTGGCCCATCACCCATTCCTGGCATTCGTTCACCCCTTTCCAGCTGCGCTTAGTTCAAGCAAGTTTCATTATATTCTAACATTGTTTAATATCAATAATTCCAGGCCTTTCTGGTAAGAGTCTGTGGACTCCTTAGACTGATCTGATATCAGGGCCACCCCACAGTACAATGTCATCCTTTGGGAGGTGGGTCAGTCTAATAGAAGCATTGCCCAAATTCCAGAACAAGTTGGATTGTTTGGAAAACAGGCAAACACTGCGATGGAGTTAGCCAGGTAGACATCTAGACACACATGTCATTCCTCTTCTGTGTAAACAGAGGCAAGGGACTTCCTTACTCTAAAAGCTGCCATTTTTGCACTGATGGCAGCTCAGTTGATTATTGTAGGCTGCTACTTGCTTCCAGGAAGGGACACTAGCATTCTTAGCTTCTTTCCTGGATTCTGGAATTGCCCGAATAAAAGACAGTGACAGAACCAACTTGAAAATGGTTTGGAGAGATCCAGAAATGGAAATGGCAACAGCACTTAGACTTATATACCTCTTCACAGTGTTTTACAGCCCTTCTCTTAAGTGGTTTACAGAGTCAGTATATTGCCCCCAACAATCTGGGTCCTCCTTTTTACCGACCCCGGAAGGATGGAAGACTGAGTCATACTTGAGCCGGTCAGGATCGAAGGAATCGAAATCCTAGCAGTGAGCAGAGTTATCCTGCAATACTGCATTCTAACCACTGCGCCACCATGGCTACTATGGTGCTATGTACTGTATAAGGCAATCCTTGACTTACATAATTAGGACCAGGGTTTCCATTAGTAAGCAAGAGAGTTGTCAAGAGAGTTGCACCCGGTTTTACCACCTTTTTTGCCGTTCTGGTTAAACTACTAATCACTACAGTTATTAAGTGAATCGTGCAGTCATTAAGCAAACCTGGATTCCCTTATTGACTTTGCTTTTGTTGGAAGCAGCTGGGAAGATCACAAATGGCAATTACTGACCCTGGGACACTGCGAATATATGCAGGTTGCCAAGAGCCCATATTTTGATAATGTGACCATGAGCACACTTGCAGCAATCATAAGTTTGAGGACTAGTTGTGGGTCACTTTTTTCCAGTATCGTTGTATTTGCTAAATGGCTGGTTTTAAGTCAAGGACTCCCTGTAGAAGGACTTTCGAATCCAAGCCTAATGCTTTCCCTGCAGATTGCACCAATGAGAACGAGATACCCTGTGTTTATAAATTGTGTGGTTGTCAGAGCTAGCTAGCTTCATTTTATCATGAATTGTATCAGTATGGAGGCAGTATGAGAGACTTCCATTTAGAGCAGGGGTCTCCAACCTTGGCAACTTTAAGATTTGTGGACTTCAGCTCCCAGAATTCCTCAACCAAAGGAATTCTGGGAGTTGAAGTCCACAAGTCTTAATGTTGCCAAGGTTGGAGACCCCTGGTTTAGAGACGTGCAGGAGAAGGACTTGCGTAAAGAAATATATCCAAACTTGGGTGCTCATAAATTGGATCGTGAAAAAGAAGGCTGCAAAGCAAAGGGAAGTTTAATAATACTCTTGCATCTGTACTTTTTTTTCTGCAGAAAAAAGCAAATGACTCCTGCAATACCGCCGGTGAGTTTTGTGTTTTTAAAATTGTCACACAGAAGAGCAATTCTAAAAGCAACCAAAAATAATTAATTATATAATCACCACCTTGTTCAAGCTGTGTATCTACCATGTTTTCCCAAAAATAAGACCCTGTCTTATATTTTTTTGAACCCTGAAATAGCACTTGGCCTTACTGCCATGTGCTCAAAAGCCAAATTGGGCTTATTATCAGGGTATGTCTTATTTTGGGGGAAACAGGGAATTTATATACAGTACATATATGCATATGTACTGTACATTTTGCATTCTGTTGGATTAAATTGATCATATTATGCTTTTTTTTGTATTATTGGAAATGTATCAATCATTACAAAACGATCTGGAATTTTCAACAGTATCTAATTTGAACGAAGCCTCTGGCAAAATTGCAGTGCTGAATCATAGAAAGTTTTATATAATAAACACTGATTCAGGCATAGGAAATGAGCACACACAGCGAAGGTGTCATAATGTACCCAAAATCTATAGATACAAATGTCACTTTTAATAGATGCAGTCATTATCAACTTGAAACAAAGTGGATAAGAAATTAGACAGAGGAAAAAGAATTGGCAAGCAATGGCACAGTTCTATTTTAGTAAAAGTTTCAGATGCAATCTGGGAGCGATAGACCAGTGATGTCTGTTAATTGTGGGCAGTTAGTGTAAACTTGGATTAGTTGCAGCAGGACTATCCCAACAGATGCTGGATAGAAGAAACAAGCACTGGTTGCAATACTTGTTTCCAATGGTTTGTCTCCATTTCTCTGATCAATATTCAGGATTACATATTGTTAAATTTACTGACTTAATTGGAGCATTTTTTGTTACTACACTACCTAGCACATTTATATCTTTGTGTTGGCCTATTAAAGATATTTCCTTAATATGTATTTTGTCATTTTTTTCTTTCCTGTGACCAGGACAAAAGCCTTTTTCAATATATTTAAAATCTGTTCATATTGAAGAATCAATTATAATTTTGATATTGGCAATTGCCAAACATTTAAATTGTTTTCTGTTTATTTTCTGTTTTGAAAGACACACATTATGATTCAGAATTGATTCCACTGCTAACATAATGAATATGCAATGGCTAATAAGACAATTGCTCAATGCCCAAGCTATAATTTGCTACAGTGAACATAAAATTCAGTAAACTTTAATGTCAAGAATGCAAAGCAAAAACAATAATTCTAAATGCATTACCTACTAGAGCTATGCGGAGTTTTAATTTCCAGATGTGATTCAAAGATGGCTACATAAAATATCCAGATTGAATTTATTCAAGAAAAAAACTCAAATTTAGAAATTGATTTGATGCTTCAGTTGTTGTTGTTTTTTTTATTTGATTTATATGCCGCCCTTCTCCGGAGACTCAGGGCGGTTTACAATGCGCTAAGCAATAGCCTTCATTCTTTTGTATATTTATACAAAGTCAGCTTATTGCCCCCACAAACTGGGTCCTCAATTTACCTACCTTAGAAAGGATGGAAGGCTGAGTCAACCTTGAGCCTGGCGAGATTTGAACCTGCAGTAATTGCAGGCAGCTGGTCTTAATAACAGGGTGCTTTAGACCACTGTACTACCAAGGCTTTTGTCAGGGAAATCAAGGGGGTGATCCAAACAAGATACTAGCCCTGACCAAATGAATGAAACCCCACCCCTATTTGTGTGGTTAAATCAAATTGATATAGAGTGACAGCTTTAAACTGAATCTTAAGTGTTTTGAAATACAAATCAAAATGTCTCAAATGAAAACGAGTCAACATTTCAAACCAAATGAACAATTCCAATGACTTGTACATTCCTTCAATCCACAAAATTAATTAGTATTTTAAACCAATCTTGCCCAGCCCGATGCTCTCTGGATGGGTTCCATTTGAGTTGCTCAACTCGATACTGACTATGCTGACTAGGGATTTATGGATATTGACGATCTACCACAGGGGTGTCAAACTTATGACCCATGGGGCCATGCTGGAAACAACGAAGGACTAGTCCGCAGTGCTTCTGCCAGCAAAAATGGGCTCCGAGCACCATTTTCGTCTGCCACATGCAACCCTCCTGAACTCCGTGTTCAGAGGGTTGCAGGAAGCTGTGGCAGCCGAAAACGGAGCTCGGGAGCCCATTTTCACTGACAAAGCACTCGGGCCACCACAGGCGCCCCCAACAGGAGTGACATCGAGCTGGCCACACCCACCCCAGTCCCCCAAGGTCAAGCACAACCCTGATGCAGCCTTCAATAAAATAGAGTTTGACACTCCTGATCTACCACATCTGGAGCCATCAGATTTAGAGAGGTTATTCTAATTTTTCAACATGATTGCCTACCAAATCATCATCTTCGATATCCCATTACTAAATGCAAATGAGATTATCTGTAAAATTAACTGCTTCTGCAGAAGAGCAAGTACTCAGCACACTACTGAATGCAACAGAAATTTATGCTATTTATGTATTTGGAAATGCTTAATATTGTGGTATGTTTTATCAGACATTCTTTCTGTTGATCGTAAGTCTGAGAAAAAAGTGTATAAATAAAACTTATTTACATTTATTTGCTTTAATTCGATATTATAGAAACCAAGCTTACCTGATAGAGACCACTTAAATATTACTGAAGGTAAATTGCTTTTTTTTTCCTTTTTAAAACTTTTAATTTTATTGGTGATTGCCACTATTTCTATGGAGAATAATATTGTAGCAGCGGTGGAGCATATGAATTATCTTACCAGTAACTTGCTTTTCCAATAAATAATAGGGACAAGCTGTGAGTTGAAAGACAGATATATTGAGAGTGCGGACAGATGTTGCAAGTACTGTATTAGCTAAAATAGCAAGACAAGTAGGCTCACTATCTTTCTACAGATAAAATATTAATTCCAATAGTGTGGGCAAAGGACCGTATTTGTGGCCTCATTAGACGCATCTAATGAGCCTGTCAACCCTGAAGTGAGCCTGGCTAAGGCCATCTTGGAGGCTTCAGGTTTGCCACAAGGAAGAAGAAGAGACAGGGAGGGGGGAAATAGATAGCTGGGGTTTTATAGTCAAAACAAAAAGTTTTAATGTGAGAACCAAGGACATTCCAACAGGTGGCTGGGGAGAGGAGGAGTGGAGTAACCAAGCAACCAACCAACCAGTATCTCTATTGGACAGAGTCACTATATGAGATCGAATGCTGGCTAGACAGACCTGGGCCTGATTCACAGGACTATCCTCATATTCTCAATTTAAGAACAAAGAAAACATTTTCCCACTAGGCCAGTATTTATAATTTCCATCTGTTCCTCGATTTACATAATTCATCCCAAAATTTCTGTTGCTAAGCGAGACATTTGTTAAGTGAGTTTTGCCCCATTTTATGACCTTTCTTGCTGCAGTTGTTAAGTGAATCACTGCAGTTGTTAAGTTAGTAACACGGTTGTTAAGTGAAACTGGATTCCCCATTGATTTTGCTTGTCGGAAGGTTGCAAAAGGTGATCCCATGACCGCAGGACACTGCAACCTTCATAAATATGAGTCGGTTGCCAGGCGTCTGAAGTTTGATCACATGACCATGGGGGTGCTGTAATGGTTTTAAGTGTGAAAAACAGTCATAAGTCACTTTTTTCCAGGGATGTTGTAACTTTGAACAATCATTAAATTAAATGATGTAAATTGAGGACCTGTATATTGCTGGAATTGTTGAATTCACCTTTACAGTATAGAAAAGGAGACTAGATTAATCAATAAACAATTAATTTAAGAATAGACTTATGTCTTTGACAAACTTCAGTTAGCCCCAGAGAGCACAGATTGTGGGATTTGGACCTGTTAGTGTATTATAGTCCAATTTCTGGTGAACTACAGTGCTTGCGAAACACTAAAAGTCTGCTTAAATAAGATTACAATGTTTGTACTGTATATGCATGATTGTTTTCTAAAGATAACACATGTACATGTGTTCTGACAATTAATGAACAGATTGTAATGTAAGGAACAGTTCAGATAAGCCTACTAAAATTGGTATACCAGTCTTTATTTCGCAAGCCAAGTGATATTATGAATGGATTCACCATAATCCAGCCAATTATGATTTATTCAGTTGGCTCTACTTAAACTAATTATAATGTATGGATCAGGTCACTATCTACCCATTGAACAGAAATAGATTGGGTTGGTTTTTTTTTAGTAACTTGCCTTTGCTCTTTTAGCAATTATAGGAAAAAATTGCATAGTATTTTAATCCAGAGGTGTCTGCAGTTTACTTAAATTTGGCATAATAGCAATAGCATTTAGACTTAAATACTGCTTTTCAGTGCTTTACAGCCCTCTCTAAGCAGTTTACAGAGTTAGCATCTTGTCCTCAACAATTTGGGTCCTCATTTTAATGACCTTGGAAGGTTAAGCGAACTCTGAGCCTGGTGAGATTTGAACTGCCGGCAGTCATCAGAAGTAGCCTGCAGTACTTTACTCTAACCACTGCACCATCGTGGCTCATAATCTCTTTTAATCTTTTAATCCCTTTTCTAGCCCTGCTTTTTCAGGGGAATCCTATGATTAATGTACATGTATTATTTATACAGCAAGATATTTAGTCAGTTAAGGATAGAATAGATCAGGAAACAACCTTGTAGCCGCAGTGTCGCAGTGGTTAAGTGCAGTACTGCAGGCTACTTCTGCTGATCACTGGCTGCCAGCAGTTTGGCAGATCGGATCTCAGGCTCAAGGTTGACTCAGCCTTCCATCCTTCCGAGGTCGGTAAAATGACAACCCAGATCGTTGGGGGCAATATGCTGACTCTGTAAACTGCTTAGAGAGGGCTGTAAAGCACTATGAAGTGGAGTATAAATCTAAGTGTTATTGCTATTGTATATCAGCCAATGCAAGATCAACATCTGAGCTTAGAATCATTGCTCTAGTACAAGTTGGAGTAGTTCCACCAAAGCTGGATTCATTTGTGAACCTAACTAATCAGACTTCTCTATCCTTTTTCAAACTCAGATAAACCTATACCTGCTGAACGCCGCCGGGGTTCCAGTCACGACATGCCTCTTCCACCCATCCCTTCCAGCATTCAAAAGTAAACATCTGTCATTTGCTTTTAAAACAGCTTTATTATTACAGATCCTGATCTGGTGGTTCTAACTCTAAAGTGGGGAGTCTCAAAAGAATGTAAATACAGTGTAGCTTTTTGATCTGCAAGGTAGGAAATACCCAGAATTCAGATTGATTCTTCAGCAGATCACTGAATGGATACAAGAAAGAAATTTTAGTCCATGTGTGTATAATAAAGTGAACTGGCTTGAATGGAATCAGGATTAGTTATGAGGTACAAAAAGAACAGTTTGTTTGTTTAATTAATTAATTAAATGTATACGTTGCCTGATTCCCAGCTACACTGGACGATTAATACAATTAGAGCATCTACAAGAATACAAAAAAAAAAAAAGAATGTAAACGTTGATAAAGAGGTGATGCAGTGGTATGTGACAATAACAAGCCTTCCATATTGCTTTTAGACAACATTAATGAGCAAGTTCAACTTTATAGGAAATGTATGGTTGCAATCAAAAATGGGACTTGGTTATTTAGGCTTTTATGCCTCGTGTAGAGTATCACAATTTGTTTTTTCTATGAAATTATCATAGGAAGGACTTCCGGTTTGCTTCTTGCCGCCGCCAGACGATCCCTTGGGATCGCCACCCCATTGCCTGTAAAGAGCCACCTTTACAACTGAACGGCGGTTCGAAAAAACTCCATTTCCATGTGGAAATGGAGATAGAGCCGGCGGGGGTAGGTAGAGCTCTCTGCCTAGCCCCAAAAGTTTTTTTTTTACTTTTGGGGACGAAGCAGATGAGGCTCCCTATTTCCCTCGGCGTCGCTCCGGGCTTTGGGAGACCTCTGCTATATGCAGAGCTAGGCGACAAGATCAAGCTTACAAAAATTAACAGAACAATTAAAAAGGATATGAGCTGGACCTGTGACCCTGAATCGCAAGTATTTCATTTATTTTATAACAATTATTGAAGAAGGAAAAGGAAAAGGAGAAAAAGAATTTTTAAAAATGGCGACTGCTGAGGCTTGAGAAGGGCCTGAAAGGGAGAGTCCTTCCGTTTTCTATTAAGATACAAAGTAGCGGAATAAATACTTCTGGCTACAATTGAAGATAAAGCTCTACTTTTGTGTTTTGCTCTTCCTGGAGATCTGATATTGATCTTGGTTGGAAAGAAGTTCTTTTTTTCTTTTTTGCCTCTCTTTTCTTTTTTTTAAAATAGTTTGTCTGTGTGGAAACATGGCATTAAAACTTGCAAAGCCGGACAAACAAGCAGTGGGGGGGGATTCCCCCATTAACAAATTACGTGAACAAGTTCTAAATCTCCAGTCTCAGAAAACTGATTTTAATATAATTGAATTTCTCTTGGAGGAGATTGTAAGAAGGGATGAGATTGTGAATCAGAACTTTGAAAAATTTAAGCAGGAAATTAAAGAATTAGTGCAATCAAAGTTTGATTTTTTTGGACCGAAAGATTATAAAAATGGCTAATGGTTTTGCAGAATTTATGATCAAGTTGGATGCAAATACTAACTTATTAGAGTCTAAAGTGGAAGAAATTGAGGACAATTTGGATAATAGGATACAAAAAATTGAAAATGATTTGACAAACACTCAAGACAATAGTTCAAAAGAAAAACCTAAAATGGAGGCTGATCAAAAGACTTGTAATGCAGAAAACATACAACAACGGATTGAAAGAGAAGTTTTAATGATGCAATATATTTTACCGAATATGCGATTAGACTCAGAGGACTGCAGGAAAATGTCAGAGATGATTTAAGGAAAATATCTTCTGAAATTCTGGCTGGGATCTTAAAGGTTCAACCTGAGGAAGTATTTTGTAGGATTGACAGAGTTTATAGAATAAATTCCTGGACTGCAAAGCAAAGGCAATTGCCTAGAGATGTGGTGATTTATTTTACAGATAAAGATATAAGAAATAATATTGTGCAAAATTCTTTCAATTCTACTTTGCAATTGTTTGGAAGAAAGATTTGGATTTACAAAGAGCTCCCGCCTAAGATGTTATTGGAAAGGAAGAAATTTGGTTTTCTGGTGACTGAGTTAAAAAAAAGAAATATTTTATTCAGGTGGGACGCTCCAGTTGGTATAATATTGAGATATCAAGGAGAAAGATACCAACTAAATACTGTTGAAAAAGCGGAAGAATTTTATCAAAAATTTTTGAAAATGAACTTAACATCTTTAGGCACAATACAGGATAAGCAGAAGGAATTGGAAATAAAGGGAAAACATCGAATAGAGGCTGCTGTGGACAAACTGCCTTTGGATTCTTTAGACACCTCAGCTGGATTATTTACAAATATGAGAGAAGTGGCATCGGACTCTAACGTGATGATTCATCAAGTCACAGACAAATATGGAAACCAATTAGCTGATACACAATTGATAAAAAAGAAATATGAGACACGAAAGCAAAACCAACAAGATCAAGTTGTAAAGCAGAATGAAAATCGATCAGTTGATATATACCCGGAGGCTCCAGCTGGTCCAGAACGCAGCAGCACGGGTAGTGACGGGAGCAGCATGGCTCTCCCATGTAACACCGCTCCTGCGCGAGCTGCACTGGCTCCCGGTGGTCTTCCGGGTGCGCTTCAAGGTGCTAGTTATCACCTTCAAAGCGCTCCATGGCATAGGGCCTAGCTATCTTCGAGACCGCCTGCTGCTACCGACGACCTCCCATCGACCTGTGCACTCCCACAGAGAGGGCCTCCTCAGGGTGCCATCAGCCAGACAGTGTAGGCTGGTGACCCCCAGGGGGAGAGCCTTCTCTGTGGGGGCACCTACCCTCTGGAATCAGCTCCCCCCAGAGATAAGGAGAATCCAGGACCTCAGTGCCTTCCGTCGTGCCCTTAAAACCCACTTATTTAAACAAGCCGGGCTGGCTTAAGATGAAATTTTTAACTGTTTTAAATGTTTTAAACGTTTTAATTGGTAATGAGTTTTAATTGGGCCAAATTTATATATCTTTTAATTGTTTTTTAATATTTGTCCTGCATGTTTTTTTTTTTAATTTTGGCTGTACACCGCCCTGAGTCCTCAGGGAGAAGGGCGGTATAGAAATTCAATAATAAATAAATAAAAATAAATAAACTTATGGAAAGGAAACCAGGATGGAGATCAAACCCACAAAAAGAAAAGAAAAAAAGAAATAGGTCTCAGAAAAATAGAAATTTCTAAATTAAGCAACAGCGAAGCCAGTTATTTTAAAAAAATGAATGAATATATGAAAAGATAGTGGAGGCGAAGTATTGGTTAATATTATCCTGAGGAGAGTGACAGACCTCTGCAATGCCATAATTTTGGGATGTGAAAAGAGCCTTAATTTGTTGGATTTGAATTATCTATTTTGGATTTCTTTCTTTTATTGATGAATATATTATATTCATCTTGAGCTATAAGGCAAGAGAGCTATGCTGGGGCATGCAGAAGATCTGGTTGTTATCCATTAGGATGATGGGAATTAATAATCCTGATGAAAGCCACAATTACAATTATATGGAATATAATCATAATGTCACTCGGGTGGTTGTTTTTTTTCTTTCATATATATATGAGGATATTCATTACTGATGGGGGCAGATGATGACTGAGGATTTTGAACAAACTGTTGCACCAGGATGCTATGTTACCCTAATATGGAGGATGGACTCAACAATCCAGTGGAAAGACATCAAAGAAGATTTTATATGGATTATAAATTTAAAGTCATTGACTTTCTTTTATATAACGGAATATATATATATATATATATATATATATATATATATATATATATATATATATATATATATATTTATTTCTAGCAGAGTGGGCAGTGGATTAAAGATATTAAGAATTGTTGTGCATGGCAATTTTGTAGGAAAGTGGGTGGAAATAGGTTAGTTTACTGATTGTTTAGTTTAAGAAAAGGGATGTTTACGTGATATATTTAGGGGAGTGGAGCAAATGGATAGAGTTGAATAAATGTTAAATTAGGATTTATGGGGTAGGCTGCTTTGAAATGTTATATTAATATACACAAAAGATTAAATGTTAAAGTAGGATTTATTATATAGTTTTAAAGTGGAAGGTTGTTTTGAAATGTTGTATTAATATACAGATATAAGTATGGAGGAGGAGAAAAAGGGCAGAATATTGTTAAATTGGGAGTTACAATAATATTGTAAGTTATAAATTAGAAGTTATACAATGTTACAGTAGAATGTTATTTTGAAATGTATGGTAAAAGGGGGAAGTAACAATATTAATAATACTATTAGCAAGTAAGGGTCAGTACTTAGAGGAGGGAGTAAGGGGATGGTAAAATATTATATAATCTGTTATGAATTAGGTCTTTGTTGTGAAGAAGTCACGGGGGGTGAGGGGGGAGGGGGGAGAAAAATGGGGGGAAAATTGTATTCAAAAACTTTTTCAATAAAAAAAGAAAGAAATTATCATAGGAAGATGGAAATAACATAACATCACAACCAAAGGTTCTGTTAGTCTTTAGTATCAACTATTGTTAAAGAGCAGAGCAGCTGGCTGTTTGGGGAAGATTATCTTCTGCTCATCTTCAAATCCCTTTGGATAATTCACATTGGGGTCATCAACCAAGCAAAACAATTGTTTAAGCATGGATTACAAACCAGTGTAGGTTGGGGTTATACAACATACTAAAACTAGGAATAAAAACTAGAAAAAGACCTATGTTACTGCCTCTTCATATCTGATTCTAGAAGGCATCTCTGTTTCTTAGCCAAGGGAACCAAACTTATCTCAGAGATGTTTATGTGGTCATGTGACCAACATGAGTATAAATCAAGGCTCACAGAAAGCTGTTTCCTTCCCACCAAAGTGGTACATATTTATCTACTCACATTTGCTTGCTTTTGAACTGCTAGGTGGGGCAGGAGCTGGGGTGAGTAAAGAGAGCTCATCCCCGTCATGTGGCATTTGGGTCTTGAACCCGGGATATCACTTTTCCAGCTGACAGGCTCAGTGTCTTTAACCACTGAGCCAAGGCATCCCCTTGGCATACAAATACGTATTTCCTATAATAGCACAAATACCATATAAGTCAACAAAAAGCATAATTTCTTTAAGGAATCACTGAAATATAGCAAGCATGCCTGCACCAGATCTAAAGCATCTTTCCAATCACTTTGCTACTGAATGTACATTTCTAAATTAAATCAAACAAACAATCACATGGTCCAATGCAAGCTATGTGGACCCTAAATATATCTTTCTAAGAGTCAACAGGTAAGGAGATTTTTACAAATTGTCAGACTCTTAACAATAAATGTTAGATACTTTTTGTATTTTTTTCTTACATCACTGAATTCCGGGCAAATGCATTATGATATCTAATGCCATTCTTTGTTTCTTTAATCTCCAACCCCATTACCTCAGGCCATTACCTCAGAAGCCACCAATCTTGTCAAGTAAGTATTCTTAAATTTGATTTAATTTTGGTTTTCCAGTTAATTCATTTTGATCAGTGTAGAAACCTTGCTGGCAGTTGGAATTTTCCATATTCAGTCCTTATCATTGATCTAGAAGGAAATAACTTATCCTCAGCAAACATATTCAATAGAAAAGAAATACAACTGAAGAGTAGGATGGCAATGTTGCAGCACTGACTCTTTCATTAGTAGTCTACATAGATAGACACTATATTCATAGTAGCCTACAAATAATATTCTCTTTCTTAGGATCTCCAGAACCTGCAAGCCACACTATACGCACTCGAAGTAATAGCCTTCAAGCAGAACAGGTATAAATGTGGTATAAGGTTTTTTTAAAATATGGGAGAGGGGACTAGATGTCACCAAATTTTGATCAAAATTTAATGAGCTATCCTTTGGGTAATTCACAAGTTCTTCATAAATAATAAATGCTCATTTTAATATTTTTCTATCAAAAGAATGTTTATAAAAATCACATATTTACATTACAGATTTTGTGATTAAATCTATATAAAGGCTAATTTAATATTTACATATCTATACATCGTTCATAAATTATTCACATCCGTGAAACTCTTCCTGATTAATACACAATTTATTATTATTATTTTAATTTAAAAAAGAGCATAGGAAATCTTTGATTTTAGGGATATATAGATAGGAATGCCCTTTTTTTTTAACAGGATGCTGGTGTTGTTGGTCAAGCGTGGTACATGGCTTCTAGTGATCGGAAAATAGCTGAGGAGGCATTATATAGATCAAACAAGGTAAAAAGTATTTCCTTGAAAGTCACAGCTTC
Organism: Arizona elegans; assembly: GCA_022577455.1. Taxonomy (NCBI): domain Eukaryota; kingdom Metazoa; phylum Chordata; class Lepidosauria; order Squamata; family Colubridae; genus Arizona; species Arizona elegans. The sequence goes on from JAKOOJ010000005.1 coordinate 72,001,560, forward strand.
TAACAATTCTTCAGAAGCATAGGAGAGAATCTGAAACAAGATTATCAAACAGGCAGAAACATATGCATTCCATTTTCCTCATACTATATAATTTGAATAACGCTGGACCTTTATTTCTGAGCGTTAAAAAAAACTTTATGCAGTTCTTAATAATGACAAGGAGGCAAAAAAAGCACTGAAATATTATTAGTATAAATGTGAGGGGACCAGAAAAGAATAGTTGCATAAGATACAGCTAAGTTTACAGAAGAAAAAAATGGTAGACTAAAGGAGGTGATTGGCTAAATTAAATAGAGAATGGGAATGCAATTAAATTGGTGGGCTGCTTAATAAAGTATTTGGGACGACATATCCTTTAAGGAACAGGCAGATGTTCGTTGTAAACTGGACTGTTTTAGTAATTATAAAGCTGGGGTCCACAGAAATTATCCTAGCATCCAGGCTAGGATAGAACAGGGACTCTGTGGAATATTTCAAATTTGGACTGCTTACCTACTTAATATTAGGTATTTCTTAGACCCAAGGGCTCCATTTAAAAAAATACTTGAAACAAAGGTCACTGTGAATCAAGAAAAATCCAATTTTGGGAACATCTGCTTTACTCTGAAAACCATTTCTTGATTTAAAGCTTTAATGTAAAGAATTGTTTCTTCTCCCAGGTAGAAATAAGCTTAGTAGCAGTAGAATCCCTGAAATCAATGCAGAAGGAATACAGTTCATATTCCTAGATAATCCTCTATGTACATCTAAAAAGATATATGGATCATTTGTAGACACAGGAGTAGGCCGTGAGATTGTAAAAGCCAAAAACTCCAGCCCAATGCTGGAGGGCTTTTCTTTTTCTTGATTAAGATGTCAGAAAGGGGGGAAAAAAGGATTCAGAAAATTGAACTAACTCTATTTCTTCTCATTATTCCTTGAAATTCATACTTTTCACTTTTTTTTCAGGATGGGTCTTTCTTAGTAAGGAAGAGTTCTGGACAAGATTCTAAGCAACCATATACACTGGTTGTATTTTATAACAAAAGAGTATATAACATTCCAATCCGATTTATTGAATCTGAAAGACAATACGCTCTGGGTAGAGAAAAGACTGGTGAGGAGGTGGGTGATTTATTTTGGATTTTTATTCTAAATACATGCATGAAAAGTTGGTTTACACTGCTTAGAAATATGTTGATCATAAAAATGAACAGTAGCTTCTGGTGGCTCAGTGGCTAAGCCGCTGAGCTTGTCAATCAGAAAAATCGGCAGTTCGGCGGTTCGAATCCCTAGTACGCCGGTCTTCTGAGTGAGCAGGGAGTTGGACTAGATGACCTCCAAGGTCCCTTCCAACTCTGTAATTGTTCTTTATAGGTAGAGAGATTGTAGTTCAAGCGAGTCTAACTAAAATATGAATACAGTGTACCATTCTCTTTAACTATGAATCTCTGTTTTCTTTATTAAAGATTTCTCACTAGGAGCTTTTAGCGGTAGATATTCTTAAAGGGAGCAGAATTTAATCAGCACCAGACTACCTATACCAAGGGTGTCAAACTCGATCGCGTTACATGACACATCACGACATTATTTGCTTTTGCAGAGCCAGGGTGGGCATGGCCTGTGTGTATTGCATCTGGCATGCAGGCCACAAGTTTGACACCTCTGACCTATATGAAGGGATGTTGTTCAATTCCAAAGAGGGAAGTTTCTGATAGGGAAACAAATCGTGGCTTAATTTTAAAAAAAAAACAACCTAAAACTTCAAATTATGACTGTGTGCTTTTAAACAGTGAGACCTTGTAACAAAATATAGTTTCTATTTTAGACTTTTTCTATTTTGGACAGCCATTTTTTTTGCAAACCCTTACCGCAGTCTTTGCTAATCTGTGGTAATTTCCAAAATGTATTAGGACCATAGCTTTCACAACTCCAGAATGCACTAAAGTTTTAACAAACCTGGGACAAAATTTTGGAAGAGTGCTTTTATCCAAAGGGATAAAAACGGTACAGATCTTGCCTTTTAACAATAATTACATAAATTCAGCTGCTGTTCTATAAAGCAGTTTTTGTATCGTAATTGTTCACGTTAATGTTGATCATTAAGTGTTAATTCAAAAGTTACAATTACTGTTAAGAAATTTTTAGCCTGCTTTTGGAATATTTACTTCAGATTAATCTGTATTTACTTGCATTTAAAGTGCCCTCCACTTATATCAATGAAATTTCAGTAATTGCTAAATTTGGTTCTATTGATTGCAGTAACTCCATTCTTATACAAAACAATGAGGGCAAGAGAGTGTAAAAAAAATCATATGGGAGAATTAAGTCATATGCATATGTGAGCTTTTTGATTAGTACTTATGTGCAGAAAAAGAAAATCCTATAGAACAGTTGAACATGGAGTTTACTTTCCCTATTATCTTCTGCCAGGGTTACCTGAAACAGTACTATATGGGTTATATTGTCTTAACACCTACATGTCCCATTATTTCACAAGAGAGCAGAAAATCCTACATGTCTCATTATTTAGAATTTGGTGTCAATTATGTTAAAGAGATGTACTTAAGTTACTTTAGGGTGCTGACATTAAAACTATTTAACCATTCCATTTTAATGGTAATGACAAAATAAAGCCATATTTAGTACTAGGATTTTTGTAAAAAAAAATGAGGCCAGCCTTGAGAGAAATACTACTTGCAGTTTAGCTTACTCTACTCCTACTCTCCATTGGGAACAATTCACATACAAAAGTGCTAGAAAGTATTGAAATTAGAAAATGTAAATGCTGACTTCTCAAACAGAATTGTTTTGTTTAGAGCTACCAGAGTGGAAAAGAGCATTTAAATTTAAATTATGATTGTTGATCCATTCAGCAGGATTTGTGTCGAATAAACTATTTTTGTTTTTCCAATCCAGCACTTTGACAGTGTGGCAGAAATAATAGAGAATCATCAGCGGACTTCTCTCGTTCTCATTGACAGTCAAAACAATACAAAAGACTCCACCAGGCTAAAATATATTGCTAGAGTTTTGTAACTGCAGCAAGGAGCATCATGGAGTATCTTCTAGCCCTTATTTTCCAAGGATTTGAGCATCTGAACAAACATGCACAACTAGTGCTAGAAGAATTTTCTTCACATTTTCCAGCAAGCACCAGGCTGTGACAAAGCTAGTGGATTCATTTGTGAAGTGCTGCTCCAGTCAGAAAGTGTCCAAAGCCTTTTTATATATAAAAGACATTACAAGGCAAAAAAAATCTCAGTGGCAGACAAGCTATATTTAAAATTATACCTGCTAGCGTTTAATTGTCCTGCTAAACTTTGTATTTTTTAAAGCTAGGGTGTCTGTATTCCGTGCAACCAGCTAAAAGCAGGACTTTTATTCCTCTGACAGCCATCTAAAATAACCAGAATGTTTATTTAGTGTAATGGACTGGTATGTGTTTTACCTGTATTTGTTGAAGCTATTGTCCAATTTTGATTTAAGTGTACATATATGAAAATAATTATGTATAATTTATCAAGATGCAGTCATGATCTGTTAAGAATTTATAATTCTTGCATAGTAAATACTTAACTATTTCTCAGCTGTTGCATGCTTCTGCAAAATGTTTCAGGACTGTTAAATACTCCGGCCACATGAACATATCAAACAAGTATTCAATGTTTCTTGGTGGGGGGGGGAGGGGGGGAGCTAGATTATTTTTTTCCATTAGAAGACTCATTATGCACATTTGTGATTTGCATCCAGCAAGATGTTATTTTTGAAGCTTTTCAAAACAAGAAATGGGAACCTGAATTTTATGACTCCTGAGAAATTTAAACTGGACAGTTAAGCTATAAAACTTAGGTGCGCATATCAGCTTGGCTTCCCATTAATTTTAATAAGAGTACTTGCTGCATTCCAAATTCTACCATTTGTTTAGAACTGCAACAGATTAACTGGTTTAGTATCTCAGTCAAATAATAGTCTTCAATTTTTATGACTGCAATTGGGACCAGAAATTTCAGTCAATAATTGAATGTGATCGTTAAGCGAGTTATTACATGACTAGACCTGATCTTGTGACCCTAGCCTTTAAGTACATCAGTCATTAAGAAAACCTGACTACCCCAATTTTCTTAGCCTGTCTGGAAGCCACCTGGGAAGGTTGCAATTACAATCATGTGATCACAGGATGATGTAACTAATGCAAATCAATGGCCAAGTGCCCAAATTACAATCACATGACCATGGGAGATGGTGCAAAGTTTATAACTTCAAGGATGCTCATAAATAACTTTTTCCAAGGCCCTCATAACTTCAGACTGTAGTTAAACAATTGTAAATTGAGGACTACTTGCGTTGAATACTTATTTAATAACAGTACTAGTACTGGGAATACTACGTGTAAACATTAAGATAGAATTTTACATTTTTGTTCCCAAATAAGCAATGTTTTACTGTTCATTCGTGGGAAATCTACATCCAGTTTCACTTGTTTTCATTATGTTTTACAATTTTTTTTCTTTTCAAATAATACATTACAAAATGTTGCATTGGGATTCTGATTTAATTAGAACACAGTAAAATGATAAATAAACCCAATTTCTTTTTAAAGATGGCGAAGATGGGTGTCCCTCCAATTAGTTTGATATGCTTCAATAATTTAGTGGTAAATTTAGCGGTAAAAGTGACTGGACACTATGAAAGCTGACACCAGCCAGAGGACAGAACAACTCAAAGTAGCACAAGATCAGAAGAGGTGGAGAGACCTGGCCCATAGAATTGCCAAGAGCTGGACACGATTGAAAGGATATCATCACTTCAACAATATCACCCACTTAACTTTATGTCTGATTTTTGTCACAGATTTGCAGCTAACATCCAAATATATTTAAATTAGCCATACATATTTATCCAGCACTCATTTGTCACCTTGTTTAAAGAATTAGTAAAGAAATGGGTTTGTTTCCAGTCTCAATACACATTTTTAGAGATTATTCCAGCTGAACACAACATAATCTTAAAAAAAGAATGCTACTTAATTGCACCAACACTTGGAAGAATCTATTTACCCAAAATGTTTAGAAAAAAATAAAAAATTTTTTTTTGCCATATAGCAGGATTAAAAATATCAGTATTACAAGAAAATGAGGGGCAAAATTACTCTGATCTTACATATTCAAGCAGTATGCAGTATGCAAAGGCTAGGCCCCGCATAAGTACTTAAGCCATGTTAGAAGCATACATATGTGCATGTTTACATGCTTGGCAGCAGTCTGAAAATTTAATTTTGCAAACAAGTTGAAACTTGATCTAAATACATGGTTGAACCTTCTGTCTTAATGTTTTATTTTTATAAATAGAGAATATAAGTGAAATGTCTAGATATGCAGGTGTTTAATTATCTTGATACAATTGCTCCTATTTAAAATAATATTTAAGTTGTTTAGTACCAGGAAAGTCAGCTCAAGTAACAAAACAACCAAGACTTTTTACCAGCAAGTTAATTCCTTGACATTAATAAACACCTGTGCTTTATTTAATGTTTAAATTATTCAATACAATTATAGAGTAATATATCTATATAACAAATTTATTAACAAGAAATATGTGCAGGGAAAATTTTAAGAGGTAATCCTGAATTGTAATTCATTTCAAAACACATCAATTTAATATCAAATTATTCACTTTCTTAAGAGGGGTTAATATATTATTTCTATCAACATACAGGTTAATAGTACCCAGCACCTGTTTGGACCTGACTTAAATCTCAAGTTAGTAGAAAATTTTAAGAAATATCTATTCCCTTATCCATCATTTTACATGAGAAAGAAGAAACCATCTACATTATTGTTCAGTGTATTCTTCTCACTTGAAAACTGTGTGTATATAATACAAAGTTGAAAACTTTTAATTTGGCAGGTCTGCACTACAGCAAATATTTTTGTTATTCCTTAGTGAGAGAAAGATTATGTTTCCAGGTAAAAGTACTTAAACAGACCAGAATTATGCAATGGCATCCCCCACCCCACAAAAATGTTTGCCATCTGTAGGCCTTCCAAAAGCCAGTAGATTATGTAGAGGTAAAGGGTCAGGAGAAACCTAAGATGATTTATGAAATCATCTATGTATACTTTCAGTACAAAGGGGAAAAAAACTGTCGGACAAAATCTTCAATCAACCTGAGACAAATATTTTGTCTAAATAATAAACTATGGTCCAAGCAAGAGATTTTTCAATGAAATTCAAATACTCTTTAACAGAAGTTTATGAAACTTCAATGTTTCATATCCTAACTGATGGTGTTCTGTTAAAAGGAACTCTTTCCAAAATATAACAACAGAGAAAATCACATTCTGCTTTCTAGCATGACCATGATCACAATTATAAGACTGTCTTTTACATGTATTTGGTTCTAAATTATGAAATCAGATTCTTAATAAAATTTAATACCAATATTGTAGGGATGACAAATTTGTTCACTTGGAATTCAGCAGTACTGTTATACAAACAGGGAATACATTTTTTTCAACAGTTATCTTCATCAGGCATAAACACAGTAATAAGTTTATTGATTTGTATGAAAAAATACTTCACTAAGAAAGTAGACAAACTGCACAGAAATAGTACAAGTGTCATGTGCATAGCAATATAGCTTAAAGCATTCACATATGGCTTTGTTTTAAAAGAAACTGTTAGGAAACCTGGTCCTATACAGACCTATGGTTATACAGTTGACAGAAAGTAAACTGCTTCACATCTTTTAGGCACTTGCTAACAACAGTGATCAATCCCTGGAAAAAAAAATCTTCAAAAGATCAAGGAAAAATACGGCAATAGCTGTGAATAGCTGAAAACCCTTTTAGTAGTGCATGCACAGAGCTGGAAAATACAATTCCTGTGCAAGATTTTGTAGCAAATAACCAAAGTATAAAAATATGTACATGCTTTCATGTTTAAATATATACAAGACAGAAAAGCCCTGAATTTCATTCTCCAATTACAAATATATGCCATGATAGTAGTAAGAAACACAAATTAAACTGCAATAGCAACTACTTAATTAAAATTTATACAGATCCATTTTAGGTGCTAACATGAAACTTGATTTAAAAAACATAATTTGAATGTGTTCCTGGATGCTATCAACCAAAATAATTTGCAGTCAGAGGAACATGATTTTGTATTCTTTAATAAGTTATTCTAATGAATTCCAGTCTCTAGTGGCTTCCATTAGATGGCGCTGTCCATGCCCTACCCAATTGTCCTGATTGTCAAATATCCTTCCACAAAACCAGCAGCTAAATTTAGTTTTCAGCGTATTATCAGAGGTAGTTTTCACAATCTGATAATTATTTTTGCTAGTCTTCTTCAGTGTTAATTTTAAAACAAATCTTTCTTTTACAGGACTTACAGGTTTTAGCATTTTGTGTTTTCTTTGAGTCAGTTCATTAGTAATTAAGTACAAACTGTTGCTATATGCTGGCTCCAAAAGAGCATCTATTGTTCTCTTCGATAAAGCGACCTTTAGAACATGTCCTTTAAACTTTGCAATAGTTTTCATAACATTTACAACTTCAGGAACATCAGCATCAGGGTGGTTTAGTACAACGACAGGCTGATTTCTCCGAGGGCATTTGACAAGTTGCTTAGAATGAAAAGGAAGTAAATTTAAAATCCTTATAGTATCTTTTGATGCTCTTGGTCTATAAGGGGTTTGAAACAAGGATTCAAATTCATTCACGTCTACTTGATTTTTTTCTTTGCACTTTCGATGCAATGTTTTCTTTCTAGGAGGTCCCTGAAAGTCATCGTTAGCTTTCCGTTTCAAGTTCTTATTCTTCTGTGAAACTGTAGCATTAGAAACTTTAGCATCATTTTGCTTTGAATGACGCTTAACCTTTGACATTTGTGTTGACATATTCTGTGTTGCTCTTTGATTTTCAAACCCGATTCCTTTGTTAGTAGTTTCTTTTTGAGTTAAATCAGATGGGATCTTTTGTGACCACGTCTTTCCAACTCTAGAGGAATGTACTAGTTCTACAGAGGAGCAAGAATCTTTTGATTTCTCACTTGCTGAACAAGCATTTGCTGGCATCAATCTACCTGATAAGGATAAGGCATTGCTAGAAAGTTGAGCTGTATTTTTCTGATTTAGTGCAGGACTATTGCAACACTTCATATTTTTCAATTGCAAAGGTGAGAAAATGTTGCTAGCTGGTTGGCATTTGTCTGCAGCAGGAAAAGTCTTAATTTTCAAAAAAAGTTTTTGTTGCATTGCTCCATGTTTCTTTGGTTCGGAACTTTGACTATAAGTAGGACTTTGTAAAATATTATGGTTTTGTACAAGAGATTTGTTCGATGACATACACTTAAGAAAAACTGCTTGTCTGCCATTGGGCAAAAGTGCATACACAGGTTGTTCCTGTCCAACCTCTGGCTGTTTTACTGACTTTGCACAAGCAGCCTTACTGCCTTGAAATCCAGCAAGTATTTTCATGGAAGAAAGTCTGCTCTCTGGATTTGTAATGTTGTGCTGATCATTTTGTGGAATGGCAATGGACGAAGCATCACTACAAGTATTAATACTAGAATTTCTTATACTTCTAGAATCATTTGTTTGTAGGTCCTTGTCTGAGGAGACTGCCTTCATAGATGCAATTTTCTCTAAAACCTGAGAATTATTTTCAGTGGCATTTGTAACTGTTCCAAGGGACCCCCTACCAAATGTCAAAATCATTCCAGGTCCTTTATTTAAAAGCAAAGATGCAGTTCTGGTTGCCTGAGCATCTGATGAACTCACCTTTGGAGAAGGCCTTCCTGAAATAACTTGTAATCCTTGCTTGTGAGCAAGCTGCAAAGGTACAAAAAATCTTGATGGAGTTGACTGTAGTACTGTTTTTTTCTGTTCAGGAAAAAATGGACAATTTTTACTAGGGCCATGGATATTATAGCGCACCTTGTCTTTCGCCAATTGTTGTGTTATGATTGAATCTGTCTGAGTCTTAAGCAGCGCACCAACACTGGTTTTCCCTGACATTGAATTTATTGCTTCTGTTTTAAGAGGCAAAGGGATTTGTCCTCCATTCAGGTATACACTTTCATTTGTTGCCGTGTTGTTCGTATTCAGTTCTCTCTTAAATTTATCAGGGGAACCAGTTAAATTGCAACAAGATGATGAATCATTACGTGTAAATGTCCTACAATTCGTGTATTTGTTTGAAAAAGATCTGTCATAATTAGTTTTAACACAGTTATTTGACTGAGCGATGGTTGGTCTTTTTAAGACATCTTGTAATGACTGGTTTATTTCAGGTGACAAATAGGTGGATGCCTGCTTACTTTGAAGGGAAAAGACTGATGTTATTTTGGGCATAAGAGATGAACGTACGGAATTAGAATCATTTTCTTGCTTGGATTTTTCAGCTACATGTTCCAACACTTGATTTACCTTAGAATTCAAATACAATTGTCCATCATAGTTTTCTAACCAACACTGTTTGTCAATACTGTGAGTGGGTGGGCTGGCTGAAAATACTTGAGCATTGTTACCATTTACAAAGCCATAAAGAGGCAGCAGTGATTTTTTGTCTAAATTTAATTCTGTTACCGATTGTGAAAAACAAGGCATAGATTCATTCGTAGACTTGCTTTGCAGAGGATACATTTTGTTGGAAGTAAATTCTTTTGATTTTTCCAAAATGCCTATTTTAGAATAATTATGGAAAGGCAATGGTGCCTGACTGGAAAAATCTGGCGATGAACAATAGAGATTATGGTGTTTATTATTGTTGTTTACTTCACCATTTGCTACTCTGAATTCTGGAGGAAAAGGTTTTTTCATGGGATCATAATGAAGCATGCGTGAACCAGAAGGGGATAAAACCTGGGAATGGTCTTGAGGTATACAATTTTTCCATGAAACTGGACTTCTAGTCTTGACCATCAAATCACAAGGAAATGAAGATGCTTCAGATTTCACTGGCAAACGGGTTGCACACTTTCCTACCATTACAATAGATGGTGCAATGTTCTGTGATGCACTGCAGCATAATGTATTCTTACCTTCTTGCTTTATTTTTCCTGGAAACTGGTTAAATGATGAAGATGTTGACAAGTGAACAGAATTATTCCTAGGCATCTGATTATTAATTTCATGAGATCTAGCAACTAAAGGTAAATTACAGTTGTCAGCTGTCTCTTCTTGGCATTCAATTGCATCATCTTTAATCCCATCAAATTTATTTCCTCCTGGCAAATTCTGTTTTTCTGTAGGTAGCAATTTTATTACTATATGTTGTTTTCCATCCACCGTTTTGAATCCCAAAAATTTAGCACTGTAGTTTGCAGGAACAGATATTTTATTATTTTTAACCACCAACACTGTAGGACCATGAACTGCTTTTTTCATCAATCCTCTTGTGGAACCTAGTCCACCTTCTGCTCTGTTGTACTGAACTGCGGGAGATGATTTTGTTCCACTATAAACAAGCTTTTCATTTAAAAGAATGTCATGTAGTTCTTTTACAGACTGACCTACTTCTTCAGATTTAGGCAGACTCTCTTTCAAGACTTTGAAAACATGTCCATCCTCTTCTTCAGTTCTACAGCCATCAGTGGTAATTTTTTTACGTCTCCACAATGCTTTCCTTGATGCACCAGTTTTGTACCTTTTCAAGATAAGTTTTAGTCCTGCTGAATTCTTCACCCTTTTTTCTTTATCATCTGTATTCATTTTATCTTTTGCATAGAGATGGTCTTTGTGTAAGGTAATAATATGTTTTAAAAGATAGTTTTTCCGTGATGCCATGTAGTTGCAATACTGACAACTGAAAGGAAACATGCCAGTGTGTGAAACAACATGCTTTTGAAACTCTTCTTCTGAAAAGCTTACATGATGGCATTTCTCACAATTATACTGCATTTCATTATGCCTATGTATATGTTGAACAAAGGTGCCTACATCTTGAGTTGAAAATCTACATCTTTCACAGTGAAAATTACCATTTACACAATGTTGAGATGTGAAATGTTTTGTTAAGTCCAATAGAGTATATCGGTGATCATCATTACAGATTTCACATTTTACTAAGGTGCTACGATGCGTTCGGCGATGTTGGTTGAATGACTGAAAGTCATTAGCTGAAAAACTACACATTTCACAGGGGTACGATGGCAATTCTCCCTGGTGCAACAACTGAAAATGCTTCTGTAGATCATTTGGGCTATATCTGATGTTGTTTTGGCATTTTGTACAACTGAAATTCAGTATTTTTGCTGTTTTCAAGCCTTCCTCATAATGTAATCCTGATTTGTTATGTGGAATATAAATCTCAGAATAATTTACACTGTTCCCATTCACATCCATTTGAATGAAAGATGCTTTTTCTTTACAGTGAAATAATTTCATATATTTGTCGATTTCATGTTTAAAAATTATTTCATTTGGTATGTTTACCCTGGGCAATTCTATTTTCACCTTTTTTAGGCCATAGGCAACAATATCTGAAATTGTAGGTTCAAATGTAGACTTTTCAACAGTAATATCAGATGTAGAAACACACAGTCTATCTGACTCATCATCTTGTAACAAGTTGGTCTTCTGAATGCAAAAAAATTGTTCTTGCTCAGATGGCATTTTTTGTAATGTACTATTATTGCAATCTTCTTTTAAAAGACTCTGAGCTGAATTATCACCAGAGTTCCACAATTTTCTTAACTTGGCATATCTGAAATAAAAATATCAAGTTAATTTGTAAAACTTCAAAAGGAAAGCAGATGCCCAGAGTTCCATTTTAAACAGCATATAGTACTGGCAGTACAGTACAATACAGGTGCCAAAAGAATATGGCTATAAAACTTGTTTCTTTTTTTTAAAAAAAAACCCAGACTTGTGTTGTTATTAATATGTTCCAAATTCTCTGGCTTCATTCTTTATTGCTATGTTTCAGGACACCAAAAATAATTTTACTGATGATCTACTTGGTCATCATCCTACACTTGCTGAGTTATTCATTGATTCTTTTTTAGATTACTGTTCTTCATGCTTATCAGCTATTTTCATTGTATATCTTCTTTTGATAAATTACATCAAAAAGTCATTGTCCAATCACTACTCTCATACTTTCCAAACTAGTTCAAGTCTGACAATATCTTTTTCATCTAATGTCCTGACCTTTTCCCTTTAACTTAATTTTATTTTTTTAAAAAAAACCTAAAATCAAATAACTGATTAACCAGAAAATCACTATGTCACTTTATTTCATAATGTAATGTAACAAATACACGATATGGTTTGTTACATTGTTTGAAGATACAGAAAAGTAATCCGTATTTTGTTCCCCTTACTGTTCTGGCTTCCATCCTCTAACTTTCATTCCCTGACTTCACTACCTTTACCAAATTTTTTGCTTCTTAAAACCATTATTTAATGGTCAATAATAAGACAATTACACAGACATTTCTCAGGGCTGTGTGCTATCTCCATTACTCTTCTCTCTATACCAATGACTGCATCTCTAAGGATCTTTCTGTTAAAGTACAAAAGTTTTCAGATGATATCATTGGTCTCATTCATGATGGTCAGGAGTCGGCATATAGGCAGGCAGTTGAACAACTGGCCCTATGCAGCCAGAACAATCTGGAGCCAAACATGCTTAAAACTTTAGAGATGATAGTGGATTTTAGGATGAACCCTCCTATACCACCACCTCTTACTATATTTGATAGCACAGTATCAATAGTAGAGTCCTTCAAGTTTTGGGGTTCTATAATCTCCCAGGATTTGAAATAGACACCTAACATTAGAACCATCATTAAAAAAGCACAACGAAGAATTTTCTTCCTAAGTCAACTCAGAAGTTCAGACTGCTGAAGGAGTAGTTTACATACTTCTATAATTGTCTGGTTTGGTACAGCAACTAAATAGGACAGGTAAAGACTCCAAATGATAGTTAGCACTGCAGAAAAAACAACTGCAAACAGCCTGCCTTCCATAGAAGACCTGTAGATTGTGTGGGTCAGAAGGAGGGCTGAGAAAATAGGTACAGACCCCTCACATCCTGGACAAATAAACTATTCTATTCCTATTCTATTCCTCTCTTGCTCTCTTGCCATTCATTATGTCTAGTGTTGCTTTTCATCAATGCTGCCAAATTCAAGAACTGCTCTCTCAAAACTTGTATTGTGGAAATCTTAGAACAGAAGTGTACATATATTATCTTTAGTTATTTTAATAACTTCCTCTATCACATTCAAAAACACAATTTAATAGCAACTATTGGAGCCTCTAGGAGCCTCATGTACCCTTAGAGCCTCAGATCTTCTTTAGTTTTAGTCTGTAAATAATTTGTGGCAGGAGCTATTAAATATTACCTTTTTTAATGTGGTAAATAACAATGCCAGTAGGTCTAGTAAATTAATAAAAATATTTATGAACTGAAAAGGTAGCATATGCTACAGCTTTATTGCCTAGTATTGTCACCTACTATGAGCAGGCACACAAGTTATGATTTATAAGTCAGAATTCATATATAAAAAATTAAAACATAACACTTAAAAGCTAGGGGTGTTCAATCTGTGGTCCACGAGCCACATGTGGCCCTGGACAGTTAGTAATGCAGGCCCACAAGATTTTAAATTTTTAACATTATGATGTGATTTCTATACATAATCTATATGTTTTACATGTGGCCAAAGACAATTCCTCTTTACTCAATGTGGCCCACTGAAGCCAGAAGGTTGGACATCCAACGTTTTAAGCTAAATTTCTCAAATCCCATTTTAACCTTTTAAAGTGTAACCAAGTTATAAAACTTACTCTTTAAGAAAAACTATGATGCCATTTCCAATAGCTTGCTCAAGGTGAATTTGGAAATCAAGATTCAAAAGACGTTGCATTCAATGTACAACACATCCTAAAATAAAGAAAACATTATTTTTAAGACACAAAAGTACCAAAAGCTAGAATTTCAGTCATTGATATTTCAGATATGCCTCTCCTCAATAAATTGGAATAAATTCTGATATCAATGATAAAAGTTATCATTCTCTATAGTGAAAAAAACAGATACAATAATGCTGAAAATAGTTACGCTAACTAGTCTTTTTAGTGCTGAATAAAATAGTTACATTAATTAGTCTTTTTGGTCTGCATATGACTAACAATATTGATTCTTTAAAAAGTCAAAACTTTTAGTACAATTAACATTTTATTTAAAATCAGAATATTTTAAATGGTGCATTTAGGTACATAACAAGGTGTGTCACAATGAACACGTGTCAGAATGAACAACAAAAAATATTATCTGAACCAAAGAATTAACTGCAAAGATTGGATCACCCTGCAAGAATAACTTTTAAAGTATCCTTTAAAACAATTTTCAAAAATAGAATGATCTCGACATCCTTTTAGAAAGTAGAATCTAAATGCTAATTAATAGAAAGAAAATATTTAATTTTGCAAGAAAAACCCAAGACTTCAATGTTATATGTAACATTGTGAAAAAGAAGTGCTCAAGACAACAATGGCAACAATGAATTATCAGTGTGAAATATCCTGTATTTTGATACTATTCAAAATTCAGCAAGAAGAAACAGTTTACAACTTTGAAACATAGCAAAATATTATTTGTGCCATCTACATCTTCCCTATGAGTTTATTTATAATAATGCCATTTTGGATGTTTTTATTATTTTAAACAACAGCCTATGTATTAGGTTAAGCCTATAACACTAGTTTGAAATGGCAGAGTTACAGTATAATACAAGTAATCTATAAAACTTACATCTTAGAAATTATCAAGACTGAACATCTGGAACCTCAGTTATTTAATAAAATGGCCCAATGCCATCAGAAATAATCATCACTCTATTTTGCTATAAAAGCATTAAATCAGCATCACTTCATTGGTCTATTTATTCAGTGATGTCTTTCAAGATGCACTACTATACATCATTCTACCCTGTAATGATGTAGTCATTAACATCATCCTGCTTGCTTTTGAAATGACGCTAGTAGCCATTACTATTTCTGAGCAACAAATAATTATGGAGTTTGTGTAAAAAACTAATCCAAACAAAATAAGACAATATTAGTGTCTTTTCAATATTTTTGACTTTTTTTTTAAACAAACAATTAAGGGCAATGCTGAAAAGCTCCAATATAAATTGAAGATCCTTTGATTCAGAAAACACATGCTATTTATTTATTACATTTATACTACTCTGCAAACCCAATGGGTTTACAGGAACATATAAATCACTGAAACAAAAGTCTGGTATTCAGTCTCAAGCCATCGACCATTGTAAGTTTACATGGTGAAGACAAAAAAGCAATTAACGAAGGCTTGGATAATGTATTTCAAATTTAATTTTCTAGATAAATTAAACTTCTAGTGAAAATTCATCATCAAATAGCTTTTATTTGCTTCTTTCATCCCTAGCAATCCTCAGTGATCAGGAATCCAGGAACATTCATCCAACAGCTTCATACCAGTACCATTGATTTTTTAAATTTTCCTTCTCGTCAGAACAACAGCATTATTCCTTTTGACAGAGGGTCAACAATAATCTCCACCATAATGCAAAACTCACCAGGTGGCAAAGTTTTAAGGGATTTTTTGGGAGGTCTTTTCAATTTTCCTGTGGTTTTGTCACCTGCACATTCCCCCTCTCCATCTCTTTGCTTTCTCTCACTGCTCTGATTACTGGACAAAAGCAGATGCCTATTTGTCCTCACTCATTTTTCTCTCCACACCTCTTTCTTTGTTCCTTAGGTGAGTGAGAATAAGAAGGCGACATTATTCTGCAATAAAGTACAATCCTACACCAAGGGATACACTTCTAATTAGACATCAGTAAGACTGCCTCTACATCTTGTTCCTTTCACTAGCCTGAAAGATGGAGGAGAGAAATGATGGGTGTATGTATTTAATAGAAAAGTTTACTTTTACTTGCCAGTGAACAGCACTTCTATTTCTGAATGGCTAATTGCAAGAACAGTGGTCAAGTTAGTTCCAACTTGGTCCTTTTAGAATTGGGAAAAGGGGCATTTTAAATTTTAAAAAATTTAAGGTGCATCCCTGCACCTTAAAAGTGCCATATTGTACATAGTCAACCACTTCACCTGCTGGGGAGGTTCCATTTGAACTACTGTGAAACAAGTGTATGAATGTGTCTTGCAATTGAAGTGTTTAGTTCCCACTCAAGATACTTTAAAAGTAGAGGTGGGGGTCAAAGATGTAGCAGGTAAAGCGCACCTTTCAGGATAATGGGGTGAGCACAAGGACGCCAAGCAAAACCCTACCCCAAGTTGCTACAAAGATGTCCGGATGATACCCATGTGAACAAATGAGGGCATTTCAAAGCATTTCTATGCCACACGCCAAAAGGCAGGTGAGCCTAGGCATGAGTTGGATGCCCACATCTATCTCTCTCTTTCTCTCTCTGGAGGACAACTAATCCTGGGGTTTCGCCCTCCAACTGAGGGGTGGCCGCCCTCGCGCACACTAAAGTTCATCGGCCGTTGTTGATGCCGGGTCTTCCGCGCGGCCATGGCTGTCACAGAGCCCCGCCGCCTTCCTAAAACTCCCACCACGCGCCGCCAAAGCCCTTCCCGAGGTGAGAAACGGGGGCGCGCCACCAACTTTCCCAACGGCGGCCGCGGGAGGGGATGGCGGAGCGTTGGGGACTATTTGATGCCTCAGCCCACAGCGAGAGGGCGGGTACCGGGGTCGCCCGTCTTTGCGAAGAGCCCCTTCTCTCGCTCCAACCGGCGGCGGCGGCGGCGGGTGGTTGGGTGGACCCCCTCCCCGTGGGGGCGCCCAGGGACACCCGCCACCCCCGCGCCCGCCAACCGCTCCGCTCGCTGGGCGCCTCGATTACCTCGCCCGTCTCCATACTCCGACGAGTCACTATTGGCGGCCATTACACTTTCCATCCGGGCACTGCGGGAATTGCCGAGCTCAGCAATGGAGGGAAGGGGTGGGGTGACAGCGGCGGAGGGATCTGCGCCGCGCATGGCACGGAAGGAACCGAGGCCCCGACAAGTGTGCGGGGCCGCGGCCTGCCGCCCTTTCGCCTTTCTCTTTTTTTTTTCCTCCGTGGCGTGGCGGCGGCGGGGCCTTCTGCTGTTTCTCTGCGTCGGGAAAGCGGCCTGGAGGGGTGGGGAATGGTGGTCGCGCGGCCGCTGCGCGGAGAGTTTCTACGAAAGTCAAGAAGGCAGTTGGCGCTCATTGCCTTCCCCACCGAGTCCCTCCTCCCTCTCCCCTCCCCCCAGCTGGTGTTGGTTTGCGTGAGGGAGAGCGGACGCGCCAAACTCCGGGGATGGCCGGAGCACAATATACGGTGTAACTCAAGCACAAAAGTACCTTTCGCCCTGACAGGACTTTCCCTCTCGGGGAAACGGCCTGAGGCTCTCTATGTCCCCTAGGAGGCCGACACACAAAAGACAAGACCCTCCAAGAGGAAGCAAACAAGGCGCCCTTTGCCTTGTCTTTCCCCTCCATCAAGGAACAACGCCATCTTTCTTTTGGCTCAGCAACCCGTGGTCATTGTCTCAAAGCTGCTCTTTCCTGAGCGCCGGCCGTATAGACTGGTCCTTCCTTCTTCCTGCGAAGAGCAGCGTCGTCTTTTCGTGCGAAGAAAGTAGGCCCTGTTGGGCTCTTCCAAAGCCCCGTCTCCTCTGATCGGGAGACAGGTCAAATCTGCAAGCTTTTTCCTTGCTGGGAAATTTCATAATCCGCAGCCTTTTTTTTTTTTTTTTTACCTGCAAAGCAAAGGAGGGAAGAAAATGGCCGGGGCCTCCGTTTATGAGTCGGTGTCTTTAGTCTTGGGGAGAGGAAGGAGGGCTTGAAACAATGGCAGAATGCATCGCAGGTAGAGCGCTTTTGTTTCAAAGCTGGTTACAAAGCGCGGGGGGTGGGGGGAGGGATTCAAATAGGAAGGAGAGAAGTTGTCGGGGATCAACATTGGGAAGTGCAAAAGGATGTTGAAAGTTCAGAGTTTTGTAGTCCAGTTTAAGACCAGTGCAGCCTTCAATATCTTCATTGGAAGACAAATCCATAAAGCTGGGTAGAATTAGAAGGAAGGAAGCTATGAGAGGAAGTCTTAGGGGTACATGTGGTAGCTTAAAAATCAAAGCAAAGTCAGGAGTTTCAGACAAAATGGTGAAATCGTCTTCCTATTCTAGCTCATTGTTTCCCAACCTTGGCAATTTTAAGATGTCTGAGCTTCAATTCTCCAGCCATCTTAAAAGTTGGGAAATGCTGTTCTAGTTCACTGCAAGAACAGATTTTCCAATTAATTAGGGCTGACATCAACATTCAACTATTCTACTTTCTTCTTCATCCTGGTTCTGTGTTCTAATTTTTTAAACCATGTCTTACCTTAATAGTCAAGGAAGAAGACTATTAGAACTCATTTGAAAGTTCAATAATCTACAATCATGTTTGCCAAATTCCTTTCAGGAACCGCATTTTTAAAAATTTTATAATATGCGTTATAAAATCTGTAATCTACTCATGGTATATATAAATAATGCTTATGGTATATGATTTTTACAGGAATTCTGTTAGATTTAATGACAACTACAAATTTAAATATATGGCTTGGAATTGGCCATGAAGTAACATTTAATGCAAATGCTAGTCGTCTGCTTTAGATTTGGATCATAAAGATCTTTTACGAATATAAATAGAATATTAGTATTTGCCTTAAATATAGCTATACATGTTTAATAAATTTAGAAACTAAATTATTTTAAGATTTTCTAACATTTAAAATATAGCTAAATATGCTAAAGCATAGTATGTCAATATATTAAATATAAACTTTCAGGAAGATTGTTTTGAATTGGCATACCATATATTATTTGATGAGTTGATTATTATATATATATATATATATATATATATATATATATATATATATATATATATATATATATAAACTTTTCCTTAATTTCCACATTCCAAGTATTTAAGAAAATACAGTACAAAGAAAATATATTTTAAGTACATTTGGAACTAGCAAAAGAAACAGTAAATGCAATAAAGTCTTTGAAACATTTTCACCTTGCATTGTTTTGCTAGTATTGATTGGCAAGAAGTGATCTACCAATATGCTTTTTTTTTATCTAGATTGGCATTGGATACAAATTTTGTGTTAGTTTTTATTTCACTAGCTGAACAGATTAAAGAAATTCTTGATCCTTTATGTGTGTCATCAAGATATATAAAATCACCATGTATGAAGCAGCTCTGAATTTAACCCAATAAAATGTCTTTCATGACCAGCCCTATCATTAGGAAAGCTGTGTAGACAAATCAGGGGTAACACATCTCTGAGAATGAGGAGTTAGAAATGCATACAGCTGTAAAGTCTGGCCATTAGGTCCAATCCCCTGCTCAAAGCAGGAGCCCAAATTAAATATCCCTGACTCTATGCCTTCTACATGAAGGTCCTTGCAAAGGGAGACCATTACTTTGTGTAATTGGTTGTCCAGTTAAAATTTCCTGTAACTTAAATTCACTGTTTCATGGCCAAACTCAGGAGCCCTAGAGAACAGAGTTTGATTTTCTGGGTGACACCCTTTCAAATACTTTAAATTATATCTACCTACCCTGTATCCTTTTTCAAGGCTAAGCATACCTCATTCCTCCAACTCTATTCCTAGGAATTATTCTCTACTCTCCTATTATCCTTTTTACTCTTCTCCAAACCTGTTTCAATTTATCTGGTGGTGTCCAGAATTAGATATAATCCTTGAGTTAGGATCTGACCAGCCCAGCATATTCCATATAAACTTCTATTGATACAACTTGAAATGTTATTTTCCTTTGCAGACACCTCAGCTCAGTTTTGTATCTTCTGCAAGCTTAACAAGAATTCCCCTCACACATCTGTCCAAATCATTTTAATATAAGTATTGAAGAACAAAGGCCTCAGGACAGAACCTTGAAACACTCTATTCAATAATTCATCCTGGTAAATAAGGAATAATTATTGGGTGCTATTTCAATACAATTTTTGAGCCAGCTATGTAGCCACTTAATTATCACGTCAACCATCTCGTAACTTATTAATCAAAATGTCAAGGAAAATATCAGATATTTTGCTGAAGTCAAGTTATATTTCCAACAGTCCCTTGATCTATGAAGAGACATTAACAATGTTTTTTAACAAAGTTATCTGGCAATATTCGTTTTTAACAAATCTTTCCTGACTTCTGGTAATAATGTTTTCAATGTGCTTCCATACTGATTTTTTTATGCTGTGTTCCAGAATTTTACCAGGTTCAGTGTGAGACTGATCCATTTGTAGAGTAGTTCCTTAGATCCCTCTTTCTTGCTTTATTTTTTTTAATAGAGACATTTGTTATCCACCAATGACAAAACTTCACAAGTGCTTTAGAATTTCTTACAAATAAAACACAAGAGTATAGCCAAGCAATCAATTCCTTCAGAATCTTGCAATGTTATTCATTTCATCCAAAAAATGTAAGTATATTTGAAGTAAACATTCCCTGACCAAGTTTCTATCAAACTCATGTCAATTCTGTCTTTGCATTCATTCTCACCATTTTCTGAGGGAAAACATATTCTTTTTAGAAAAAATAACAATGGGCTACCTCGCTTTTTTCTTTTTTACTGTTGCCATTTTGTTTTCTTGATTAAAGGAAATGGAAACCAATTCCTTTCAAATTTTAACTAATACATACTTAAGTTCTCCCTATCAAACACTGATTTTTTTAAAAAAATATTTTTGTTTTATAGGAGTTCATTGTTACCTCAGATGCTATGTTATGTTTTATAAACTTTTATTTGAGAAGGTTCTTAATTTATCTCTTAATACTCAATACATTATATGTTATTAATATGCTACTGTTAACATTTCCTGATATTTCATTCTCTTTTTAGTATGTTAAAGACTGCACTTAAAACACTTTTGATACTCTTTCTTTGCTTCTCATTTGTTTATATTTTATAATATTAGATTTATATAAAACGTTGGTTGTGATAATAATAAACTTGAATTTGAACCTAAACTTTATTGTTTTCAGATATTTCCTCTGCAAATCTTCATCTATCTTCCATTTTATTTCCTTATGGGAATGTAATTTGGTATTCCATTTTTAGAAATTCCCATTTGGAGCTCCTTTTCAATTTTCTTCACATATTATTCCTTAGGAATTTAATAAAATCCATTTTTATATCTCAGATACTCATTTAATTCTCAACTTTACCTTCAGTTAAGAGGTCTGGCATTGGGTGGTCATTTTCACTCAATATATTCTTTCTCAACTAATTTTTTCTTATAGTAAAGGTTTCCGCGCACATGCGTGCTAGTCGTTTCCGACTCTAGGGATGGTGCTCATCTCTGTTTATAAACCGAGGAGCCAACGCTATCTAAAGACATCTCCGTGGTCATATGTCCAGCATGATTAAACGTTGAAAGCGCACAGAGCACTGTTACCTTCCTACCAAAGTTGTCCCTATTTTTCTACTTGCATTTTTTATGTGCTTTCGAACTGATAGGTTGGCAGAAGCTGGGACAAGTAACAAGCTCACTCCATTATGCGGCACTAGAGATTCAAACCGCTGAACTGCCGACTCTGATCGAAAAGCTCAGCGTCTTAGCCACTGAGCCACCGCATCCCCCTTTTTTTTCCTTATAGATTAGTATCACATCAAGGATAGCTGATTCTCTTGGACTTTCCACCATTTTATGACAGAGAAAGTTCTGGACAGGACATTTTAGAAATTTCCTAGAAGAACAGTGCTTACAAGATACCAAGGCCATTAAATCACTGCAACTTAGTAACTTCTTTGAAGGATTGTTTTGAAAACTATAATTCTCAAGTTCTCCCTAGCATTAGAGATACCAATGGAAGTATTACCTCTCTCCATGCCTCTGCGTATTTTATCCTGGATGAGTGAATATTTTTCACTCTTTTTTCTGTAAACAAATTGTATCACTCTCTTGCAGTATTCCAGTCATTGGAATCAATCCACTTAGTCTCTATTACATCTTTTAAACCATACTTGACTTCCTTTCCTGTGTCCCTTTCATTCATCCTTTAGAACCTAGAACACCATGTGCTACATCGCCTACTTTTTCTTCTTCATTCGGGAGTGAGGGATTTTGTCCCATCTCTAATATTGAATTACTAGCTTTCAAACATAAAAGGAAATATATTAGTTTGTATTGCACTAGAAAGGGCATCTTGCAATTCAGATTTTGAGTGCTTACCAAAATTTCAGTAATTCAGCCCGTTTGTTTTTCCTTCATTTATGTTAGTTTAAAATCATAAGTTTTATTGCTATTTCATGATTAGATTTCAAACTCTTTCAAACTCTACTCCAAAGTCTTGTGCACAAATAATACAACTGTTTAATCCTTTCTTTTGTAGAAGCAAAAGACTTTGATATATATCATAAACCAATTTTGCAATTTGCCCATTTGCAAGCCTTTTGTCAGACCCCCATAAGAGAGGAAACTGCTGCAAAAACACAGAACCAAAGTCTATATGTCAACCAGAGTTGAATGTATCTTTATGCTTATTTATGCCTTCCTTCCTCTTTGTTTTTTTAAACTGCATGCTTATTAAAAAAATATGCTAATGTTGCATACACAAAACTTTTTTATTCCATATAATTCTGAATAACTACCATCTAATCTTTTTGACTTTGTAATAATTAGTGGAATACTTGATTAAACCTTCCACATCATCCTTCAACAGCTTTCAACACCTTGCTTATTCATCCTTGTAGGAGGAATAAAAACTTAAGAAGAGCGGTGCTGAATCAGACCAAAGACTTGTTTAGTATTCCAAAGCAGACTTACTCAGATACTAGAAATGAAATAGAGAAAGTGTAATTAGTAATTACTCATAACCCTATTCTCCATGCATCTGTCTAATCCCCTTTTATTTCCAAGCTGGTAGTCCACTCCATTTTGTGGTAGCAGATTTCACAGTTTAACAATGTACTATATGAAAGAAATAATGTGAAAGAAGAGTATTTTTCCCTGCTTTTCCCAATGGAGCTCTACAGCATTTTATTTATTTCCAAGATGTTTCAACCTATGCTTCAAGCACAAATGCAACACACATCTGCAGTTTTTTAAAGCAACTGTTTCTTCCCCTGGGATATATAGTAATTATTACCTTTAAAAACTGCAGTGGTTCTAAAGATAAAGGTAAAGGTTTCCCCAGTCCAGTTGTTTCCAACTCTAGAGGGTGGAGCTCATTTCCATTTCTTAGCTAGCATTGTCTAAAGACATTTCCATGGTCATGTGGCCAGCATGACTATACACCAAGGCAAACAATGCTGTTACCTTCCCACTGAAGTGGTACCTATTTATCTACTCGCATTTGCATGTTTTTGAACTGCTAGGTCGACAAGAGCTGGGGCAAATAACATGAGCTCACTTTGTTGTACAGCACTCAGGTCTTAAACCTGAATTGTCAGCTTTCCAGATGACAGCCTCAGTGTCTTTAATCACTAAGCCAACACACATCCACACCCTGGTGGTTCTACAGAGTTGCACATCAGTGCTACATTTGTACCACCATAACTTTTAAAACCTCTTTGAAAATGGTTTATAATCTATGTAACACTAAAATATTCATTGCACCACATACCTCCGAATGTTATAGTTTGGTAATTATGAAATCAATTGTTTTCTCTGCTTCCACATTCAATCATTTTACTGAACATTTATATAGAATGGGATTATTGACTTGCCTTGCATGATTTATGATCACTAGTCTTATTTTTCTATAAATCATATAAAACAAAAAACAGAATAAAGCAGGATACAGAAATTGAAAATATTTAATTTGCTTGTACCTTCATTGAATTGATACTTTCTAAAATGTATCAACATATCTATTTCATTTCTAGTTTTATACATAGTAACAAAAGTAAAATTATGGACGTAACGATTAATATGACAGCATCATGCTGTAACCTGGTTATAGGCCAAGCTAGTATAAGATAGAAAGATGTCCACAAATGATCATGCATTGAATCAGAATACATTTAGAAGTTAAGTGTATTTCTTAAATTGATCAAATTAAGAAAATTTTTGGATTAACAAATGTAGATTTTACAAATCTGATAAAGTAGAATACAGTCCCAAAAAACCCAAATGTCATACTAATTTGTTAGATATAACCACAGCACAAAGTATTCATGATTTTATTGCAGAAAGTGTTACATAATTTCAACATTTTGTTTTTTCCCTGAGGTTGTATTTATCATTTCAACTTCAATGATGTTCAGACAGAGTACTGTAACCTTCATCTTTGTCACTATGTTCTTACTATTTCATTTTCCTGCAAATTTGGATCTGCAGATCAGGGAGAAAAGAATTTGTATGCCGTTGATAATTCTTCAGTAACCTTGTTCATGACAGTTTTCCTACTCCTTCAACTTGCTGGGCTCAGGATTCTGATGTAAAAAAGGTAGTTCTTTTTTTTTTTAAATAAATGTTTATTAAATTTTTTCAACATTAAAAAACAAAACACATTTTCACTTCTTACAGCGTGGGGGGGGAGGTAGTTCTTATCAGCGTATGGATCAATGTTTCTCAGTCTTGGCAACTTTAAGATGTGTGGACTTCAACTCAGAATTCCCCATGACTTCTATGGATGTTTGCTCTGCATTAAGACTCATTAACTGCACAGGGACTTCCATCGATGTAAGCATTTCTAGGTCAGGGGTTCCCAACCTTTTATATACCCCACATCCCTAGAATGCTTCTGATATATTCTCACACCCCTTACAAAAGTAAATAATTATATGCATATAATTATGCATATACACTATAATTTTGAAACTTCTAAACCCAAGTTTTTGCACCCCTGGAATATCATCTCGCACCCCCGGTGGAGAACCCCTGTTTCCTAGAATCTAGGGTACACCTTTACTTTGGAGTAACCTCAGTTAAACTCAGGCTTACTATACTTCCGAGTAGCCAATTGTTTTCATTACCTCTTATGCATAACCTGGCAAGCAACATACAATATTTGTAGTCATTTAATTTGCTTTGAAGAATACACAGGATTCATATATAACAAGAAGACATATTGTTACTTGACAGTTCTGACAACTAAATGTTTATGATTTGTGTGAATCCAATATTTATGGTTTGCAAACCCCAGTTTATGGCTTAGCAAGTCAATTCAAGCTATAGCAGTTCGTTTCTTTAAAAAAATTGGTTAATTAAAACTTAGCTGTGCTCAATGTGTGAAAAGAAGCAACTATGGCATATAGGTCTAATATTATTAGCAGCAGGGATGAAATAATGACACTAAAAGACAAAGAATGTCCACCAGGTTTCCATGTACTACATCAGCTGCGAGTCCATGGGAGGGATGGCGGGGGTAGCGGTTGTTATTAGGGAAGGTCTTAGACCTAGGGAAGTCACTCTCCCTCAGATAGGTGGGTGTGAATCATTTCTGTTGAAGTGGGACCCTGGAGTGCAGTCGGCTCTGTTGATTACGTACCTGTCTCCCAGCTGCGTGTCTTCAGTCCTGCCCGCAATGCTCAAAGTCTTAGCCAAACTGATGAGCTCCCCAACCTGATGGTTGTGGGAGATTTTAATCTCCTGTCAGCCGGTGAGACATCGGAGTTGGTTCGGGAGTTCATGGCCTCCATGACGGCCATGGACCTGACTCAATTTGTACAGGGCCCAACTCACAGTGGTGGGCACACACTCGACCTGATTTTTATCTCTGGGCAGTGGATAAATGTTCGGGGTAGGGGTGAACTTTCCATTCAGCCCCTGTCATGGACCGACCATTCCCTCCATAAGCTAGACTTTCCATCCATCAACCCCCACCACTGAGAGGCGGAACTGACTCGTTGGTTCCGCCCCAAGCACCTGATGGACCCTGACAGGTTCCTGACGGAGCTTGGGACATTTCCCACTAACCTATCCCGCAATTCGCCAGAGGCCGTGGTGGATGCCTGGGAACGGGCTGCCACTGGAGCTCTGGATCGAATCGCCCCTTTGCGGCCTCTCCTTCGACGGGGATCCTGGGCAGCTCCATGGTTTTCCTTGGAGCTGCGGGAGATGAAGCGTCGGAAGAGATGCCTAGAGGGCTGTTGGAGATCTTCTCGTTCTGAATCTGACCGAACACAGTTAAAAACCCATATTAGGTCTTACCTTGTGGTAATGGAAGCGGCGAAACATGACTATTTTTCTGCTCTCATTGCATCTGCAGAAAATCGTCCAGCGGCCTTCTTCCATGTGATCCGCTTCCTTCTCAATCAGGGAGTGAGGGAGGACCCCTTACAAGGAAGTGCTGAGAACTTTGCACAATTTCTGCAAGACAAAGTCACTCAGATCTGGATGGGCTTAGACTCTGACTGGGCAGGATCCGACAAGGTGGGAGCAAGTCTTGAAGGTAACATCTGGGTTGACTTTGACCCTATTGCCATAGATGAAGTGGACAGGATTGTGGGTAGATTGGGACCTCCACATGATTGTTGGACCCATGTCCCTCCTGGCTTGTTGCAGCAACCAGAGAGGTGACTGGAGACTGGATCTAGGCGATTATCAACCCTTCATTGAGGGATGCGGTCTTCCCGCCATAGTTAAGGAGGCAGTAGTCCATCCTCTTCTCAAGAAGCCTGGTCTGGATCCGGCCTCCCTGAACAACTTTTGTCCCATCTCCAACCTCCGCTTTACAATGACTCTGTGGTGGCATACCAACTTCCACAATTCCTGGAGGAAATGGATTATCTAGACCCGTACCAATCGGATTTCAGGCACGGACACAGCATGGAAACGGCATTGGTCGCCCTGGTGAATGATCTCTGGCGGGCCCAGGATGGGGGTTATTCCTCCATTCTGGTGCTACTTGACCTCTCAGCGGCTTTCAATACCATTGACCATGGTATCCTACTGCAACGGCTTTGGGGGTGGGGGTTCTCCTTCTACCTCTCGGGCCGTACGCAGTTTGTTTGGGCGGGGGGGTCAGAGATCCTACCCGAGGCCCATCACTTGTGTGCCACACGGGTCGGTTCTCTCCCCCATGCTCTTTAACATCTACATGAAGCCGCTGGGTGAAATTATTCACAGTTTTGGGACTGTACATCTCCACCCTGGATCAACCCAGGGATGCCCTTTCCGTGATGTCTAAGTGCCTGGAGGCGGTACGAGTCTGGATGGGTAGGAACAGGCTCAGACTCAACCCCTCCAAGACTGAGTGGCTGTAGATACCGGCATCTCATGATCTAGTATCCACATCACTTCGGATGGGGAGGGAGTTGCTTACTCCCTCTGAAAGGGTTCGTAATCTTGGCGTCCTCCTTGACTCACGGCTGTCCTTGGTGGATGATCTGGCGGCCGTGACAAGGGGGGCTTTTGCACAGGTTCACTTGATGCGCCAGTTGCGCCCTTTCTTAGACAGGGATGCCCTCCGTACAGTCACTCATGCTCTCATTATTTTTCGGTTAGATTACTGCAATGCCCTCTACATGGGGCTGCCCTTGGGGTGCACCCGGAGGTTCCAGCTGGTCCAGAATGTGGCCGCGCGGGTTGTTACGGGAGCCTCCCGTTACTCCCATGTAACACCTCTCCTGCGCAAGCTGCACTGGCTGCCGGTTGCCCTTCGGAACCGCTTCAAGGTGCTGGTACTTACCTATAAAGTCCTTCATGGCATGGGCCCGGGGTACTTGCAGGACCATTTCCTACTGGCCTCCCACCACCCAGTGCGTTCACATAGGACTGCCCTCCTCCGGGTGCCATCGGCCAATGTCGGCTGGCGGCCTCCAGGATGAGGGCGTTCTCTGTGGCTGCACCGACCCTCTGGAATGGGTTACCCACCGGGCCCCGGACAGCCCCTGACCTCCGCACTTTCCATGCCGACCTGAAGACATGGCTTTTTCAGCAAATTCCCTGATCTGCCATGAGGGTTTTAATTGTTTGGGGATTTTAATTTGGCTTGTTTTTAGCATTATTTTATTGTTGTGCTATTTTTATTCTGTGAGCTGCCCAGAGTCCTACAGGAGAAGAGTGGCATATAAATTTGCTAAAATAAATAAATAAATGTATCACATATCTTCTGAGTTTTCTGAAATATGGGCCGATATCTTAGCGCTTAACTGCATGATAAGATTAATCAAAGAAATAATTTAAAAAGACAATCCACTGAAATGTGATTTTTTTAAAAAAAGTAAGTTCCATTAATAAAGTCTCAATACAACAGACTCTACCAAGTAATCATTTTCTAGAAGACACCAATAATCAGAAATAAATTTAAGAGGTACTGATGTTACAAATAACAGAAGATGTTTATGTTATAATCAGTACATCACATAGTCTTCTATATCTGCTACTACATTATACTGGCAAAGAACATTCCAGGTGAGAAAATTAGGGAAATGATTAAGAAAAAAGTTTGGATCTCATACAAGTACAACGCTACTATTCATTAAAGCAGTGACATCTTAATCCAGGCTAGAAAAAAGCTGAGCTTGAAAAAATCTACTATGAGTCAGTTCATTAAACTACATGGAAACTGGAAAAATGTTCTAAGCCTAAGTTATAACAAAAATGTTCATGCATGTTTTGAAGCATTCCTTCCAAATTATTTTCAAAATTGCATAGCCTCACTCTGCATCACAACCATTTTCAATCTATAGTCCCTCAAAATCTTTGAAGCCGATTGTCAATCATCTTCACCTGTATGACATTTGACTACTTCAACAGCATCAGGAATTACAGTCCTAATTACAAAATAGCTACAAAGGGAACTACACAGCTGCAAATAGGCCATTCCTTTCATTTCTGTTTTAAAAGTCAGTGTGAACTCTGAAACTGAATGGCTAAAATGTCAGCATTATTGCAACAGAGACAACTGAAACAGGGCTGAAATTCACAAAGAGTTCTGTTTATTTCCCCCATTCACTGGAAAGGGCCAACTGCTTCAGGATAGAAGGGTTGGACGAGGCAAGAGCTGAGATCAGTGGAGAAAGGTGTCTCCAAACTCAGTATTTCCAAGGAGAATGCTAATTTTGATATGCTAGCTTTGATGTGGTTTCAAATCCCTGGGAATAATACTATTCCATTATTGAATAGTATTAACATAATGGGCTCAGAATCCAGACCGGTTTGAACTAATACAGAATTCTTATCTGGAAATGTCCAGTGTAGGATTTTAAAAAAAACACCAGATCTGGTTAAAGTAGGATCAGAGAAACCCAGTTTGAATTCTTTCAGCCACTGAAACCCATATGTGACTTTGGGCCAGCCATTCTGTTTCATCAAATGTCTGAATAAACTGAGATTCCCATGTAAAACTGCCTTGGGCTGGGGAAAAGGATGCAAGTCAACATAATATACAATGCAAAAATACAGTATGTAACGACCGGTAAGGTTAAAGTGAATTGAAACCTGTTCAAAATTTGCCACAATATTTAAAATAGTAAAATTGTGCAATACAAATTGAAAATTGTTTTCATTCCATAGTCTGTCTTCCTAAAAGAACAGGAATGACAGGTCTATCAGCTAAACATCTGTACTACGTAATTTGATAGAGCATAAAATGTATATATGTAATTGTATCTATACAGTGTACTGTAAAGTGATCTACTGCATTTATGAACTTACTTTGTCTATTGGCTATTTATATCCTGCCTTTTGTACAGAAGCTCAGGGCAATTACATATTGCTCCCTCCACCTATTTTTTCCCCAAAACAGCAACCCTGCCAGGTAGGTTAGACTGGGAAGAATTGACTAACCCAAAGTCATCCAGGGAGCTTCAATGGCTAACTTAGGTCTTTCCATTCTTAGTCCATTATTTTAAGCACTACATTACATTGCCTTTTCTACTTTGATAGGAGTTTGAAGAGGTAAGGTTAAGCTCAAATGAGTTAAATCCTTCCTTTTATGTAGACAATAAAGAAGATGACTTTGATAGAAATATGGAAGAATAGTTACCCAGGCAAACAGGACTGAAACATTCTTTAAGTCTTGGGGAGCAAGATAATATCCCTGATTCACTGAGGTATAAGGAAGGGAAGTACAGCTTAGTAAGTCTTACAAGATTCTGTTATTAGAGCATAATCTGTTTCACTAAAGTGCAGTTTTAAGCTTCCTGTGGAAGTAATTCTTTGCTCTGGTCTACAGTCTTCCTCCCATAATCAATAGTAGCTGTAATACTCCAATTTAAATCAGCATGTCTCAGTAATACTATAGCAGTTTCTTAATGCCATCAAGAAGACAGCCATCTCTCTAAACTATGATTAAAATGGTTTATTGAATAAACCAAGGCCTGTTTAGACAAACCCAAACAAGCCACATTGTAGTGAACTCAGCATTTATAATTAAAATTCACAAGGAATTTACTACAATTTACTTGAAATATTTGATTAAAGGCTTCTATTTGGTGGTGTAGATTATAATGTCCATGAAATATAAATAGCAGCATGTGTGAATTTCTGTACTGATCACCATACTCTGTGCTTCAAGTGAAGAAAAGCAAACTATTAAATAAAAAGTATTGTCAACAGAGAATGAAGATGTATATAGATTTTTTTAAAAAAAATACTGTGGGGAATTTAAACTGAAAATTCCTTATGTCAGTTTTCTAAACCTGATAAAACAAAACTGAGAATAAAACAGATTAATTTTTGTTAACACAGTAATATATGAGAAAAGAAAAAATATATATTACAACAAATGTTTATTAAGCATTATTTATCACTAGTCAGTTCAAACATTTCAAATTCCCTGAAAACATTTTATAGGGTTCTGTAGTGTTGCTACATTATTCTTACGTTACTAATTTTATTGTGCGTTATAAAGGTTTTCTTTACTTAAAAATGGAGTATTCCTAACAAAACACCATGTCAAAATACCACTGCTAGTATCTGTAGCTTATATCAGTAAGTGAAGATTATTGTTGCTTCCTAGTCCCATGGTACTATAGCACATCTAAGAAGCTTCTTTGATACAATTTGATAAGATGAACAGGTACACCTGTTTTGTGTGTGCTTTCCTCATAGATTCCTTCAGTCCAATGGTGGGATTCTACTGGTTCCACCTGTTTCAGGCGAATCGGTGGCGGCGGTGGGAGGCTCCGCCCACCTGCCTAGATGTCATCACGGACGCTCGGCACATGTGCAGAGGTGGCGCACATGAGCGAAGCGAGTACCCTCCCATTTCCAAACTGGTAGTGAAAGTAAGTGAATACCACTACTGCTTCAGTCCCTGGGTAATCGTCAAGTATATTTCTCAGTTGAATCAAATCTTGATCCAACCTAATAATTATAGATAGGGGCTACATTCGTAGGATACAGGAAGCTGCACAATTCTTAACTGTAAAATGATCCCCCCCCAATACTACCAAAAGAAAGAGTAGTTGGGAAAAACAAAGATAAACAAAAATCTTGTATAATATTCAGTATTCTTCATTCTCACCTTGGTAACCTAGGTTTGCTAACTCTAGAGGAGGATACCAAGAGGATACCAAGGCTGGAATTTACCCTCCTCCAGTAAGTCTGTGCATAGGTTGAACAAATAATAATAACACCACAGGCTTAAAAGTTGTTGATAAGAAAGACAAAAAGTCTGGATAGTGGACATGGCAATGCCTGGAAACAGCAAAATAGAAGAGAAAGAATGGAGAAAATAACAAAATATAAAGACTTGTAAATAGAAATAGAACGACTGTGGCAAAAGAAAGGAAAGTACCAAGAGTAATAGGGGGTACAATCCCAAAACAACTGGAAATTACTTGAACACAAATTCTTCATTAGTCAATTGCAAAAGGTGGTTGACTCAGAACAGCTTACACCCTGCAACACTGTAACGCTACTAAACATATACATATACATCTTTCTATCCCAGGTCCTTGGAAAGGACTTACAAGTAGACAAAATACCAAATCCAGTTTGAACATCTGGCTGACTGTGCATCAAACCATAATAAATAACAATATACCATGGTTACCCCAATTGTAACATAGCAATATTTAATTAAATGTTTCTATTGACTTTTAAAACAAATGATATTGTCATATATTCTGTTTCCCTGAAAATAAGACGTATCCCAAAAACAAGACCTAGTATGTTTTAACGTGTGCACATAATATAAGCCCTACCCCCAAAATAAACCCTACTTAAGAGCCTACACGGCCGGCCAGCCACCCACCCATTCCATCTGGTTGCTTGCAGTGCTGTGGCCACGAGGCAGGGGGGGTGGAGCCATCTCACACACCTTGCACCGGCTTACTCAGGGCCTCCGACACCTGCTGCACAGTGGCAGTACCAACAGCCATATGCAGCAGGAACCCTCTTGGCCACAGGCCCCTTCTGCTTGCTCACAGCCACAATGGAGCAGGAGGCAGAGTGGTGTGCTAGTGTTGGTGCCGTGGCCACAAGGTGAGGCATGTGTCAGGGCATGGATGGCCTGGCTGCAGGGGCCCTGAGTAAGCCAGTTCATGGTGTGTGGAGCAGCTCCACTCTCCGCCTCGCCTTGTGGTCATGCAACCGGTGTGTTGCTTGGCCTCCTACTCCGTTCTGGCCACGAGCAAACAGAAGAAGTGGGCCAATGGCCACTCAGGGTCTTGCTGGATGGGGCTGCTGGAGCCGTTTCTGCAAGGCGAGGCAGGTGTTGGGGCATAGTTGGCCTGGCTGCAGGGTCCCTGAGGTAAGTTGGTGCGGGGTGAGTGAGGCAGCTCCACCCCCTGCCTGGTGGCGTCGGCACTAGCGTGCCATGCGGCTTCCTGCTCCTCCTCGAAGCAAGCAGAAAAAGTGGGCCTCCTGTACATGGAAAAAAATAAGACATCCCTGAAAATAATCCCATGCTTATTTTGGGGCCCAAAAGGAAATAAGACTCAGTCTTATTTTCGGAAAAACACAGGTAGATGTCAACTTCAGTATTTATTTAGCAAAGTTATATGCCACCCATTAGGCTTCAAGGTGACTTGTATTGAAGACTTTTGCTTATGTTCAGACAGATAATGCAATTCCTATCTTGTTCAGGTTAACTTAAGGACTTATGTTATCCTTGATGTTTTAGAACTGTTACTATACTAGTAATTGATTGTTTTGCTTGTACAATAACTACAAATAATTCTTTATATATATATATGCAAAAAATTAAAAGCCATATATATATATATATATATAATTTATATACCGCCCTACTCCCGAAGGACTCAGGGCGGTGAACAGCCACAAGATAAAAGTACATCATACAAAAGTTAAAAACCATTTAAAAGTATATTAAATAATTTTGGCCCAAAAAACGAATTTAAAAACACCCAATCTGTATAAAATTTAAAAGCAAATTAAAAGGGAGAGTCAAGCCAGACCAGCCTGCTGGAATAAAAATGTTTTGAGGGCGCGGCGGAACATGCGTAAATCTAGGATCCTCCGTATCTCCGGGGGAGCTCATTCCAGATGGCAAGTGCCCCCACAGAGAAGGCTCTCCCCCTGGGGGCTGCCAGTCGACACTGTTTGGCGAATGGCACCCTGAGGAGTCCCTCTCTATGGGAGCATACTGGTCAGTGAGAGGCTACTGAACATAGATATACAGATATTCAGGAGTTATGCCCAGTCATTGGAAAGATACATAGCTTAAAACTTCATGCTTCTACATTATTTTTCTATGTCTTAGTTAAATGTAACTTCAGTATAGAATTTTAGTGAGTTTTTAGATGAGTGGCATTAGCTTGTATAGCCTTTGTGGAGGTTATATCACCTATATTGTTCTTCAATTGTTGCAGTTCTACTATCTCTCTGTCATCTTGGATATTCTGTGAATTATCCTAACTTGTAGGGAGCACATCACATTGGGAAAGGTTGGGTTCCATACTATTAATCATTCTTTATTTTTAGGAACAGTTGGTGTTAGATAGTGTTGTCTGATAGATTGTGTTTGCTGATATTAGAGTTCTCAAAGAAAGCATTTTTACCAAAATATAGTGGGAGTTTAATTCAGAGACTTGTGATCTTGCACTACAGCTTCAATTACCTAATGACCATGATGTCTGAGGTTGCTAGGACTAGAATCCAACAACTAATAAAAGAATTGCAGGTTCCTCATTCTGTTTTTGATTAAACATAAAATGTTTCCCGATCATAAGCATCCAGAACAAGGCATGATAATGTCATGTGCACCATGATGTCATTGTGATGAACAGTTAACATCACTTCCATCTTGCCCACCTATAGACACCCCTGGTAAGAGCAATCTATAGAATCTGACAGTTTCATCAGAAGAAAGAAATGTCTATCACAACTTCCCAATTCAAGCTTCACCCCATATTTATCTGCGTGCAACGTCATAATGCATATAGAATAAGGTTGGACTTTGTGTTGCCTCATGCATCATTTGTTTGGTTATTAGTCTTCCCTTGTTTCCCCAATGGATGCCTTTTTCTGGAATAGCTCTTGTGGTGCCATGTATAACAAATGAAAATGTAATTTTCATGCATCTTTCTCAAAAACTTTAGAGAATTGCACTCCTTAGCTTCTGTAAAATCTTATTTCCAGAATAATCTTCAGAAAGCCAACACAAATAAATCATTTTATATTTGCATTTGTATTGCAGATGTATTTTGGAAATTTTTCTGTTTATACTGGTATAGAGACCAACCATTCACATACCAGATCAGGTTTCTCAAAGTGTGAGATATAACTCCTTGGGAGGTACAGACATCTCAAAGGGAGGTGTGAACTTTTACTGTAATTACTTTGTTATAAAAATTCCACCTTTTCTAAAATTTCATAGTATTGTTTTCATTGTTCATTCATTTTGGTATTTGGAGCTTTAGAAGTGTCTACATTAAGAATATACTACAGGGATCACAAAAAGTTTAGGAACCCTGGTTTAAATCAAATGGTTCTCTACCATTCCTGTTTTACTAATTGATCAAATCAAATTTAAATTTGAAATTGAATCTAGAAACAAAATGCTGATTTCCTTATTTATTATATTTCCTTATTTTTTTACATTTATTGTGCACATTTGGTTTCAAAGATTTAAAGTTTAAATCTTTATTCCTCACCAAAACTATTTCTGAATCTCACTTGTGGTCTGTGAATATACATTGAAATCAGTCTGATTTACTACTAGTTTACTATCATGTATTAAATCCAAAGTGATTTTCAGAGGCATTGATAAATAATGGATGTCCATCATGTCTCTAGTTTGGTACTAATATAAAACAGCTTCTAGAATAAAGTATTCTTAATATTATTCTTTTTTTTTTGAGGAATTCTCAAATATATATTAATTTTTCCTCTGCTTTAACTCCCCACAATAACAACAAGCCCAGTTTGGTAAATTGGGCTGAGAGAGAGTGCTTTGCCCCCAAATTTGTCCCCAAATTATCCATGGTTAATACAGTTAATGGGTGGACTTGAACCAGCATTATTTCTGTCATAGTCCAACATGTTAACTGATTTGTTAATGTGGTATTTTGCCCTGGTGTTCATTCTCATAGGTAGAATATAATACAAGCATCTTAAACAATACATATTTTATTTTGCAATAAATTGTATATTATTAATTGAGGCTTACAAAAAAGCATTTAGAATTAGATTAACCATGTTTGGAGTTTGCTGTTTTTAAAACCAGGTACCTTCATGGGCTTAATTTACTATTAGGGAAAAAATGGTAAGTTCCACCTCCTGAAATCATTTTGATAATAACACAAATAATGTACCGTGTGTAGACTAAAACATAAATGTTTTTCTGTATGTAATTTTGAATTGCACTGAATTTAAAAGAATGGCAAAACACTGAAGACTCTTGTACAAGACATAGTCTTTTTCTGCCCATCGTTGATTCTAAACTTGCTCTTTGTATTGTCATCCAATGCGAAAAAATAAATAAATAACTGCCTAAGAAATAAGAAAAAAGAAGAGCAAGAGCC
The DNA here is from genome assembly GCA_022577455.1 of Arizona elegans. Classification (NCBI taxonomy): domain Eukaryota; kingdom Metazoa; phylum Chordata; class Lepidosauria; order Squamata; family Colubridae; genus Arizona; species Arizona elegans. Next base: position 72,037,430 of record JAKOOJ010000005.1, read on the forward strand.
TAATCCAGACTAGAAACCGAACGGCTATAAAATGGGGGTGTCAAACTCTATTTCGTTGAGAGCCACATCAGGGTTGTGTTTGACCTTGGGGGGCCAGGGTGGGCATGGCAAGCTCAACATCATTTGTGTCAGGGCAACTGTGGTGGACCAAATGCTCTGCCAGCGAAAACGGAGCTTGGTAGTGCCACTGCGGCCTTGTGAGCTCTGTTTTTGGCTGCGATGGCCTCCAACCCCCTGCCAGTGAAAACAGAGCTTGGGAGGGCACACACAGCCCTCCCTAACTCCATTTTGTGGGCTGGTCCTTCGCTTTTTCCAGGGCGGCCTTGCGGGCCAGATCTAAGTAACCTGTGGGTCAAATCTGGCCCCCGGGCCTTGAGTTTGAAATCCCTGATAAAAAAGATCAAAGCCCCATATATTCGGCACTTTAGTCCTGATCTAAGGCACCTCTGGTTATGGGGTTCCCACAATTGTTATTTATTTAATCAAACATTTCCTAACCGTGATTAATTGAATAACATGTTTGAATAACATATGAGTTACTTATAAAGTAATGAAGGCAGGGTAAAAACCTAATAAATAATAGTAATAATGTTTGGCTGGATTCACACTAAGCTCCTAACTTCATGTTAGGAACCAGACCACACAACTGGAAGACAGTGAAGCTTCTATATTTGCAGCCGCTCCCCAGCGCTAGTGTCACCACCTCAGCTCCACCTCAGATCATCAAGCATTTGATTCTCATAGGAGCGTGAACCCTACTGAAAACTGCATGCAAGGGATCTAAGTTGCACGTTATTATTATTTATAATTTTCCACGAAACCAGTCCCTGGTGGCCAAAAAGTTTGAGGATAGATTCTCTAGGAAATAGTCTAGAGTCTGTGTGGCTAGCCAGTTATGGTTTGCGGGCCAAACCATAATTGGCTTTCTTTAACTATGGTTAAAGAAACACTGGTAAACAGATTCAGTCTTTGTTTAAAAAGTGAGATTTGCGTTTCCATTTTGTAGTTATTTTGAAAACAGGAAGAAATTGATAAAAATTGTTGCATTTGTATAATCCTCCAATCCATCTGGAAAATTCATTCAGTCCTGAGTTTGGGGCAGAATATAACATCGTTTGCAGGTTGATTATGCCTTCCTCTAGCTAAGGCTGACTATGTTTGAGTGCAATGGTAAAACATAGTTTACATCAAAATAGAAGGAAAATATTAAGCTGCTCCTAAGGGAGAATCTTTCAGGGTTTACAACAGCCTTCCCTAACACTGGTTGGGGGTTAGGGGAATTGAAGCTAAATATAGCCAGGAGGACCCTGTTTTATGGCTTAGCATGCTGTGTAAACCCAATTTCCAATGGATTATTCAACAAATCAAATTATAAATTAGAGAAAGGTAAATTTAATCCAAATGCAAAGATGTTAAATGTCAGCATTTAGCATAAACAAGTGAGACTTAACTAGAAAGGAAAATGTACGCTGTTCCTTAATTTTCATGCTAACAAATTGTTTTATTTGATACCCAATACTACCCCTGGTACCTCCATATTAAGCTTAAATCCTCAGTCACTTCAGTTGCCATGCTTAAAATGACTTTTTAAAAAATTCAGCTCTAATATATCAAATTCAATCATTATAAATAGCTTCATATGGAAAGGAGGCACAATGGCTCAGTGGTTAAAGACACTGAACTTATCAGTTGGAAAGCTGACAGTCTGGATTCAAGACCTGTGCGACAGGGTGAACTCCCATTACTTGCCCCAGTTCCTGAAAGCATGCAAATGCAAATAGATAAATAGGTACCACTAGAGTGGAAAGCTAACAGCATTCTGTGCTCCTAGGCATATAATCCTGCTGGTCACATGACCACAGAGGTGTCTTAGGACACCCTCAGCTAAGAAACGAAGATGAGCAATGCCCCCTAGAGTCGGACACGACTGGACAGGGGAAACCTTTTCATATGGAAGCGGAGTTGATAAATAATTGGAACATTTGAATTATTCTTCTTGAATTGTGAATTGAGAGTACAGGGGCTGGTATGGTTTTTCTAAATTCTGGAAGCAAAAGTTTTTGATGAATTCCTACTTTTAAATCCTACTTCTAAAAAGAACATGGTAGTTTAGGTCAGGGGTATCAAACTCACGGCCTGCAGGCCGTGCTGACCATGCCCACCCCCATTTTAGCGAAGGGGGAAAAAGTCATGATACGTCACGTGACGACAACGTGACAATGCGAGTTTGACACCCCTGATTTAGGTGATACATTATCAAATAGAGCCAGTTTGGCTAACAGTCATGGTACCAGGCTAGAAACCAGAAGATGTGAGTTCTAGTCTTACCTTAGGCACAGAAGATGGCTGGGTGACTTTGGACTAGTTATTCTCTCTCAGCTCAAGTCAACTCACAGGATTGCTGTAGGGAAAATAGGAAGGGAAAGAAGTATTAAGTATGTTTGCGGCCTTGAGTTATTTGTATAATAAAGACAAAATATAAATAAAAAATTTAAAAAGCAGTTACAACCAAGGAATGAAACACTAAAGAGTTACAACAAGAAAGCAGGCCTCCCTTCCATCCCTTGGATTCCAAGAACCTATGAAATCCTATGATTTTTGTAAGATTTGGAGCAGCAATTCTAAAAAGAGTTATGTGAGTAATAAAGATTGTGATGCAATAAATTTCATATACTGTTTTTGATGCTTTAATTCTGTATTTGCATCAGTGGTGGGTTGCCCCCAGTTTGGACTGGTTTGCCCACTGCCCGGATGTCGTCATTGGCAATCTGTGCATGCATGCGATCCCATTGCGAACTGGTAGTAAAGGTAAGTAGAACCTATCCCTGATTTGTATACCTCTCTAAGGGAGATGGACCATTCCAAAATCTGATAAATAAATAAAAATAAGGCCTAGCTTCCTCATTTTTACATAGGTGGATCTTCCTATGCTTGTGCACAACCATTAAACCAAGTGTTTATCTTCCTTTCGAAGGATCCTGATGCAAATAATCCTCACCAACAGGAACCATGACTTCAACAAGCAACGGCCCCATTGAATACTTGTTTTGGCCAAGGTAGAGCAGAAGTGACATCACTCCTCAACCTCTTTGCTAATTTAAAGTAAGATCCTACAGGAATGAAACTTTAGAATCCCATTGTTGCTCCTTTGTCAAAAAACACCACAGCCCTTCTTCTCGATTACAAAAGATAGCTCTGAGGGGGCAGGTGGTTGTGTGCTGGTTAATTGTGCCCCCAGGCTTTCAGATTTTCCTGCCTAATGACAGCAGATCAATTACTTCTATGCAGCTGTAATTTCAAAACAGGCTAAATAAAGTTATTTTCTGGGTTATTCTGCCAAACATATTATCAGGCTGGGGGTGCGGAGGGGGCTGTTATGTTAGATCTTTTTCTTGCCTGGCTTTTTAAGGTGCTATTCCACAGCTTCTGCATTCAATGTGTCTCAGGCAAGTGTGTATCTGTGTACATGTGTGTGCATCAGGATTGTTAGGTTTACAAGTTTACAGATATTCGCCACTCTTGGCAATTGTTAGGTTTGTTGGAAAATTTTGGAGATAGAATTTTCTGAGGACAAAATTAGACATCTTGACATTCATACTAGGTGTCAAGCTGCATGGAGTTGTACGAGCAGCAGTTTTTTCAATGATTATATATAATTGTGTACAGGAATACAATCACAAATTTAAATGCTCTCCTAACCTCCTTTTGGGGCTGACAATGTAGCACATGTAAAAGACTCTGTGCAAGCCTAGTCATCATAAGGAAGGTTAACAGCTATACCTCCTAGTTTCTTCTGAAAAAAGCCATCTCTTCAAAAGGATTTGCTGCGAATTCAGGCTCCCTAGACTAACAGACATTTGTTGTATATACCAAACAATGAGACTAATATATGTAAATAAAAAGATGAGTGGAATTTTTGAAATAGCTGAAACAAGGACAAGAGCATCTTATCATGAAGACCTTGAAAAGCCACTATAAATGCCAAAACCAACTCCTAGTCTATGCAGAAGCCAAGTAAACGCCAGGGCTGAGAAAGATATGTGAATGAAACTTGAGCTAAATGGATTCCCAAACTGTTATGAGAAGCTGGAATTATCTGGAACAGACAAGGACACTGTAACCGAGTCCATCCACCTTCCTTCTGGCAATTCTCTTATTCTCTTCCTTTCCACCATTTCAAGCATTTTAGGCTTTTCCATAAAATAATATTATTTTTCCAGATAATAAGTTAATAAAGACCTGTATATCAGAAGCTGCTAACCAAGGCAGAAAAAATTCTGACCTATTTTCTCCAACGTTTATTACTCTTACTTTGGGCTAGCTACTCTGGGTGATGATATAGGAATAATAAACTGAGAATTTACTATATATCCTTGTGCAATTAAAATGTATTCATGCAAAAATCATCTGACTCACTTCTCTCTATATATATAGGAGATGCTCCCTTTTGCTGTGTATGATCAGTTAAAGGCTACTCAGCCATTGGTCAAGAATTATAGTTTGGATTCATGCAAATGTGACAAGATAAATTGTGATATTGGAATTAAAGTGACATACAGTACAAAAAATATCCTTCCTTTTTTACAGCTTTGGGGGTAGGAAGGGAAAAGAACATTTGTGCAAAATTCTACTTCAGAAATGAAGTAATCATGTTTTAGGAAATTGTTCATAAGAAGTAAGCTACTATTAAGTGAGTTAATGGATCAGGAATGCTGAGAATTTGAATTCCAAACCAAAGAGCACTAAAACTCATGTAGAACTAACTTTGCCATTGTTGTTCAGTGAACCTACAGTAATGAAAATTGGATAGGTCACTGATAATACAAAGGATGCCCTCTGAACTAACATTGCAATGAAGACATGTGGATATGCACTATGATATTGGGCCAGTTCCAAGCTTTTGTAATTTTTTTTCCTTGCAGGTAAGAGTAAAAAGAGAACACATCATGCAGAGGCAGAGGAGAATATTGGGAAAAAAGGCTATTGAAAAAGTGGCCTACAGAAGACAAATTGGTTGGATACCGTCAATAATGAGAAAAGCTTCCTTTTACAAGAAATGAAAAAAACAATTACCGACAGACAATCCTGGCAAAATTATGGCCATCAGGTCAAAGAATTAGAAGCAACTGAATGACTGAACAACAATGGCCGAGAAGAACATTGGAGGAGATTGGGCTGCAGAATCTAAATTACCTCCAGATGCCATTCAAAATTTAGAATTGCCTGTATCTCCTTGCTACTATTTAGTGGCCGCCTGGATTTTTGCAGCCCAGATATAGTAGCTTTTCAGAAGAAGGAAAAACAGATTACCAATGAGCAGAATCTAAATCTATTAGTGATGCCTAAAGAATGCTCTTATCTTAGCATCCATCCATCCATCCATCCATCCATTCATTCATTTATTCATTTATTCATGTGAGGAATAGTAGTGGTAGTTTTTTTTAAAAAAATATTAGAATATAAAACACCAACTTCACAAGTTTTCCAAACTACAGGTAGTCCTCAACTTACAACCACAATTAACTCCAAAATTTCTGTTGCTAAGCAAGACAGTTGTTAAGTGAGTTTTGCCCCATTTTATTACTTTTTTTGGCGCAGTTGTTAAGTGAATCACTGCAATTGGTTAGTTAGTAACACAGTTGTTGAATGAATCTGACTTCCCCATTGACTTGCTTGTCAGAAAGCAAACCCCACAGTCCCTGCAACCGTCATAAATATAAGTCAGTTGTCAAGGGTTGGGGTTTTTATCATGTGACCATGGGGATGCTGCAATGGTTATAAGTATGAAAAACGGTCATAAGTCAGTTTTTTCAATGCCATTGTAACTTTGAATGATCACTAAATAAACTGTGGTAAGTCGAGGACTACCTGTACTATCTTAAGGCATAAATCTTATATTCTTCAAGTTATGAAAGGAAAGAAAACACTATAATAACCATTTTTGGCTGCAATCGGAGATGGGAAATCAGAACATTTAAAGATATTGCCTCCAAAACTACTTAACCTCAGAAATGAAACATTGAACAATAAAAAACTCTCTTATAATTTAGGAAAGAACCAGGTATTTTGAATGTAAGCAGAGATAAAGCACTCATTAATGTACATTAAAAGGATACACAGGTATGAACATGAAGTGCTGGTAATTAAATAATAAACAATGTTTATCATTTAATTATTTAATTACTGTAAAAGTAACTCCTTTTACCTATCAAAATGGGGAAAAAAATCGACCTTTAAAAAATACCCCACGTAATCATCCAATTTACTCCTGAATCTTTTTAGTAATATATGTTCTTTGTACACTTTCCAAAAGTTTACTTCAAAGTCATTACCATTCTGGAGACATTTTTTAAGGATAATTAGAAAAAAGCATTAATATGCTTCTGCGTAGAATCATTTTCCCCAACTATGTGCCCTCCATCCATGCTGGGTTTTCAACTTCCAAATTTTAGGGTATGAGTTAACCTTTGCAAGATTTGTAGTTCTAACATGCCTGGAAATCATCAGGTTAAAAAAATGTTCCTTTTTTTTTTGCCTGCTCCTGGTGTTAAAAATCTCAGACCCAAAAACTTTTCCCCTGCCATGGGCATAATCATTTATGCAATATCCTTATAATGATTATGACATAGGTGTATAAATTGTAGAGGCAACTTTGAACTATTGTCAATAACCCTAATTTTAACCCATTTTTGGAAAATCACAAGACACTTAAATAAGCCGATGTAATTGATTGGTGCATAGACTCCCTGGTGGGCAAAACCTTTCTGATGATTAAAAAAGAAAACAAAAGCCACATTAATTTCTTTCTCACCTGTTTGCAACTACTTGAAAAAGGTGGCATTTTATTCTATTGCCATAGATCACCCAGAGGCAAAGACAACATAAAGACAAAGTCAACATAAATCTTGCCGCACTTTGTGTGCCCGTAAGCATTTCTTTTTTCTATGGGTGTGCTTGTGTTAAAAAACCAATTTCATTCTTCTCTCCTTCAACCCTCCCTTTGCCAGTCTTGGTTAGAAACCTGATTTAGCAGTATTTAGATTCATTTTACAATTGCATTTTACAAATTTTCCAGCGTTGGGGAGAGACAGTTTAAATGTCCTGTTAGCTTTTGGGAGGATCTCATGCACACGTATTTTTTAAAAATCTGACATCCAGTTAGGCAAATAATTCATCTCCAAACTGGTGGTCTCAGAACTAGCCTGGACAAATCATAACTTTCCATTTCTGAAATATACCAGGATGGGGTTATTAATCTGTCAGAGTATGAATATTCATGCACTGGAATAGATCAGCCAATGGGGACTGAATGGAGACATAGTAACAAGGTCAGCCAATGGTGTTTCTTTTGGAAATAGAAACTTAAGGAAGAAGTCTGGGCATGGCTTAGGCAACTGAATCTGTGCAGAAGCTCTGAAACAGAAACTAAACAAATCTGGACTGCTTGCCTGCTGTGTGCTCAGATCTAAAATGAAACTTGACTAGAACTTGTCTGCTCTGCTGAAATGAAACTAACTGTTCTTTCCTGCCTTGTGTTCTGCCTGTAACTTCTACCACACTGGAAGAATCAACTATTGGAACTGTAAATACTTCATCTGTTATTATGTCTATAAAGAAGTAAATGAATCCAGCTGAATCAGTTAGCTGTGTGTGCTTCTGGATTTTATTTTTCCAAGAAACTCTAATATAATCTTGTACAATGTGCAGAGTCCTCCACAGGATCTGATGCTTTTCAAAATGATACAAACCTCATCCCTTTTCTACATGTTTTCATCATATTTCTTCTCTTGGCCAATTCCCTGCAGATGCATGTAGGTGCCCCCTATTTTTCCTAGATGTGGTTGTGGAAACTGCTAGCTCCTGATTCGTAAGAAGTCCTATCTTGACAACCATAATCTATCAAGTTGGAGATCAAGGACTAAAATTGTTTCAACCACAAGCATGGCAGCAATGAAGTTTAAACCTTGCATCCTTAGCACAGCAGCTTTTTCTGTAAATAGTTTGTATGACTCAAGAGACAGTCAAAGAGACAAAAGAGCATCTTTGAGTTAATATTGACTCCTGGGGATTGTCCTATAGTTTCCTTGGTAAGGTTTCAAAAAGCTTTCCCCCTTGCCTCCTTCCTAGGGGTCTAAAAGAGTGACTCCCCAAGGTCACCAGCTGATCTAGAACTCATGGTCTAGACTAGAAGGACTAGAACCTATTATTAGGAACACAGAAAAACAATTGCATTGTGATCTTAAATATTGGGAATATGCTGAAGCTGATGGAATACTTTCAGAGTAAATTTTTGATAACTGACTTACTTTTAAATAGCACATAAAAATAAGGGACATATAATACATAAATCTGAAATATCCCCACTCAGCAGCATATTAACCCAAAGACCCAAATTATGTACTATAAATATCCCTATTAAGTTTAGGAGATTTAAATATTAAGGTACCTATTAATTTAAACCAAATATTTCATCTTGTCTTTATGATTAAATTTCCCTAAAAGAAGCAACTTTCCAATCAGGAGAATACAATAGTTTAAACAAATTTTGAACAAAGTAACTTCATAGAGAGCATGAAGAAAAGAAGACAGAGTGGTGTTAAAAGAAGCAAAATTCCCAAATGATCTTTCTCAAGTCATCCTCTTTGCCATGAACTTTAAGCATGCTTTGAAATCCAAGTTCTTACTCAAACATCTACTTAAGCAGTAGCAGAAAATTCAGACTATCATGCATTTCTGTTGCTAAAGAAACCAAGTCACTTTTATTTATCCCCCCCTCAGCACATAACTTCCTTTTATTCTTGAAAACGACTAGAATCCTCATTCTAAACCAAACATGCATTGGTAGTCATAGATTAGTATCAGAGGTGGGTTTCAGCAGGTTCTGACCAGTTCTGGAGAACCGATAGAGGAAATTTTGAGTAGTTCGGAGAACCGGTAGTAAAAATTCTGACTGGCCCCACCCCCATCTATTCTCTGCCTCCCAAGTCCCAGCTGATCAGGAGGAAATGGGGATTTTGCAGTAACCTTCCCCTGGAGTGGGGATGGAATGGAGATTTTACAGTATCCTTCCCCTGCCACGCCCATCAAGCCATGCAATGCCCATCAAGCCACACCCACAGAACCAGTAGTAAAAAAAATTGAAATCCACCACTGATTAGTACCCTGTTTCCCCGAAAATAAGACATCCCAATCGGGCTTTTGAGCGCATGCGCTAAAATAAGCCTCCCCCTGAAAATAAGCCCTCCCCGAAAATATTTAAACGCAGATCTGGAAATCAGGTAAGATGGCAAGAGGAGCCCCATCTTGCTCCACGCGCCCCAAAATAATAAGACCTCCCCGAAAATAAGACCAAGCGCTTATTTCGGGGTTCAGAAAAATATAAGACAGGGTCTTATTTTCAGGGAAACATGGTATGTATTATGTACATATTATTACAAATGGAGAAGAAGGCATTTATTTCCAAAATCTGTTTCTCTCTATCTGCTGAAGCAATGTAACCAGAAAAAATAAAAGCTTAATGGCAATTCACCACAAAGCAATTCACTGGTGGCTCCAGACAGTTGAAGTAGAAGCTCCCGTCACCCCAAATCAAATGACTATCAGCAAGAATTGGTAAGATTTTTTTTTTTTTTGCTATAAAGAGATCTGCTATGCTTAGATCTGTTAAAGCTTTTGATTTTTAAAAAACTTAGTTGCCTTGGCAAGCCAGCATTTATGCTAATCATAGGTTGTTCACATTTGTGGAAAAATACAAAGCAGTTGGTTCCCTTGCAGCTATGTATATAGGAAGGGAGGGGAGAGAGATGGGAGTCATACAGTTAAATTATTTAATGATTGACTGATTAATTAACCTCTACAATAAAGAAATTCCCAGTGAGCTAGATAGCTCAGCATACATAGTTAGTTCATTTCCAATTCAAATGACAACATTTTAACATGAAGCAAGCACTATTTTTATAAAATTGTTATTTTGAGCAGTGTTGCAGGGCTCATATACATTGCTTCCAAACAAACCTTAGATTTGGTTCTATCAATATTTGTATTCACACCTATTCCCTGGAATGTTTGATTCCTATACCTAGGTTGCCCATCTTAGCATAATCTTGAAGCTTCCTTTTTTCCTGCCACAGTTTTGGGCTCACAGAATAATTTTTATTCCAGATACATTGGATGACTTGGGTGGCTTTATAAATCTTATAAATGAATACGATATATTCCTAATTCTTCTCAATTTGCAAACATTGTCTCTCTGTATAGAAACGATTCATCAGACTATAACTTTGTCTAATATCTGTAATATGTCATGTTACACATGTGTACATAGTTTCCATGTTATAACAAGTTTTCATATTGTTCAGACAATATACTATTTCCCAAATAGAGTTTATTACTGGATTCTGACTTTAATCAAGCCAATGAATCAGTGGTGAGTTGCCCCAGTTCATACCGGTTCTATAGAACTGGTAGTAAAACCAGCGGAAGTTCCGCCCACCGACCCCGACGTCATCAAAACGCTTTTGCTCATGCGCAGAAGAGTGTGCATGTGAGCGAAGCAAGTGCACGCGTGCAGCCCCACTGCGAACCGGTAGTAAAGGTAAGTAGAACCCACCTTTGCAATGAATGTATCCTATGAGATGTTGCAGTATTTAACCAAATCATCATTTTAAATAGCAAGCCAGTTTTTTTTCAGGCTCAACATAAGCTGCAGACAAAACTTAGGCCCTTTCTCAATTAAAGAAAAATTAAAATTTGCATCCCATTAGGCAGAGTGTAGTTTAAAAGGTCAAGATGTCAGCCATGACCACACCCTAAAGACACCCTCTCCATTGGGCTTCAGGCTTAATTTGCAGCACAGTTGAGAATTGAATTTGGCTTTCCTTAGCCTATTGCAATGTGAGTCAGGACAAAAATGACATTTGATTTATTGTAAAAGTGTCTAAAATTAAATTCCATGATGTTTGGGAACATTCCAATTTATATGTTTCTCTGTACATCTGACTTCAGCAGGTCTGATCTTAGAAGCTGAGGATCAATCCTAGTTTTGACTTACAATGATTGACCATGATTGTTAGGTGGATTGGGAAGCTGATTAAACATCCTAGAAGGCAGGAGTGGTAAACCACTTCGGTATTGTTGCACAAATCCCACAAAAAAACCTGACTGAATGCAGTCCCTCAAGTTTATCTAGAGGGTGTCTATTTTTTTTAACTCTGTAATATTAAAAATTGCATCTGGCAAGAATTTTTGCAGACTTTTAAGTAATGGGTGAGTATTATCTGGAGGCCATAGATTGTGTACACTTTCCCTAGAGGAAATACAAATGCCCAAGATGACTGGCCCATGTCACTCAGCTGGCTTTGTACCTAAAACAGAACTGTATAAAACCTAAAGCAGAATATAAACTTAATCCTAGTTAAATGCTATGTAAATAATAGCATTTAACTAGTATTAAGTTTACATCCTGCTTTAGGTTTTACAATTCTTAGGTACAAAGCCATCTGAGTGACTTGGGCCAGTCACTTTCAGTCTTAGGAAGGAGACAATGGCAAACCACTTGTGAAAAATCTTGCCAAGAAAACTTCTGGTGCCAGGCCTGTCAAACTGGCGGCCCGCAGGCCAGATGCGTCACATGTAGGCCACACCCACCCTGACTCCACAAAGGCAAAAAACATTGTGATACGTATCGATATATCATGTGACGCAATAGAGCTTGACACCTGTAGTCCAGGAAATCTCCAAGAATTGGAGAGGGGTAAAAGGTTACATCCATGTGAAAGTTCTATGCCCCAAAATTACAATAAAATGGTATTTTGAGAGATACAGGGAATTACAGATTTCAGTGATTCTACTTGTGAATTTGTCATATGAGGTGTAAAGACTAGAACAACTAGCACTGTTGCAATTACAATTAATTTCTGTTCATTTACACTAAATTGAAACTAGCACAGTGATGGCTAACCTTTTTGCCATCATGTGCCAAAACTGGGGGGAGTGCGTGCCCATACCTGTAATTCAATGCCCCCCTGTGCCCTGCCCCCCCACGCATGCACGCGCAACCCCCCTCCACACTCCCCCTGCTTTTGGCATGTGATGGCATAAAAGTTACCAGTGGGCCCAGTAGGTCCATTTTTTTTGCCCTCCCCAAGCTCCAGAGGCTTTCTTGGAGCCTGGGGAGGGCAAAAACGGCCTTCCACACCCTCCCAGAGGCCCTCCAGAGGCCAGAAATGGCCCATTTCCCAACTTCCAGTGGACTCGGAAGGCCCGAAAATCAGCTGACCAGCACGCACATGCACGCTGGAGCTGAGCTAGGACAATGCTCGCATGCCCACAGATATGACTCTGCTTGCCACCTGTGGCACACGTGCCATAGGTTCGCCATCACGGCTCTAGCATATTCACACAGGAGAGAGACATATTTGCCCCAAATAATTCAATGAATGAATAGAGGCAATAAGCTAATATTTTCTTTCAGCGTCAATATTCTTCAGCCCTCCAAACACAAGAGAGCTGATTGTAAGCCATTATTATCAATGTAATATTCCTCCACTTCCAGTGCTGGCTTCAAGTGAACATCCTTCATTTGATTCAAGTAACACATTTAAGGCAGGATTTGCATAGCATATTAAGTCAAAATGTTTGCTTCCTTATTACTTAATGCCTGATTTTAACCTCCACAGTTTATAAATCATGGTTTATAGATCAACATGAACTCTGTCACTATGATTTATCCTATAATGATTGCAAAATGCAATATAATACATGATGGCTTAAAATATGCTATAATCTTATTGGGTAAAGGAAACAGTATTTTCTGATTTATTTCATGCATGTAAACAGAGATATTTTGCCCTCATGCATTTATTTTTCCTTTCCCACAACCCTCTCTAAGAACCTGCCAAAAACAAAATTTAAGGGGGCCAAGCTAAACGATCTTGGCTGTGTTTGCACGTCTAATTTTTAAAGTCTTTCATCATTGTTCTGGGGAATACAGGAAGTATTTTGTTGCCCAACAAAATTGCTAATGAAACTTTAACAAAACCGTGTGACTTTCCCAAAGCCAACCAACCTATCTAATCATTGATCCTGGTGGTCCCTCTAGAGGTGGGAAAGGGTTTCAGCTTTTCAATCTATATATATAACTTTTAAAAAGCAGGATGCAGATTCTCTGGAAAAAAAAATATCAGCTCGAAATAGTTCATCCTGCTTGATAACTGCTGCAAACACTCTACTGAGACAAATCAAAATGGCAGCTATTAAGGCTAACAAGGTGTGGTCGACAGGTAAATCCCATTATCGTTTTAAAGAGACAAAGACCAAAATAATCCTGGAACAGAGTTTATTCTTTGCAAAGGGCCTTTCTCTCTGAAGTAGAGAAAGACGGAAATAAAACGATTTACACGAGTTTTTATAGTCTTCAGGAACATCAGAATACACGTCAATAAAGTACCTTGGGAATCAGTTTCAGATCTTACATAACATCTTATATAACATATGTAGTACATAATTCCACCCTGGAAATCCCCCAATTCCCAACAGAAATACCCCTCAAAAACATCAATTGCGTACTTCCTTTAATTAATGAGGACAAGTTAACCTAAGAGCATATTAAACACTTTCTCAAGAACACAACTTCCTCAAGAACACAGGAATTACACACTTCCTTTCTCATGTTCTTAAATGTCAGCTAAATTATATAATCAGGTTATACAAGGTAAAACAAAGCCTTAACATGATTTTAAAATGGCGTAACTCAGGTTATGGTTTTACAGGAATAATTCTTATTTCTTTATTTCTCACAATCCCCCCTTCTCCTCTTTACTATCTTTTATTCCTGTAAACTATGAATATCCTGTAACAGTATAGAAACTCCTCTCCATACAATAGGTAATTTGGACAATGCCATGTTACCACATAAAAACATTAACTTGTAAGGAACTTGTAGCCTTAGACATAGAAAATGTAACCCTTCCTCCAAAATCCAAAACTTCTTGTATGAAGGTGTATAATTACCAAATAGCTCAGTGCATTGCTTATATAAAAATTCCATTCTATTTGTAAGGCCAATGTATTGAGGAACTATCCCATATGTACGTTTGCACTTGGCACACACCATCTTCAAAAGATGACTTAATACATATCTCGGCTTCCTCAGTGGTGTCTATTAGGGTTAGTGGTGTTTCTATAAAAGAATAACGGTGCTCGAATTCAGTATGGAAACATAGCTGCTACCATGTTATAGGGTAACTAGGCAACACAGCCAAAATCCCCATTCCTATCTGCACCTGTAGAATAACAAACATTACCACAAAAAACCCCAATATTCCTAGTGAACTAGCTCCCCCAACATATTATTCAAAGAGATAAAAGATTATTATCTTACCTCCAATACATCAATCAGTCAAGGAGAACTTACATCCACTGGATACCAAAACATAGATTTACACCAATCAATAATATCTTTCCTCAATACAATCAAAAACACAACAAGAATTATTACCACTCCTAGCCAAATACAAAATTCTTCATAAAACTCTTCTTCCATCCATTGGTCCCCAATCGTCTAAGGTTTGTCATCAAAAAGTCAGTTTAAGAGGGTTTGCAGATTCCGTAGCAACTATCCTTCCATAATGCAAAGCCACCAGTCTCTCGACTCTGGAATAGCATACCCAACCTTGTTCCTTAGTCCTTACAGCCGACCCTGTAGTTAACAGAACTTGGAACAGTCCTTTCCACACCTGCTGCAACTTCTTCTCAGTAATGGCTTTTATCGGACCCAGTCTCTCAGAAACTCCCGAGAAAACAGAATAGCCCAGTTCTGTCCAGTTTGTGACATGACCCTGTTTGTTGCTGTCCTTGGGATCTCTCCACTACCCCCAAATCAGGGGTGAGTTCTACTTACCTTTACTACCGATTTGCATCACGCCCACGTGCGCACTTTTGTGCACATGCGCAGATCAACTTTGATGACGTCTAGATCAGTGGGTGGAGCCTCCCGCTGGTTTTTACTAGCGGTTCTTGCGAACCGGTCCAAACCAGGGGCAACCCACTACTGTCCCAAATTGCCAACTTTCATTAAAGCACAGATTCTGTAGTGAATCGCTGGCTGTGTTTACCACAATCAAAATGCCAGCTTGACTAGCTCAGTAAATTCTAGATAAACTTCCACAGTGTAATACTAAGAAAGTTACTTGATTCTCTGGGGTTTTTTTTTTTACTTTTTATTTTTTTCTACATTGTGTTTTTATTATCTGTAAACCCCTAGAGTCATTGTGAGTAGGTAGCTATATAAATTACAATAAATAAATAAATAAAAATACTTCTAATGTTTTAAGTAGTGTAACCATCTTCACTTTGCCTTGGATAACTGGCACAGGGCCTGCCCATTTGAAAAACTGTCCAGCATAGCTTCTGGTGGACCTAGGCACCTTTCTTACAACAGTATCCATCTTTTAAATGAGGCCTGAAGTCTCATTTAGGGGTAGATAGTTTAGGCCCGTGGGGGGGGGGGGATTTTATCATGTCTTTAATGTTTAACTCCTAGGAATTTCTTTTTTATTGAATTGAATGTTGTTTTTAACTTATATGCCACCTAGAGTTGGGATAAGTTAGTTATAAATTTGACAAATAAATAAGATGCATTGTAATTTAACTGACTGCCCCGTTGGTATCCTTAAGACGTTTTGGGCAACAGTGATCTGTAAAACAACAGCACAAGGTCATCTCGGTTGCCCCATTCTGAATAGCAGAGGGACTAGCACCTACACACAAGATATCAGATTGAATCCCTTCCCTCCGTTCATCGAAGAGCCATGGAGTTAAAATTCAGAAGCTCCTGGGTAAGCCATTACACTGCTCATTTCTACATGGCATTCAAAAAGATAGGAAATTGTTCTGGCTTTTAGAAAGTTACTAAGGATGTCTACAAGAGAGACATCCTTCAGATGAGCCAGATCTCTAGGAATCCTGGCTTTCATTTTGAAAGCAAGTGTCTGATACTTCTAGAAGCTGAAGAGAATATTTGCCCATTTCTTTTCTAGGTATTTCCCACACCCTAGTGATGGGTTGCCCCCGGTTCAGACCAGTTCGCAAGAACCGGTAGTAAAACCGGCAGGAGCCCCACCCACCCCTGCCCCGGATGTCGTCATTGGTGATCTGTGCGCACGATCCCACAAACCGGTGATAAAGGTAAGAAGCCACCCCCCCTGCTCTTTTGTGTCTTCAACTAGCAAATGAAAAGTGAATTCAGTGAGAAATGTATCCAAAGGGTAGAGTTGAAGTTGATTGTAGGAACAATGTAATGTATTAATTACTAGAGGAGTTTGTGGCATGTACAATAGAATCAGTTGAGATAATATGGCATGTGCTTGTTCAGAGAGCAATTTTTATCTGTACTGTAGTACTGAAGAGCTCTGCTGAGGAGGTCCCTTGAATGCTTCTTAGAAAGCAGAGCCTCAGGTTATGCTGCCAGCTGAATGAAAATACTGAACATACTGAAGAAAGCCAGGAGAAAATATCCACCAGATTCATATTCTGTTTTTCCCTCCACAAAGGTTTCCAGACAGCTAACAGTAATAAAATAAAATAAAAATAACAGATAACAGATCCTCTTGAGGGGACCTGTGTGAGCCAAAGCACAGAAAAGAAGTAAGAAAGAACAAACCAAAGGGATTGATGGATGAGATAATAAAAGAGATACAGCTTTATGCAACACCGTTCACTACATCTCTCCATGCTTTTCTATGTTTGCAAACCATCTTTGCTTCCACTATACCCATATGCCACTTCCTACATTGTCCTTTATTCTTTAAGGTTCTCTTTGCTTTCTTCCAGGATCTCAAGTCCATCCAATCATAACTTTCTTCTTTTTCTTTCTAGCCATTCACTCTTTCTTCATGTAACTGAATTGTTATTCATTCATTCCATAGGTTCTGTTGATGTGGCTTGGTGGGCATGGTGGGTGTGGCAGGGGAAGGATTTTGCAAAATCCCCATTCCCTCCCCACTCCAGGGGAAGCATACTGCAAAATCCCCATTCCCTCCCCACTCCTGGGGGAAGGATATTGCAAAATCTTCATTCCCACCCCACTCTTGGGCCAGCTAGAGGTGGCATTTGCTGATTCTCCGAACTACTCAAAATTTTCACTACTGGTTCTCCAGAATCTGTCAGAATCTGCTGGATTTCACCCCTGGTACTAACTTACCTCAATGTACTACTTTTATGCTGGTCAATTCGTTCATTCATTCATTCAGCACTCATTCAAACTTGAGCCACCTACTTGTTTTGCCAGATATATTTCTTATGTAGCCCTTACATTCAACTTATTTTTATATTTTTCTAACATATCCACAAGTTATTTCCCAATAACATAATGGACAGAAGCAGGCCTATACATAGCCAGTTTTAAGTCTTTCAACAAATGTTAATTCTTCACAAAAGCACATTTACTACATGCTGTCTTCTTTCCAGCACTTGGACATTTTAAATGTTATCCACTTAGTACAGTAAATATTCTACCATAATATATAGATTCATCTCATTTGGTCTTGGTTTTTTCCCCCTGTCATTTATGTATAATTTACAATCATTCATTCAATTTTTCCTGTCATGTACAACTGTCTTGGGTTTTGATGCATGAATTTTCCGATCTGTACTTCTTGTTGTATCATACAATCTATCTTACAATAACTGCAAATCATTTGTGTTTTCCATCAACAACATGGCATTGTCACATACAAAGTCCACGCACATTCAGATCTCCAACCAGCATCACCATAAACATTCCTGATATATTTATCCACAATATATTAAACAACCAAAGAGACACCACAAATTAAAAGATTACTGAATAGGAAACTTTTAATTACAATTCTGTGAAACACCTCCTTAGATCCAGTTAATAAAGTCATATTTTTTCTCCTTCTCTCTTGCTGCATTTCCTTTGGATAAGAGAATAGTGGCATTCTTTCAGTTATCAGAAATAGAGTCTTCAAGAAACATTCAACAACTTATTATCCCATAAGCAAAGAACAGAATACAAATAAAAATATGTCTTAATTGATCCCATGACATAATTTTGAAAGCTTGTTAATTTGGGGGTTTGGTATATTTTGCTTCATAGAAGCACTGTGCTCTCATTCAGCCTTAAAACATTCCACCCCCACCATCTACTCACTCCTCAAAGAACAAACCCCAAATCAGGGGGAAATTATATTGTAAAACATTAGCCATTTTGCTACCAAATTTGATAGCACAGGATGTTTTTCTACTCTTTTCTACTCTTATTGAAAGAATGAGAAATAAGCTGTAAGCATTAAATGAAATACCCCACTTCTGCAAATTCTCTGCACCCACAGAAAGGTATGCATTTTTAAGCTCTTTAATGTGCCACACAGCAAATGGTTGTCCAGAAACAGATTAACATGACAACAAGACATGTCTACAAAAAATTTTAAAAACAAGTTTATGGATAATGCTGCAGTGCTAAGTGTGCATTTGTAGTATTCATCACTATATATCTGTTCATTTTCTTAATTGCTTTAAGTCATAATTCATGACCAAAACATGTCAAGCACCAGGGAAATCAGGAGATTCAGGCAGTTTAAATCAGCATAAAGATTTATTGCAAGCTTAAGCTATCTACAAAAATCTGAGCTACTAACGGTCAAGGGCAATGAGCGGGAATAAGAAGTGGGTGGATTTAGATCTCTTGCAGGTACACAGGGATTCGTGACTTATGAGTTGTTTGACTCCTTCTACAAACATGGTATAATAATTTTCAGAATGTATAGTGGGGGACAAAACTGTCTTATTTCTTTTGAAACATCACTCTACTGGAAAAAGAGTCCGTGTTTAGCATAAGAAGCCTCCATCTGAAAAATTTGAGGAGGAAGACTATAAAGCTACAAGAGAGAGAACTTAAGAATAATTTGATTCTATGGCAAGTTTGTCTTTGTTTTCAGATGGGCGCCAGCTCCTAAAAAATGTTGTGATGCTCTTCCAATGCCCCTGGGTACTCTTCTTAAAGTTCATGGGCCTCTGCCAGTGCTTAAGTGTGGTAACAGTGTTCATATTCTCATGGCAACAATGAGAAGATTACTTCAGATGATGCTTTTGATAGGTCTATAGCTAGCAGCAGTTTTCACCAAGATCTCTAACTTCTTCACCAAGCAGCAACTCTGCTAGGTTCTTGTGGAAGATCTGGAGTCAAGAGATCCATGAAGTCATGAAAAAAAAAGACATTACAGATACCTCTATTAATTTGCCATATGAATCTACACATTGGAGGCTTAGTGAAGAGAAGTCTATTTCTGCAAAACAGCTTGAATAGAAAAGGCAATTGCTATTGCCTTGTTTTCTAGTGACTTTCTGCATCATTAGGCTTAATCTCCACCCTTCTCTTCCAATGTAGGTCAAAAACTGTTCAACTACTAGACAGAGACACAGCACAATCTTCTTGCGCAAAGGGTACCCAGATCATTTAAATAAACCTGCAGAACCAGATTGAGTTGTACTGAATGGGGGAGCTCAGAAGGACCTTGATAGCATGCATACTCAAAGAACTATTAAAGAGTTCATTTCATCCAAAATCTGCCTTATACCAATCTCTAGGTCAGATGTGAACCATCCACATTACATAGCAATTCATTGGCTAGATTCATATGACACATGGAACGACACACTAGCCAATTATCTTAGTGTAATATGTGATGAGCTCCAAACGACATGGTTAGATTATGGCTCAGTGTGTCATGAAAATTGAGAAAACTGGATCAGTAAATTACATCTTGCTCCTATTGTGTTTAAGTGGGACAAATAGACACACCCATCATTTTGGATATGATGACTTATACCTATATCCAGGGGAATATCCCAACCTCAAGATATGATAGGCTGGGAAAGAAATCATCTCTATAATAATGATTTACTGAAAAGTAATTATCTGAGGTTGTCAATTGTTAATAAATAGGATTTCTTGCATTCAAAATAGCAATACAGAGTTAACAAAAACATCATATTTTGCAATATTAATATTAAGGTACAATCAAATGTTCAGTTTTTCCTTTTGCAAGGTCTACAGAATCTGTTGAAATGGTCCTTTCAGAATCAAATCTTATATGGCAAACCTGTACAAGAAAAGATATAATTCTAAGAACAAAGCATCAGGCCACTAGCATTTTTTGTACTCAAGAAGAATCCCAACAGATATAGTTAAACCTAGCCAATAAACAAATTTCTTTGGCATGGGGAACATATTTATGGCAAAAGACAAAAAAACTGTTACTATCCTGTTACTATATTTTTGGATCATAATAAAGCTACTATATTTCTGGACTGCACAGTAATTCCAATTCTTTTGCCTAGATGAAAATCAAATTGAAGATGTGAAAAATAACATATTTTGTATTTTCTGTGGTTTTATATAAGTTCATCAGCAATAATTGTAATACATAAATTTTACAAAATCAGGAAATGTTTAGAAACACTGAAATATATTTTAAATGCTATTCCTACTTTTCAGGTCCATAATGTAGATGCTAATGGGGAAAAAATTCAGTTATGAGTTGATACCACTGAAAAGATTCCCTCTATTTGGATGTTCTTCCTCTTTCATTTGAAGGGAAAAAAACTCAAGAGGAAAATCTTAGGATTCTTGTAGATCAGACGTGTCAAACCTGCGGCCCACAGGCCGGATGTGTCACGCGCAGGCCACACCCACCCCAACTCTGCAAATGGGAGAAAGTTGCAAAATGTCATGTGATGGCAACGTGACATGGCGAGTTTGACATCTGTGATGTAGATAAATAAAGGAATAGATGTCATCACATGACATATCACGACTTTTCTCCCCTTCGCTAAAACGGGTGGGCGTGGCCAGCACATGAGACACATCCGGCCCATGGGCCGCTAGTTTGACAGCCCTGGAATAGATGTTTCTTCAGGAAACCTGGGTCCTAGTTATTTAGCATTTTGAAAATTAAACTTCACACTCTGAACTGGCCTACAAAAGGTTAGCAGTCATTGCAGAGAATAAAATACTGTATAATGTGATTCACAACAGAGCAAAGAACCCCCCAAGACATTTCCTTTGTCAGTCTCAAACCTGAAAAGTGAAAAGAGATAAAAACAATGTTAGATCGCCAACTTTAGAATCCCACATGGTTCAGGGCACTCCCGTTTTAAATTAATCTCCCCAATGCAATTTTTATTAAAGCCTACTCTAGGAAAGTAAGAATCAGTAGCTTTAGCGAGGGTAGAAAGGTTTATTTCACAGAATCCAAAGCTGAATGAATTTTAATTTTCCTCCCTTGGTGCACATAGTGAGAATAAGATGTCCAACCAGCATGAGCAGAATATGCAGGCATCCCAACTCAAACTGAATATGACATGGAATTAGCATTAGATTCATGCAAATACAAAACTAATAGTTTTCCCAAAAAAGAAGTATACTTCAACAATGTCTAAAAAGTAAATGTAAAAAAGCTACATCACCCTATCAATTTCCTCTAATTCTCAGTTGTCACCTGCCTTTGATTGAGCCCTGAGTGAATTTTTGCTGGCAAGATAGGCATTCCTTCCCATCTGTGACTTCCTTAGACCATTTGCTAGGACGGCCTTAAGAAAACCTCCCGTTTCTGTAAGTTAGTGTTTCTCAACCTTGGCAACCGTAAGACATGTGGATTTCAACTCCAAAAATTCCCCAGCCAGCATGTAAGCAACTGCTATAAGCAATGCTTCCACAGACATCACTTTAAAGAAAATATGTTCCGCCCATTCACACCCATAGATGTTTTTATATCCTCTGTGAATACACAAACTTTGAGACAGCATGCTGACAAGATATCCCTTTTTCTGTAATGTGAAAATATACCGAGATTTTTAAAAGCTGTAGCACAGATAGTATTGCAGCTACTCAGATCTCTCATCCTTGGTCCAATTTAGCTTTAAGAACTTTATTAGCTGTCTCTTCTTCTTAAAGTACATTCTATTAATTTGGAGGATCGTAAAATAAGCAGGGTTTGACAACATTTTTAAAGATAGCTTAAGTGGCCTCAGCTGCCTTTAGTTTCAAACTTCTAGCATTAAAGAAAATTATTCTCAAGCAGTTTGGCCTTGTTAAAAGACTAAGGCTAAATCAATGCAGTTACATGGCTAGTTTGATTTGCAAAATGAAGACTGACCTGCAAGAAACTCAGAGAAATTGGATCATACTGTCAAAATAATTGCTGACAGGAACATTAATTTCAGGGCTAAAAGCAGGATGAATCATTTTGATAAGTGCTGTAGTATATTCCTTTCCTAGGCACCTCCATTCCACTGAAAATCAGCCCCTCCCAACCACAGCTGTTGGCTGTTTTAAACAAATACAAAACCTTAAACAACTTGCTTAAAATAACATGACTTATTTCTTAGCTTTGTTTTCTGCAATCTGAAAGACAGCTACCACATATGAGCTACAGCACTCTATATAAGCACTAGCTGGTAGCAAAGAGATAGGATTTATTATATCTGCCTGCTGCCATTTGTTGGTTATGTATATTTTTGCAGCCCAGATAAAGTAGCCCTAGAACTTTCCAATGATGTGACATGTTCCTGAAGATTCCTGGACTCCCATGGAAAAACATCAGAAAAGGCTCATCCTGCATACACAGATCTTATTCATTGGAATTTATGTGCTATATAAGAAAATATGTATATACAAAACTTCAACTTTACAAAACTGAATGAATGGATCAGACTACCACATAAGTGTATTTGAACAGGCCAGGATGGGAAGGATCATGACCCTGTACCTACTAAACTATGCTAAAAGTCTCCTCGCCCATCCCTATAAGCAAAACATGGGGCTACCCTTGAAAAGTGTTCGGAGATTACAGTTGGTCCAGAATGCAGCCGCGAGAGCTGTCGTGGGTGCACCTAGGTACACTCACATTACACCAATTCTCTGCGAGCTGCACTGGCTCCCTATTGGTCTCCGGTCACAATTCAAGGTGTTGGTTATTACCTTTAAAGCCCTACATGGCTCAGGGCTAGGGTATCTTCAAGACCACCTTCTACTGCATAGCTCCCAGCGACCGGTAAGATCCCACAGAGTTGGTCTCCTCAGGGTCCCATCAGCTAAACACTGCCGGCTGGCGGGCCCATGGGGGAGGGTCTTCTCTATGGCTGTCCCAGCTCTCTGGAACCAGTTACCTCCTGAGTCTGGACCATCCCCACCCTATTGGCCTTCCGAAAAGCGGTGAAGACCTGGCTCTTCCGGCAGGCCTGGGGCCGTTGATCTCACTGTTGCGATCTGGCAAGATCCGGCCATGAATGGTGTGAATGGGTTTTAATGGTTTTTAATGATTTAACTTTTAATGTTTTATATATGGTTTTTAAATGCATTGTAAGCCGCCTTGAGTCTTTGGAGAAAGGCGGCATACAAGTTGAACAAATTTATTAAATAAATAAACAAACAACAAACAAACATGAAAGATCCATCTGCTTGCCTCATCTGAAAAAAAATGTGCAAACCAATTATTTCCACCCTAATTCCCATTTTATTCATCGCTTGCTTATGGCCTGAATTGCCAAAGACTGTATTAAGAGACGATGTGCCCAAGTCACATTTTAACTGAGAAATCCCACTGGAGTAAATAAGGCTTATTCTAGTAGCATGGACAGTTACCTTTAAAGCCCATTAAGACAGATTTTGTAATCTTCAGAAAACTATGCTATATATAGGCCCAGAATTATGCTATAGGGAAGACAGACCGATGCTTATCTACAGGAGAAAGTTCCATTCCATTCCACCGGATTCACTCTCAATAGATATGCATCAAATTGAAACCCAATTATCCTTATTGCACCGCGCAATCTTTAAAAGCAGTTTTTATTGGGCAATGCACCCTGTTTGCCGTCTGTAATTAAATACCGCAAAATAAATACGTCTTGCAGAGTTTATGTCTAGTCTAGAGAGCAACTCTGTCAAACCATGGAGTACCCAGGTGAAAGATTAAATGCTCCACAATGAAGCCCATCTTTGGGGGGGGGGGGAGAAACATTATCACGATGTTTCTGGCGTTGAAAGAACCAGGCGAGCGATCTGTCCCGGCTATTTTTAACGAGCCACACGATTCCCGTGTCTCTCGGATTCCCGTTCCATGCCTCTTTCCACGAGCAGGGTGCAAGAGAAAGTTACTTTAGAAACTTTCCTAAAACTTTTTAAGGCGAAAGATAACTTCCTTAAAACTCATTCGCCTGTCTACCCTGCCCACTCAGGGGCCGCCAAAACTACACCGCGTTGTTGTTGTTTTTTAAGGCAGCCGCCTTTCGCGACACACAGAATTCCCCCCCACCTCCACCAAACCCCCTTGCACAAAACCCGACCACGTGACACCACCTCGGCCGTCCCTGTGTGTCTCTTTTTTTTTTTTCCAGAAGTCGGAGCGGCTACGGCAATTCAATGGGTCCAAAACTTCCTCGCGTGTAGCAAGAAAGGTGGGGGGGGGTGTAAAGACCAAAGCGGCGGGGCGGGCCCTGCGGATGCCGCGCGCTGATTGGACAGGGCGGCTGGAGCGGAGTTGTAAGGCGAATGGGGATTGGCGGAGGCGCGGCCGCATGTGCCTGGCTCCCCGTCTTTGTATATACAGAGTCGCTCGCCGAGCTCTTTTAACAATGGGCCGAAGGGGCCGCTCCACCGGACGGGGCTGGTAAGGCGAAAGCTCCCCTCCCGGGGTGGGGGAGGATGCCGCGGCTCTGCTGCCTTTAACCGACATGTCCGGGGAGATGCTGGAGGCGGTTCTCCCGTCCCGGCCGCTGTAAAGAGCAGAAGCGGAGCTGCGAACTCTCCGGTAAGCTCGACGACGGCCGGAACGGCGTAAGGGGAAGAGGGAGAAGCGTCCGTCCGAGGTAGCCGAGGCCGGGGCGGGAGGGGAGGGAAAGCGTGTCTAGCCCTTTGTTGTCTTGGCGTCGCCGCCGCCGCCGCTTCTAGCCCGGGTTCCCTTCTCCGCCGGGAGAAGTTGGAAGTTGTTGCGGGACAGGCTCGATCGGGGAGCCATGGACGAGAGCCGCTCCTTCCACTCCAGTGGCCCGGCTTCCCAGGCTTGGGAAGATCCCGAGTCAGCCGCGCTCCTGCTGTCCCCGGGGAGACCTTCGGGGGATCGCTCTGCTTCCCGATGCCGCCTCTTGGAGAGAAGCAAGGAGTGGAATCAGCTGGGGCGCAACCCCGGCCGGCCTCCTCCTCCTTCGAGGGGAAGGTCTGAGACTCCGGCTGGGGCGGGGAGGAGTTCCTGCCGGCGGCATAACTGAGCGGCTTTGCCTGAGAGTTGCGGCCCATCGATGAGTTCACAACCGGCTGCGGCTTCCCTTTTTTTTTTTGCCCCGCAGGCTCCCCGCTCTGATTCCCGGCCGCCCCATCCCGTCCCATGGAGCTGGAGGGGCAGTGGTGGAAAGGACAGCTGGCTGCCGACATCCACCAAGCTCTTCGCTACAAGGTAAGTCGGACGGATCGCCCCGCCCGATCTTTGGAGTCCGCGGCCGGACGGAAGAGGCAGATCGAGGGCTCCGGGTTCAAGTTTTGCTTTCTCTGCCCTCCCACTTCGAAGCCAAGAAGGTCTGGGGTCTTGATCAGCTGGGGAAAGAAAGCCCCCCCTCCCTCTGGCTTTTCTACTCCCCCACCTCTTGAATTTCTTCAGTCCCCCCCCCCTTCTGAGTCATATAATCAGTCTTTGCACTCACAAGTGGGGAAACTGAGGCAGAAGTTCCAGATTCCAAGTCATTATTCTTCAGTAGGATTTGCTTCGGGAGCTTTTTCCAGGCCCTGGAAGTGATGCTACTGAAACTTCCCAGGACTTCAGGGCATTGAGATTGTTTGTGGGTTTCAGTCAGGAGAAGAAAACTGGCTGTGATCCTATAGCGTTTGTGTAGGATCTGGCCAGACAGTGCCCTGAAGTTAATAGATCTTCTCAGTCAGCAACCAAACCCACTGATTTCAACCGCGGAGATGTGTAGTTTTGTTGGTGCCAATTTCCTTTCTTTCCTCTAATCCAGTCCTGCTCCCTGCCCTAAAGTGCAGATACAGAGATTGGTGTGACAGCATTGTTCCTTTATGAGAAGAACAGTTAGCAGATTCTGCTTTGGGCCTACTAAAGTTTTAATTTTCAGTGGGAACTGAAATAAAGATCCTCTTCTGCTCTGGGGTTTGTTCAGGGCAGCATAATAAAATGAAATGGTCCTCCCAAGGTGTAGGGTGTTTATGGCTGGGAGTCGGATGGCATGTAAATTTAATAAATTATTACTGAAACAGCTTTTCCAAAACCTGTAGAAGAAAAAGGGGATATGTCAGATTTTAAAAGTTCATTCTGCTCTCATCTGATTTTTTTTTTCCTAATCTAAGGGCAGTCAACAAGTAACTTTAATCACCGAGTAACCCATCTAGGTGTTTGTGAGAGAAGGTAGCTTATTTCCAAATCCTGCTGTGTCTCCCGTTTGTCTATTGCAAATGCTTCTCTGCCACTACAGTCACCTGACTCTTAAGTGGCTTACAGCATAATGCAGAATGCATTACAATAAATCAACATTTATCAGAAGCTGTCATAATACTGCCAATGCAAGTTCAAGATACTTATAATAATACCAACACCATAAAACCACAACCTAACCTAAACACATTTCTTCTTTATTTGAAACATTTGGTCAGGCTGGAAAAATTTCTGGTCAGTATCCCTGAAGTTTTCTAGGTTGACTGACAGCCCCAGATTGGGTTGCTGAACATAGTTTCCTGGGGCCATGGCTTAGCAACCTAAAAAAATGATGACAATGTCAGAGATGTTGGGTTACAGGAACAACTGTCGGAGAACAGTTGAAGGGACCTCAGCAGCTGATTGCTGCTTTGCATCTTAGTTGGAAATTGCTGCTCTTATTTAGGTCTCTCTCCCTGCAGGCAGACTGCAGTGAACGTGCGGAGTTAGATTCAAAAGATCAGCTGAAATAACATTTATTACTTTGCAGATGTCTGTAAGAATGCTCAGGTTTACCCAGCCCTGAAGAATTTATGGAAGTTATACATAGGGTTTTTATTTCCTTTAGGAAATACTAGGCTCGGGAGCAAACACTGTATCAAGTTACCATAGCTTGTGTCTTTCTGCATTGGATTGATCCAATTTATTAGGGTCTATTCAATGAATCATGATCAAGTGATTTACAGCAATGTGTTTACCAGGCAGCCATGTCTTGTCTTATAAATCAGTGGCCCCCAACCTTTTGGGCACCAATGACCAGCTCCATGAAGAGAGGTTTTTCTGCAGGCCAGAGTGGGATGTGGTTTCGTGGGCTGCCTGCATCCCACGGATGGGGCTTTACCAGTTTCTGGCATGCTGTGGACCCCTGTTATAAATGTTTGATTATCAGTTTCTGAAGAGACTTTGGGATTTTTTTAAAAGGCTCCTGGTGCAGCTTCTTATCATTATACTGTAATGATAAAGAAAGGTGCATTAGTTAGGTTCCTTCTTTTAACATAACTTTTTTTTAGAGCAAGCATGATAGAACCACTGGGTATAATGTACTGATTCAGTTCTGTTACTCATGTAAAATGCTCGAGACTTTGATAATTCTTTGAAATGTGGTTGTCTCTGATCATTAATATGCTGCAGTAATTATCTCTCTAGTATAAAAAGACTTTTCATCCATGTGATTTTAGTTCCCATCAAGGAAGGGAACATACTCAGGTTTTATCTTGATTATAACTCAGAATGAAATCTTCCCAAACTCTGTGGAAGAAAGTTGTCAGTAAACTTAAACCTGTAACTTTTAACCTCTTTATAATCTTTTTATTTAAGATCATATTTTCAGAATCCGTGAGTTAGTGCTTAGCTATAACATGGTTTTTATTCGGTGATGTTTAATATGTTAGCTTGGAGATTGCGTGGCTTGTAAAGCATGATTTGTGGCTTAACAGGCAGAGACGTTAGTTAACCCCAAGAGCTATGACTTAACAAATCATGATTTAATTTACTGTATGAAGGCAGTAGTTAATAAAAAAAAAAACAAGTTTTTGCTTTTAGACCACTTCACCTCCTTGGCTATGTTTGTATCACAAACCTAATTACCCCCCCCCCCCCCAATGTTCAAACATGTAGTGGCTTTAAAGTTCAGTAGGTTATTGAATCCAGAAAAACAAGTTAATTCCTTTACCAGTTAAATCATGGTACAGAAATAGACAACGTAAATGTCAATGTATATTCCTGAAATGTTTAGCAAAAGTTGTTTGTGACCTGTCCATAAGTATTACACTTTTCTGCTATTCCATCTGTTGGAAGGTTTGATTGATCTCGACATACCTCAAACAAGATGCCTCTAAGTAACATAATGTACAACTCTGACCCAAGAAATTTAGTTCCATCATTGTATATTGTTCTTTGTTAAATTGATAGGATTATTTGATCAGGTAGAATGTCCTGATTTCTTTATTTGTAGAGTTATCTTTTGTTCATTTTCTTATCTCTTATTATTATTTTTTCCTTTGGATCCATGACACTAGTTGACCATTTTGAATCAGTCACCAGAGCAGTTATTTATTTCAGTTGGTTGAATAAACTGTGGCTGTTGCTGAGGTTCATATAAAATATTAAGCCATATCATTTGCAAACTATAATGGATGGGTTTTGGTACAAACATGCCTAACAAATCCAAAAGCTGTCCTTGGTTTTCAAATGAATGTTGCCTGAACCCTGAATGCTTTCAGCTTGATGTGCATCAGGGGTGGGTTCTAAAATATTTTATTACCGGTTCTGTGGGCATGGCTTATTTTGTGGGCGTGGCTTGATGGTCATGTGACAATTATTTAGGATTTAGCAGAGGTACTGGTCTACTAGCCTTTTAACTGCTTGCAGAGGCACCGGTCTACCCATTTGTTTTTGGAGCCACCGGTCTACTCATTTGTTGTTGGAGGCACCGGTCTACCACCACACTGCCTTCTAACACTGATCAACTGTAGGGCAGCCCTTTGAAGCCCCGCAGCAAGAGTTTAAACAGTTTTTTTCCTTCTAGCCAATCAGCTGGGACTCGGGAGGCAGCAATAGATTGGGGGTGGGGCCAAATAAAAGGTAAGAATAATGCTGGGGGGCAAGGGGGCCCAGCTCCCGAACAAAGAGAACCAGTTCGGTGACGTCATATCGTCACCGCTACCGACTCAACCGAACCAGGAGGAACCCACCATTGAGGTGCATATCAGGTGATTCCCAATGAAGTAGAGTTACAAGGAGTTTTCATTAAGCTTCTTTTATGGAATTGTACCAGGAGTTCAGAAAATGTCAGAAGAGAATATTTGTACCTCAGGATTGAACTGTGGGGTCCTTAGTACATTGATGATATTACCTAGTTTGGTAATGAAATATTTGCAAAAAATCAAAGTCAGAAAGCACCAAGGACACCACAGTGTTATTCTCCTTTTCCAACTATACCTTCTTTGCTCAACGTTTTTTCTGTCTGTCATAGAAGAACAACAAAAATAAGACACAAAATAGCCCAAATTATCTTATTATTAATGTCATCGGCAGCTAAATATACTGAAGCACCCAGAATTTTCCTTTGGCTTATTGCAATTGTAGCTATACCCAAAGTGTCCACCTTGAGTCTTTTCTGGATTAATGATCCACTGATATGTGATACCTGATGGCATTGGTTATTAATAGTTCCAATATACTTCCCGTCTAACAGAAGTAGATGCCTCTGAAGTATGAATTGCTTTCAAGTCAAGCAAAACTCAGAGAAGGTTCACTGTTTCAATTACTGCTACTGTGATTCATGTTAAACTGCTCCATCCTGTTTTACCAACTGTAAAGTGGAATTTAAGTATGTGACTTTTTTCATTGCAGAGAAATAGTGTGAATAAATATAATAGAAAGGCCCTTGGTAGACTATCAAATAAGGTAGAATAAACTAGATCCATCTACCCGTTTCTATATCTAATAAATTGCTTATGTTCTAGAATCATTAACAGAAGATGTAAGTTGTCGTATACCCAAGTACTACAAGTAAAGAATAAAACTGAACTTTAAGGTCATTTGTGATGGTCGTGATGGAGAAAGCAGGAAATGTTTACTATGACCAATTTTACTAATATTAGATTTAGACTTAGAATAACTTTATTGTCACTTTGATTGTACACTAATCGGCATACATTAAAATGATTAAATTAAAATTGATGTGTTGTGTTAAACTGTGGTTTCTTTCATTTTGAGTTAGTGAGATGGGTGAGCTCAGCTACTGTGATTTTTCAATAGATTTCTTGCTAGCATTCTCTGTGAATCTGACCGTTGTAATAGTATGACTTGGTGCAATGGGTGAATTTAGGATTATGGAATGGAAAATCAGGTATCAGAAGGTTAATCTGCCTTCTGTCTTTTTCTTCTGTAGCAATGTTTCCCAACTGTGGCAACTTTAAGATGTGCAGACTTCACTCCCATAATTCCCCAGCCAGCCATGCCACATATTTTAAAGTCCACACATCTTAAAGTTCTCATAGCAGACTTCTTCCGTTTCCTGTTAACTCTGATTGGCTTTCGGGAGGGGAAGGGCTGGTATTGATATTATCTTCCCAAGTTGGACTAATAGTCGGGCACAGGAAGACATTTTAAAGAATTTGCTCGTGTTTTTTCTTTCGAGAATTTTTTTTTAAAAAAAGTTGGAAAATGTGTTTCTTAGTATATTCTTAGTATATTCACCATCAGCAATGAGGTTGTATCATCCAAGCTCACAGGTTTAGCATTCATAGAAAAAGAAATGAATGTGCTTTATGCAAGCAAAAAAAAATTTATACAGCAAACGAGAGACATCAAAGACAACTGATGATTGTCAGGCCCACTAGGTAGACCAAACCAGAATATCAACTCCACAGCAAGACTGAAACTATAGTTTATTGAGATACACTATAACAATGACATCTTGCAAAACTGATTGTCCTACAACTCCCTTCCTCCTTGTATCCCAGTTAATCAGCATTGTTTGTTTGGCTCTCTTTGAATATTATCTTGCTTCCCGGGACTCAACGAATGTTTTAGTTCTCATTCCCAGGATAATACATTTTTTGTAATTTTTTTTCCACAAGGACTGGAACTTCCAAAACTTTATTAAATTTCAGAAAAATGTAAAATGCCAAAAAGCAAAACTGTCAAGATTGCCTCTCTTATCCTCAATACAACTATTGGCCATTTATTGCTCAGACAATATTTCAGATTTAGTAAAGACTAGCATTGTCTTCTATTTAATTGTATGCTTTATTCAAGGAATTTTCCCCTTGGGTTACAACAGGGGTGTCAAACTTGATTTCATTGAGGGCCATATCAGGATTATATTTGATCTCAGGGGGGCCGAGTGGACATAGCTGGGGTGGGCATGGCCAGCTTGGCATCTTGCAGCCCTCTGACAGTGAAAATGGAGCCCGGGAGGGCCACGTGCGGCCCTCCCAAGCTCTGTCTTCACTGGCAGAGGCAGTGGGATGGTCCTTCGCTGTTTCCAGGGCGGCCCTGCGGCCAGATCTAAGCACCCCGCAGGCTGAATGCGGCCCATGGGCCTTGAGTTTGACACCCCCGGGTTAGAATGTCTTGATTCAGATCATATAGAATGATTCAGTGCCATTTTACATTTCACCATTTTGCTGTAGCTCAGTGGGTAACTGAGATATGTTGATATGATTACTCTCAGCCCTGGAGGCCATCTTTTTCTTTGGATCTTCAGTGCTTGGTTAGGGGTGTTACTTGGAACCCTGACATTTACCTTGTACTTAGTGTCTCCATCCCCTTCTCTGCCCCAAGATGGAAGTGCTGATGCTGACAACAACCATTTCAGTTGCCTATCCCACATGGTTATTGCCTGTGTGATAATAACAATAGTTAAGGGAAACTCAACTGTAAGCAACAATAACTATGCTCAAAGATGAATGCCAAAATCCTTATCTTCCTGCAACTTTTTTTTCAAATGTTTTGTGGATTTAATGTCTGGACTTCACCTGTTATTCATAAGATTGAAGGAGGGCCTGCAGTGCAAATTCTGGGAATGAGAGCTATAAAACTCTCTGTGTCCCTTTTTAAAATATAAGGGAGATTAAACAACCATTCTTAGGAACCCAAATTCCAAAATGATCTTAAATCTGCTCGGGGATCTGTTGTGGTGTAGAGCCTGTTTGTCGGTTATCCTGAACACTGTGTATGTTTTTATAGCGTAGTTGCGGAATATATTTTATGGTTTTCGACATGGTTGTATATGTTTTGTTTCTCTGTTTTTGTATTGCGCTGTTTCTTTTGAAGTTTTTAATGGACGCGAGACTCCCAGTGTCACTTATGTAAGACAGGCAACTATGCAAACTGAATGAAGAATGAAGAAATCCAATTTGGATGTAATTATTCTCGGTGCCAATTTCTCTACAGCAGCGGCTGTTTTAAACGCTGTTACTCTCTCCTTAGGAGCTGAAGCTGCCCTCTTACAAAGGCCAGTCTCCCCAGTTAAATCTGAGAAGGTATTTTGCAGACTTGATTGCCATTGTGAGCAACCGGTTTCGTCTCTGTCCTGCTGCCCGACACCTTGCCGTTTACCTGTTGGACCTCTTTATGGACCGTTATGACATCTCCATTCAACAGCTACACGTGGTTGCTCTTTCCTGCTTGCTTTTAGCAAGTAAGTTCAAAGCAAGAAGCTCAACAGGTAGAAATTGCTTTACCCAGACTAGAAACCAAATCATTGAATTACAAAAATGGTTGGCAATTTAATACTAAACCAGCCATCCTGAGACCCATCACGGATCGCAGAAACCCGAGTTTTTTTATTTGCTAAGCTGCAGCAGTTTCTGGTGGGGGGGGGGGGGAGAAATGGATTCTGTAATTTTAGGGGCAACATTTGCATGGCAAATAGAATAGGAATAGAATAGAATAGAATAGAATAGAATAGAATAGAATAGAATAGAATAGAATAGAATAGAATAGAATAGATTTTTTTATTGGCCAAATGTGATTGGACACACAAGGAATTTGTCTTGGTGCATATGCTCTCAGTGTACATAAAAGAAAAGATACCTTCGTCAAGAATCATAAGGTTATGTCACGACAAACTTTATATTTGTGCTTTTGGGAAGAGCACAAATTGCCCGAATTGGGAAATTCTTTTTTTTTCCACACATGAATGGTATCTTCTACTCTTCCAATCCATTACAACAACTTTATGATATTTTGTAACAGCTATTATATCCCTTGATATGATCAGTTTAAAGGGTTTCATTTCTGAAATCCACAGAAAGGTTCAGGATATTGAAGGATTGGAGAGAAGATGGGGGGAAGCTAAGCTAAGGGAGCAAATCTTGCAACTCATGGGTTGCAGACGGCTCTCACTCCAGCATTTCTTTTGTGTCCCTCAAAATCATTGCCATCAAAAATAAAGGGCACTCTTTGTATTTTTGAGTCCCAGAGGCTTAAGGACTGAAAGTTCAGGTGCCCATTTTAGCTCTTAAAACTCCTGACACACAACCCTCAAAATAATGGGCCCAGCCATCACCCACTTTTGGAATGCAGTTTTAGATATCACAGAAAAGTGGATTGACTTGGAAAGTGATGGAAATTGCAGCCACTTTGACTGGTGTGTACTTTTTTTTGACTTAACTTAGTTTATTGTTCTTTAAAGAGCATGCCCTGCAGCTTAGCTTTACGTATGAACTCAGCCAATTGTGGGCAATCAACAAACCTAAGATTAATTAAGCCATATCTTGGCTTGTTAAGTGGATCCAATCGATTAGCACCATGACAGTGTGGTTCTTACGTTCTGCAGCTGTTTCTGAACCACCAACTATAGACCAAACTGTCTGGATCAAACATTGGGCGAATTGATTTCACAATAAGTCCAGTCGCCCTTAAACAGTTGACATTTTCCAAAATTCACGCCTGTCCCAAATAACAGAATAAATCTGAGAACTCTTGCTTTAGGCTTGAAAATATGGAGATCAAACCCATTTTTAAAAAAATAAGTTTTTTTTTTTTAAAAAAGGGATTGCTTCCCTTTAATGAGGAGCTCTGACAAACCAGATCTGATCCTTTAAAGATTCCTGTTGCCAAGCCTTGAATGAGAAAATAATTTGAAAGGTTGCTGCCAATCTGGCATCCTAGATCTGTCATTAGAGATGATAACAGTGCATTAGAGCGAAATGAGCCCAGCTGTGCTTACTAACCATTTGTGCAATCATAGTGTACTTTTTAACCAAAAGCAATGTTGGGTTTAACAACTAATTAGAGTTAGTTGTCAACGTCCTACCACAACGAGGACGAAGATTTCCATTGCTTAGCCAAGGGCTGTTAAGGGAGTCGTGTCCAATTTTATGAGCCTTTTTTTGGTTAAGCAGCTCTGGCTTTTCCCCTTTTCTTCTTTGAAGCTGGCTGGGGAGGTCATATGCCCCGAGATGCAGCAAACCATTGTAAATACATGCCAGGTACCAGATACCCGAATTTTGATCCTGTGACACGGGGGATATTGCAGTGGTCATAAGTATGAGGAACAATCATAAATCACTTTTTTCAGGGCCATTGTAAATTTTACCGGTCCCTAAACAAATGGTGGTAAGTTGAGGACAGACTATAGTAACTGAACCTTCTTTGGGGAGATAAATCTCCTTTGACAACATACAGAATTTTTAAACATCCTTTCTTGTGTTCTTAATGGTATTTTACCCCTTTCATGTCCCTCAGGTAAATTTGAAGACAAGGAAGACAGCGTGCCTAAGCTTGAACAGCTGAACAGCTTGGGGTGTATGACCAACATGAGCCTGGTCCTAACCAAACAGAATTTGCTACACATGGAGCTGCTCTTGCTAGAAACTTTCCAGTGGAACCTCTGCCTGCCCACAGCTGCTCACTTCATAGACTACTATCTCTCGATTGCCGTTCACGAATCGGACCTCCATGACGGATGGCCGATGGTTTGCTTGGAAAAAACCAAATTGTACATGGCCAAATATGCCGACTACTTTCTGGAAGTATCCCTACAAGGTGCATTTTTTATGGCTTTGTTCAAGCTCCCCATGGTTACTTAGCTGCGAGGGGGGGGGTGCCTTTGTGTGACTTAACCGTTATCCTCTGTCTCTCCAGATCATGCCTTTTTAAATTATGCCCCTTCGTTAGTGGCTGCTGCGTGTGTTGCTTCCTCAAGGATTATCTTGCGTCTTTCTCCAACGTGGCCAGTGCGACTCCATCGCCTGACAGCATATTCCTGGGATTTTCTGTTGCCGTGTATTGAGCGACTATTGGTGTAAGTGTTTGGAATGATTTTTCCTCACTTAATAGGGTAGTACAGACAGTCCTCGGTTTACAATGGGGAAGCTACGGTTAATGACCATTAAAGAGCCATGGTGGAGCAGTGATTAGAATGCAGTACTGCAGGATGCTCCTGCTGACTGCCAGCAATTCAGCAATTTGAGTCTCACCGGCTCAAAGTTGGCTCAACCTTCCATCCTTCCGAGGTGGGTAAAATGAGGACCCAAATTGTTGGCAGCAATATGCTGACTCTGTAAACCACTTAAGAGAGGGTCTGTAAAAGCACTATGAAGCAGTATATAAGTCTAAGTGCTATTGCTTTCAGAAGTTTGTGGGAACTTCATCTTTGGAAGCTTTCAAGAAGAGACTGGACTGCCATTTGTCAGAAATGGTGTAGGGCCGCGATGGCGAACCTATGGCACGTGTGCCCAAAGTGGCATGTGGAGCCATGTTGCCTGGGACACGCAGTGTCGCCTGTTCCTCTTCCGGGTTTCTGGCGCGCATGTGCACGCAATGATCAGTTGGCCTTTGTGCGTGCGGCAGTGCTGGTCTTCTGTTTTGCGGCATGAGCATGCTGATCGTTGTGAGTGCATGTGCGCCAGTAACTGGAAGACTAAACAATAAACCGGAAGTTCATTTTCCGGCACGCGCAAGCCCCCTGGGAAGCTCCTCTTCTGAGTTGTGGGGCAGGCGAGCATGTGTGCGTGCTCCTTTTTTGGCACTCGGTGCCGAAAAGGTTCGCCATCACTGGTATAGGGTCTCCTGCTTGAGCAGAGGGTTGGACTAGATGACCTACAAGGTCTCCAACTTTGTTAATCTGCCACAGCTATTGAAAGTTAAAACAGCACTGAAAGTGACTTGCACCCGTTTTTCCCCCTTACAACCGTTGCAGTATCCCCATGGGTCACATGGTCTAAATTAGATGCTTGGCCACTGGCATGTAGTTATGACAGTTGCAGTGTCCCGGGATTGTGATATCCTCTTTTTGTGACCTCCTGACCAACAAAGTCAATGGGGAAGCTAGATTCACTTAATATCCGTGTTACGAATTTAACAACGATCCACATAAGAACCAAGGAAGGTGTAAAATGAGGCATAATTGTCTGGCTTAGCAATGGAAATTTGGAGCTCAATTGTAGTCGTACGTTGAGGACTATTATTTTAATGAAGTGCAATCTGATGGCTGCAAGTAAGGTTTTGTGTGCAGAAATTGCTGTTGAGCTTTCAAGTTGGAAAGCTGATGACAAGCTCTCGACACTGTTGCGTTTCAAGCTTGAATGCAGTCTTAATGCCTACATGTACCAGTTAAGACACATTTCTCTTTTATCCAGGGAATTCTGCAGGTATGCAAAAAGAAAGCCAAGAGAGCAGGCCCAACTGGATAATTGCCCATTAAAAAATGGGCAGAGCTACAATCAGTGTTGGGTCTGCCATTTTGGCTTTATTTTTTTAAAAAAAACATACCCTGATGACACTACTGCTTTAGTCCCAAATAAAATCAAATGCTTGCATAACGTAATATTTAAATCCATAAGAAAGTTATAGGTTTTTTAACACATCACAATTATCTGTGATGAAGTTCCTCTTACGTATGGGGACGAAAATAAAAGATGCTGTTGAAAACAAAGGAGTGGGCAAAAAGTTCAGAGGCCTGCCTGAGCTGATAACTGCCAAGTATGGAAACCTTTGAACATCAGCTCTTACTTAGGAAGAACTGTTTACCTAATAGATTTAATAGATTTGTAGGATCTTAAGAGACCTTCCGTCTTTTTCCTTTGGGCTTGTGTTATTTCTTTTCCTTGTTTCAGTGTTTTCCAGCCATACCCATTTTAAGATGTATGAAGTTCAATTCCCACAATACTCCAACCAGCAAATAGTGTTGTGTATGTTTTCCCTAGATGAATAGAGTAAAACAGAACAGCATAGAACTTTGGAGATCTTCTAGTCCAACTGCCTGCTCAAGCAGGAGACCTCATACTATTTCAGACAAATGATTATCCAGCCTCTTCTTAAAAGCCTCCAGTGATGGAACACCCACAGCTGAAAGCAAGCTGTTCCACTGGTTAATTGTTCTCATTGTTAGGAAGTTTTTCCTTAATTCCAGGTTGCTTCTCTTCTCGATTAATTTCCATCTATTGTTTCTTGTCTTGCCTTCTGGTGCTTTGGAGAATTAGTTGACCCCCTCTTTTTGTGGCAGCCGCTCAAATACTGGAATATTGCTATCATGTCACCCCAGTCCTACTTTTCTTTAGAATAGCCATACCCAAATATTGCAACAATTCTTCATATGTTATAGTCTCCAGACCTTTAATCATCTTAGTTGTTCTTCTCTGCAGTTTTTCCAAAGTCTCAACATATTTTTGTAATGTGGTGACCAAAACTGGATGCAGTATTCTAGGTGTGGTCTTACTAAGGTTTTATATAGGTTTTATTTCGATGGATGGATGGATGGATGAGGTTTTATTTCTTGTAGCAGAAATGCTGACATTGAATCAAGAAGAACTATTGGCCCATTCCCATCAAGCATGAATGAAAAAATAATCCTCTCCTTGTACATGGGTTTGGATGAACTGTAGATTTCATTCAATGTAGTCAAACAGAAAATAATCCTTTTCATTTTAATATTCTAGGGCCCATGATAACGACGTAAAAGAAGCCAACAAGCAAAAAGGACAACATAGTTCTCAACCACCCCATAACACTTTATTTCAAACAACCATTCAACCCACCCAGCAGCAGATACCCCATTATATTCAAGCGCATCAGACTCCTCTACCCTATCTTCAAACAGCACCGCAACAAAACTGTCAGCCGATTATGTCAAGCAGTCATACCTCAGCCTACCCGATGCAGACTTGCCCAGCTGGTTTACAAGGTGGTGTTCAGGCTCAAAGTCATATGCAGACTTCTGGAATGTCACTAGCTGTCCCTATAGAGGTGAAGCCATGTTTAAACATCTCCTACAATCGAACCTATCAGATTGCTGGACGTTACCCTTGTATTACTCCATGCTTTGAGAGGTGACGACTACAGGAGAACTCTCTGTGTGACCAGTGCTCAATAAATAATAAGAGGACAATTTGGGGTCCTTCTGAAACCTGGGAAATGGCTGGAAGAGAACATATTTTTCTCCCAAAGGTAGCTCGGTTGCAGAAGGTGCAAGTACAAGAATGTGCCTACTTGCAGAATAATGGAGAAAGATGAAAAAAATATTTCTGCCACACTGTAGTTCTACAGGCTGAACTTAAAACACATCCTTAAAAGTGTGTTGAGAGACACCTGCCCTGTCTGCAGGTCTTGTCTTCCTGAAAAGATGAAAGATTATATGTGACGTTGGCAACACTGCTGCTTCTACTTAGCTCTGTGCAGTATTGAGTAAGATACTGAACCACTAAGTGCCATTGCTTTCCAGAAGATGGAGAGGCCAGTGAGAGAAGAGGCCGCCTTCATCTAGTGAGCAGCTCAATTCTTTGATATGCCCGTGGATGAGAACTTGTATTTCAGTGGCCTTGGATTAATGTTCTTCAATCTTCTACTTCAAGTATTCTTGTCTTCACTGAAGCTATGTAGAGATAAATTATCATACCAACTCAGGGAATAATCAAAAGTTACTGTGATACAGGACATATATATCATTTAAATGGTTACCTCGGGTTCTGTTCCTCAGGGTAATTATATTAGTAAATACCAAAGGGAGTTGAGATGTTCATTCAAGTACTCCCTTCAC
Source organism: Arizona elegans (assembly GCA_022577455.1). Taxonomy (NCBI): domain Eukaryota; kingdom Metazoa; phylum Chordata; class Lepidosauria; order Squamata; family Colubridae; genus Arizona; species Arizona elegans. The sequence continues at coordinate 72,076,421 of JAKOOJ010000005.1, forward strand.
CTAAATGTGCTTTGCAATGAGACAGAGAAAAATAGGCAGGTTGTATTTAAATGAAGCCAGTACTATACCATAAAAAAAATGGAGTTTTGTTTGCAATTTACCCTACTTTATGCAACCAACTATTTGTGTCCAAAAAGTTTTGGTGTTTTTTTTTTCTTCATTGTATTGATTTCTGGCTTCCAGGTACAATTGAAATGCTTACAAGAAATAAAGCCTTATTTATGTTGGCCAGAGAGCAGAATGAGAAATGGAAGTTCTCAGACTCTTACAGCACAACTGTATTTCCATATTTCTATTTCTTTGGCCACATCAGCTGCAATTCAGGTATTTTTATAATGTGAGCTAAGCAGTCGTAATAAGGGTGCTACATACGATCATCAGAAGTGTCTTTAAGTCCTTAGATTCTATCCTTACCCAAACCAGAATTATTTGAATTAATAGGCAGTAAAGAATTTGAAGAATCTTCTTGCCAGCATTCAAGATTAAGGAGTAACTTAATTTGATATACTTGTCTCCAGTGGTGTGTGATCCAAGTATTTAGAGATGACTGAGAATGGAGGTGACAAATGGGTGGAGAACCTGAAGATAGACAGACCTTCCCTAGTGAAAAAGAGATCATCCTAAAGTTCTCATTTAAAGGAAAAATGGCCTTAATTGTTCTCTGTGAGCTGACCGTGCTATGAGAAAATATTCTTTAATTTGGAGGAGAAGCTATCCTCCATAGTAATAATTATTTTATGCCATAATGTGTTTTGTGTGTGTGTGTCAACTTATAAAAATGAGGAATTTTGAGGGAAAGAAGTAAAGCTTTCTGAAAACATTTTAGATTCTGGGAAAATACTACTTCTTTCCTAAGCATATTTTATTATTACTGTGTTTGCATCTCTGAGCGGGGAAAATTTGATTAGGTAACAGATTTGAGTGTCTGAGGTATCTTCTTACATGATGTCATTTCTCACAATTTCACTTTATGTGGGGATGAAGGACTGCAAAATACATCAGAAAAGGAATGATTGACTTATCTCAAATTGCAATACTGCTCATACAACTCTCCATACTTTTAACTACCTCAATACTATGTTGAATGTACAATTTTGTGGAGATCCATGACTTGAAATAACAAGCACATTGTTCCTAAAATTCTTACGTATCCTTCAGTGACAGTCCTCCATAAATGAGACAGCAGAGCAGACATCTAATACATCTGAAAATTATCTTTCAGGCCCTTTACACTCAAAACATTAGTTAATAATTAACACTGGAATTGCAGTGGGAGAGTTAATTTTTCTAATCAAGACAGCAAAACTCACCTAAAACAAATGATCTTATTTAAGATATTTAAGTAATTAGACTTCTTGCTAAAAATGGATCCTCTACAAGTTCCTAGATTTGTGACTCACTACTTTTTTAATTTATTATTTAGCCTTTTGAGTTTGTTGTTATAGATTAATATTGGCAATAGAATATGCACTGTGCGACATTTCCTATTTTCTTATACGTATTTGGTCAACCTCCACTGAATCGACACACTGCTGAAATTGCTACTGCAGGAATTAAAATGTGTGTCATCAAGAAAGAACTACACATTGGGGGGGAAACGAGTGCCATGCACTCTTTTAAAAAATAAAGTTAGTTTTGCGTAACTTGTGTGTTTGCTTTGAATAAAGTTATATTCATAATGATAGTGATATTGCAATGCATTCCAAGTTTATTTTTGACTGTAATACAACAGACATGAAAGAAAACAGGAAAAGTATTTTTTTTAATTATTTATTAAAAATCTGAACTCTTTCACTTCATTACTAACCTTTTCTGGAAAAGACAACAGAAAGAAAGAATGGAAAACAATTACAATTGTGAACAATATTGAATCTCTCTCTATATATATATATTTTCTGCTAGAATATGGGAAAATGTTTTGTTTTAATTATACCAGGCAATGCACAGTAACATGCAAGAAGTCGCAGAAAACCCATCCCTCTTTTTGAGCAAAGTCCATATCACGTTGTGCACAGATAACATTACACAACAGAAAACAGTATGACTCGTCGTCTTCAAGTATCAGTTCCCTAGTTGGTGCATTCTGCCTTAAAATTTAATTTAATTCTAGATTAAATCTACTATAGATAAATGCAAGCACAGAATAGTACATATCTGAAAAGGTATCATTCTGGTATGAAAATTATGTGCTTCATCTTTGCTCCAGCAATGTTCCTGGTCACCACTTTCAAAGGATTTGCATAGCTCTGAGAAGTATGTTCAGTAATGTTGGCATTGGATCATTTGAGATTAAAAATATAGATACAAAGAAGATATGTTAACCACCAACTATTATTGGCCAGCCAATCAAAGGAGAGTGCTACTAACATTTTACAGTTAATTTGGCAACTTCCATTTAGTTTGGTTGATTTAAAAACTACATAAATCATCTTTTAATGACCCCGTAATCCCTTGCAAGAGTGGAGTCTGGGCAACTGAATGGAGCTAGCAGAGTGTATAATGGCCGGATGCCCTTCTTGTCGCCAATGCGGAGTTTTGTTCAGCAGATATATTCTCATTGTGCCCAAAGAGAGAAATACCTGCCTCTACCTAGAACTGAACTCTCAGCCTCCTGATTGTGAGGCGAGAGCTCCACCTCTAGGGCACTGCACCACTCTGTTTAAAAACTACATAACTTGTATTTTTAAAATATCTCAATTGGGCAGGGGATTGACTGGAAGACCCTCAAGGTACCTTCTAGCCCTATATTAAATGCTCCATTTATGTGAAGTGAACTTCTTGGTTCTGTATGCTACTAGATGGCCATATCTGAGTTTTGTTTTTTTTATGAATTACAATTCATTACAATAATTATAATTATGCTTCTTAGAAGTACCAATATGCCCTTTACCAAAAAAGACACTTTTTGCAGTGGCCAATGACATATGCAGTATTGGATCTAAGAGAATTTTCAGGATTGTCAGAAAAATCAATCCTGACACATTTAGCACTAAGAAATAAATCATGCTTTGAATGGATGGTCCAAGCAGTATCATGAAACATTCTTGAAATTCTTAAGAAACCATAATCAAAATATTGTTGGTTGCAAAAATTATAGTGACTTGTAAATTTTATATCATTTATAAACTTTGGGAAAGATTCAGAAATTTTTGAATCATCTTGAAAGTGATTGTTAGCTGCTTTTTTCTAGAATGAAAAATGATCACTGAACAATTATTAGTTAACTAATTTTTATATTTCAAAATTCCTTGGCATTAAATAAGTCTGCAGTATTATAAAAACATGCATCTAAACAGAAATATCTTTCTAATTTCTAAACCACCTATCTCAAGCAAGTGGCCCTTGCTTGTATCAGCAATGCTCAGCATTCATGGTATTAATCTAGTTTGGATACATTGTGTGTAAATTCTGAGCTTTCACTTCTTAGTGCTACTCAGAAGAAGTATTCAAAACCTTTTTCCATTTTTAGTTGAAAGGATTTAATGTTATGTCTTTGACCTTAACTGTAATAATACTATAATTTGAGAAAATGAACCAAATTTCATTATAAAACTAAGCTTAGATTACCCATAGTTTGCCCTTGGTGTGAATGTATCCAATAAATTGACTTTAAATTTAAACATAAACTGTCCAGATCCCTTTCAATATGAGATGGGCAACAAATAAATGTAATAAATAGATTAAAAATAAATAAGGAAAAGGCATGCTCATGAACTTAGTGATCATTTATAATTTAATATGTTATTTATTAAATATGAAACGCACTTAGCACTGCATTTGAATAAGAATATGGGTGCTGAAATTACTGTTACATGAACTATACTACAATGCTAGGGGAAATATTTAATGAAAATACATCCAGATAACAACTCCTTCCATTTGCGCTCTGATCTCCACTAATAAAATAAGAACACCTTGACATACACTATCAATTGTCTGTGTTATGCATACTTCATGAATGTGATATCCCTTTTATACGATGTATCTATTTTAATATTATAAAGCTTACGCTGAAAAAACTGTTATCGAGCATTTTACAGAGCCATACCGTGTTCCCAGAGCCAATATAGTATGCTCTATACTTTATGACTTACTGTGTCAATCAAACCTAAAATCACATTCCTGAAACTCGAACTTGTAAAGAAATTTTGTCATTGATTAAAAATGTTTGGCTTTCAGAAATCTAAAATTGCCATTTAGCATCCAGACGGCATGGTAACAGTAGTGGTATTCACTTACCTTTGCTACTGGTTCGCCAATGGGAGTGTACGCACCACCTCTGCGCATGTACAGAGCGTCCGTGATGAGGTCCAGGTGGGCAGAGCCTCCCGCCGCCACCACTACCGGTTCACCCGAACTGGGGAGAACCAGTAGAATCCCACCACTGCATGGTAAGCCTCAAATGGTGATTAAAGAGCCACAAACAAAAGATAATATCAAATGTTGGGACATTCCTGAGGTATCCTGTAACCATTTTTTTGTACAGCCTACTATAAGAAGGCAATATGTATATGAATGTTTACCTTACAAAATTAGATATGAAGGTACAGCAGATTTCATTTTATTCTTACAAAGATAAACCTTAGGTTACATCATATTTCGTAGCCAAGCTTCTGATGATCCCAACTCTGGTGACCTTTCATAAAGCATTTTTTAAAAAGGCTTTTATTCCAAGCAATGGCCCCTATGGCTGGTTGAGCCCATATATAGAAGATTATTTATGTGGATACGTGTGATGCCACAGATGTTGTGTTTTTCAGTTTTTATGGTTTTATAGTCTGTATTACTGTTTTTGAATTGTTCTTTGTTGTCCAGAATTGTATAACAAGTGAGCAGCCAGTTTAAATCAATGAATGAAAGTTTGTGAAGGCATTTGTAATCTCCTATAATGAAAAAAATCTGAGTTTGTTTGGATCCAGAAGTTAAGCATAGTTGGGCCCAGTCAATAGTTGGGTGACAAGCCAGGAGGAAATTCAAGGCTATAGAATGGGAATTAAAGAATTATCCTAGAATACAGTAACGGCAAATTTTTATAGACTGTTGCCCAAATCACTACATGGATATTTTACAAAAAGAATTTACAAAAACACACAAAACCTTTAGATGTTTAAATTCCAAATAAATTTTGTTAGAATTTTTTTTATTCACAGAAGCAAAAATAAAATAAATCTATTACTTTAGAAGAATGAAAGAATCAAACAGCAAATAGGGTTTTTAAAAAATAATATTTTTGACAAGTTTCTTATCTACAACAACAATTCAGAGACCACAAATACCAATTTCACAGATGCACACAGTAATTCCTGAAGAGGTTTGTCAGTTACTGCTACTTACTGATGACAAACCAAAGATACTAAGTAGATCCAAACAGATAAAATCTTATTTGGATAAGGATGAATATACACAGCAAGAGCAAATTCTGTATAGGGAATTTCTGAAGAATGAATTCCTGTCTGATAAACCGCCTCAGTTATTGACGGGATATCTAGGTATGGCATCTGTAAAGGAAATCCTGTAACCTACCCAAAAAAAAAAAATAATTTTAAATACATGTTTAAAATAAACATAGCATCAAATCTAAATATTACACATCTGCATAAAACAGTACTTTAAATCCAAATAGTACAAACCAAAATGACATATAAAACAATTCTAGATATAATTTTTAAATTACAGATTACCATTTTCAATATACTAATTGAGTTTAAAAATAATCTTGTTGCAATAAAGTATAATTTGAAACACAGTCAAGCCAGTAAACATTTGTTTCAGGTTCAAAATAATAGCTAATATAGGAGATGCAAATTTGGACACTTTTGCGGTAAGTATTCTAATACAGCATTTGCAGTATTTTGCAAATGTTTCTTAAAACTTTTTAAGCCCCTTTCACTTTCTATCACTTCCAAGCCTTAGATCAATCACAGGGGCTGTGTGAAGGATCAGGTGAAGGGAGGAAGGAAGGAAGCTCTAATCTTAGAGATCAGCTACTTTGTAGGATCAGAGACCTGGAGTTTTTGAGAGAGTCGTCTTTCCCACTGCATGAAATGCCTGCCAGCTGTTAAAAAGCTCAAACAACACTCGATGAATGCAGGATGAAGAGCAAAAAAGAGGGCTCACAGAACCCTCTACCACACCTGTCACCAGCTGTTAGAAAGGGATGAAAGATATAGCAAACTGGTCCAAAAATTACAGAAAGATGTAAAGTTACCAAAGTCCTAGAGACTGAGGACAGAACATTATTCACTGTCTTTCCTTGGAACAATGAAATACCATGAGTGTTTAACTTGTATATCTTGTTTAAAATCTGTTAATTTGTCTGTCTTGTTCAAAAGTTGTAAAAGATCAGTATATTAAAAGAAAGAATATGCACAAAAGATTGTTTGAAGGGTTCAAATAACCAAGTGCAATCCCAACTGAAAATAAATCTGGAGTATTTGGCTTTGCAAGAGTTGCCAAGTCAATTGTTTTTCTGCTGGTTTCAGGATATCTTTTAATTCCTGATTCCAAAGACAGGAATCAGTCAATGAAATAGAAGATGATGTTGGACAAGAATGTTTCCTGGTAGAAGAGTTGGAAACCCAAACAATGGCCAAAAACCAGAGTTGTCTGCATATGGGATGATTAGAATGCATGAAAAAATATTGAGGGCCTTGAGGAATTGAGGAATCACTAGGTGAGCAGAAAATTCCTGAGAAGCAAGTGATCCAGAATAGAAAAAATAGATCCTCTTAGGCTTCCCAAATTCATCTTAATTTGCAATGTTTACATTTTTGCATCAAATAGGTTGATAGTATTATTCCATTTTGTAAGATTATGAGCAACTATGGGGTTTACCATTCATGATTGAATTGCTGAGAGCAATTAGCTCACCTGTGTCTGAGAAACAAATGCCCATAGGCATTTAGGGATGGTGGATGCATGCACTAATTCTAGAACTAGATAATAAGATGTGTGGGATGTGCTATCATTTGATCAATCTTTAAAAAAATACTCAGAAGCTATTTGCAAATTATCTGTGGAGATTTTCAGCCATCCAGGTCATTATGGTCTCAGAGATGTTTTTTTCAAAAGGTAACTGGACTATTTTTTTCCTTGAGGAAGAAAAAGAAAACATTTCGCTTCTCATCCAAGAAGCTTCATCAGTTCTGATGCCCCCTCCCCATCAGAACTGATGAAGATTTTTGGATGAGAAGCAAAACATTTTCTTCTTCCTCAAGGAAAAAAACAGTCCAGTTGCCTTTTGAAAAAGCAGCTTTGAGATGACTATTTGCAAATAGTACTTTGTGCTGAACAGAGTAATTGAGGAACTCACAATTTTTAAATGGACACTGCTACTAGAACTAAATAATAGCATTCATTGTACCAGCTCACACTCTGAAACTGCAGATGAATCTGAAATTCTTGGTATTATGGCAGAGACTGCTTATTATCACAGCAGATATGTGAAAGTAGAATGTTTAATGTAGTTAAGCCTCATGGAAAAAAATGGTATAAGCTATGATACTGATCATATATTTAATGTTATTTCACAGTGTAATACTTTTTTGTAAGGAGTAATAAAATTTTATATCCATGGAGCAAGAAGGCCTCTGAGACTAATCATCGTAGCACCTGTCTCCCCCAATAGGGTAGTTGGATGCAGTAGAAGGCTGGCTTCTGTTTCGTCATTTGCAGGGAAACAGAAGCTCATGAAAGAAATGCTACGGAGATCTGACCTGGGGCAACGGTGTACGTGCCAGCAGAGAGGGCTTTGTGTGCCATCTCTGGCACGCGTGCCATAGGTTCGTCATCACAGGTATAGTATAACTAGTTGGGTGAAGGAGATATCAGTTCATTGGACTCAAGAATTGATTATGATGCCAATAGAATGAAAAGGGATCCTACTTCCTATGGAGTAAGAGGAATCTAGTTATTAATGCAAAATGATATTGTTCTCTCTTTTGGGGAACCGTCTTCCTTTATGAGTGTTTCAAGGAAATGATAATTGATTTCCTTTATGTTACTGGGAGTATCTGGAAGAGAGTGGGATGGCTTAATAAGAATGCTGCCATACCAACCTCTTATGATTTAAAGACTGTGGAAAGTAACAGTTGTTTTCAAGCAGCTGAACTTGAGACAACTGGCATCACCTGAAATAATATTAAATAACTAAGACATAGTTGAAAAGAAAGTAGCTTCTTACAAAACTAGAGTGGAACAAATTATTTTTTCATGATTCTTTTATCAAACACTAGCAGCATAGGCAAATTTCCACCTAAGTGGAAATCTACCTCTTTCATATAAATGAAACCATTAGAGAAGAGAAGAGTAATTTTATGCCACATTTTTTCTAAAAGGATTGATATCGTACCCAGGGCAAATTCTCCAGGGTCAAAGAAAATAGTGAGGGAATTGATGATAGAAGAAAAAAACAGATAGTGACAATCATCTACATTAAGTTGTTCTTCTAATGGCCTGGAAGGGGGTGAATTCGGAAATTGCTTAGAATTAAACCAGCATATCTATTTTAAGTCTGTACGTCCATGCTTTCTATCACTACTATTCATACAAGGATAGAGAATACTGTCAAACACAGGAACCATACTTTTATGTTAATTTGTGCCATGTCTTGAAGTGATTAACCAGTGTTCATATTGCTACTCTTTGGGTAACAAAATTCTCTAAGGAATAGCCTGAAGCTTATCCTTGGCTTTCTCAATAAAAAAAAAGTTATGAAGGCATCTGCCCAAGGACTTTATATGGATAATTATAATTTTTATGGCTCTGTCTTATCCTTGTCTTACTGTTCTGGTTTACCTTATGCAGTAATTTGGCTTTACCTCTTACATCTTCTGTTTCTTCGGCCTCATTCTCCCAACTTAGAATCTCTGAGCTCAGTTAATAATCAATTTTTGTTAATGACTCACCACTAACAACCAGGATCCAAATTTTACTTGTATTGTGCAAGCAAAATATACTTCCATGTTTATAAAGCAAATAATATTTTTTTTCCAAGGGTAGCCCTTCATATCTTGTGAAAGGTTGTTTGGCAGATACCCTCTCCCCAAATGAGTAGTTCAATAACAGTAACAAAACACTAACCCAGTAATGCTCTTGAAAAGCGTCCAAATAACTTTCTTCTTTTTCTTTGGTTATATGTCCATTTCTAAGCTCAAGCTTAGGAAGAATTTGTCTTAAAACACTAGTACACTGTCGATGCCATCGAGTTGGAAGATGAGATCGCCACTCCATTATTTTATTTTTTAATGTTCTTTCAATTCTGTTTTTCAAAAAAAAAAACCAAAAACAAACCAAGAGGATGTTTATTATCAGTATAGTTACTATACTGTTAATTTACCCATTAGTTAAAAAAAAACTTAAATACTGTTTTGTGTGAAGACTCTTTATGATCATGAAATTTTTAAACTATTCTGTGTCCATTTCCTGATGTAATCATGTTTTGAACACAGTATACAACTTGGGAAGGATGTTAATTTTGTTAAGAAAAATTACAGAGCTAAAACAGCTACAGAACAAACTGGGATAGTGAAACACACTAAATGGAAAAAAATACTGAAAAGGAAATGTGGCTAATATTGTATCTTTGTTTCTAAAATAGCACTGTTGCTGCTGCAATGAATAAAGATAACATGATAAAAATTCAACTTATTCTAAGTTTTTTATGATCAGCAGATAGAAAGCAGAAAGAAATCAATATTGGAAGATGGTAAGCAACTGTAATGCAATAAAATGTTCTGCTTGACGAGTCTTCACTCATTTCTTCTCAATTTCAGAGAAGTAGATTTAATGCTATGGGAAGTGCCTTTAAAACTGATTATTATTTTTAAGTGCCTTCACTTTTTTTGTTAACAATCTTTTTCATGAAGCTTGAGGAATGTTGGGGATGGAAAGTGCAATCTAAGAAAGAGTATGGATTCCTTTTGGAATTTGCAATGGAAGATCACCTAACTTTTTAAAAACTTTTGTAGCAGCATGATGGCTGTCCATCTTCCTCTAATTCTGTGGCAAGCATAAATGTTCCCATATGACAAACAGATCCAGAAAACCCTGCAAGAATGTTCAGCCTTGGCAACTTTAAGACTTGTGGACTTCAATTCCCAGAATTCTTTAGCTCACACACACCTGAGCAGAATTGGCAAATGAATTGAAAATGTGAGAGTCAGACTATAATGGATTTTAAAATATCTATTTATCTATAAATTTATTGGCTGCCCAACTCTAGTGGACTGAAACATGCAAAGTCGCAAAAGGATTCTTCACTTTATCAACAGGAAAGACATCTGCAAAAAAAGTTGATTGATAGATGTGATGTTAGAACCAATGACAAAAGAACAGGTGCAAGAATTTCTTATGTAACCGTGGAGAAGGTCTGAGTTAAAATAAGACATTTAAACAAAGTAGGGTGAAACTAATTACAAATGGTTTTTATATTTTTGTATCTGAATGATTATATATTTTTATATAAAATGTATTGATTTTACACAATTTGATAATTTATGAGCTTATTCAATTAATTGAAGTATGTATATATATTACCTCAGCTGAAAATGGCACAATTATTTTAAAAAACACCATTGGGATAATGTCAGCTTTAAAATTTCAGGTAGACATTTAGAGAGGAAATCAAGGAGTTTATTAAAGTATTAAATCAACTTATTGCCAACCAAGTTTTTACATTTTTAAATTTGATTATTTTTAATGTTTGATTAAAACATATATCACATAATTTGGTGCATTAGCAGCATAAAAAACTCCCAGATCATTATTATATTAGAGGCTGTTTTGGATGATTCTAAGATTAATTTTTATGTAAATAATGAAAGAGTGTCACTATGGTTGACATTATTTGCAAGAATAAATACATAATTTGACACTTTTCCTAAAGTATAATAACAGATATCCAACCCCAGTAGCAATTGGTTCCAAAACATTTTTTAAAATGATCAAAATAATATGTAGTTTGACAGAGTCCCTCAACTTTATAAAATGTTATTAATTAAAGTAATTACCTATTTTGTAATTCATCTACCAAACTTCCATCTGTTGCTACGTAAAATATTTTTTCTGGCTGAAACAGAACAAAAAAGCAATTGCACAACCATGGAATATTCAAATGCAACCAGGATTTTGACAGATATGCTAAAGACGTGACTTCTCAATTCTGAAAAATGTATGTTTCGAAGATTCTATTTTTACTTAGTATTTGGTAACATCACAGATACACACTTGTCCCATTACCTAAAATTCTCACAACTGAATACTACTAAGTCTTCATATTCCTTTTACCTTAATATCTCTTCCCTCGCATATAGAAAGGAAATTTTAATTTAATTCAGTTCTTCGCTGCCAAGGTTTAGGTTCCCAACAGGCTGATTTATTTATAGAATAGAATAGAATAGAATAGAATAGAATAGAATAGAATAGAATAGAATAGAATAGAATAGAATAGAATAGAATAGAATAGAATAGAATAGAATAGAATTCTTTATTGGCCAAGTATGATTGGACACATAAGGAATTTGTCTTTGGTGCATATGCTCTCAGTGTACATAAAATGACAAGATACATTTGTCAAGAATCATAAGGTACAGCACTTAATGATAGTCATAGGGTACAAATAAGCAATCAGGAAACAATCAATATAAATTGTAAGGATACAAGCAACAAAGTTACAGTCATGCAGTCATAAGTGGGAGGAGATGGGTGATAGGAACGATGAGAAGACTAATAGTACTAGTAACAGCCTTAGTGAACATTTCACTAAGTTGACAGTGTTGAGGGAATTATTTGTTTAGCAGAATGATGGTGTTCAAGAAAAAACTGTTGTGTCCGGGGGCGGGGGGGGTTCTACTTACCTTTACTACCGGTTCGCAACGGGATCACACGCGTGCATGCGCAGATCACCAATGACAACATCCAGGGTGGTGGGCAGAGCCTCTCACCAGTTTTACTACCGGTTCTTGCGAACCGGTCCAAACTGGGAGCAACCCACCACTGATTGTGTCTAGTTGTCTTGGTGTGCAGTGCTCTATAGCATCATTTTGAGGTTAGGAGTTGAAACAATTTATGTCCAGGATATATTCGTTAAATTTAACTGTTGCCCATCTCACAGTCAAGTGACTCTGGGCTGCTTATAATGTCAAAGTAATATAAAGTATTTAAACATTAAAATATTAAAAAATATGACTATTAAAATGTTCTGATACTGTGATTTAGGCACAAACATGTTAAATCCTAACATTCCATTCATTTCATTCCAGTTTCTCTCTCAGAAGTTATAATCAGTTGTATCTTCTCCACTGATTAGACAGTATTTGAGGGATATGAAAAATAGATTTTCTAGGCTACTGCTATTAAACCCTCCTATCAGCCTGAAGTTATTTGAGTTAATAATGTAACATAATAGTCTTGCAGTTGCAGTTTGAGGAGGAGTTGCTGCTAGGAGCAAGGCCTCTCCTCAAACAGAATGAAAGGAGGAGGGTAGAAACAGGTCTCCCGTTGCAGCTGAGAATTAGCATGAGTTGGAGAGCAAGATGGTTTCCCAAGCTTGTTTGCAGCTCACATAAGTAGCATCTGATGGAAATGCCCCTTAACTTATCTCAGTTGTATACTTTTTCTCCAATGGAACTGGTAAGAAATAATAAGAGTTTATTTCACACTGTATTGATTTTGTATTTTGTTTCTAGGTTTCTTGACATTTTCCCATTTTCAGCCTGTAATCTTACACCTTTCACTAACAAATAAATAAACCTTATTTTAATATTAGAGCACTTTGTAGGTATAGGCATCTCACAGGCTTTCTCCAGACTTCATGCTCGTTTTACTGTATTCTGGTTTTACTGTATTCAAGAAGATAAACAGCAGAACTGTTCCACATCTGGCTAAGATATAGATAAATAAGCAACAAAGGCAGTAAAACTGATAAGAAAACCTTGGATGTGATTAGATATACTATGTGCTTTCCCAATCAGAAAATCTGTTCTTGTCCCAGACTTTAGGTGGCCAGCACTTGTTTTACTATAGCTAATTCTTGTCAAAAATGCATATTGTCCAAAATCTGTGCTAAATGTGTTTCTAAAGGTGCTAAAAAATGACATACTGTAGCTGGCCATACCTGTCATTGCATTTCTAGAAGCAGCAGTATGATGCACAAAGTTATAGAGAGAACATTACTGTTAGGATAGATAAAGACGGAATATTTCATTAAATGGTAAACAAATTTATCTGATCTTACCCTGAATTGGAGTGGCTAGCAATATCATAATACTAATTTCTTAGTCTACATTCCTTACATCTATCTCTTTCCACAGACATTCTTTTTTTTAAGGAAAGTATTCCCCCACACATACCTCAAATGTAAAAATTCAATTGTGAATTATAATTTGTAGATACTGAAATGTTTCTTACTTGCACAGTTTGTGTTTTTGAATTCTGGAAATTGTATGGAAGTAATTGTTTCCAAAAACTTTCCTTTGAAATGTCAAAACTGGTGCACATTGGTGAATTGTTTTGTTGGATGTTAAACCAGACCTATAAAATGTTATTTTAAAAATGACTTACAAAATATATTTATATTTATGTATTTTAAATTTTTATAAAACTAACTCTGTCTAAAAACATAAGCTTAATATATTAAATCATGATTTTAAAATAATATAACATTTTTGATTTGCCACATTTTTAATTTGTAAGAAATTATCAAGAAAGTTGTAATTTGAGTTCATATCTTTATCAGAGGTCTAAAAACATAGATTTCTTATTCTTCCTATATTAATTTATATTTATTATACTGTGTTTCACTTATAGAGTGAATTTATTCCTTCACAAGGTACAAACCTCTTGGTGTTATCTCATTCAATAGTTTTCCTTGCACATAAATGCAGTTGTAATTTATAATTTAAATCTATATATTTTACTAATATCAGCAATATATATAGAAATAAAATAGGAAAAAATTATTTCAGTTTAACGGCATCATATTCAGAAAGAGTAACTTACATATTTTAAAAAAAGAATAGTAACTTTCAAATTTTAGCTATATTAGAAAATAGTTTTTATTTGCTCAAGAATATTGCTAATTCTTCCCATGTACACAAGTATTGTTTATTTTTGAGTCTTCTGTGAGTTTCTTATGTTGAGACATTAAAACACATGTCTTATAAAATAGATAATTAAAATGTGTGCTTCTTGTTCAATCTTTCTTCTGAATAAAAGTAACTATAAAACCCTAATTTTATACGACATACAAGAAAGTGATTAATCCTTTTCTCCCTATTTTCTCATTTAAAATTTGTTTCAGAAATTTTTGTTTGCAGTAATATCAATTCAAGAGGTTTGGCATTAGAGAATAATGCTGGGGGAAAATTCTTCCAACTGGGACCTTCTAAAAGAAAATGTACAAGTTTGTCATGTTTTGGAAGAATTTACTTTATAATATTTGTTCAATGTAACCAAGACTGACTTCTAACAATAGAAGGCTGGATCTCCTTAGCCAATGGTGTGATGCAAAAATGGTTTTCTGATTCTCAGATTTTCATTATGTACTGTACATTCCATGTTGTACTTTATATACACATTCCATCATAGAGCAATAACAAAGATTTTAAGATTGCAAAATACAGAAAGTTTTTATCTTATATCTGCCATTTTCTAAATTTAATTATTTTTGGTGACAACGAACAAGTAGTTGAGCTACGAATCTTCACACTTGACAAAAGCTTAGAGAAATGAAACTCTTCCAGCTAAAGCAAGAGAGCATAGAAACAGCTGAACATGTTTGGAGGTTGAATGGAGAGAGCTATCCAAGAAATTTTTAGAAACGATGGGATAGCAGTCTGTTTACATTAGATTTTTTTAAAATTACAGAGGTATCAGAAATGTTCAATATAACTCATCTCTCCCCCCCATCACATTAATTATAATACTATAATCATGGAATGTCCAACTACTTGGATACATTAGGATTATATATACATTATCAACCCATTTTATTATACTTACATTTTCCCAACTGATTAAGCAATCAACACTCTGTAGGGGGCAAAATGCATCAAACTGCTTATAGCAGTGACCGCTCAGAGGATTCCACAGAAAATATTCTCCATTTTCTTGTGTTGCAGCATAAGCTACTTTCCCCTATTAGCAAAATGTTTATTCATTCCAAATCCAAAATAAATAATTTTATACATTATTCATGTAGCATTATTCTGAAAAAAAAATCCTTACATAAATATAAATATCTGATTTAAGTTTTAGAATGAGAACACTGACATATATAAGGTAGAAAGAGGAACACTTATAGCTCTCCAAATGTTAATTCCAACACACAACAAACTATTATGGTGCAGTTTCATTTCTGGTTTCCCATCTTTGGCCATTCTAGTTCAAGATTATTGTATGAAATTATTTCTCTTTGCTATTGAAACAGGAGTCATATGAAATAACGTGATCTGAAATAAGCCTTAATATCTATGATGGAGTTTTCTTAAATCTGAAATTAAATAAAAAGAATCAACTGAATGTGCAAATCAGTGTAAACTGAAATCGTGTTGGTACAATATGCATACAAGTAATTGTTCCATCAACTATTTTGGGCAAATTATTTTTTTAAAACTGCAGCAAATATATAATTGTTATTCAACTTCCCAAATGTATTCTTTTTTTCTATGCAACTGTTTCCAGTACAACACTTCTGTGCACTATTTCTTTTTATTATAGTGTAATATTATTAAACATTAGAGTATAAAATACAAATGAAAATAATGGGAAAATGGGAAGGACGAAAAAGGGAAATAAAGAGGTGTAGGATAAATAGGCAAAAAGAAAAAAGCATTAACTTTTCAGCACAGTAGAATGAACATAGTAACATTCATCTCAATTTTTTACTTTGCATACTCAGTATATACTACTAGCCATTTCTATAAGGAAGAAAATTTGTCTAATCAGTAAATCCCAATCATGACAGAAAATGATGTTGACATGGCCCAATACTGGGTGAATGTCATTTAGTTTTAATTCTATTCATTATACATACTTTTTACAGGTGCTATATTTCTTAGAGTTATTTTATACCCATTTTACTTGCTCAGTGTTGAATGTTAAAGAAAGGTAGAGGTTTCCCCTGTCCAGCCATGTTCGACTCTAGGAGGCGGTGCTCATCTCCATTTCTTAGCCAAGGGAGACAGCATTGTCTGACTATATTTCCGTGTATATATATACACGACTATATGCCGAGGCATACAGAATGCTGTTACTTTCCCACCAAAGTGTTACCTATTAATCTACTTGCATTTCAGAGGTGGGTTTCAGCAGGTTCTGACCAGTTCTGGAGAACCGGTAGCGGAAATTTTGAGTATTTTGGAGAACCAGTAGTAAAAATTCTGACTGACTCTGCCCCCATCTATTCTCTTCCTCCCGAGTCCCAGCTGATTGGGATGAAATTAGGATTTTGCAGTAACCTTTCCTTGGAGTGGGGAGGGAATGGATTTTACAGTATCCTTTCTCTGCCATGCCTACCAAGCCACGCCCACCAAGCCATGCCATGGCTATACAGCCACACCCACAGAACCGGTAGTAAAAAATTTGAAACCCACCACTGTTGCATTTGCCTTCTTTTGAACTGTTAGGTGGGCAGGAGCTGGGGCAAGTGACGGAGGCTCACCCCATCGTGCAGCACTATATCTATAATTTGAAGATACTTCTGACACAAATAAAGTAAAAAGTAAATCCCAAAGTCAAAGTTTCATTTTCCTGCATCTCAAGCATAAAATCCTTAAGCAATTTCCAGATAGAAACAAAGTTGGATGTATTCTTCTCTTTGATTAAAGCGGTTAATTTGGCGAACTCCACTAGTTCCATCAGTTTCTCTAATCATTCTTCCATTGTGGAAGTTAATTAATTAATTAATTTCCATTTTGGCTTTGTGCACTACCCCTGAGCAAGAAGCACTGCATATTCACATACGCTAGTGAATACTAATAAATACTGTGACATCAAGACCAATTCAGTTTTCAGATCAGATCGTTTTGTTTGAAAAGAAACTCATGAAAGCATCTTTAAAACCATCCATAGCTTAAGTTGCTTGATTTAACATATGTGCTAATGCTTTTCTTCATATAAGAATCTCAATCTGCTTTACAATTTCACTCATTGTGTAGTTTAGAATATCCGGGAAGCATAGTTTTAATTATTTTGCTAATTCAAAAATTATTTTGCTCTTACTTCTAACACAGATGTTCCTAACAATACCCAGGCTTTTTTCCCAAGGTACAGAAGATAATTACACAGAAGCACTGCATGTTCTTCTTTATTGCCAACACCCAATTCGATGCAATGCTAGAAAAAAAACAGATGTTACTTTTCTTTAAAAAGATAAGTTCATCTTCATACATAATAACAATATAATGTCACTATGAATAGCAGAGTGTTATTATCATGAAAAAGTTTAGAAGCAGCAAGGTATTTCAGGTAGCCATACATTATTGAAAAAGTTTTAAAAAATTATACCGCCCCAGTTCCATAAGTTAATTGTTTTTTCTATATTTCGAGATTCAGAAGCTGAAAGGAGTTTAAAATAGGTATATAATAAGCATTTGTTGAGATCACATCAGGAGGAACTGAAGTTGTTTAATCAAGTATCGGTAATGAATGAATCTCCCTCCATTAATTATTCTAGCACCTTCTTTGCAATCTGGTAAAGAAGTTGCTATAAAATAAGGTCAAGCAATGATATCATACAGGTATCGACCTTGGTGTTAAAGTGTGAAAATAATTATTTACAACTGGTCTTCACACTTATGACCATGACTATAACAAACAATGTTCTTGCGGTCACGTGATCAAAATTCAGGCATTTAGCAACTGACAGGAATTTACAATTGTTACAGCATCCCAGGGTAACATAGGCACCATTTGCAACCTTGCCAGGAGGCTACCAAAACTCAAAATTGGAGGATGCCAGATTCATTTAACAACCACATGATTCATTTAGCGACTGTGGGAGGTGAATGCATGTCAGACTCATAACAGGTGTAGCAATAAATCCCTGCATTCCAGGCATTTAATCCCATTACCTGGAAGTTACTAAAACAGAATTTACAAAATCATTTGTTAAATTTACGCTGTTTATGCAGTTCAATTCATGAAGTGAGTGACTGAGCAGCTTGCCTCTGTTGCTTGCTTGCAGACAAACAATAAATAATATATGCACAGAAGACAGGACTACTGCGAAATACTGATATAAAATATCAATATATGTGAA
This sequence comes from Arizona elegans, assembly GCA_022577455.1. Taxonomy (NCBI): domain Eukaryota; kingdom Metazoa; phylum Chordata; class Lepidosauria; order Squamata; family Colubridae; genus Arizona; species Arizona elegans. The sequence continues at coordinate 72,094,680 of JAKOOJ010000005.1, forward strand.
CACTTCATGTTTAAATTCTAGGCTTTTTCTAGAATTGGATCTGACTTTATCTTGTTGTTCAACAAATTGCATATTGAGTACTTCCTCCAATCTGGTATTAGATGGAGATTACTCTTTCCAATATTTACCCAAATTCATTATTTATGAACATTACTAAAACGCTGGTGAATAATTTAAGCACGGAGGAAAGAACTCAAGGGAGAAAGCTTTGAATTGCATCTAATATGCAAAAAAAAAAAAAATGATAATGAAGTAGTTAGATTGGCGTGTGTGAATTCAATCTGGAGGACTGTCAAAAGTAAAGAAATCTTTGGTCTGTAGGCTGCCAGGAAGATATGGAGTCCTTAATCCTAAACTATCTTTATCTGATAAATTGATTCCATTTTTTTCTCCAAATGCAGTACTGATCTCCAATCTCTATTCTTAGGAATAATGAAAAATATTGAACAGGATCCTACATATACTTGATACGAAAGAACTCCTTGGTGGCCTGCAACAAGTATACAATGTTTGTGCGACTTTCCAGAGATATCTTGAAGAAAAGTTGGAAACACTGTGGAGACAACAAATTTAGAGTATAACTATCCTTTTGGTTGCAAAGCACTCCCTGATCTATTACTGAGCACCCTCATGGATGCATCAATTATTTATAAATCTATATTGCTAGGTGGCTGGCATATGCCTATTGTTTTTCATATTACACAATATTTTTAGTGAGTAAGGCACTGTGTCTTTATTGAAAACTTCCATTTTACTGCTGCTTAAATTGTCTCCTTTGCAAAACTGCAAATGCTTTATTTTTGAAAGTTCTATATCCTGGCCATTTACAAAGGATGTCTTTAAAAATTCTAACAAAGAAAGAAATGAAGATTTTGAACTAAAAGTCATATTCAGAATAAACTGGATATATTTGAACTAGCATCAGCCACAAAAGCTGAATCTTGACTTATTTATTATCCATTGTCAAAACTAAGCGTGATCAAAGGCCTTTTCTTTGCTTAGATCTAGGGTCAAGATTAACAAAGCACTATTGAGAAAACCTTGGATGAGAAGTGAAAAGTCTTCAAGGAAAAACTTGCCTTTTGAAAAAGCACCTTTGGGATATTGAGAAAATCCTTATAACCACAACAGAAGCCTCATATACCATTCTAACAACAGCCTCTCTTTCAAGATCCCCAAATTCTTTTATGACAACCTTATTTTTGGATACAATATTGAAAATGGGTAATACTGATATAATTATTTCCCAACAATTATAGGAAACAGATTCCCAACTGAATTTTGTGTAAGAAGAAATAATATTCCCTGAAGTGGTTCGGGAATGACGAGAGGCACAAGCAAGCAAGTGACAACAGCTCTTTAATATATGGTGAGACTTCAGCAAAAACTCAGAGGCTGCAGTCCTCCTTATATACAATCCTGGAGAGACTGTCAGCCAATCAGAAACGTAGGCAGGTTTGAAACTCCCGCTTAAAAGTATCAATACATAACACCCCTCCCTTCCCAGAAGGCACTAACACTCAAAAATTAACATATGTACAAACAAAGTCTCGCAGGTGCTTAGGCTGAGTTCTCGCCCTAGTTGACCTGCGCAGTTCAGTGTTTGGTGAGGCGTCGAGCTGGTCGGAGGGACTCTTTGTCTCTCCCGGCTCCGCCAATGGAACCTCCTGGATTTTGTCCGGGGCGTGGTTATTCCCGGCTGGGAGTGGCGACTCGCTGGGGCGGCGCTGGAACCAGGGCTTGTCAGCTAAGTATTCTCGCGGCCCCGGGCTTGAGTTAGCTGTTTTGGAGAAGTGGTCATAGTTAGGCTCGGACATGTCTGCGTTGATGTTTGCCTCGCCAACCACCCGTTTCCTCAGTTGGTCTATGTGGCGCTTCCAGAGTCTATCTACCCCCACATCCACCGTGTATGATTTTGGGCCTGTTATCCCCACTATGGTTCCTGCAACCCACAGAGGACCGCTGGCATAATTGCGAGCGAACACCGGGGACCCGACCTGAAACTGCCTTAAGCCACAGGTCTCTCCCTTAAAGTTTTCGTGCGAATAGTTAGGGTGAAGCCTGTCCAACACGCACCGGAGCTTTCTCCCCATGAGGAGCTCTGCTGGGCTTCTCCCAGTTGCTGTGCATGGTGATGCATGCTGAACCGCAAGGAATTGATCTATCCTGGCCTGCCAGTCCCCATTGTCTAATCTGGACAGTGCTTCCTTGGCTGTCCTGACAAATCGTTCAGCCAATCCGTTGGAAGCCGGGTGAAATGGGGCTGATAGGGCATGGCGGATCCCCAGGCCGGCCAAGTAGCCTTCGAAAAGGGTTGCTGTAAATTGGGGACCATTGTCCGATACCAAGGTATCCGGCAGGCCGTGGGTGGCAAACAACTTTCTTAGGGCCTTGATAACCGCTTCGGCCGTTGTGGATGGCATTAATACAATTTCGAGCCATTTTGAAAAGGCATCCACTACTATTAAAAACGTTTGGCCATGGAACGGGCCGGCAAAATCAATGTGGATCCTCCCCCATGGGCCTTTTGGTTTCTCCCACTCTCGGATGGGCGCTACTGGGGGATCGGGGCGAGACTCCTGGCAGGGTCTGCACTTCCCCACCCACTCGGAAATGACCTGGTCCATGTTGGGCCACCAGACATAGCTGCGGGCTAAGCACTTCATCCTAACGATGCCAGGATGCCCTTCGTGCAATAATTCTAAAACTCTATCTCGTAGTTTTGCTGGAATTACCACTCTGTCACCCCACAGTAAGCACCCCCCTTGCGTAAACAGTTCATTTCGTTTGTTGGCAAAACCTTGGTACTCCTCCCCGACCACCTTGTCCGGCCACCCTTTCAAAACCCAACCCATAACAGTCCGGATAACAGGGTCTCTATTTGATGCCTTCGCCACCTCGCCGGAGGAGATGGGCCCCAAGGTTAACGTGTCCAACAACAGGACGGAGGTTTCCGGTGTTGGGTTGTCCAGCAGGTCGGGAAGGGGGCAACGGCTAAGGGCATCCGCATGACCCAGGGTCCGCCCAGGCCGATGGACGAGCTGGTACGAGTAGGCCGATAAGAAAATCGCCCATCTAGTTAAACGGGGGGAGAGGGCAGCGGGGGTTGGCCTGTCGCCTGCTAGCAGTCCTAGCAACGGTCTATGGTCAGTCACAAGTTCGAATTTTCGGCCATAGAGGTATTCGTGGAACTTTTTAACCCCCGCAATCGCAGCCAGAGCCTCTCTGTCCAATTGGCTATAGTTTCGTTCTGTGCTGGACAGAGTTCGGGAGTAGAAGGCAATGGGTGCCTCTAGGCCGTTCGGCAGTCTATGGCCTAGGACGGCACCAACTCCTACGGGGGAGGCGTCGCAAACCAAGACGAGCGGCAGCTCTGCATTGTATTGGATCAGGAAACTGTCCTCAGATAGGAGTTTTTTTACTGCCTCAAACGCGGCCGCTTGCGGTTTCCCCCAGACCCATGGTACATTCTTCCCTAAGAGTTTGTGAAGGGGATCAGCGACCGTGGCCTTATCTCTTAGGAACATTGAGTAGAAATTTAGTAGTCCAAGGAAGGCTTGGAGCTCAGCTTTGGATTTGGGGGCTGGTGCGCTTTTGATGGCCCTCACCTTGCTTTCGGTAGGGTGGATGCCTGTGCCGTCCACCCTGTACCCCAGAAATTCTACCGAGGGGACCGCTATCCTGCACTTGTTCTTTTTAAGTCTTAGTCCCGCTTCTCTGAATCTGGACAGGACGTTCCGTACCCTGTCCCCTAGCTGGTGTTCGTCTTGGGCGCTGACTAAGACGTCATCGAAATAGGGGACTACTCCCGGAAGTCCTTGCAACAGGCGCTCCATGGTGCTTTGAAATAAGCCGGGTGCGACGCTCACCCCAAATTGGAGCCTGGTGCATTTAAATGCACCCCTATGAGTCACGATCGTTTGCGCCTCTGCCGTGGCGTCGTCGACCGGTAACTGTTGATAGGCTTGGGCCAGGTCTAATTTGGCAAAAATTTTTCCGGGGCCCAGGGAGTGTAGTAGATGGTGCACGATCGGCACCGGATAGGCGCTCGGCTGCAAGGCCTTGTTGATCGTGCACTTGTAGTCGGCGCAAATTCTGATTGAGCCGTCGGACTTAACTGGGGTGACTATGGGGGTCTCCCACTTGGCATGGTCAACGGGAACCAACACCCCTTGCTTAATCAGTTTGTCCAGTTCTGCATCGATCTTTGGTTTCAATGCGAACGGCACTCTTCTGGCCTTTAGTCTTACTTGGGCTACGTTGGGGTCTAAGTTTAGTGAAATAGGGGTCCCCACATACTTGCCCAATGTGTCCCCGAAAACGTCCTGGAACTCGGACAGGAGGCTGTCTTTCAGGGTTGACTTGGACATCAGGTGGACGCCGGTGAAGCCCATGCCAAGGGCTCGGAACCACCCCATGCCCAGGAGGCTCGGCAGCTGCTTCGTGACGATGGTCAGCGGCAGGTCTCTTTCGTAGTCTCCGTAGGTGACCCGGAACGTGCCCACGCCTTCGAGGGGGACTCGGTTCCCCTGGTAGTCTAGGATGCGCAGTCTCTGTCTGGAGAGTTGATCCTTCCGGAACGACGGCAGGAGGGTCTTTAGGGTTGTCCACGACATGATGGAGAGAGCTGATCCGGTGTCGATCTCCATCGAACACGGTCTTCCGTTGATCTCGACCACCGTGCTGACTTTGTCCTCGACCGTTGTGCTGGCCTGGTCGATGTGTATGCTGCGGCCATCTCGCGGTTCAAATTCGCGCCGTTTTTTCGCGCCGCCTTCTCTCGTTGGCTGCTTCTGGCGCGCTGATTCCGGTTGGCTGCGGCGCTCACGTGGTTTGAGTCTTCTGGGCAGAGTGGCTCTGCAGACTCGCGCCAAGTGCCCTTTCTTCTCGCAACGCCTGCAAATAGCCTCTCTGTATTTGCAGGACAGTCTATCATGGTGCCCGCCACAGCTGGGACAGCTTCGCCGGGGGCTGCCAGTGTCTTTTCTCCGGTGCTCTGTTCGGAAGACGTCCTCATCCGACTCGGACTCCGAGCTGGATCCGGCGTCTTCTCTGTGCACCGGGGCAGACTTGGGGCTGTCTTTGCTGGTCGGCGGACGCTGTAGCGTTTCAGCGGCCTTTGTGGAGGCTTCGTGAGCCCTGGCCTCATCAAGGGCTCCGGCAAGCGTCAGATCAGGCTTGGCGAGCAGACGCCGTTGCAGCCTAATGTCCCGAACACCACAGATCAGTTGCTCAAGCAACGCATCATCCAAGTCTCTGTAGTCGCAATGAGTTGCGGCTTTTCTCAGGCTGGCCATGTACGCGCTGACCGGCTCTCCCTCTCGTTGGACGCGCTGCCTTAGTTGGTATCGCTGCACGAACTTGGAGGGGACGGGAGCGTAGTGAGCCCGGAGAGTTGCCATCAAGGTGTCCCATGAGACTGTTTGAACCGGCGTTGGCTCACACAGTGACTCGGCCATCTCGAACACGTCCGGTCCGCAGTGGCTTAGGAATAGGGCTCTCTTTCGATTAGCCGAGAGGCCCTGCATGTCGCTGGCTTCTAGCGAGCATTCAAACCTTGTTAGGTACGAGACCCATTTTTCGCGGGTCGGATCAAAAGGCTTGGGCGGAACGTAGGCAGACATGTCCGGTATGTCTCCTGTGGTTCGCCTCGTCGCCTAGCTGAAGCTCGTGGTCTCACTGGTTGGCTTCTTGTAGCCTCGATCCCACCTTCGTCGCCAATGAAGTGGTTCGGGAATGACGAGAGGCACAAGCAAGCAAGTGACAACAGCTCTTTAATATATGGTGAGACTTCAGCAAAAACTCAGAGGCTGCAGTCCTCCTTATATACAATCCTGGAGAGACTGTCAGCCAATCAGAAACGTAGGCAGGTTTGAAACTCCCGCTTAAAAGTATCAATACATAACATTCCCTTTTGGTTGAAATATTAAAACAGAAAAAAACTCCCTTTCAATGGGATAAATTTTTACTTTCAAACAGCAAAGAATCAGATTTGACTGTTCAAAAGGCAAGGGATGTTTTCAGAAAGATATAAAGAAGAATTTGGGGGAACAGAAATAGAAATCATAGAATTTCAGTCACAACAGATGCAATGTATCTATGTATTTTATTTTGTGCCTGTTCACCGCCCTGAGTCCTTCGGGAGTAGGGCGGTATATAAATTTAATAAAAACAAACAAAACAAAAACAAACAAACAATGGGAATTGGAAAAAGATGATACTGAAATAGGTACTACAGATTTGGAGTTTTCTAACTTTTTTAACTAATTATGGATTACAATTGTTTTACACGGAATATAAATGAAGCAAATGCTCCTCAGAAAAGAAAAAAAAATATTACTTGGAAAAATTAAAGCAATTTGCCCAGAAGAGAATTGTAACAATAAAAAGGATATAAAATATTTGACCTATAAAACTTTGGATGAAGAATTTATTTCAGCAGATATTAAAAAGAGAAACGGAGTTGCTTTGTCCATTAATCCTCAACTAAACAAACAATTTATATTAACTGATTAAAATGGCAAGTTTGTTGAAGTAGAAGTTATATAACATTAAAATAATAATATTGGGATTTATGCCCCAAATAAAGATATATAACTTATCTTCATTCATAGTTTAATGGAGTGGTTTTCCTCCAACAGGATAAGACTTCTAAAAAAATATTAAATTATTGAGGATAAATTACCATATTTTTAAGAATTTGATGGACAATTGTGGTTGGTTGATGTATGGAGAGGAAAGAAACATAGTTTTACAAAGTACAGTTATTTTTTAGAAAGACACAAATGTTTTTCAAGAACAGATATGATTTACCCCTCAGGTGATTTGACTGTTAAAATTTCATAAACCTTAATAGATCTTATCAAAGAGTTTTTCAGATCATAACTCTGATTTATAAAAGAAAATTCTTTTTCTTTCATATAGAAGGAGATGGACAGTACAGAAATGTGAAATATGAATGAATATACAAAAATTAAATGTTTTTGCAGAAAGATTGCTGAGGACTGCAAAAACAAATTAATTTTAAAAAAAATTAAATAAAGGTACGGATTTGAGAATTCACTTGGGATGCAAGTAAAATCTTTATTAGAGCTTATTTGATAAATATAATTCAGAAATTAAGAAGAGGCAAGAGTGCAAAATATTTTGTATGACAGAAAAAGAAAATAATAATTAAGGATTGTTGATGTTAACAATAAGAGAAATGGAAATAGAATTAAACTACACAAAGTAGTTTACACAAAATAAACCAGGGAGACGGCTAGTTTATAAATTGTGAAGAAAAAGCGAAAAGAATATTGAAACTACAAGAGAGAGATACCATATTAACAGATAATGTTTCCATACAAATATTTATAGAATAATATTATTATATAATATCTGTATAAATACAAATATTTATAATAATATTATTCTATAAATATTTGTATTTATACAGATATTATATAATAATATTATTCTAACTATTATTCAGGACATGATATTCCAATGGAGAAAATATATGAATATCTTTGAAAATAAAATTTACCCTGGATCACTGAAGAACAAAGGCAAATGATGAATCCATTATAATGATAACAAATTTTTCAAAAGCAATTAAAAAGAGTAAACCTTGAAAGCTGCTTGGATCAGATGGTCTATCAAGTTTGTATTATAAGTTCTTTGAGAATGAATTTTAACGACGTTTACAAAATATGATGATTTTTATTCTACAGGAAGGAAAGAGAAGAAAGATGCCAGAGACTTGGAAAGAGCTAATATAACAGTTATATCTAAAAAGGGACAAGATTTGACTTCAGTAAGAAATTACAAATCGATCTTTATTGAATAATGACTATGTTTTTTTATGATGATTTAAGTTGAGGATTGAAAATAATTTTGCAAGATTTTATTTATGAGGATCAATGTGAGTTTTTACCTAGAAGACAGTTGAAAGATAATGTTAAAACCACGTTGGACATATTGAAATATTTGGATGTATTTACTGAAAAACAAGAAAAAACAGGAATAGATGGATGGAAGAGTTACTTCAAGCAATTGATTAAAATTCCATCTCTTTTCTAAAATAAATACTTGATAGGAATTTTGTGCTGGGAAGAAAGCTATGCAGAGAATGACAAAGCAATTACTAGAAATATAGTATTTTATGATCTGTGAGGAAGTAATTTGAAGCCTTGTTTTTAATTATAATTTTTCTAATCAAATAAGGTTTGGCATAGAGGAACTTTAATATGCTCCCTATAATGATGTGTGAAGTCCAGATGGTTATCTTTGCTAAATTTCCAGAAACTTCTACCCTCTCTGGGGAGGGATGTCGGCTCTCTGCTATTAAGCAGCAGAGAAAAGAAAGAAATAATATTTTGATATCAGATGGGAAAAATGCCCTGACGCTGGGAGGACTTGATTCCATAGCCAATTATTTTTTTCCGCTCTTCTGGGTTTGGATAGATTCTTCCTCATCTGAGAACCTTCTGGGCTTTCTTGCTCCTCAGCAATAGATATAGTGCACACAAAGCTTTAAAGAACTTGTTCTTTATCAAACGAGAAAAATGGGTTTAAGGATAAAAAGCAGACTAACAAGATAGAGGTAGGTGGTAACTGTATGAAACATAAGAGGAAAAGCTAGTGAGCTATGGGTAATATATCCTATCTCAGAGTAACACAGAAACAAATCTGGAAACAGAATGCTCTCTATTAGGGAGTCAGTTTCTACTACTTTTTATATTATTGTGTATCAGAGTAAGTGAGAACAATTTAAAAGAATATCCTCCCCTCTGCAGGAAAACACATTCCCAGTATTTTATAATTCAACTATTTTTTGTAAACTGATAAAGCAGCATGACATTATAGGCTTTCACTAGATCACAAGTACCACATCACTAAATATTTTTTTTCTTTTCCTAGGTCCATTCTAGGCTCAAACTGTTTTTTTAAATAATTCAGCAGATTACTCAAATTTAGAGTTAAATTCAGAATAGAATAAACAATGCTACAATTAACAAAATTAACAATCAACAAAATCAAAATTATTTGCCAGTCTATATAAAAAATAACACATTATTAAAATCTCATCAAACAATTATGAGATGAGGTAGTGGCAGCAAATGCATCAGTTTTAATTTTTAATATGATAAATATTTATAAATATAATCTATATAAAGAAAAACTCTTTTGGGGTCCTCCATAATTTTTAAAAGTGGGAAGAGGTCCTAAGGGGAAAAAGTATAAGAACCACGCATTTATATCTCACTTCCATATAACTACTTTAGAGGCTATCAATGCAAATTACATAAAAATAAAACCAATTTTTAAAAATCAGCAGAGCAGTATTACTACAAAATTTGGCAGTACCTCTGATGTCATCCACACATCAACATCATTATTTTCATCCACTGTATCTGCTATACAAGGAATTAAAGATACAAATCGTGATATAAGGTCCTAGAAAATAAATAAGATGAAACCTAGTCAGCAGGAAATCAAATCAGCAAATCCAACTGATTTGTTTTATTTGGAATTACAATATCCATCAATTATTTATTTATTCATTGTATTATACTTTTTACATTTGTTAAGAAATATATTAAAAAAGTTCTAATTGGCACACCAGAAAAATCTAGAGAGAAATAATAATTTGAAATGCCTCAAAGTCATATTTAATGAAATCAGAAAGTTTTTATTTAATAATAAATCATACTCACAGACGTTGAATTGGGATCTTTTGGATACATATCTAGCAATAGTTGTGGTGGATTCAAAGGGCTAATGTACTTCGTTACTAAAATATTCCTTCCCTGATTGTTAAAAACTGAGGTCATTATTCTTCTCTTTGGAAACACTGATTTCCATGTTTGCTTAAAAATATATGCTCTTTGCAATAGTGTTTCTGCTTCATGATCTGCAAACTAAAGACATATTCAGAATTAAGTCTCAATTTACAACCACTTAACAACCATTTGAAGTTATGATGAACCCTCCCTACAACCTCATTTCAAAGTTACAATGGCCATACGTACCCTCATAGTCACATGATTAAATTTTGGGTGCTTGGCTACCTTTACAGCCATTTGCAGCAGCTCAATATTGTTTTGAGCTTTCTGGCATTAACTTCCAGTTTCCAGCAAAAAAAATGCTCATTGGGTAAAATAGATTTGTTTAACAACCAGTTTTTGCTAAATGACTGCCATAAAAATGTAAAATAAATCAGGCCCAGTCACATATTGCTTCAACTTACAACCACAATGCCTTATGACCATAACTTTGGGTTTAACTTTGGTCATAAGTTGAGGATTATCCATGTATTGTACTTTATAATTGGAAAAAATATTTTCAAATTATCTTATATATCAAACAAGATAATTACAAATGCCTACCGTATCTAGTTCTAAATTATTTTCAGCAGAGGATAACTGAGGTTCAATAGTGGCAAAGATGGTTAAAAAGCTATATTCTTTCAGGTTCTGCCCCAAACATTCTTCTTTAGGAGGTACATATGTCTTACTCCAAGTATATCCAAGTACAACAGGTGGCATATCTATTTGAAATGTTCCACAGATCTGAGAACACATACATATAATAAAGTCACAGCAAACATCTGATGGGATGGCTGCATTACAGGGATTATACTGACATGTTTAAAACCATATTTCTTGTTCTTTATTACCTTTGATTGTTCAAGTAGAGTAGAGAAAGGAAACACAATTGATCCAAGCCAGTTTTTTCTTATGTAAGAATGACCACTGCAATTATTTGGGCAGGCATCCTAGTTAAATATATAACTTGAATTAATATTTTGTATTTAGATTAATGCATGTATCTATGTGCGAGATAGAGAATGCAAGGTAGCGTATGTGCATTTTAAAAATACAGTATCCCCAACTACAGCTTCTGAATGGTTTTCAAAAGTAGTCCCATATATAATATTAAAATAATCTAACTGGAAGTGACAAGAGTGAATCATTTTGGCCAAGTCAGTATGCTCCATTAATAGTTGGTTAACTAATCAAAGTTGAAGAAATACATCAAGGAACAAAATGAGGTGGAACATTCTGAACAGCGTTTATGTATAACATCTTCGTTTCTTAAACAATATAATAAGAAATATTACAATTATATTCTGGACTTAATGACAACTTTCCATTCATTAATTGAAATGAAAAAAAAAGTATTGATTCTGATTTCTTATACATATTTACAAACCAGTCTATGATTCCTTATTTAAAAGTTTATTCTTTTTTCTAATACATAATTTACCTCATGCTTTTCAATCACAAATTCATCAAAAATGCTAATATTTATGTTGTCTTTTATTTTAGATAAACCTAAAAAGGTATAATCATGTGCTGGAGAGCTGAAACAAACAACAAATATTTGAAATGAAATTAAGAAAAGTTATATTTTTTCTACTTTAAACATATACAAATTAAAAATAATATTAAAATATCCATGTATTAAATAGTAATGCTATTTAAACTATATACTGTGCTGTATAGACTCTGTGAATCTTCTGTACAATTGCATACATATGTTTCCATTTGAAACTCTGAAATCACATCTAGATTTAAAAAATATTAAGTCTCATACATAAACATTTACATTACATACATTAAATTGACCATTCATACCTGTTAATTTTGAACTTATCATTTGTATGAGTTTCAATCATTTGCATAATTATAAAATTGACTACATGGCATCATTTGCAATAAAATTTCAGTTTAACAAAGATAATCTTGAATCAATGATCTACTGTTTTAATTGACTCTCAGTTTAAAGTTATAGCGCAATTACATAATTAGGGAAATGATAAACTGATGACAATGATACAAGTTTAGATTTATCCAAACATCAAATATGCCCTGGTAGCGCAGCAGACTAAAGCATTGTTATTAACATCAGCTGCCTGCAATTACTGCAAATTCAAATCTCACCAGGCTCAAGGTTGACTCAGCCTTCCATCCTTTCTAAGGTAGGTAAAATGAGGACCCAGATTGTGGGGGCAATAAGCTGACTTTGTATAAATATACAAAAGTATGAAGGCTATTGCTTAATGCATTGTAAGCCGCCCTGAGTCTTCAGAGAAGGGCGGCATATAAATCAAATATATATATATATTCCTTTTAATTCATAGGTATAAATGTGTGATATTTTTGCAATCAGGGTTTTTCCTATGTTTGAAAAAAGATGTTAAATGGCCATGGTGGGATGAAATCTCTATTCATCGCTTTCAGGCCTGTCAGACATTTTATGTTGTTTCTTCTGAGACTTATGGGAGACTGGGATAGCACTATTTCGGCCTTCTTGGACCTCTTCAGCCAGAGCCACACCATTGGATGTTAGATTCCAAAGAAATAAGATCACCAACCTAATCCAAAAAGAAACCCCCACTAAAATCCAAGACAGAGAACAAGAAAACAGCAAAGCTCTCCTCCCATACATAAAAGGCACCACAGACAGAATAAGCAAAATCCTCCACAAACATAACATCAAGACAGCATTCTGCACAAACCGAAAAATATCCACCATCCTAAGGAACCCCAAAGACAAAATTGAGTTAGAAAATCAAGGAGTATATGAAATCCCATGCACCGCCTGCCCCACCACATACATCGGACAAACCAACAGACGAATAAGTGCACGCATAGAAGAACACAAGAACTCAGTCAGAAAAGAGGAACCAACTTCTTCCCTGGTCCAACACCTTAAAGCCACAGGACATGATATTGACTTTAAAAAGACCAGAACTATCGCCAAAACTGAACACTTTAACAACAGAATAATCAGAGAAGCCATCGAGATAGAAAAATGCCCACACAGCATGAACAAACGAGACGATACCTCCCGCCTACCAGCCATTTGGAAACCCGCCCTTATTGACAAACGAGTCCCTAACACAACGAATGACACCAGACCCACACTCACGAGAGCCACACAGGATGTCACCACCACACATCCATGCAGAAAGCAGACTCAAACCCACACTGATAATGAGCCACGACCAAGGACCAGAAGCCAGACCGCAGCTGCATCATTAGCCACTTTAAACCCCTCCAATCCATACATGAAGCAGACTGACACCCACCATGAAGAGCTCGCACGGCCACAAACACGAAGCCAAACAACAAGAACGCAGCTCACCAGCTCAAATCCCCCTGCAACTCAGACTAAGCTGAGCACAACCAAGCCCCCACCCAAACAGAACATACCCCCAGCCAATCAGAGCACAACCAACCCCTTCCAATCAGAGCACAGCCAAGCCCCTAACCAATTAGAACACACCTCCACCCAATCAGAACACAGCCAAGTTCCCACCCAATCAGCTCACACCCCCACTAGCAGTTAAACGGAAGAGACAGCTGTGATCTCACATTGCTCCTGGAAGCATGAAGCCGAGAATACCAGCCTGAAGATGACGAATGAGACTTCGTCGAAACGTCGCCAAGACACTTCCAATTTTACGTGGGAGAAGACCCGAATAACCAAAGACCTACATACAAACACCCGCGAAAACCTGAGAAAACGTATGTGTGTGTGTGTGTGTGTATGTGTATATATATATATGCAAAAAATTAAAATCTCGGGTGTTTTCCCGCTTCATTATAAATAAATTGGTTAAAATATTTAAAATCCTGGTTAAAATCCCACCTTAAAATCTTCTAAAATTCCTTACAGAGCACTCTGCAAGGTCCTTTAAAACCTCAGCTAAAATCCTACCAGTGACTTTAAAAGTTTTTCTTAAAGCAACGTTTCGACAGGCTCACACCCTGTCATCTTCAGGCTCTGTTTCATGTAGAAGCTATGGGTTCTCTATTACCGGAGCTGTCGCTTATCTATATTTGCTGCTGCTGACATATGCTGGCTAGCCTGCAACTCTGTTTCTGATTGGAGGACAACAGTTTTTCTTCCTGCTTCCTCCTCCTAGCTACTTGGCTTCGTGTTACAGGCCCAGCTTTCTCAGAAACTCTCTCGAGTTTCTCTCAGTGCAGGTCCCCAAATACTTGATAACCTAGAGGCATCGTAGGTTATCAAGTATTTGGGGACCTGCACTGAGAGAAACTCGACTGTTAACATCAGAAGAGAGGCAGAGATTCCAACAAACAACCAGTGGTGTTGTAAGGCCTGCCAGAATTCTTCCTTCTTTGCAGAGGGTGGCTAGCAATAGGGAGAGAGAGAGGATCGAGCCAGAAGATAGGCTGATATCTCAACTAACAATCAAGGGTGCTGTGATGCCTACCAGAATCCTTTCCCCTCTACAGCAGACAGATAATAATAGAGAATCTGAGAAAGCTGGGCCTGTAACATGAAGCCAAGTAGCTAGGAGAAGGAAGCAGGAAGAAAAACTGTTGTCCTCCAATCAGAACACAGAGTTGCAGGCTAGCCAGCATACGTCAGCAGCAGCAAATATAGATAAGCGACAGCTCCGGTAATAGAGAACCCATAGCTTCTACATGAAACAGAGCCTGAAGATGACAGGGTGTGAGCCTGTCGAAACGTTGCTTTAAGAAAAACTTTTAAAGTCACTGGTAGGATTTTAGCTGAGGTTTTAAAGGACCTTGCAGAGTGCTCTGTAAGGAATTTTAGAAGATTTTAAGCTGGGATTTTAACCAGGATTTTAAATATTTTAACCAACTTATTTATAATGACGCGGGAAAACAGCCGAGATTTTAATTTTTTGCATATGCACACCGCGAAAACTTAAGAAGACATATATACACACACACATACATACATACAGACACACACACACACACACACACATATATATATATTGGACATGCTGTTCCCTGAATAATCTGTTAAAGTGAGATTTTACTGTTTTACTGTTTTCTTTATAGAGCAAACCGCTCAAAACATTCAGGTAATAAATAAGAAATCATTGTTTTGGGTTCGTATTCCACTATATGCAGATAATGTACAACTGAAGTCCAATGTCTAAGAAAATGGAATAGATTGCAGTGCAAGAAGTATTTGGATACAGAGGAGACATGGAATTTTTACTAATTTAAATGCTACATTCATCTTACTAAAACAAACTTTATTACAGTTGAAATGTTAACTCACTTAAAATCAACTTGAAGTTCTTCATTCCAGCATGGATGAGAGCCATCTGCAGTGCTAGTCTGATAAACAGTTTTCTGAAATGTAACTTCTACAAAAGGATGCACGGTCACCTAAAACAGAGCAAATGTTTTACAATATTAAAATGGAAAGGAAGAACAGTTAGTAAAGTTAAATAACCTCTTTATCTTCTCCCTGGGGATAGTACAAAAAGCAGTTATTACTTAAACACAACATTATTCTGTTTCTACTTATGCTAAAACAATTTGCAAAATAGGGTAAGGTACAGAAAGAATGCGAAGTGCAGCTTCCAGTGTTCTTTTCAACCTCTTAAACAGAGTTCACTCACAGCGTAACTGGGAAGGAGGAGGGAGAAGGATTTACAATGAAGCAGTTACCCAACATTCCAAGTCACTGCTTCTTATATCGGAAAATGCACTAGGGAGGGGGGGGGTCTTCA
Organism: Arizona elegans; assembly: GCA_022577455.1. Lineage (NCBI taxonomy): Eukaryota > Metazoa > Chordata > Lepidosauria > Squamata > Colubridae > Arizona > Arizona elegans. The sequence goes on from JAKOOJ010000005.1 coordinate 72,110,197, forward strand.
TAACCCTGGATCTGATTTGCCCATTTTCAAACTCAAGACTTCTTTTGCTTTCCTTTTCCAACACACACACAATTCAATCCAGTTTTGTTTTCAGATAAGTATTGCCCTACTGGAGAGACAAGTTGTAAAAATTCTTGATCCCCTTTACCCAACTTTAATGATGCAGTGGATTATTCTAGGTAACAAGGTAATACTTCTGTTCCTATTCTCATCATAATAACTCTTTGGGGGGGGGATTAAATTCAAAGAGAGAGTGCCTGATTCAAACTCACCCACTTGGTCTTGATTCCTAAGGCAGGATGAGAATCAAGCGTCTAATTTCTAATCAAGACATGCCGCAAGTAGTGTATTATGACATATGCAGTCAAGCAGAGTATTTATTTCTAATTTATCAAATTCATTTTCATTTTGACAGTTTAAGTTTTTCTTAAATTCTCACAGTTCAATTATAAAGTGAATAATTTCTCTTTTAATACAAGGATGAGTGCTCAGATTTCCTTGCTACTTTGTTCTGCCATATCACAATTTCCAGATCTTTCCAGTGTTTTCACCCATAAATTATTATTAGTTATAGTAATTTCATTTTTCATGCATATATAATTATGCACAAGATAATAAAAAACAATATCAAAAATTTATAAAGAATAAACTACAATTCAGTTGAAAATGGCAACTAGAAAGTACCTGAAGGGCCCATAATATTTAAATAATCATTAAACCCTGTATGCAAATATTAATATAGATAAAATAGAAAAAGGAATAAAAGAGAGAGAGGAAAAATGTTGAAGATCAAAGTACAATGTGACGAAATAAAGAAAGATGGAAAACAATGTAGAGTAAGATAAGGTTAAAATATGTGTAAATATGTATAAATAGTAAAAAAGGATCACTTCAAAGGAGCTGTAAAAATAGCCACATGTTTTTATATAGAAAATAAAATAAGAATAAAAGTTCACCCTGGTCTTCCTGTAAAAACATTGTTACTTTATCCATGTTAAAATACATTTTTAAAAGTTCCCTAAAGCTTTCATTAAAACCTTAATATTTAATCCAGGTCCAAACTTCAAATTTCATAACCACAAATTTTATTTTCTTCTACAGTCTTTTACATTTTGCATTTCCTTAAGACATATAAAGGAATTGACTTCACATCTTCTGGTGAGATGGCGTTAATAAAAACTATCCAGTTAAGGATATTCCTTTATGTTCTTTGATGTTATATTTTTGCTGGCTGCTTCCAAAACCCACACCCCCATAATGAAAATATTAAAATCCACCTACTGAATTACATGCACATTAGCAAACTAATCCAAGAGTCTGAAAACAGAAAAGGATTAGGATAAATTAAAGGGTCTTTATTTATTCAAAGTAATATTTTAATCAACTGGCTGTTTTGCCAAATGTCAAGGTAATGACCAGGAAATTGGTTCTTTTAGATCCAGAGACAACAAACACACCAGGAAAAAAAGGAAGGGCCCAGTACTAGATTCTGTGCAGCATCTAGGCTTTCTATTAAAACCTGTCATAATAACTTCATGGCCCTGCTTTTACGGTCATGAGCCTGCAAGATTTGACCTTGACAATGTGACATATAACTCTGGGATCAAGAAAAGCTTTGAAGCTATGTGAGATTTGCACCCACTCATACACACACCTTCTTTATTTAGCAAACAAGAGTGAGAAACAAGAAACTTAGCTCAGAATGAGCTCTAAACTTTTAGACATTTTCTAACATTAAGGAAAAATCAAAACATGTCATTAAACTCCTCGAAATACAATGATCTTCCACATTGCCACCACACTGCCATATAGATTTATTATTGCTTTCTTCAAGGCTTATGAAAATGCTTATATATTGTATATATAGAGAAAAATGGAACATATTTTAAAAGGGAAAAAAATCATAATTACCTCAGAGAGAAGATCGGCAGCATAGGCTGAATTACCTAATGGAATATGTCTGCCTCGGGACATACGATTTGGTAAGTATGATGGTGAATAAGTAACTGGAACCCTAAGAATATTAAAAGAAAGTATCATATATGTTTCAGCCAGTTTTTCTTGTTAAAATGTACCCCAACTCCCATTTATTGATGCATAATAATAGGTTGACTGTTAATCTAAAGAAAATCTGAGTAAAAGTTGTAACTCAAATTTGCTGATACAAGGCAATGCAGTAGGGGGGCATGATAAAATATAAGTTGGCATGACATTACTTTTAGAAAAATCTAATCAGAAGAGTCATCTCAGCAAACTTCATTTTCATTTTGTAGTTAAACATGGATATTGCTAATAGACTGCTTCTATTGCTATCAATCAAAGATTATTTTCTACTATAACTTGTTTCACTCTTAATGCATTGTAATAAATCATATAGAAACTTCAGGAAATACAGGAGTTATATAAATGCAAACTATTACCTAGATACTCTCCCCTGTAAACAAAGCAACTGAGAAATACATCACATATTCATTCCGAAGAAATTTTCATTGTCGCATGATTTACATTCTTATGCTTCCATTTCATATATTTTCTCATGATTAGAGATTGCATAAGGATCATTTATTTAGGGCTAGTAAATGCATTAATGTCTAAATTATCTGATACAAGTTTTCTTTCTAGTCTAGAAAAAAAAGGAAGGAGTGTGCAAATAGGTTCCTGCCCAAATTATAGAAGTTTTCTGAATGAAGTTTGGCTCTAGCACAGAACTTGAATGTGGAACAACACAATTAAAATTGTTTAGAGGAGGTTGCTGGGTGCAGTCAGACATATCCACCCAAATAATATAGACAATACGGAAAAGAGGAGTGAGCATAAATAGGTTTGCTCATTCATTGATTCATTCCTCTATCTGTGCAAAGGAGCTGGTAACTGGACAGTAGTATAGTATTCTTCTGCTTATATAAGTTTCTTATTTCAAAATAACAGGAAACTTCTGAAATTAATTTTAATACTCAGAAAGTGTTATGGAAATTGCAAAAAAAGGATATGAAGACCATGTTAGTTCTGAGATGACAATTTGAATACTACAGCTTTAGAGAAATTGCATGATAATGAGTAATTCAGGGGAAGGTAAATGAGGAATCAGTTAAATAATGTGGAGATAAGTAAAATATGAGGTAGTGGCACTGTAGGAAATGAAATGAAAAGTTTATTCAAGCCAAGGTTCTCAAAATTGATAATTATTTGTACTTGACTGCTTGGAAATAATACTGCTTCTACTTATGTCTAAGTTTAGCATAATGGCATTCCACTAAAGTCAATGAGACTGATCCAGAGAAAACACCTTGAAATGTGCCCCAATACCTGTTATGGTTATACAGTATATTATAAATCTCTGATAAAAAATTCTGTTTGCATTACATACAATATTCTAGTAGTTCCAATTATTTCCAGAATAGTAATTCTGAAAGACAGCCATACTTTTCAAATGAAACATTATTTCAAGAAAAAAAATTCCCCTTTATTTCAAAATCTACCACGCCTTTCATTTTGCAAAGTAACTTGGTTTCTTTTGTGGTTTGTTATTGTTGTTCAGTTACTAAGTTGTACCATATCTGACTCTTCATAACCCCATGGACTGTTTCCCCCAAAATAAGACATCCCCTGATAATAAGCCCAACCGGGCTTTTGAGAGCATGGCAATAAGGCCAAGCACTTATTTCAGGGTTCAAAAAAGTATAAAACAGGATCTTATACTTTTGGGGAAACATGGTATACCATAGGCTATTTTAAGGGCTAACATGATATTGTAGAATATTTGATTTTCATTACATTTTCTTGGAAATGTTTTTTGCCATTAGCATAAATAATGTGTCTTTTAATTCTGTCTTTCACTTGATGGTATTTAAATTACTTTACTAGTATTGTAGAATTAATGGTTATATTCACAGTGAAAAGAACTAAATTATAAAAGTGGTGGGACTCATCTCCGGGAGGCATGAGTCTGCCTATTGAGATAGGTTTGCTTTCGTGGTGTGGAGACAAAAACTTGGTCCTTAACACCAATAAGACCAAGGAGCTTATAGTGGACTATAGAAGGAATAGATCAGACATCCGGCCCTTGCTTATCAATGGAGACTGAGTGGAGCAAGTGGCCAGTTTTAAGTTTCTGGGTATTATCATAAAAGAGGACCTGATCTGGGATATTCACATTGCAGCACTGGTCAAAGAGATTATACTACCTGAGACTTCTCAGGAAACAACAACTGAATGAAAAACTGCTGGTGACCTTCTACCGCTGCACCATAGAGAGCATTTTAACTTACTGCATCTGTGTATGGTTTGCCAATTGCACAGTGGCAGATAGGACAGCACTCCAGACGGTTAACGTCATTGCCCAGAGGATCATTGGTTGCCCTCTCCCCTCTTTGGAAGAGCTTTATAGCTCCCACTGCCTTAAGAAAGTTCAAAACATTCTTAAAGATCCATCTCATCTTGGGCACCCTTTTTTTGAACTTTTACCATCTGGCAGATGGTACAGGATAATAAAAGCAAGGACAAATAGGCTGAAAAACAGCTTCTATACCAGGGCAGTAACTATATTGAATTCTACTATATAGTGCAATACTAATGCAATATTGGGTTTTCAATTCAATTATATAGAATGCGAAGGATATGTGTTTGTGTTTTATTTTTATAGTTATAATGTACACTGAAGATGACATCTAATTTCGTTGTACGAGGTGCAATGACAATAAAGTAAACTTAACTTAAAAGCACTACAATTGCTGCTAATTATCTTGTAGTGTGCATGATTATCTAGATAATCTGCAGCTATTGTAGATTACTGTATTATTGTTTTACTATAGTATCAATGAACAGTCTGTATTTTACTATATTACTAAAAAAAAAACCCTTGTTTGCATTCATTGAATATTGCACCTACTTAGATGCTGGTGCCTTTCTTGCAGGAATATTGTATGCTCTCAATATTCTGATAAGAAGTTTAACATCTCCATCCGAGACTGCCTGGGCTGCAACCTTTCGTCTCTCTTTCCTTTGCGGTTTCAAATGTCTTCTGCGCTCACTTAGTTTGAAAATTGCATTACTCAATTGGCTAGAACAAATGAAGAAATAAAGTTATTTTGATCAGACTGAAAAAGTCAAGCTAATGGCTGCAGCACTGTAATCAAAGCCCTTTTGTATATGAGTTGACTTCACATGCACATACGAAGCGTGGGGGCGACAATCACACTGCTGCAACTGTCTTCTTGACTCTCTCTCAGTGGATGCTGCTGGTTCCATTTTATTTATTATTTATTTATTTATTATATTTCTATACCGCCTTTCTCCCGTAGGACTCAAGGCGGTGTACAGTCAAGAAAAATATAGACACACAAACATCATAAAATTGCTAATTAAAATTATTACTTAGTTTGGTCAATTAAATAAAACCCAGAATTAGATAACATTTAAAAAAAATCATTGACATGTTCGTATGTTTAGCCCCGCCTGTTGGAACATCAGGGTCTTGAGGGCACGGCAGAAAGCACGGAGATCAGGGATATTCCGTATCTCCGGGGGCAGTTCATTCCAAAGGGTTGGAACCCCACAGAGAAGGCCCTCCCCCTGGGAGTCGCCAGTCGACATAATTTGACTGACGGTACCCTGAGTAGTCCCTCCCTGTGAGAACGAACTGGTCGGTGGGAGGCTATTGGTGGCAAAAGACGGTCTCGTAGTTCTCAATTCATGTGGAAGCCCTTATTTGTTCTCAAAGGATTTTTATTATTGCAGTTTACCTGCTAATAACAGGCTGTTCATTGATGTCATAGTGCAAATGATTTGATAGCAGGGAATGGCATTTACCACTTCTCAAATCTTGAAATATATGCACAATTGGTTTTATAAAACAATTTTATTTCATATATTTTACACTATTTACCAGACACCATAAAGCATATCATGTTGTAAAACTGTATTTGTTCTAGTGTTTCAATAATAAACAAGCTGTTTCAGACTATTTTTTTTAACCTTTCTATTTCATGTAGTAAGAAGTTAGAATGTTACATTGTTCATATTAAGCATTTGTACCCATCTTGGGCCATTTTAAAATAAATTGTTTAAAATTATCTACCTCATTGATATAATTTCTTCATAATCACTCACAAGATCTGATAAATTAAATTTGTGCCTAATAGTCAAAATTTGTTTTGCAACTTGATTTCGCATCTAAAAAAAAACATAGTAAAAAAAAAGCATAAGTTCTGTGTAAAATTTAATCAACATGAGTTTAAGCCAGAAACAAAATTTATTTAGATGTTGAGGGCTCCTTGGTGCTCTCTCAGCTTGGTTGTTTTCTTGCAGACATTTCATTAGCCAAACTAGGTAGCATTATTAGTGCTAGCACTGATGGGCTGTAAACCATCACACTGCACTGATGATGTTAACAAGTTTGAGTAATGAAATGTTTGCAAGAAAACAATCAAGCTCAGAGACCCTCAACTACAAATGTTCTCCTTTATTAGTTTTTAGATGTTGTTAATGTTTTGAAAGTGCCAGCAGAATACATTTAGAGTGAAATATGTAGTACAGGCATTGCTTGAAGCAGATAGAAGGTTGAGTAAGCATTTTGTTGCTATGTAAAATGTGCACGTTGTGCTTGAGGATCAAACCATACATACTGTATGATGGCATCAGAATTACTAATTTTTGTCCATGTCTAATCAAATCCTAAATAAGGAAACATATGATATTTAGAACAAAAAACTTTTTGTTTTTAGGGGGAGATATAACTTTTATTTCATTATATTTGTTAGCAAAATCCTTCCTCTTCTGTATTAAATTATGTCAGAAATTAAATGCGTTTGAGAGCAAGAATAACAATAACAATACAATTTGTACTGAAATTTAGGAATGACAGCAATTGAAAAATTCTTGTGTTGGGACAGCACAGTTGGATTAATTTTTGTATACAAGATAATTGCTTGAGGTAAAGAAACCAAAACATCTTATTGTATGTAAGATATAATAAGTCTGTATCTAGTCCTAATTGGAACATGCAGAACATGCAGTTCTGTGGAAGATGTGTGATTGTACTAATATACCCAAGTTCAAGTGAGATTCTACCCAATAGTATATTTAACATATAGTGTAACAAATATTTTGTATAGTTAAGCATGGTTCTGTCCTTTTCCTTCTTTTTACTCTGTATATTTATGATACAAATTTTCAAAGCAGGAAAAAGAAATCTATTGGCTTTAATTTAGGCTTGTGATACGATCATTATTTGAAGTACACCTTAATGTCTGAATAGAGTTCTATCAGCTTGGATCCAGTTTTAAATATTATTTAATAATTAACTATGAGACGAGTAAGTTCTAATGTTTGGACATTAGTTGGTTTATTTTTGTCAGCTTCAGTGAGATGGTTTATCCATTAGAAAAGGCATAAAGAAAAGGCTGTTCAGATATTTAATTTTTAAAAAATGGACATACTAATTTCATCTACATCTTGCTTCTTTAAAATCAGATATGGAGTGGGAGTGGGAGGTTACTGACTTATGTGGATTATTAGAATTTTAAATAATTGGACTAAGGTAATAGAGTTTCCCTCTTTTCTATAATTTAATTTTTTTTAAAGAAAGAAACAGATACTCGTCTCCTTGTTCTTCCTTTGGTTTTCTAATTTTTTTAAATATTTAGCTTTATCTAATTTCTGCAGATTATTTTCAGTTAGAATAATTTGACACATTATCATTTTTTAAATCTAGCGTTTATGTCATATCTCCACCAATGTATCTCAGTACATTTGCCAATTTTAAAAAATTGCCCTCTTTCGTATTTAACATGAAAAGAAAACCACATTTGGAAAAATAATCAAACCTATTCTTAAAGCTGGTTTGGCTGTATTAAGAATGTAGTGAATGACCTCTGCTGTTCTAGTTGGGTAATTTTTGAAAATAGCATATAACTTCATTGCAAAACATTTCCCTTAACCTTGACTGTTTGGGATTTTTTAATGCTTTGCTTTCACTTGCAGATTATAGTGACAAAGTTTACAGATCTCTAATTAAAGAGCATATTAACTTTAAACAAAAATATAATAGTATGTATTTTCAATATCCTGTTATTTTTATGTTAAAAACTAAATGTACCATTTTAAAACTAATTATTTAAATGAGTTTTAAATACAGTATTTATAGAAACCTATTTTCTGTTATGGCTGTATGTAGTCTGTTGTTTGGTCTATGATCAATGGCTGACATAATTAAGTTGTACTGTGTTGTACTAAATTAAAGTGAAAAATGTGAGTATATGAATAGGAATTAATTCTTACTTGGTGCACAAGTTTTAAATGAACGTATTTTATACTGTCAATGTTCAGCTTTTGTATTAACAATATAACTGCAATGCATTACTCTAAGCAATTTGTATGCTGATCTACCAATGTTACTCATTTTATTTCTGTTCCACATGATTTATATATGGATTTAAACCATGGCTCTAAGAAACTGTCTGTATTTTGTTGTTGATGTTATTACAGCAATAATATTTGAAGACTCTTTCTATAGAGGGGCAATTGAAAGCATCCTGTCATATTGTATTACTCTGTGGTTTGGAAGTATTACTGTTTCAGATAGGAAAGCTGTGCAGAGACTTGTGAGGATGGCAGAAAAGATTATTCGATTATGTTCACTTCCTTCTATTCAGGACATGGCATATAAGTGCTGCTTAACCAGGGTCTGCAGTATTGTCATGGATGCTACACAACCTCTCCATGACCAATTTTCTTTGTTACCTTCTGGGAGGAGGCTTCATGCTATCTGAAGCAGAACAACTAGATTCTGTAATAGCTTTGTACCATATAGTATCAACCTTGCCAATTCTCAAGACTCTTTTTTCTGCTAGCTATTCAAAATGGACTGTGATTAATGTGTGTGTGTGTGTGTGTGTGTGTGTGTAGCATATGTATATGTGCGTGCATGTATGTGTATGGTTATATTTTCTTTTGAGAGCGGGGATAAGAATTTAATTTTTTAATGTGTGCCAGTGTGTTCACAGAAAAAAGTGACAATAAAGGTTAACTTACTTTAAGACAACTGTCTTTAGGTTTGATAGAAATGGAATACTACATTGTTTTATTTTCAATGCAGTAAGTAGTTTCCAACCATTCATTTTCTAATATATTAAAAATTGTCATACCATCCTAACAAAGTTGGCAGAACTATTTCTTTGTGCAGAAATAGGATCCATATCTGTCATAAACATGTCCTTTTCCAATTGATCTCCATGTTCCTGAAAGAAGAAATGGATTGTTTTTATCAATTAAAAGTAACACTCGGCTGTTTGGACAAACAAAATATAGCACCTAAGTCACTATATTTATATTCTACCTTCTTGAAAGATATAGATTGTTATGGTCTTAAGTAACGATTATTTAGCATTTAGAGTAGTACTTTCTATTCATTTCATACAGTGATATCTACTTATTACTATAGAAATCTAATATTTTAGTACCTCAATTTATGCTGGTATATAAGTGAAGTATTTGAAAATATCCCACCACTTGTTAATCATATACTGTAACTCTTATGACACTTCTTACTGTGAGGATTGAAAATAGAATGAATAAATAGTGTAACTAATGCATGCAAGGTGTAAGAAAAAACAAGCAATAGGAATCTATGTTGATCCATGAGAAAAACTGAATGTGTAAAAAGCTAAGCCCTAGGTCTATCGATTACACTCACTTCATGGAATTTTGTTGGCATTAAATGGAGTGGTTTCCCATTTCCTTCTTCTGCTTTTTTTTTCTCAACTCCCCAATCTAATTGCTCACCTATCACTGTGATTCTTTTAAATGCTCAGCTGTATTTGTGTTGCATCTGTACAAAGCCATTATCAGAAACCCACCAAAGAAGCTTGGTGTGGCTCCCAACTTCCCTTCACTGCTATAGCATCACTGAGAACCAGGCCAGCATCAGTTAGCTTAGGCATTGGAAGAGGTGAAAGTAGAACATTGTGTAAATGCACAATGTAAAATTAAACTTAAAAATTTGTTTTTAAAGTAAAATACCTGAAAAGTTGTGTCTGGAATTTCTTTGTCAAAGAGAGGAATTTGTTGAAAACAGTAGAAGCCCAACTGTCCTAAATTCCTAAGCTGTAACAGCCGGAAACGTTTGCAATTTTGAATATCTTCTGCAATAACAAAGTTAAATTCTTGCAGTTGTTCAAGGCGAAAGTGTTTTGAATCACTTTTCTCCTGAGACTGTGCATACTATTAGAAAATAATAAATATAAGTTCGGATAATTTTGGTAAATACAACCAATAAATACAAAAACTTTATTGCTATGAACATTGTTCACATGCTGAAGAGGAGAAAATATAATGAAATCTGTAAAGACTTTGCTAAATAAGCATAAGGAGAGCTAAATTGTTTTGGAAAAACAAAGTTATTCAAAAAATAATTGACTTTTTTCTTTAAAAAAAATTAGATATGTATGTATGGTAATAGTAGAACTATTGGTAAATGCTATGAAAACTTTTGTTGGCAAACAAAAGTCAGCATCTAAACGTAGCGTCTAACATTTCCACATTTTAGGATTATACTGTTTCTGTCTAGAGAACCATGTAACTATTATAGTTAATAGATATCTATACTTCAAATACATATTTATCCTTCCATTTAATTCATTTTATAGTTACCTAAGTTATGAACTAATCACTACAAGTATTTTGAGTGTCGGTTCTAAACATGGTTCTTTTAAAATTAATAAATAAGCTTTAGGATCATGAAGACTTAAAAAGGAACAACATATACAAACTTTTTAGTTATCAAAAATTATTACAAAATCTTGAGTTAGTTTCTTGATCAGTGTTTCTAAGTCCTTAATTTATTATTTAGAATAAATAAGATTCTATTATTTAACATTTATTACATAGTTTCTTTCAGAGAACTTGAAACTTCATTACAGAAATTTCATCATTACCATAATTAATTCAAACAAATCTGAGTAGTAAGGATCATTCGGGTCAATATTTATGTCTTTTGCCCAGTCAATTAGTTTCTGGATATCAGAATGCCACCAAATTTCTGTCCCTTTTCCTGAACTGATGTTCCTTGGTACACTAAAACAAAAGCAAAAAAATTAATATGAAATAACAGTCTCATTATGATGCCAGAATAGGAAAAAAGGAACCTCTGTGAAAGAATATAGACTTATTTTAACTGTTTAAAATAGTCACTGTGTATGAACTGCAAGATGTATTCCAGGACTTTAAATCATACACTCAGCGCTACTAATTTAAGGATGTAGAAACAGGCCTTAAATCATAATAGTGTGGAAAAGACCCTTAAAAGAAGTCAATAGGTTTATGCACCTGAAATGTAGGCTACTGGGAACAAAATTGTGCTGCACCTAAAAGAATTTAAGAAAGTAATCATTTCTAGGAATAAAAGTGTGTTCCTCTTAGCTTTAGGCAAGATATAAATTAATGGATGGTTTTAGGAAAATATTGTAGCAATAATAGCTATGACAATAAGCTGAACATGTACATTGTATTGGGAATATTGGTCTGTTCTCATTCTGAGGAGAAGCTGTGATCTACACTCTGGCATAGGTCCAAAGTGGGAAAATTTCATGTCAGGTCCAGCTTAAGGCTCAAGACCACTGGTCCTCCAAGGATGGATATTAAGCATAAAGCAAATTAACATATGACATGCTTACAACTGGCCATCCATGATAGATTCCTAGCTAGTTATCTGGAGACAGGTTATGCCATAGCAAGAAGATTAGTAATACATGTCATCTATGTCCAAGATCTATACAGTACAAAAACTCAATGCCAACATTTTCCCACTTTCCGAGCAAACTCTGAAGTGCATTACAGAAAGTCTTCACTAACCAACCACTCATTCAGTGATGTTTTGAATTTACAATGGCACTGAAAATAAAGACTTATGACTTGTTCTTGAAGTTACATGATTGTGATTCAGGTGCTTGTCAAACCATGCACATATACAATGATTGCAATGGCCCATGGTCATGTGATCACTATTTACAAAGTCAGTGAGGAAGCTGGAAAGAAGTCTCAGTCACATGACATCAATTTAACGATCTGCAGTGATCTGATTAATGACTTCAACTAGAACTGGCATTGTAAATCAGTGCAATAATGTAACATCACATTTATTGACTGCTTAATAACTAACTTAATAACATAATAACTTAATAACAAATTTGCCAGGCCCTATTGTGGTTGGTAACTATCTGTATTTATATTCATTTCATGTTTCCTCCATGCCTATTTAATTGGACAGGGTCATGAGAAGCTATGTGTTTTCAGAATTCCAATAAAATTAATAATAATAAAATGCTTCTTGGAATTGAGGGAGCAGGTAGGAAACTTGTAGAAATAGCCAGGCATGGCTATGCTAAGCCAAAGCCTACAATTTGTAACTATTTCAAACTGGAGTGCAGAAGTAATACAGATATATGCAATTAGATTAGCTTCATTCTATGATTACTGAGGCAAAAGCAAAAATAGGTATTTCCTCAATTTATGAAAATACACAATCTATTTCTATGAAGACTTAGAACTCATAGATTCCTTGCAAGACAAAGAAAAGAGATGCATGGCATGGTAGTTTGTGCATAACAGGGAAAAATAGATTGTATAGATATTTTTTTACAAAAGCAAACAGTAAAACTAATACATAAATATGATCACCTGTTGGAGGAAATAAATGCATGTTGAATAGTAGGAGCCAAAGGAATTCCCTTGTCATTAACTGTCCAAGATAAAGAATACATTAATTTTCCTGATGTCATAATACATAATTCTTCTGTTTGATTTTCACCAAGGAAAAAAGGAACATCTACAATATAAACATAACCAAAACAAACATTATTGCAACACCACACTTTTATTTCACTTTAAATGCCACATATTCATTGGTTTATATAACTTTTAGGTGCTAACTTCTGAAACTAATAAATAGACTGCTTGCTTGTTATTGATAAATCTTTGGAGCTTAAAATTAGGGCCAAATTAATCACAATAAAATGGATCTGGCTGATAAAAATAGGTATATGAGCATCTGCTTTTAAATGGTTCAGAAAAACAAAGATGCTTCATCTCACCAATCATAGCCTTATGGTCTGTTCCCACACATATTTGAAATATACTTCAGCTAGCAATAAAAACACGAGGACCACTAATTTACTAAGGTTTCTTCCTTAGCACAAATAATTATTTGAGATATATTACTAAAAATTAATGGAAATAAAAAAACCCAAATCATTTCAAAAGAAGGGCTTTGAAAAAAAATTGCTACATTTGGCTATAAGCACTTTTTAAAAAATGTATCTGAACCCAAAGATATTATGCTTGTCTTCAGCCTTAGTATGTTTTCAGCACTGCCAGTCTTTCACGGAAGCTTCTTCTTCTTTACAGGTGTCCATTGCATGACATGGTCATTCTAGGAAACAGTACAAAGCAGTGCCATCTTTGTAAGAAGCCCAGAGTCACTGTGAATGAACAAGTTATTTTTACCAATAAAAAAAGGAAAAGGGAAAACTCAGAGGCATCTTTTTCAAAATTATACTTAATCCTTCTCTGCCTCTAAATTTAACACCAAATACTTCTTTTGTTTTGTATTTAAAATTTGGAGAGAAAAAAACCACAGTAAAACTGAAAATCTGCCTTGAAAAAAATATACAGTGAAACAGAGTAAGTAATTTGAAGAAATATTACTGTAGTAACTTACTGCTTCCCACTGCTCCATCTGAAGGTTTAACTTGCTGTTCACAGCTAAACTCTACTTCATCCAAAACATCCTTGCTTTTCAAAATACAGTTATTAGGAAGAGGTAAGTACACTTTGGCCAGCAACATGTTTTTATTTGACTCCATAATCTACAATATATCATATAATATAAAATTGTGTCAAAGAAAAATTGAAACAAATTAACCAAATAAAAAAAAAAGCCACAATAAAAATATTTTATATAGATAACCTGTAAGGTTAATATTATAAATATATGTATCTACACCTAAAAGGATTTTTTCCCCATGAGTTGCTTCTACATAAGCAAAAATAATTTAGTATAATGTGCTAAATTTTTGGAAGATCAAGATACCCATTTTCCCACTGCTGAGTAGCTTTGGGTCATTTGTTCTCCCTCATTCCAACCTACGTCATGGGGTGCTGGTTGTTGTGAAGAATAAAATTAGAAAAGATTGCCATGTATATTGACTTCAGTTCTCAAAAAAAAAATAGAACAGAGAAAGAAAGCAAAATAGAATGCAATTAATAATAAATAATATCTAGGGCCAATCAGTTTTTCAGACAGAGGGCAGCATTGCATGATTATACACTATAGTGAAGGCACAATGTTGGTATAAATAGTAAAAAATTTAAAATGCAAGCAAAATCAATGTTTTGAAATCAGGTGTTACCAAAAAAGATTCACAGGACATTGCTACCTCATGAAATTATGCCCTTTTTGGGGAGAGCGTTATTTTTAATTTTGAAGATTCGTGGATACCATATAAAGAGACCACAGACATTGTAATGTCAATCTACAATGCACATTTGCAAAAGAATGACTGGCCTAATCTCCTGGAATGTATAGGTTACTAATCACACAGCACATTACAGGTATTCCTCAATTTATGACCACAATGAACCCAACATTTATGTTGTTAAGTGAGAAATTTGTTAAGTGAGTCTTGATCCATTTTATGACTTTTCTTGCTTGTTAAGTGAATCACTGCAGTTGTTAAATTAGTAACACGGATGTTAAGTGAATCTGGTTACCCCATTGATTTTGCTTGTCAGAAGGTGATAACATGAGTCCAGGACACTGCAACAGTCATAAAGGTGAATCAGTTGTCAAGCATCCAAATGTAAATAATGGTACCATGAGGATGCTGCAACGGTCAAAAGTGTGAAAAATGGTCATAAGTAATTTTTTTCCATTGTAAATTTGAACGGTCACTAAGCGAACTGTTGTAAATCGAGGACTACCTATATCTTTTCAAACATTATGGAGCACACAGTAAGTTCATTCAACAAGCATGTCAACTACATGCTCATTCTGAAATAAAATAGTTAAATATAAAAATTCTCCTCAAAATAATAAGAACAGAACAACATCCAATTAGATGAAGATTTTGTAAAGAGAAGATTATTAGGTTTCAGATGCAATATTCGCATCTGCATAGATACCTCTAGCTGAAGGGATTCAGACCAGTTTAAAATCTGAATTATAAAATGTTGTTGGAATATAACTTTAAAATCATCACGAAGAGAAAACTCAGAAGTGCAAGAGACCAATTTATTATTGTAATATATTTTAATAAAATATTTCTCCATTTGGACCTTTTCTCTTCTGTTCTGTTCTTCACTAAAAATGAACAAATTAAAAGTTAGTATTTTATTTAACCATACTGCCACGCAAAAGAAACTACACATAAATTTCTGCAGAAAAAAAATGAAGCATGCATTTACAGGTAGTCCTTCACTTACGACCACAGTTGAGCCCAAAATTTATGTTGCTAATGAGAAATTTGTTAAGTAAGCTTTGCCCCATTTTACGACTCTTCTTGCCATATTTGCTAAGCGAACCACTGCAGTTGTTAACACGGTTGTTAGGTGAATCTGGCTCCCCCATTGACTTTGCTTGTCAGATGATTGCAAAAAGGGATCATATGACCCCAGGACAGTGCAACTGTCATAAATACGAACCAGTTGTCAAGCATCCGAGTGTAAATCACTTGGGGATGCTGCAACAGTCATAAATGTGAAAATGGTCAAAAGTCACTTTGTTCAATGCCACTGTAACTTTGTACAATCACTAAGTGAACTGTTGTAAGTTGAGGACTACCTGCATACATTTGCTTCCTACCCTTAAAACAATGTGTAGAATGTTAATGTTACAGTGTATTCCAAATAAAAATTATATTTAAGGTTTAAATTTTCAGTCTGAATTTCAACCCAATTTTGGCACAGGGACACTTTGGTCATTCCATTGGACTATTTGTACCCAGACAGAGACACAGCAGTTAACATTCCTGGTTTTGATACATGTAGTCCTCAGATTATGACAGCAATTGGGACCAGGATTGCCATCACTAAGTGATGCAGTTGAAAAGTACAATGTCATGTGTGTTGTGGTCTGCCAGCAGCCTGCAGAGCTGGCAGCGGAGTTGGACAGTGAGGAGGATGGGGAGGACCATGGGCCAGTCCTGGAGTCTGGGGAAGGCCCAGACGAGGGCTCTACGTCGGAGGCAGAGATGGAGCCAAGGTCATCTGGGAGCAATGCGCTGACTCCGGAACCTCCAGAGGCAGACAGCAGAGAGGCAGAGGAACAGGAGGAGCCTGTTCCTAGTGAATGCATGCGAAGAGCTGCCAGAAGGCAAGAGCAGCTGAAGAAAAAAGGACAACTCGGGAGTAAGGCCAGAAGATGATTGGCCACTCCCATAAGGCTTAAAAGAGCAGCAATGAGCCGTTGGTTTCTTTGTAGAAAAGCAACATTGATTCCCGTGCTTCTTGTCAGCGTCTCTTGAACTTTGTGGGGATTTTGCCAAGAAAAGCGCTTGGCAGGTTGCCAAAGACATCAAAGATTGGTGATAAGGCTGAGGGACTGGTTATTAAGAACCAGTTTTGGACTAAGCTGAGAATGAATTAATTCTCAGCTGTTTTAATAAACTAAGTTTGTTGAGGACTGAATTGTGTTTGGTAATCACTACTTGTGCCTTGGTCACGTGACTGCATTGCTTAGTGATGGAATCCTAGGCAATCCCACTTGCTATTGTAATCCCAAAACACATGGATCATTAAGTGGAAAGAGGCGAGAATCCCAGGTAAAGATACATGGATGGGGCTGCAGTGCAGGGGTGGAAG
Source organism: Arizona elegans (assembly GCA_022577455.1). Lineage (NCBI taxonomy): Eukaryota > Metazoa > Chordata > Lepidosauria > Squamata > Colubridae > Arizona > Arizona elegans. The sequence goes on from JAKOOJ010000005.1 coordinate 72,127,048, forward strand.
GTTGCCACAGGGAAAGACCTGGGAGGGCCAGCAAAGGCTGCAAGTGGGCAGAGAGGTTACCCTGATGGGAGAAAAAGCAGAAATGATTTACTTGAGTGACTTGTAACCTTCCCTGCCAAATTCCCTATTGACTTTGTTTATGAGAAGCTGGCACGGAAGGTTGCAAATGGCGATCAAGTGACCATGGTGTTATATTTGTGAGCTGGACATCTGAGTACCCAGATTAAAATATGTTATTTTAAAATTTAAAATGAAATATGGCTATTTCTGCTGACTTCCAGCAGTTCAATTCTCACTGGCTCAAGGTTGACTCAGCCTTCTATCTTTCCAAGGTTGGTAAAATTAGGACCCAGATTGTTGGGGGCAATATGCTGTCTCTGTAAACCACTTAGAGAGGGCTGTAAAGCACTATGAAGTGATATATAAATTTAATTGTTATTGCTATATCCATGTTTTTCAACATTGCTGTCACTTTGAACAGCCACTGAACAAATGGACATAAGCTGAGGACTAATTGAACTATTAACCACAGTCTTTTCTGGAGAGCTTGAATGAACTTCAGTTCAGTTGTGCTGCTCTGAGTTCTACCAGAAGGTGATACCAAGAAAGACCTATTCTATAGAAGATTGCAATGTAAGGTGAGGTAGAGGAAGGGAGAAACCATTTTATTTACAGATGCCAAAGGATGTATCTGCAATTAAAAATAAATTTAGCCATTGAAAACTGAAACAAAATAGAAAAAAATGTGGAACTCACAGTGGGCATAATTTTGCTGGTGTTATTTCTGATATAAAGGTCATATGAGGGATGAAAAACGTTTTCTTTCCTTCTCTAGGGTCTGTTAAAAGTTGAGAGGTACAAACAGAGTCCAAAAAATCCTAGAATTCAATATTAATATTTTGATTTTAATCAATATTATCTCAAATAATAATATCTGCATTTGTATTGTTTTTTTTTTTCAAATGCATTTTATAAAAATTTCTACACAGGTTTACACGTTTTATTGTTTATTGTTCCTTTGCTTACCTCTTTTTCATCATCTTTTGATATTTTGGCTAGATAGTCATCCAATTCAGAATTATGTGTTTGCCTTGAATATGAAAAATATATGAAAAATAAACAATAGACATTCAGGAGTACACAGTTAACAGTGAGGTCCAAGTTATACATTACTTTCTCCCCTCATTTTTAGTAATGAAGGAGAATACAATTAACAATGGAAAAGTGGGAATAGTCTTTTCACTGTCCTTCATATCCATTGTAAAAAACTGCAGCTTCTAATGATGATTTTGCATTTAAAAATGCCAGCTATCGAAAGACACACCCAACATAGTCCAAGGTAAAATATAAACTTGATTAATTATTTAATACTATCACTAAATTATAGTCTGGGAAGCAGCAGTGTATGATTAATATATTGCTGTAGTCACCCCAGGCTGTAAAGGATTTTAAGGCCACAAGGTTATGGCATTTGGTGATAGCACATAGCCTAGCCGCTTCTATAAAATTCTGTGTGCCACATCATATTCTAGCAATAAACAACTGCATTTTCCAGTAATGTTTCAGAGCCCCCAAATTCAAATCAGCATGGCCTGTTCATAAGTATAATTTAATGCAAAATGAAGAAACCTGAATTCTCCACCTTCTCCAATTTATCATTCAGTGGTATTTTTAATTTTTAGTATTTTACTTGACCTTTTCCCTCCCCTGTGAAATTGAGTAGTCCAAAGCAACCCAATTATTTGGACAATTAGTTGGACTCTCCCTAATCCTTGTCCATCATCTTAAATAGCAACACTTTGGCTCTATCAGTTCTCTCAATCTTCTACTCTTCTACTGTGTATCTGGGAAGGGCACTTAAAACTCAGGAGCATTTGGTTAAAAGTGGTTTCCTATTCCATCTAAATCAACAAACTACAATTAGCATTAATTATGGCTTATAAAATTAAATTATGAAACAAGCCATACATTTAGACTAAACCATAATATTCAGAAACACCTTCAATATTCAGATATTATGTGAATAAAAATTAGCAGCCATTTATAGTCCATTTCTATTGAGCTTTCCAGAGATTTCTCTTCATATCAGGCCAAATGCAGATTTTATGTCTTCTAAGCTTCTTGTTAATTTAAAGATACATATTTTTTCCAAGATAATTGACTATTGCTTGGACATTGCCATTGCCATGATATTATTTTTTATAGAGAATTAATACACAAATTCTAATTGCATTTTGATTGCCTTATACACTTAACTTTGAAATTGAATCTTTATAGTTGTACTGGTAAAGCCTTGTTGTCTGCGTAAAATCTTCATCTGCTTCCACATTTTCAGCATATTTTGTATTAAAGAATAATCTCGTTGTTGTTCCTTGTCATATAATATTTTAGTATTTCTTTTTTAGAATGAATATAGGGTAGAAAAAAAATGACAAAATTACAGTGAGAATTCTACTTTTTAAAGGCACGATAAAACTAAACATAAATTTCTCTGTTTGGAATGCAAATACACCAAAAACCTTTTCTTATAAACTTATAGAAAGTACAGGTAGTCCTCAATTTATTATCACAATTGATCCCAAAATTTATGTTGTTAAGTGAGAATTTGTTAAGTGAGTTTTTCTCCATTTTATGACATTTCTTGCCATAGTTGTTAAGTGAATCACTACAGTTGATAAGTTAGTAACCTGCTTGTTAAGTGAATCTGCCTTCCCCACTGAATTTGCTTATCAGAAAGTCGCAAAAGATGATCACATGGCCCCGGGACATAGCAATGGTCACAAATATGAATCAGTTGCCATGCTTCTGAATTTTGATCACATGATCCTGAGAATGCTAGAAAGGTTGTAATTGTGAAAAATGGTCCTAAGTCACTTTCTTCAGTGCCGTTGAACGGTCACTAAGTAACTGTTGTAAGTCGAGGACTACCTGTATAAGTGTCTTCTTATGAAAAGGGATATACATCACAAAGAATAAAAGATTATCTGAGACATTTAAAAAATCACTATTGTTTAATGAAGATCTTGAATTTCCATCACACTTAAATTTTCAACATTCGAATACAGATCATGAGATTTATTTAATATTAAAATTAATATTAGTGAGACTTCCAGGAAAGTAATGGTGGACTGAAGGTGATGGCAATGGAATACGAGCTGGCAAAAGGATCAGTGCCTCAAAATTCCTCTTTGGATAAAAGGGAAGACCTGAGATTGCCTAGAAGCAATCCATATGGAGCTTCCTTTTGAGGAGAGAGTAAAACAGTGTTCTTCAGTGGTTTATAGAGCTCTGGGAGCTGAGGGAAGGGAAGATCAGCTTTGCCCAAGCCAGGGTTCAAAAAATTTTTTTGTTTAAATAAACAGCAAAAAAAGGATTAGAATGTTGATTATGGAAAGCTAGAAACAGACTAAGGGGATAGATGAATTGGAAATAAGATTTTGAAATTAATTATAAGAATCCTTCCTGTGGGCTGTTTAAAATCCTACTAAAATATATGAAGAATTTGAATCTAAGTAAAAGAAGTTTTCCCATGAAAAATTTGAATCAGAAAAAAGCATTTGAGGATACTTTGAAGACTGCATACTAGAGGCAACCAGAAGAAAAAGTTGTTTTTAACCATTTAGTCGTGTCTATGGTGACTTTATAGTCTAGCACACTCCATGCTACGGTCAAGCACAGCTTCTTTCAATTGTGTTCAACTTTGCATCAGATTTATTATCAAATCAGCATGTTCTTTGCTTGCCCCTTCTTCTTTGTCCACTTCTTTGTCCCCTTCTACAATGAATTTGCACACACAACATGGCCAGAGTAAATCAGACAGTCTTATGATTTTAGCTTCTAGTGATGTGCTTGGTTTTATACGATTTAACACCTCTCTATAGTTACTGTGGCTGTCTATAGCATATGCAATAATTTACCTAGCACCATAGTTCAAAGGTGTCAATTCTTCTTTGATCTTCTATTCTTAGTGCCCAACTGTCACACCTATACATGTAGGGAAGATTATTGTCTAACTAGCCTGCTTTTTGCATTTATATCAATATCTCTGCATTTCCAGATTTTACTAATGGGATAAAATTAATTAACCATTGCAGTGCAACCTAAGATTATTCTGTGTTTAATTTCAAGACTAGAACTGCTGTTGTAAACAATTTTGGATCCAAGGAAGATAAATTCTTAAACAAATTTCTTCCTTGTTTTTAAATGTCTCATGACATCTGCAGTTGTCATTATCTTTGTTTTCCTGATATTAAGACTTAGTCCTACTTTTTCACTTTTGTCCTTGATTTTCCAGATCATTTTTCCAGATCTTCCTTATTTTCAGCCAATAGTGTATGATTATCTGTGTACCTCAAATTATTTATGGTTCTTCCTCCAATCTTCACCACAATGTCAGGCAGTTCCAGTTCTAATTTTCGTATAATCATTTCAGCATACAGATAGAACAAAAAAGCAGAGAAAATACATCCCTGTCTAACTTCCTTACTGATCCTGAACAAGTCTGTGTCACCATAAAGTGTTCTCACTGTTGCCTCCTGATCAGTGTAGAGCAGGGTGTCAAATTCGGAGCCCACAAGCCGGATGCGTCACATGCTGGCCACGCCCACATCCAGTTTAATTAAGGGGAAAAAGTTGTGATACATCATGTGACACAGCTGTGATGATGCGAGTTTGATGCTCCTGGTGTAGAGTGACCTGATGAATCTGATCAGGGACACTAAGATCATGCAAAACTGCCCATAGCTTATTGTGTTCTATAGTCAAAAGTTTTTCTGTAGTTGATAAAACACATATACATATTTTTTTGATATTCACATGCCTTTTCCATAATCCATCTAACATTGGCAATGTGATCTCCAGAGCTATTCCCCTTTCTACATCAGATAACTCTTAATTGTTGACATTCTGTAGTCTTTGTTTAATGATCTTTAACAAAATCTTGCTTGCATGAGAAATCAATGAAATCATGCAACAGTTGGAGCAGTCTCTGTCAACATACTAACACAGAATGGAGAAAGATATTTTAATTTGTGAGAAAATTCAGGGACATTTGGGAACAACCCACTCATAAATTTCTTTTGAAATTGTCTGCAACTATAAAAATAGTTTTAAAAGAGGAGACAAAACCGGATACAATTGAGAATGAGGCTTTCAATTCCACAAGAATTGAAAAGCTGTTTGGGGTTTGGATTTAAAAATGACAAGTTACAAGAATGATATGGAAAAAGATGTTACACTGGATTTGCAAATAAAACCAGTGTCTTATCATCAAAACAAGAGACAGCATAGTCCAGATCTGGATTGTGGGAAGAGGAAGAGATTTAGGATAACTACTCCCTAGAGTCTGCCAGGGTTTAGGGTAGGGTAATATAGGATTAGTCTGGCAAGATTCTGTCCATATGGTATAAGGAAATAAAGAATTGTGCTATGATGTTCTTGGGCTAGGCCTGACAACAGTATTGAATAAGGTATTGATTTAATCTAACTTTTCATGTCTATCATTAATGCTATAGGCTAGCTATGAGAAAATAGATTTCTCATGTCACATCTGGTTGGACCTGTAATTCTAGCAGTTTATTAATTGTAAGGCAGAAAAGGAGTAAAATAATTAGAGAAAAATTCTAATATTTATAACTATCTTACAAAAGAACATGTCTAATGTTTCTCAATCATCACAAGTAGACTTGATAAAAGGTTCTCATTTATACTGTATTTATACTGTATAAATTTATACTGTATTTATACTGTATGCAAATGACAAATGTAAAACAATGACTTTCTTCTTGGAATAGGAAATTCCTTCCTGGGAACCTGTTATTATAGTCTAACAGTTGCTTTCATTTCTTGAAATCGCTACTCCTTTGAGCAGCTACAGTAGAACCTCTGGTCACGAACACTTCTGATCACAACCAAATCGGGTTCCAACCAAAAAATTCACAAAAGTTTTGAATCTGGTCGTGAACACATACTCAAGTGGCAATCAAATCAAATTTTCCCTTCTGTGCCGATTTCCCCTTCCAGGCCATTTTTTTTGTAAACGCATGCGCAACCAAATTGGGTTGCGATCGAAGTTATGGAACTAATTATGGTCATGACCAGAGGTTCTACTGTAAATGCTCTCTTTAGGAATTTTGCAGACTTTTATTATGCAATACAGTTTCTCTCAGGAATTAAAATAACAGCATGGGAGGAAGAGACAAAATACAATCCAAGTAATAAGTCAGCATTAGGGGAAAATGTTAAATCACTTTCATTGATACAAATACTTGTTTAGTGACTGCATCATTTAGCAATCATTCATAGTTACAGGCATGATGAAAAAATAAATTGCAACTGATTCTCTCATTTACGACCTTTGCAGGTCTGTAAAGCAAAGGAAAGCTGAAGTACAATCGTAAAACCTTGATGTTTCACATAGCAACCACTTTGCTTAACAATAAAGTTGCCAGTCCCAATTGTGGTCACTAAACAAGGACTATCTGTACTGTGTTCCGTTATCTCCTTTCCCCTCCATGTACTGATTTGACCTTTTGATGACCAGCCCACTTTTAATGGGAAAAACAATCAGCAGCCCTTAAATTGGTTGTTTTTCCTTTTACTAACCTGTGATTTCAGATATGTCCTTATCATATTCTTCAATGCCTCTAACAATAGCAAAGCTTCTAATGCAATCAAAACATTCTTAAAAATTCAGAGAAATATTCAGAGATATGTCTGCATTGAAAGTAGCTTATACTGAACTGTATACCACAGTCAAATATCAGGAATTCACCACAGGAAATGTTTTATATTTTGTGTTATGTGATAAAATGCTTTATGATGTGGAGCACGGTGGCTCACATATTAGAACGCTAGTCTAATATGTGGCAGGCTTGCGTTCGAGACCCTATTGCTGCTGCACGGTGGGGTGGGTTCCCATCACTTGCTTCAACTCCTCTCAACTCAGCAGTTCTAAAGCAGTGACCACAAGTAGATAGATGGATACCACTGTTAAGCAGGGGACCACGTGTGGCTTGGCACAATCAAAGTTCTCTCTCTAAATAACACATTTATTCAGTGATCGTGGGTCCTCCCATAAGACGAAGAACCCCAAATGCATTTTGAAGCAAGCATATATAGGTGTCTTAGTTTCACTTAGTTACATAATAGGAACACAGCTCATAGTAGATAAGGTACAGAAGTTACAAAAATACTTGTGCACGCATCCTGTGGTTATGATCATATGTTCAGCTGTAAATTAGTGGTTTCTTTATTAAAGTTTCCAAAGCCCCAAAGATCTATCAAGGCCTGAATTTTATTTCTGTCATTTCAACATAAGAATCTTTAGATCAATCTTCAGAATTACCAGAATCCTGATCAACACTTTGACGGGCAACTTAATGGGGACATGAAAGGAGCTCCCAACTGGCTGTCCCCCGGGCAATGGTGATATCACCGTTCATCCTTTCACCACATAAGTGATTCGATGCTTCTTATATGGGAAAAATGCTTTATAATGATTTTTATGTCATAAAAAGTTTTATAAAATTTGTCAACCTTCAATTCCACAAGAGTCATAGGCTGTGAATTTTAGATGTATTCTGTAAGTTAGCCCATTTGAGGTCCCTTTGTTGAAAATGTTTTACCCTATTGTTTTGCCCATTAAAGATTACAGACATAAGAGTTTTTAATAGTAAATAGATTTCAGGCACTGCAGAAATAACAATAAAGCAAATAAAATAAATAATCCCATTAACAACAACAATAATAACAAAATGACATATCTGCAGCATATTTGAAATGTTCCAGGATAACAAAATACCTTATTTGTGATCTGTAATCCTTTACAATGTTTGTACTCAACTGGTCTGTTTTTAAATTTGTTTCAGCTAGTTTTGTTGCACTTATTAAGGCTTTTAGCTATAATAAAAATAATTTATAATTAGTTAATCATTATTAGTGAATTAGCATCAACAAGTAGAAAAAGCAGTTTGTAAAACCTATGCATATATTTATAGTGGAAAATGTCTACATTTTGCAGCCATGATGTAATAACACAAAATAAAAAGAATAGTCATAGACATTCTGCATAATTCCAGCAGAAATATTTGTTTCATTAAAAATAAATAATCCTCAAACTTCAGTGTACAACAACTAAGTAATTTGGCTTCATTCAGCTAGCTATTAAAGAACTTTGCAGTAGACATAATTGGTCTCTATAGAATCTTTTTTTATGTTCTGGAGATTCAATTTTAGGAAACCAAACAAATTATGGCCATAAATAGCTCTCCATATGATAAATGGAATTTGTCATCACAATGTTTTAAAAGAGATATCTATTATCCAGTGTAAATATTTCTATTATCATAAATTGACTACAGTTTTATAGGTCCTATTACAGGCAGTCCTTAACTTACAATTGTAATTGAATGTCCAATTTCAGCTGTAAGCTGTAACAGTCATAAAGCAAATCACCACATGACTTCATCCGATTTTAGCTTTTTTGCAGCAGTTGTTAAGTGAATGTGCAGTCATATAAAATGCCGTGGTTTTTAAATGAATGCTGCAGTTGCTAAGGGAATCCATTGTTCGCTGGGGGGAGGGTTTTTTTTTACCAGAAACCAGAAGTAAACACTGGTTTCCAGTGAAACAACATTGTAACAACATCGCCAAAAAGGCATTAAGGGTTGTAATCTTGCGTAGCTTCTTCTCCGGTAATATTACACTACTAACCATAGCATACAAAACATTTGCTAGACAATTCTCGAATACAGCTCATCTATCTGAAACCCGCACTGCATATCGGACATTAATACAATTGAACGTGTCCAGAAATATTTCACAAGAAGAGTTCTCCACTCCTCCACTCGCAACAAAATACCTTATGCCACCAGACTTGAAATTTTGGGCTTAGAAAATTTAGAACTATGCCGCCTTCGGTATGACCTAAGCATAGCTCATAAAAGCATCTGCTCAATGTCCTACCTGTCAATGACTTCTACCACAATACATGAGAACACAATAAATACAAACTTAAAGTGAACCGCTCCAAACTCGATTGCAGAAAATATGACTTTAGCAAAGAGTGGTCAATGTCTGGAATGCACTACCTGACTTTGTGGTTTCAGCCCAAAACCCTCAAAATTTTAACCTTAGACTGGCTACTGTTGACCTCACCCCATCCCTAACAGATCTGTATGGGGCATGCATAAGAGCACCAGCGTGCCTACCGTCCCTGTCCTAATGTTTCCTTTAATTGTATTCATTTTATGTATTCAATTCATGCTTATACTTATATATTGTATATTACCTAATACGTACTTGACAAATAAATAAAAATAAAATAAAAATAAATATTGTGACTGCAGAATGTTACAAAGGGCTGTAAATGTGGGCTGGTTCCCAAGTGCCCAAAATAAATATATAGCATGAATGCAATTAATGCATTCAATTCAATTTTTTTAAAACAAAAACAGTTCAAAGGTTGGCAGGGAGAGGGACAATTCCCCATATATTACTAGGAAATATATTTTAGACTATTCTGAATGTTAATTTGACATGTTAATAATAAATTTATTGCCTCATCTGTTGTAATAATGTAAGCAATATAGAAATAGAGCCCTAATCAAGTCAAAGTTTCAAAATGAATATGTATATATATTATGACAATATATATTAAAGTTAGGGATATCTCTAGTTTTCAAACTGAGACAATCTGAAGTCATTTAAACAACATCCTTTCAAACATCATTATAACTAAAATATAACAAAAGTATTCTCTTACTTTTTCAGAAAGCAACTTAGTAACATTTTGCTCTTGTCTTTTCTGAAAACATTCATAAACATCAAGCAACTTAACAGCCAACACTTGCTCACAGTTAAAAAGAGAATGATGACTGAAGACAATACTTGATATGTTAAGATCTAGTTGATACATTTTACAGTCTTCAAACTTGGTACAATTCTCCAACTCTGGTTGTGTGGCCTATTTTGGGAGGTGAAAAACACAAAATTTTCTCTTAAAGAAAGAAATTTTGAACAACAATACAGACTGTACTTCTATGTATGCACATTTTTATAGCAGGCTCTGTAAATGAATCCAAAGTGATAAAAACCTGTTTGGCCTGATAGATAAAAACTGTTTATGAATCAACATAGAAAATTATGTTTTTCTCACATGATTTCAGTTTTAAGAATTAATTCAACCTTAGCTATTAGATATGAGACTGGGCCAAATACTAGTTTTTTTGTATAAATAAACAGCAGTGGATATGATAGGGTACATCATAAATGTAACCTATCAAATGTCACCTAAAACATTTGATACAAAAACCCAAAGCTGAAACGCCTGAACAGGCAGCCAGACTTTAAAAATCAATTCAAAATGAGCAGAGTTATCTTAGATGTTTGCAGCTTGCTCATTCATGTCTCCTTCAAAGCAAATGGAAAGTGATGAAGCAATTATATCATAGCATCTCCACCTATCTTATGAAATTCCAAATGTTAGTGCAGCCCTTGCATGAATAACACCCCTCCACAAATTTTTATTTAATTATGGTGAAAAAACATATTGTCAGTGTAGGTATGTAACACTTCTAGCAATGCAAATGTAATGTTATCCAATGAAATATCCCTTTGTGAAGTAGTATGAAAGAATAAAAACAAACCTTTCTGTATATTGTCTTTAATTCTGCGACAATCTTAACAGGGAAAGACATTATGTGATGGCTTGATTGCTTGATTGGAGAAGGTAATGATATTATTTCCCCACTTTCTTCAAACCAGCCTTTTGCCTTGATGATTCAAAAGCATAAAGAAAATCAAGCAAACCAATGAACATAAATTTTTAAGAAACAAATTGTTTGGAAAGTAGTTCTTTAAAATTGTTATATTTACCCCTTCTTGCTGAAGGCGATTCTCCATTTTGTGGTACATCTTCCTAGGAATATAAGGCTTTCTTGGAATGTAAAATCCTTCCTCTTCTAGGAGTCGTGGCAACATATTGCTTGGTAGTTTACGGCTATGTATAACTGAGAATAATCAAGATGACTTCAAGAATGATGTATACTTATTTAGAGATTGCAATGCTAATTAATTTTCTTCCTTTTACTGGTTACATACTGAGAAAACAGGTATAAATGATTTGTGGAATATTTATAATAGCAGCCATATTAATCTGCTACAGATGAGACTCATAATAAAGTGAATTGCCAGTAAAAATTTACTTTCTCCAACTTTTGCTCTTCTAAGCTTCTTACTGCTCTCATATAGTTATGGAAAGATTAAGGAAATCTGAAATGTCATAACACAGAGACAATGGTGTACAACAATTGTGTACAACGATATTGTACCTACCAGTTAAAGCATTTCCTTATCTTGTCTCTTAAAGGCTAGACTGAATATGCTACCAAGATTTATCAGAAGTATCATTTTTGATATTTACCCACTTGTTTTTTTTAAAAAAAATATTCTTAAAAAAAGGATGTTTTCCTCTTGACTCATAGAATGGAGACAAAAAACAACTACAGAAGCCTCATCCCACCTCCAGCTCAAAGGAGTTATGCATAATGTTCTTAAAACTTTCTTTTGGTGCTCATTTGCTGTTCTCTTGTCCTTTCAGGCCTAGTCAGAACAGATTCATCAATTTTTTAATAAAACATCAGCCACTGAATTCAATTTTTTAATAAAAAATCTGGCACTGCATTCATATTTCTTCTTTGGAAAAATTGGCAGTGATCTGCAGGTCATTACTTTAAAATACATTTTACTTTTTACTATACTATTTTTTCATATTTTTAAAACAAAAATAAAGACCTAGGAAAAATGGGGAAAATACCAAAATGGTTGGAAAACTAGAGCAACTCTTCTATAAAGAAAACATATATTATGAAGAACACAAGGCAGTCACAGCTAGAATTGCCTTTGCACAGCTTCAGGTTGTGCACTTGTGAGTTTTCCTAGATCAGGAGTTCCTGAGCTCAGTCATTCAAGCCCTGGTTGTTTTACAATCAGAGTACTGCAATGAGCTCTACATGGGGCTATCCTTGAAGACCATTCAGAAGCTATAAATGGTGCAGAATGTAGCAGCACGGGCAGCCAGTCTGCCTCTGGGTATAATTCAAGGAGCTGGTTATTATCTATAAAGCCCTGCATGACATAGGTCCAGATTACTTAAGTAGGCATGCTGGGCATCCCGTCAATCAAGGAATTTTGGTTGGCAGAGTCCAGGAGAAGTCTTCTCTGTCATGGCTCATGCCCTTTGGAACATCTTTGGAACACCTTACCCCCTGAACTGGCTTTGCCAATTGGCTTGGGGTCCCAATGAGGAAGTGCCATGCTAAAGGTGATTAATAGACAAATACCAGATCCCACTTTACCTCCTGCACACTTTGTTCCCTCATTCCCATTATGAGATGATGTAAAATGATATCTGATGAATATTTGTGGTGTTATCCCACAGTATTATAACCCAGGATCATACTATGCAAAAAAGTTAATATGAAGAAATGATTGCAAGAGCTAGATGGCACAAGTATTCTTTCCAGTGACAATGCTATTAAAGATAGGAGGGAAGAATCATTAAAATGGACTATTCTTTTCATGGGAGCCCCATTGGGGGTAAGAAATTAAGGAAATAACTGGTCCTGTGTTTTTGGGTTCATGTATAGGATATATCCATATAGAAGTTGACCATGGTTCCTTGATAAATAAGAAATTGCTATAATGTCATTGGTGCAGTTTTGCATTCCTTGAGGTGGAGCCTTGAACGTAGAAATAAGGCAAAGGAATTTCATTAAATCCATCATGATGGATCATCAGGAGCTTTATGCCAACTATGCCCATAATCTATCTGGTTTTCATTCATGGTTTGAAGAGGGCAGGATAATGTTGATATGCCATGTTTTGCTACCAAGCAGCTCCATCCTAAGTTGCTAGAGATGACCACTAATACAGCACTGCGATTCTTCTGCCTATTCATAGTGAATGGTTTCAGTGATCATAATAAACCAGAGTATTCCACAACTCATACCTCCATGAAAATTTGGACCTGAATTGGGGACCCAACTTTGGCTTATTCTTAAGAATCGCTGTATTTAACATTATTCTTGCCTCCTTCTACATGAAGGCATTTTACACAAGCAAAGTATATAGATTTTTATGGAGGGAGAGCACTTTTTTGACATGGTGCCATTGTGTCATTTTTTGCAGCATAAAAATCTTCCCTGGCATTTACAAACAGTTTTATGGTGAATTTTACATCAGTATAGATAGGTTTAGCGAAAATGAAAACTACATTAAATTCTGCACCTGATAACAGTTCTGTCCTGAATCAGCAGATAGACATAATATTTATATTTATGTCTATAAAATCAGTATCAAAGTTATACTATCTTTAGAAACTTATATCACCTGGTGATGTGCTTGGAATAAAGAGTTGGTTCCATCCCTTTTTCTTGCCTACTTTATTGAAATTACAGGCAGGTGATTTTACTTCAAGTAATTCTGTCAACATTTCTTTCACATGGACAAGCAGTGGAGTTTGCTCATTTAAGCTACAGATGTTTTGAAGGCAGCCATCTGTTGATTTCTATTGTTTATCATGAAGAAAAACAATGTGAAATAATACATTCAGGTATAATTTAATAAAAACTAAAATGAAACCATATTTCAACTGAATTCTTTAAAGTGATACAGGTAATTCCTAGAAAATAATCAATATGTTCATAAATGAAATCCAGTCTGAATGAAAAACAATGATATCCATTGTTTTCTATTTCCATGTATCTTCAAAGTTTGGCTGGAAATTTTTTTAATCATTTGGAGTAGATGTTGAGAGCAAACAGAATTCCAGTAGGACAATACTGGATTCTACTTATGTACACAGTAAATAAAGGGATATCTTTATTAGGAACACAAAAAGGTGTCAAAAGAGCCACATTGTTACTCCTCAAAAGACGGGTAGTAGAAAGGCTATAAATATAAATATTTTAAATATACAAACTTGATAATTTGGGTTTTGATTTTTTAATAGTATTAAAAAAATTAATAGTATTTCCTAATTGAAATAATTTAAGATAATTATTTATTTGATAATTACTGTTATTATATCATTTAACTTGACAAATTTCATCAGATATGCATCAATGACCCACCTTCAGTACAGAAATAAACAATTTCTCAGTGTTCATATTTCTGTTTTTTAAATGTAATTCTTCAATACTTCAAATTTTGTAACTCATTTAAAATAACATCTTTAACAATTCAATAACATTAAACTAATGATGCAATCCTAAATACATTGAACAGGAAGCACACTAAGGATGTAAAAATGTTTTGGACTGAAACAATCTGGCTCTGGAACATTCTATTTTTTTGCTTTGAACAGGCTAATGTGTACATTGTGGAATTACTTTATGAATTTCTATAAATTGATTATTTGAAATCAAAGTGGTCCAAGTATTAGACACAGAAACACACTTCAAGTAGTATATAGCATTTTTTTTTACAACAGCTTCCAACTTCTGCAAGGGGCTATTTAGATCCTATCTAAAGAATACTCATAGTTCAATATAATTTATCAGTTCTCATTAGGAGCCAGTAAGAGGATGAAAATGATACACGCTTGCTGCGCTGAACAGTTAAAGCCAATAGTTGTTATTTCTTCCATTTTTTAAAATTATTTTGAGAAATACAATGCAGCAATTTTTAAAAAGGCTGAAAAAAAAGGCAGGCTGTAAAAACCTTATTACTTCAAATCCAATTGCAAATACACTGTTTTTAGGCATAAATACATAATATAGTATAATTACACATAAGTACATATTACTTCCATGATTATATTGAAAGATTTCCAAGAAACATACAAAAGCATAATATATTTTTGAAAACTTCATCATATGAGCAAAAAGAAAAAATAAAAGAATATTTACTTGATGTGCGTATACATTCTGAGACATTAAAATAATATTTCAATATTGTTTATTTCATTAAAAACAGTAATGAAATATACAGCACTATGATGCTGAGTTGGCGCAGTGGTTGGAGTGCAGTACTGCAGGGTACTTCATTGACTGCTAGCTGCAGTTCGGCAGTTCAAATCTCACCGGCTCAAGGTTGACTCAGACTTCCATCCTTCCATCCTCAGCCTTCCATCCTTCCTTTCCAGTGGGTAAAATGAGGACCCAGATTGTTGGAGGCAATAGGCTGACTCTAAACCACGTATAGTAAAAGCACTATGAAGTGGTATATAAGTCTAAGTGCGATTGCTATTGCTATTGATTAGAAAGAACTACAAGCCACTCAAATAAAAGAAGAAAAAGACGATTAATATGTAAAGAATAATAATACCTGCTCAAAATTTGTATCAAGTTCTTTCATATTGGAGTGGTCTTCAAAAGTTGATGTAAAGAATTCAAAACCTTCATCTAAGGGTACTTCATTCTAAGAGTGATAAAAGAACAGCTGAATAACTGTTGATAGATTGTACCAGCTATACAGCAACCTTTTATTTTCTTCTAAACAATATTTTCCTTTATTTGTACTCATATTCTTTTAAAGTAACAATTACCACTCAAATATTATGCTATTTTACAATAGCAACCACTCCTAAGTGAAATATTGTTGTTTCAAAGATGCGTAGGTTACCCTTTAACTAAAACTACTGTGTTTTTCGGAGTATGTGACGCACTGGAGTATAAGACGTCTTTGGGGAGGAAAATAGGGGGGGGGGAAATCTGCCTACCAGTTATTCATCTGACTAGCGTCCTTAGTCTGGTCAGCTTCAGCACATTAGTTTGCTGGTTTTTATCCCCTGCTTGGAGATAAAAAACAGTTTCTAAAGCACAACTGATCTTTAGAGAGAGAAGCAATGAGAAAAGCAGGCAAACCACGGAGATAACTTCATTCGCTAGCGCCTCGTTTGGGCTGAAAAAAAGCTTTACAGCTGAGAGTTGGAGGAAGCAGGTAAAGCATAGATTGCTTTACTCACTAGCGCCTCATTAGGGCTGGAAAAAAGCTTCAAAAAAGCTACATTCGGAGTATAAGATGCACCCAAATTTTCAGCTACTTTTAGGAGGGGAAAAAAGTGTGTCTTATACTTTGAAAAATACGGTATGTAACTTGTTCATATACATTAATAGATTAAAAATTAAGAAAGGATCATTTTTCTATTTATGTAAGTA
This sequence comes from Arizona elegans, assembly GCA_022577455.1. Lineage (NCBI taxonomy): Eukaryota > Metazoa > Chordata > Lepidosauria > Squamata > Colubridae > Arizona > Arizona elegans. The sequence continues at coordinate 72,143,208 of JAKOOJ010000005.1, forward strand.
CGGCCTGAATTACAGTTCTACAAAACTGTGCCTTTCTCATTATTAATATCCTGAAACTGAATCAAACAATAGTTTATTACTCTCGGGAATCTTTTTTACAAAAGTTTTGTTACCTCAGCATTTATTTCTTGATTGTTTTGAAATCCTGTGGCAGAATTTTGTTTGTGAGAAAAATCTTTTTCCTGCGCAGCCTAAAATAAATATTATGCTGTATTTAGTACTTTTAACATACACATTAACTACAAAAAGCACATACAAATTACATATCACATAACCACTTTTTTCTGGGATATTTCAAGTGATGTTGAAGGTGAATCTTTTACATTAGGTTATCTTTTTTTTCTTTCATAGAAACATAAATCAATATTCTGTATTTTTTTCATTTCATTTAGTTAACAACCAATTAAAACTATCACCTTGACAGTTTTCAGCTTTTCTTTTACTCTGTCCCGTAATGCTTCAGTTAATGTATCTTGTTGTTCTATTTCAGCCACAACTAGAATCAAGAAAGCATATATTTTTAGAATGGAGTTTGTGACAGAATTCTTTCACTGTCCCTGTAGTATATACTGTAAATCATATTACTAACAGTAAAATATGTAACTATATTTTTTCAAGCTGTTAAATGGTTGCATTCTGCATATGAACCACATACAGAGACATACACTTAGCAAAATTCCAAATGAATGTATATTTAATAGGATTGTGCTCTGATTCAGCCTTCAACCTGACATGGGAGTCTCTGGCAGCCTTGTCTCTGATTCAAAATCGTCATGGAGTTCTACTTCTAATATTCATGAGATCATGAGTTCCTGAGAACTCATTTCTTTTCCAATGCTGGAAAAGAGAGGATGCTGTGTTTTGTACCCAAAAATAGGGCAAGGTTTTTAAATAGTAATTTCTGACACTTATCTATATTGGTGGGGAAGAAAGGGAATATTGAGATTCAGGGATCAACCAGCATATCTACAAATCAAATCTATAATATAACAACCCAATTCAGTTTTGGGACAAGTAGTACTTTGAGTGGGATACAGATCTAAATAATTGTCTGTAACTGCTTCTGCTGCAATTACACTTCATTAGTGTTTGCATTACTATACTGTGTTAGGCAGTGTTGCCCAATAATGAGTTTTAGTTCTATTCAGTTGCCTTCTGTCTTTCAAGAATCATTTAGAAGCCATTGTGCTGGAGCTACTAAAGGGAGACAAAACAGAAGTGGAAGCAGTGAGGGGAAAAAATATCTGTGGCTAATCATGGAAAAGAGCCACATTTCCTGCCCCTAAAATTAAATAACAAGTATTTGGCACTGTTATCTTGCATCCAAAGAGTGCAAAATTCTAGAACATGCAAAGAGGATAAAGTCTGACAGTAACAGAAGGAGCTATACCATTTCATTATCAATCACACAGTACTTCCAAAGAAAGTACAGTACAATTTCAGAACTCTTCCATCCATGGCAAGAATGCTTAGAATTAGCCAGTCACTCTTCACTGCTCTACAGTTTGAATTAGTTATTTAATTAGGGATTCCTCCATGACTGTATAATTTATATACAGTATTAAAGTATATTTTTCTTGGAAAATAAATCTATCAGCTTAATCAGTTAACCATTTTATTGTAAACTTTTTTTAAAAGATGGAGTAACACAGTGTGTAAGTGGAAAGTTTTATTTTTGCTTCACTTTCCCCTCAGTGAAATTTCTCAAGAGGAGCTCTCTCACATATGCAAATTTGAAAAAAGGAGGTTAACAACATGTTCAAAGGCCCTAGTAATCTAGGTTAAGAATGGAAAAGCACGGCCCTAAACCACATTAACTCTGCATTAATTCTGCAACTGACAATGTCTCTTAAGTTTTTAGAGAATTGGAATGAGATTAGGTCTTTGATGATTATTCTTCAAAAGCTATGCTTCTGTTCATAAATTCTCTAGAAGGCTGGATTACTGGCCAAGATGCAATCATACTGATTAACTACGGTACAACAAATTAAACAATTCACAAAAAAGTTTTCACATAAAAGTGTATAGAAAGAAAAAAAGACTACAGAATCAAAAAGTAACTTTCTAAAAGTGCAAAAGTATTGCATAATTTCTTAAAATAGTTACTACCACTCTCCAATAGGAGGTCGAGAAGAAAAAAGGCAGGCTCATGACTCCTATGTGGAAAAGGTGAGAAAGCGGGGGGAGGGCATCTGTAGACATACATGGGTTGGGGAAGTAGGAATCACTTAGATCATTGGTGTCAAACTCACTGTGTCACATTGATGTCATGTGATGTATCGCAACATTTTTTGCCTTCGTGGAGCTGGGATGGGATATTGCCTGCACATGATGCATCCGGCCCGCGGGCCACCAGTTTGACACCCCCAACTTAGATGATGCTTCATTACCCTCAACATATGCCCAAATTACCCCTTTGAGTATAGTTTAAAACCCCCACTTTAAGAATCGTTGTGCTAAGCAGTAAAGTTAGAAAGAGCGGCAGCACTGAGAAAGCAGTGCCTTTTCAGTTTTATTTAACAAAAGTGCATTCACAACTAATGTTTGAAATTGTAGATACAGGAATAACAAAATATTACAAATTACTTTAATGTTATAGTTAATGCTGAAATATTTCTACATCGTTAAGAGTTGACCACTGTACTGTGATATTTGAACATTTTCGTTTTTCAAAGTGCAGCTTTTTTCATTCTCATTTTCTCTAATAAAGTATTAAATTGAGAAGTCAAGACAGGATATCTTCCCAGGAATTTTTTTAATATTGAAAAGTATGCATAAAAGCATAACATGAAATAAAGATCCTGTGAAATAATGATAAAATGAAATAATAAAATTTAATTTAAGGCACACTAAATGTTTCTAAATTTCATATCCATTCAAATAAAACATTAAATTACCTTTCTGTGGAGTTTGTTCTTGGGCTTCTATTTGTATTCTTTCATCATATAGATTATCTTCAATTTCCTAAATTGAATAAGAAAAATTGCTAATAAACTATAAGAACTACCTTCCTGTATGACTGATTAATTGATTTAATAAATGTATATCCCATCTTTCCTCCAAGACAGGTATTTGCAAAGCATTTTATTTTCCAGGTTTTTCCATTTAATCCTCTTATTTTCCACAATTATAAACTGACCAGATTCAAAAATTATGAATGCAAAATGCAATTATTTTTATCCATTTTCATTATACACTATGGTTACTTATTTTATAGATCTCTGTCATGTCTCCTTTAATTTATGTATCTCATATTACAACTTTTCCTCAGCTTGAACATTTTGGTTGCTCTTTTTTGCCTCTTTTTTATAATACAGTTATCGAAGTTTAGCAACCCAAATTGTGCATTGTGGGGTTACACTGTGTATTTTTTTTTAAAAGGCAGTTTTATTTTCCATTCCTTTAGTTCCCAACATTTTTTCAACAATTGCCAAACAGGTCACTGACCTCAATTTCTATTACCTTTAACTTAAATTACATTTGCCATTTTAACAAGTAGTATTTAGTATTTTTATTTGATACACTCTTATACCTAAGTGCAGTACAAGCAGAAAACAATAGAAATCAGCAAGGTAGTATAACAAATATTTACCTTCTCAAATGTTATATTACTTTATAATTATTTACCTATGCTTTTTTGTTTTTATCTTTCAGCGTAGGTTACGGTCTCCTACAGATTGGCTATCTGCTAATTCCTAAATTAAGAAGTGCCAGTCCCAATATGTATTTTATGGGAAATCTACACAGTTCCTCTAGCACACGGATAGCAAACTTGTGGCATCATGTTGCCGTCATGTGACATTTTGTGACATTTTTCCCCTTTGCGGAGCTGGAGTGGGCGTGGCCTACACATGATGCATCTGGCCCTTGGGCTGCCAGTTTGATAACCCTGATCTAGCATAAAAGTAAACCATTGTTGTTCCTCCCTGCTCCCTGTTTTTAACTATTCTATACCTGGAAGAAACCTAAATACAACTTGTACTGCTTTTGTTGTTTTGTGATTAACTTTAGGGTACAAACTGTGTATATTTAATTTAATACTTTTTAAATCACCTTTTCTTTAGTTCAAAGCAGTTTACATGTGCATTTTTCATGAAAATATACAAATAAAAAATGACATTGAACAGAAAAAGTTGTCAACATAGAGGCATTTTCTAAAAAGCAATTTCTGAAGAATTGAAAATTCTAAAGAATATACTATATTCTATTTTAATATGGACAAAAGTACCTGATTTCTAGTACTTCCTTTAGGTAAAGAATTTTTTTTCTTTGCAAGTCTTTCCTGAACTTTCTCTGTCTGAAAAAAGAAAGGAAATTGTTAAAAGCTTATCTGTAAGGATACAAAGCTACTTTTTAAAAAATAACCCTAAACAATGAATATAATCACATACTTATTAGTCTCAATATTTAATTTAACAAATTATCTAAAGAACAATTATATCTAATCATTAGTTAGAAAATAATATATTTAAAAGTATTTGTCATAACTTGCCTCACTCTTATCTAGTGATGCCTCCAAATCTTCATCAGAATCCATTTATGTTAATTAACTGAAAAATATAAGATATAAAGATTTAAAATATATATATCATATCAACATAATTTCAGCTTGAAAATTAGTAAAAAATAATATACAATTACTTTAATCAAAAGAAATTGATTATGTTTTTAATGTATTAAAAACATAATCAATTTATGTCCCATAGTTAATGGGACTATGTTTTTAATGTATTTTTTAATACATTTATGTTTTAGCATATTTTTTCTGATTGCACATAAACTTATTGAAGAGTTCGTTGAGGATAGATTGTAGTTATGTGGAATTGTACTATGATATGTCTCATATTACATCGTTATCCAACATTCAATCCTGTTTTAAAACTTGAAACAACTATAAATTTTGTCACTGCTTTTGCATTTCCTTTGTATGTATCTTTGTACCTAAAGATAAATTTATCTGACTTAACTTTTTCTGAAAAAGGTATAGATTTAAATTCCAATTTTTCAATAACATTTCTCTAATGAACTGGATAAATTGGAGGCATGAAAATTTTGAAGTGCCAGAAAAAAAGGCAGCAAATAAAATCTTCTTCAATATTATAATTCTACCATGATCTACATGAATCCAAATCATTTTATGAAGGTGAGAGCTGTCAATACATTTAAGACAACATAACTTTAAAGATGTTGATTAGAAAATGTAAGTACTATAGAAACCAGACTTATATAAAGATGTATTGTGAAAAAATCAAATAAAGCACTGCAGCTAATTTATAATATTTGTGAGAACAGTTTTGTTTTGTGAATTATCAGCCAATTCTGTTGCCATAATTCGAGGATCAGACTCAATAATAGGTTCAGACTTTTTATATTCAAACAGAAGGTAGTTTATTTACAGAAGGCATTCTTTATTCACAGAGTGATTGCAGAAAGAAGCGAGAATGAGGAGAGTGTATCTCCTTTTATATCATTAAGGCGGGGTTAAGAAGTAGGAATGGTTACATATGAATACATTAGGAAGGAAAGAATAAATTAACCCTTGATACCCCATGAGCATATATATCCTCCATTCAAGAATAAGGCATTTACTTGTGACAAATCCCCCTCTAAATGCCGATTCGACATACAACAGTAATTACATTCACGTTCAGAATATAAAACCTGTAACTTTGAAGTTAAATATTTATGTTGTTTAGATGGTAAAGGCTTAGTCAATATATCAGCTATTTGTTCTGTGGTTTTGCAATGAATAGCTTTAATAAAACCATTTTGAGATAATTGTCTTACATGCTTGTATTTGATATCTATATGTCTAGATCTTTGACCAATAGCATCCGCTCTAGATATCTCTATTGCAGCTTTGTTGTCTTCATGCATAATGAAAGGTAATGAAGGACTCTTCCAAACATCTGATAATAGATCATTGAACCATACGAGGTTATTAGAAGCTTTAGACAAACAAATATACTCTGCCTCAGTCGTTGATGTGGCTACTAAATCTTGTTTTCCAGTATACCAGTAGACTGGACAATCGTTAAAAAAGAATACATAGCCGGAAGTACTTTTCCTGCACTTAGTGTCACCTGCCCAATCTGCATCAGCGTAACAAGTGAGAATGGGCTCTTTATCATTGTTGGGCTCTAACAATAAACAATAGTCTAAGCTGTGTTTCAAATACCTTAGTATTCTCTTAATGGCTTCCCAATGATAAATTAAGGGTTTACTTACATATCTGGATAATAAATTAAGGGGTAGGGCAATATCCGGTCTGGTCCAATTGGAAATATACAGAAGGGAACCAATAACTGATCTGTAAAGTGTATTATCATTAAACTCAGGAGATGATTCATTCATATTTTTTAAAAAGTCAGCTTGCATTGGTGTATCACAAGGCTTTGCATCATTCATATTGCATTTGTTTAAGAGTTCAATAATCTTATCTTTCTGAGATAATCTAAATCCCTTTTTAGTTTTGCTGATTTGAACTCCAAGATATTTGTTTACTTTACCCAATGATTTTAAAGAAAAATGTTCACTTAGTTTGGTTACGAATGTATCTCTTTTCTCTTTATGTTTACCAATATACAAAATGTCATCCACATAGATTAATGCAAATTCTATTGAACCACCATCTCTTCTAAAAAAAGAAACAATTGTCTGCAGTTGTGGCGTTGAAGTTCATAGTTTTGAGTACGTTGACCAAACATTCATACCAACGTTTGCCGGATTGCTTTAATCCATACAAACTTTTGTTTAGTAATCAAGTTTCGTTTCTATTTGTGTCTTGGCTGTGAGGGGCTCTCACGTATATTTCTTTATCTAGTTTTGCATGTAGGCATGCAGTCTGTATGTCATATTGAAAAACTTCAAGATTAAGGTCTGATGCTATTACTAAAGCTGTCTTAACACTTTCAGTCCTTACAATGGGGGAATATGTATCGGTATAGTCCTCAGGATACTTTTGAGCGTAGCCCTGTGCAACTAGTCTTGCTTTATATAATGTATTTCCTTCTTCCAGATTTTTAATTTTGAATATCCACCTAGTGCCAATAACTGTTTTGTCTTTTGGTGCTGGAGCTGGGGTGAATACCTTTAGTTCTCGTAAACTGTCCATTTCTTTGGCCATGGCTAATTCCCACTTTTTTCTTTCTTCTGTGGGAAGTATTAATACTTCTTCATATGTATTGGGTGTTGATGTATTGTCATTTATGTGCATTATGTAATCTTTGTATCTATTTGGTACCTGGTTCCTGCTACTTCTAATTGTTCTTTCTGGCCTGCTATCGTTATCATGTAAATATCTTGCTTCCTTTTGTGTTAATGAATCTGTTTTGATATTTGGACAGTTTCCCGTCCATGTTTTTTTGTTGCCCTTTTGTGTACTGTGATTATGTTCTTCTCTTTCTGTCTTATCTTGATTTTTAATGTCTGGTCTTGTTGTTGGGAGTATCTCATTAAGATGTATCTTAGACCAATTGGCCTGTTCGTGAAATACAGCTGTCCTAGAAATTATGAACTTATTATTGTCAATAAATCTGTATCCTTTTGTGCCTGTTTCATAGCCCATGAATCTGAGCCTTCTAGATACATTATCTCCCTTACGTCTCAATTGTTTTGGTATATGTACATCTGCCGTTACTCCAAATACATGCATGTGGGCTATTTTGGGTTTTTTACTATACATCAATTCATATGGTGTTTTGTTTATGACACTAGACCAAATTCTGTTTAGGGTATAATTGGAGTATAAAAGTGCTTCTGACCAGAAATGTTTGCCTAAACCAGCATCTTCTAATGTACATCTAATCATGGTTTGTAGTGTCGAGTTTTTTCGTTCTACTACTCCATTTTGAAATGCAGAGAAAGGGCTAGAAGTGAAGTGTAACATTCCTTTTTCCTTTAGCCATTGGGAGAATTCCTTTGACATGAATTCAGATCCCCTGTCTGTCATGATCTGCTTTATTTTTACATTGTGTTGTGTTTCTACACGTTTGTAAAATTCTTTAAACTTTTGAAATGTTTCATCTTTGTGCCTTAAAGTGTAAACAAAGCCATAACGACTATAGTTGTCTACAATAGTAAGAAAGTATCGTTTTTTGTATGTGATTGATGGGGTTAATGGACCAACTAGATCCATATGTATTAGATCAAATATGTGATTTGATGATCTTGTTGCCTTTTTTGGTCTGGGTTTGGTTCTGAGTTTTGAGGACTTACATACTGAACATTCCAAGTAATTTTTACAATCTTTTATTTTGACACCTTCAGCATGTTCAATCATTTTTTGTATTACAGGAAAACTAGCATGTCCTAATTTTCTATGTAATATATGTGCACATTCATCATGAATTGGTTTTCCAATAGTTGGTCTTTTGTTATTATGTGTATCGTTTACAGATGTGGTTTCATTGTTATGTTCTGTTTCGTGTTCCTCATTGTCACTGTTACTGTTATTTTCATTTTCTATGCTAGTGTCATCTTCCATGTTTGAATCAATGTTGTGAAGCCATTTTTCCTCTGTGACCAGATATGGTAAATCTCCTTTGATAATCACATTACCTAAGTTTGTTTTGTTTTTCTCTAAAATTGCCTTTCCCTTTGAGAATATTACATTTATGTTGGAGTCTCTGCTTAACTTTATTGCACTAAGAATGTTATGAGGTATTTCAGGTATTAATAAAACCCCCTCTATTTTCCCTAAACCAGGTAAATCTACATTTCCTCTTCCAATGACTTGGACTTCCTCTTGGTTAGCTACTTTGATTACAAATTTATCTTCTATGAAGGAAGATAATATTTTCTTATTATGTGTTGTGTGATTTGTTGCCCCAGAATCAATGAGCTAGGCATTATCCTTTGAATTTTGGTTTTTGGTTATGGTGTGTTTATCTAATCCATTTAATGATCCAGACTTTCTATCTCTTGAGTTATCTCTGCCCACTCTACGTTCTCTAAAGTTTGGTGAGTTTCTATATCTGTATCTATCAATAGATGATTGTCTGTTATTGTATCTATTTCTAGTGTCGTGGTCTTATCTTTCTTTAAGATGTTTTGAACAATCTCTTCTATAATGATCTTTGGATCTACAATTATAACACTCAATTGGTTCTGAGTATCTGTCTTGAAATACTACTCTTTTGGTCTGTCTGTGTTCTTTGTATGCGCTGTAGCGGCTTCTTCTCAGATTATCTTCAGCTATTAATCTATTTGATAAACTCTCTATAGATAGGTGTCCTAAATTAATTGTGTCCAAGTGAGTTATGTAGTTATCCCATGATGAGTCTAATGAATTAAGGATAACACTTTTCATTGTCTGATCTGATATTATTTCTCCCCTTAAATGAAGTTCTGCTCTAGTTGTGTTTAGAGATAGCAAATGTTCACTTACAGTAGTTCCAGGTTTTATCCTGGCTGAGAAGAAATTTTTAGACATTCTTGTTGTGGTTGCCACACTTTCACTATGAAACAATTTAAACATGCAATGAATTATTTCTGATACAGTCAGATTATGCTTAACACTATGATAGAAAGCAGGAGATATACTAGATATTAGTAAATAGAATGCTCTGTGGTGTAGGCAGTCCATGGTTTTTTGGGAGGGTTAGTTATGAAAAACAATAAATTCTCTTTTAAAAAAAACAACCTGTAGCTGCTGACTCCATTCCTGTAAATTAATACCGTCTATTCTCAATTTTGGAAAATCATTAGGAAGGTATCCAATGTTATTTGCTGCATTACTTACAACTGGAGGCTGTCCATGGTCTTGTAGATGCTGGTAACTGCAGAATGGTGTAGGTACGCTTGCGACTAGTCTGAATGGTTCTCTCTGTTCTTCAAAGTCTCTGTGTTCGTTTGTGTGTGTTTGCGCATGCGCGCTGTTCATTTCATTCCAGGAGCTGTCGGGAGAGGTTCTCGTTGCTGCAGCTCCCTTGTATTGCTCTTCCTCAGATGATTCGCTCTCCGGTTCGACTTTAGGCATCCAGGTGTGGATCGGTGCTTGCTTCTTTTTATTGTGGTCGTCTCGGTTGAGGCCTCTGGCTCCCGGGATTGTTTGCGTTGTGGGCGAGTACTTGCAAGGCTCTTTGGGTTCGGGCGTTAGCACTCTCGTTGATCGATTCGGAGTGGATGGAAGCAGGAACGCTTGTTCGTTTGTTTCTGTATCTTTGTCCTTGGATTGTGCAGTCTGTCTTTTCTTTGTTATTCGATTTACAGTCTTTGGTACTTTCGTTGATTTCCTTGAGATTTTTAGATTTGGGCCGAAGGCTGCGAAGAGTGTTTTCATAGCCGCTTCGATTTGTAGTTCGGTTGATGTTTCTTCGGTGTCTGTATCAGATTCTTCTGATGAATTGAATTTTTCTTTTTTATTTCTTATGTTGTGTATAGCTTTTCGCGCCAGCCATTTTGAACTCTGTTCTCTGATTGGTTGTGAGTCATTCATTTTGGCAGGCTGACAAAACCAAGATGGCTGCCATTCAAAATTTTGCACGGGATCGCTGGTCTTTTCTTCTGTTACATTTTCTTCTGTGGGCAATCTGCTTACCATTTTGCGATCTTTTGGTTCTGACGCGTTGAAGTAGTTTTCTCTCGCTGCTCCGTTGGCTTTTATGATGCCTTGGAGGTTCACGATGAGATTTTTGTCGTCTTTTTGACATTTCAGTAACTTCAGTATTTCTAATCTGAGTGTGTTGTTTTCCGTTTCGCTTGCTTCTTGGTCGCTGGGTTCTTCGATTACCTCTTCGTCGTCTGTAGTGAGATTTTCGAGTTCTTTTGTCATTTTTATTGTCGATTCATCGATCATTTCTTGATCTGTTTCCATATCTTTGTTGTGTGCCCTGGTGTTGGGTCTTTCTCTTTTGTTTCTGAAGTTTTCTTTCTTTGGCATGTCTGTTTCTCATTGAGTCAGCCAACCATCCTCTGCTACCAGCTTGTTGCCATAATTCGAGGATCAGACTCAATAATAGGTTCAGACTTTTTATATTCAAACAGAAGGTAGTTTATTTACAGAAGGCATTCTTTATTCACAGAGTGATTGCAGAAAGAAGCGAGAATGAGGAGAGTGTATCTCCTTTTATATCATTAAGGCGGGGTTAAGAAGTAGGAGTGGTTACATATGAATACATTAGGAAGGAAAGAATAAATTAACCCTTGATACCCCATGAGCATATATATCCTCCATTCAAGAATAAGGCATTTACTTGTGACAAATTCTTCCCATAAAATGCAGATTGGTAATGTATGTAACAGTGTACAATATCACAAAGTTGATATGTATATGATGTATGCAAGGACGCAACTTTTTCAGCTTCAACCTCAATAATACACAGGCAAACAATCGGTGCAACCTCAAGGTAAACCGCTCCAAACTCAATTGCAGAAAATACGACTTCAACAACAGAGTGATCAACGCCTGAAATGCTCTACCTGAGTCCATTGTTACATCCTCTAACCCTCACAGTTTCAACCTTAAACTGTCTATCATAGACCTCACTCCATTCCAAGAGGTCCGTAAAGGGGGCATGCATAAGCACACCAGCGTGCCTACCGTCCCTGTCCTACTGTCCCCATTTATTTATATTAATTTCTTTCATTCATATCCATGTTTATATTTATACCTGCTGTCTTGTACATGTTTGACAAACTAATAAATACAAATATAAATTTAGTACTGACAAAATATTTATTTGCTTTGAGTACCAAATGTTAAGTACCAAATTAAAAAAAAAAAAAAGAACAGAATTATCTGTGGTTGAAAATGCCTCTCTCTAAATCACCTAATGACAGGCTAGAGAATGAGTTTTCACTGCAGCTCTGAGATTTCTATGACAAGCTTTTACAGAAGAAATCTAATAACTGCATTCTTTAAACGGAAAGCATTTATGTTTTTAACCAAGTTGTATATAATAATCTTAGACATTATACATAAAGTTGGTCAAAATACAGACGACAAATGTACATCAGAAGTCTGTATATCAAAAGAAGCATCCAGAATAGCCTGAATATGAGAGATATTATCTACAAAAATCATTGAAAGTATTACACAGAAAGCCTTATAGAAATCTGAAGATTCTGTTAATAGAGTTCTGCAGAAAGAGATCTGAATATAAGTCAGCTCCCTGCACACAGAATCTAAAATTTAGCCGGTTATGAAGTAAGACGTGTGGATTCCATTTTCAGAATTCTCCAGCCACCCATGCTGCATCTGTTGCATTTGGTTTCACTGGTTCATCTTTGATCTAGCCCAGTGGTCGGCAACCTTAAACACTCAAAGAGCCATTTGGACCCATTTCCCACAGAAAAGAAAACACAGAGAGCCACAAAACCCTTCCCCTGACTATTTCCTGAGCGGCCACAGAACTAGCATATGTAGTTGAATTAAACATTCCGTTTTCTTCTGAAACTTTTCTTTTCTTGGATTTATCCATGGTTGGCCTACCAGGGGTTGAAAAGCTCAATAAATTGCATCTCAGCAGGTGTCACACATTGGTGGTTGTGACGCCTATTTTGAGTGACAGGGAGCCGCAGCAGAGGAATGAAAGAGCCACATGCGGGTTACTGACCCCTGATCTAGCCCCTGTACATTTGTTGCTGTTGCTGCTGTTATATGTGTGTCTCTCTTCTGGATGTCTGTGATCTGTTTCTTAATTTTTATTGTTCCTTACTCTGAAAGTGTATGCTAAGTCATTTGAAGTTGGTTGACCTCTAAAATAATGAATAAACCAACCAACCAATAACATATGGAACTGTCTCTTCAAGAAAGACTCTTTTGTTCTTCTCTCAAGGTAGCCAGTCTAACTCATGTTATAAGAGGATTCGCCATTGCTGCCTCCATCCAAGTCTATCTACTTCAACTGGATCAACAGCTCAATTGGGCATTGTTTATTTGCATCCAATTCATGTTAAAGATGCAAGGAATTACAAATTGGTTCTTCAATATTTAAGACCCCTTTCCCTTATGTTTCTGCCACAATATTAAATCAGCTAGCAGGACACATTTGTATGTCCCACCTGTGGCATTTCAATTATTAAGCCCTTTCCCAGGAGATCTATATCTATATCTATATGATACCAGGATCAATGTTGATTACATTGAAGCCAATTTCAATCTAACTCATTAAAAAAATGGGAGGAAGGAGGTTGTCACTGAAGTAGGTTATAGTTGTTTTGATTGAATTCTGCCTTGAAAGCTATAATACAAAATATATAACTATATAATATATAAACAGAAAATCTTCAATTTGGGCTTTTTGCTAATATACTGTACAACCATTATCAATATTCTATGCAGTTGAGTACTTTATTCTGCTTCATAGGAAAAGGAAATCCTTTTCCAAAAATTTTTCTCGAGTTTGAAATATCGCAGACATAACGCATAGTGTGGTCAGAAGCAAATTGGATTAAAAATATACCCAGATTAGAAATAGTGAACAATAAAAACATGGGAGAAGTTAAATGTTTATAAGACAAGGTATAAAATGTACAAAATTAATGATTGTTAGGAATTATAATGTAAATAAGAGAAAAAGGGACAAGAAAAAGAACAGCATAAAGGAAAATGGGGGAAGGTGTAAATATTAGAAGATGGCCGTTACGAAAGTTGTAAAAAGGGACCTTATACTATGTGTTTTGTGTTTGTTATATTGTGTTGCGTTATAAATAAAAAAAATTAAATAAAAATATACCCAGGAGATTAAATAAATATTAGTTATGAATTGTATATAGTCTTAAGCAAGGATTGCAGTAAACCATTGTATACTTTCGGTATTAAAACTGTTTTTGGGGGAAAGGGCTGCAAAGCTCTTCTCAAAATATTTATCAAAACTGTGCCATTACTCAAAAATCACTCCTTTTTCACGGCGAACTTGTTTTATTTTTTGTTTACCTTGTCTGGCCCCCATTTATTATCTTTCTGGATTTTATCAAAACTCTTAATGTGTAGTAGAAACAGTATTTCCCCACATGCACAGCCTTCTGTCGAAATAACTGTATGCAAGGGTGAAAAGAGATGAAAAGTTATACTTTCCCCTCAAAAACAGGGACGATTTCTTTTCTGCGGCACTGTATCCCAATAGCCAGCATTGCTAGCTGTCTGCCTCTTGCCGAGCTTACGCGAAACTAAAATTGAGTCGGTTTCTAGTTTTTTTCTCCTCACGATACCTTGGCCCACATTAAAAAAAAGAAAAAAAGTGGGGGGAGGGAAGGAACCGCTTCCCAACCTCCCCTTCTCGGGTAGCTCCCACCCGCTTGGATGTTGAGCATGCGCACGAACTCTCCTCCGCCTGAAGGGGGCAATGCCGACGCAGCCCAGAACAAATCAGATTTTTTTTCCCGAATCGGACCTCGTGCCTCGCCGGCTCTAGAACCAGGGAAACCCGCGCGAGCATGCGTACAGAACCCGGCATAGCTGACGCGCCAATGCGCGTGCGTTTATAACCGAGCTAACGTTAGAGGCACCTGCGCAATTCAAAAAGCATCGTGAGGGCTCTCGTTTGTAAGGCCGGCTGGCTTTGTTTGCAAACAAACTCCTGCCTGAGGGTACGAAGTGCCAAGTTCCCTAACCGCCCGCGGTCTTCGCTCCCTTTCTAGTTCTTCGCGAAGCTGCGGTTCGATAGCTTCAAGCACCCCAAATTTCGGGACTCGAAAACTACCCGCCGCCTTGACCAAGCCATCCTCTGCGAAGAAGCTGCTGGGACTTTAGGGTGTCCTGGGCCCCCCGTAACGGCTGGCTTCAGGCTGGCGTTGGAAGTCGGCTGCCCGGCGAGCAGTTTTGCGCTGCGCTGCCGGCGGGAGAAGTTCTTTCTTGCTCCTTCGCTCTCCCAATTGTTCAGTGTACTTGTAAAGCCTTAGGACAACTGCCCCCCTCATGGCTTGATCCCGTCGCTCTCGTCTCCCCATCCCGTCGGCTGCTTGGCCCATGAGGCCAAATCAATGAGGTGGTAGAAGGCCCTCTTGGTTGCTGGGCCTGGTTTGTAGAAGTGTTTCCTCTCCTCCATTGGCTGCTTTAAGATGGCGGACCAGCTCCCGAAATTCTGGAGGTTAACAGAATAACAGAGTTGGAAGGGAGCTTGGAGATCTTCTAGTCCAGCCTCCTCTCCCTGCTCAAGCAGGAAACCCTATACCAAGTTTTAACTGGCCAGGTTTTTTTTGGGGGGGGGGGGTGAGAAACTGCTTTAAAACAAAAAGGGCTGCTTCATTCAAAGGAATTTTAAAGCACCCTTGCTGCTTTACTACTTTTCTCTCAGTTGTGCACCTTTCCAACTACGCCAACCGTGAAAAAAGGACCTTGCAGATGCTAAGCAGCAATGGTGAGAAAAGGCTTTATCCCCTTGGCCTTTGCTTCAAAAGCTGAGCCTGGTTCCCTGTTTCAAGAGGAGACTTGGGTTTCTCAAAACAAAACTGCCTGAAACCACATCTAATATGGTCCTTCAGGGCGATCCTATAAGACTTAAAGAGATTGGCACCATGTTAACTGTGTGGTTCTCTCATTTGCTGCAGTGCTGCCCATTTTCTCTGCTGGCTCCTGCTCTTGTCCGTTCCAGCATTGAGCATGGTAAAGAAGAATACTATCCCTGATGGGTAAGTATCTCATAAATACTGCCTAGCCCTAGAGAGATAAAAGGGGGGACGGCCCTGACAGCCCCACTTGGTTCTCTCTTGCCTCAACAGCATCTTTGTCTGCAAGACAAGGTGAGTATGATAACAGGAGCATGCAGGTTACCATCCTCCAGGTAAGTATTTTAACCCACATTTTATAATGCTCCATCGGCCTTCAGTATCTCCTATTTCTCTTCAATCTTCAACCTTGGACTTGGAATAAATTAACTCTATAATTAGAGTTATGTCAATGGCATGGCATAGAAGGTTGATACCAAGATTACTTCAGTAAAATAACATGATACCATGGAAGAGTTCGGGTTTATTACATGTGGTTCAGTTTACTTTTGGATTAAACAATGCTTTCTGTAATTTCATAGAACTTGGACATATGATTTAATTTTTTTTGCAGGATTTTTGTCCCAGTGGCAATTACCCTATATTTTATTAATGTCTGATAGTGTTAACTTAGCCTTCAAAAATATTGCATTATTTCTGTTCTAAAAAGGTGATTCTAAAAAGATTCTGAGCAGTTTATAACTTTAAAAGAACACATGATATTTAAAAAGTGGTCTGTAAAACCACCTAAATAAAAACCAAAACATTGCCATGGGTTTCACAAACACTATAGCCTAGGCCTGGGAACAGATCCAAGTTTTCAGAGATTTGCAGAATTTTTGAAGAATAGGAGCTAGATGTATCATTGTGGGGATTCTACTCCAGCGGGCAGGAACTGTGACATAGAAGGCCTCGTTCCTTGTCCCACAAGTTGGCAACATCTAATTTAAGAGCCAGATTACACCCAGTCTGCCTGATTGCATTGAATTGGCAGGAACAGTGAAAGGCACTCCCATCAAATAACCAGACACTATTCCATGAACGGTTTTATAAATGATAACCAGTACTTTGAATTGCACCTGGAAGCCAACTGGTAGCCAATGAAGTTTGTGAAGCAGTGATGACCTGGGTAGAATGCAAGAAGGCTAGTACTTGCCTGTGCCACTGCATTTTGAACAAGATAAAGTTTCTGAATGGTCTTCAAGGATAGTTCCATGTAGCTTGCTTTGCAGTAGTGATCATGACATGAGTAACTTTCTGAAGAGCCTCGTAGTTAAGGCAAGGAGGGTGCAGCTGGTGCATAAAGTGAACCTATACAATGATCCTCCTGGCCATAGCTGTCACGGGCTTTTTCAGTAGTTTGCAAGTTCAGGAGCGCCCCCCTCCCTTGCATGCTAGTCTAAAATGGGGGAATGCAACCTAAGACCAAAGATGAAAATGTCCCAAACGTAGGGGGCATAAATAGCCCCAGCCATTCGGTGAGATCAGGATCGAGTCTCAATCTGTTCCTTCCTATCCAGATCCAAACAGTCTCCAGAGTGGTTAGTATAGTGACAACTTCATACATGCAGTCTAGGAAGGACTGCTATGGAAGGATGTAAACATTGCAACACAGTTCTTACAACTCACACAGCTACTGGGCAAGAGGATACTGTGATTGACAGATCAAGAAGCACAAGGATGGCGACACTGTCTTCATTCAGCTCTGCTAAACATCATCAACAAGTGCAACCAATACTGTCTTAATACTTTCCCCTAACCTGAAATCTGATTAGTGTGGGTCCAGTTAATCTCCTTCCTCCAGACTTTCTACAACTGCTTCTGATCACCTTCTCAACAACCTTCATCACAAAGGGAAGGTTGGAAACTGGATGGTAACTGTCCACAATGTAAAGTCCAGCAATGGCCCCCTGAGAAGGGATATATCCACTGCCTCCTTCAACACTGGAGAGATCATCACCTTCATTAGAGACTAATACCATTGCATGGCCACGACCACAGGTTACATCCCATCTTAACTCAGGAAGAACCGAGATCAAAAAAACAGGTTACTGAATTCACAATCTGGAGAACTTTGTCAGGAGTCACAAAATTAGGGCATATCACATATCTCTCATTTGGTAATTCGCAGAGCAGAGAGAGCCTCAGAGCACCCTCAACAACTTGTGGGTAATAGTCACCCTTCCCTGAAATCTCCATTGATGCAAAGCTAAAATCACAATGGATATATTAACCAAAGGGAATACCCCCTTCTGGGCCCAGGTCTTGATAATACAAATCAGGTTGGTCCCCTCACCCACAATAAGATTATGGACGAAGGCAGATTTATTAATTTATTAAGTAACTTGTTCAAAAATAATAGCTATGATGGTTACTATTCTGCATTGAGCTTACAAAGCTTGGAAATCATTCCTGTTTGATTGTTGTGGTAGCATTTAAAGAGGTAAATTCAGTTGTCTTATTTATTAAACTCACACTTAGCTGTTCTCTATATTTCTAGTAGATATGTGCAAATAGCACTTGAGTAAAAATACACATGAGTACATAAGATTTTGATGCCCTTAATTATATATATATATTTATTTGGTCTTTGAATTGGGTAAATCAGACAGTATGCTTTGAATTTTTGATGGTGGAACAAAGAAAAATATTACTTAATTTATTGAAGTTTGTTCTGAGGTTATTATATACTTGATTTTTTGCACATTTATATTCATAAATGTGATACAGTGTTTATAGTAATTTAATTTACAGTATTATCTTCATCCCATGCCTGTTAAAATTATTTGTACTTTGGCTTAATAAATAAAAGTGAAAGAAAGTTGTAACTGTAATTAAAATATCTCTTTACAGTGGATATATTATTTGTAAGTATATACACTTTTGTCTTTTATTCAAGGAACTTTCTCTTATTTTTATATGAGAAATAAAATGAAATGTATAATTAATGTAATATAATTGTCATATATTTGAGAGCCTGTTTGATGTAGTGGTTAAGGTTCTGGCCTAGACACCAGGAGTCTGTAAATTCTATTCCCACCTTAAGTATGAAAGCTAGCTGGGTGACTTTAGGCAATCACTCTCAGCTCAACCTACCTCACAAGACTGTTGTGGGGATAATAGGAGGATGAAGACATATTATCTATGGTGCCTTGAGTTACTTATTAAATAATAAATATGGGATAAAAATCTTAAAAAGAGTACTTAATAAATTATCTTTAGCTTTTATTCATAAATATCTGAAGCTAACAAACATTTCAGTTTCAATTTCTATATTGTTAATGAAGCCATCATTTCCATAATAGTTGAAATATATGCTTTTATATAATTGTTTTTGTAATAATACTGAAAAGTTTTATTATTTTCTTAGATTTTAGGATCTCTTGCAAAAGGATTATTTTGTCAAAAGCCAATCTTGTAAAACGTTTCTATAAATGCACAGGAATTTGCTTGAATAAGTACTTAAGTCAGTTTCTTTTTAAATGTTTTTTGCAACCAATTCTGAAATATCCTGTGAAAATAAAAATTTAATGATTTCAAATATCTGGCATTATTTTATAACATATGATTTGTTTATGTTAATGATCTGGTATCATTATATGAGATGCTAATTGTTTTATGAACCACCATTGTTTTGTTGTCATTTTATAGAACAACCACATATAGAATCAAATACATGCACATTTTGTCAGACCACCCTTCAGTCCTGGAATTTAAGTAGCTTCAAGGCTTTGCTTTATTTGTATTTCTGACTAGAGTGTCCAATAAAAATTTTCAACTGCTGTATTGTTTCTTTATTTCACCAATCAGCTATAGTTAATCAGTTATGAACACCTGGGGTAAATGTTTATAAGCACATGTGAAAAAGAGTCATTTTAAATAATAGCTTTTTGTCAGATAATAGGTTGGGTGAATCTTTTCACCATGGTTATAACAGGAAAGTATCAAAGCAAAATTGTGAATCCTTTTTATTTTTTAAGAAATAGACAATTTCACATTCTTTTTTTCAGATACTGCTGACAAAACACGTTCTCGGTGATTTTTCTGAAAAATAGCAAACTAGTTTTAGAATATAACAGCAGAACTGATCTCATCAGATAAAAATTTAAGACCTAGATGCCCTCTGGGTCTGCAAAGCCTAACTCTTGACTCCTAACATGGTCAATCGTTTGGTATTTTTTGCTGCCATCAAAAAGGAAGGACCTCATTTAGCAACTTTCTCCCACCTCTTATGAGAGAAACAAAACCTTTGTTTCTTTCCGGCAATTTAAAAGAGAAAAATGAGGGGAAAATAAATTATATAGTACCATAGTACCTGGTTCCATAGCTATGAAGTTAATTAGCAGAAACTGCTCATTTGCTCTCTCTTTCTGAGAGAATGGCACATAATTTTTTAAAAGAATTAAATATTAATTAAAAGTATTTTTTAAAACATTGGACACATACAAAATAGTAGTCGAAGAGGTAACATTTTAAAAATATAGACTGCATTTTAAATGGACTTCCAACAGGAAAACAAAAAATATGGGACAAGCAACAAGATGATACTGGTTGTTCCAATTTAGAGACAATTTTGATGTAAAATGGTTCCATGTTGTATGATGAATTTTTTTTAATGATACTAGATATCGGAGACAAAGTTTAAGTAGCAATGTACCTTTTTTTAAAAAAAGTAATCTACAATTTCTAGTTAAACATCTTCCTTATTCCTTAGAAACAAATGTTTTTGGTTTGCTTTCCTGGATTTTCCAGATTTATTTAGTTTACAACCTGGAATCAGGGGCATAGAACACATTTTTTTACCTAACATCGATACCCAACTTCTGCTTTTCTATTACAAATACAAAAACTTCTATCCTTTTAGCAAGGGCTGGGACTATGCCTTTTGCGGTTTGATCATGTTTGAGAGCGTCTGTCAACTTGTTTAGAGTTGATAGTTTGGAGAGTTATGAAAGCAGATTGGCTTCAGAACAGCATTTGAACAAAGTGGCTTTTGTGTCCTTATATCTAGTATATTTCTTGCACTAAAGTCTTCTCCAAACTGAAATTATCTACATTAAGATGTATGTTTCCTACCTTGCAAAAAAAAAGGATATATGCAGTTGCTGCTTATAGTCAGGAATGCATCTAGTCCCCTGTCCTATAAGCTGTTCATGACCAACTGGGCAGTATTATTTGAGTCATTTTTCAGAATGAGGAAGTGGCATATAAATGTAATAAATGATATATTTCTGATAATGGTTAGAAGATAAAAATCTAGCCAAAGAACCCAGATTAGCCTTGATTCCGATAAATGCTATTGAAAACTAGCAATAACAAGAAATAACCGAGTTTATAAACACAACAAAGAGATGAGGGGCACTGCACAGGAAAAACTTAAAATAGTTTGATATCTTGAAAGCTACAATCTCCAAGATGTTAACTATTTTTACCATAGACAATTTACTTCTTCATGCTGCTCTGTAGTTAGAATTTAGAAAATGATTTTTTTTATTCCATATTAAATACTTTTACATATTCTACTTTGGATCAATGGTAGAGTGATGAAAAACAAATTAGTTCATTAAATTTAATAACATTAAATTTAATAAACAGTACCATGTCATTTCCTTGTACATCTTTAACTTTATATCTTATTATTTATTTGTGGTGTTTGTGTTTTGATTAAATGATAAAATAATTGCAAAGCTTAAGCAGCTATAAGTGAATAATGTACTCCATTTTTATAAATATTCTCATCCAAAAATAAAAATGTATAATATGATTAAAAACTAAAGAATACATTAAATTTTAATCATATCAAGGATTTGATATATATTGGTGTTCAGCAATCTAAATGAACTGTTACTTCAGCTACTCAGTAACATCGGCTCACCAAAATATTAAGTTCTTATGAGATTATTATAGTAATTTTGTAAGGGAAGGAGTGACAGAATCTGGGAGCGGAGTTAAAAGGGGGGTCAGCCTAGAACAGGGCTGTTAAACTCCCGGCCCGCAGGCTAGATGCGTCACATACCCAGTTTAGCAAAGGGGAGAAAAGTCCTGATACGTCACATGACGCCGCCGTGACAATGTGAGTTTGACATCCCTGGCTTAGAATCTCTACATAGTCACTAGCAAGCTAAGTCCAAATGCCTTGAATTCAGTTGACCCTTATCTTACTCCTAGCAAGTTCTAACCCTTAGTTGAGAAAATTCTTGTTCATAGGTGTAACACTAGTAATAAATCAATTTAATTGGCCTTTCTCGTGTAGACCTGATCTTCATGCCTGACAATTATGATGGATCTATTACTAAATATTTTCCTTACAAAACTACTTTAACTGGTATAGAATAATAGGAAATAATTGGCACTGAGTAGAACTGCAGTCTTTCTGCAATTTACTCTAAGGTTATATGAGGCCGAGAACCATTAGACTTGCACAAAGAACAGGGTCCAAATACGTCTAAGTTCCTGAAAATGATAAGGGAAAATTCCTGCATCTTACTATGTTAAAAGTTTCCAGGTTTTTCAATTTTTATGTTCTATTTTCCAGTACTCAATTAGATTTCAATTTAAAATCAAAACAGTTATCAATGGATACTGGATTTTTTTTTAATGCTGCCCATTATTATTTAACAAAGAACTGTAACTGATAGATTTGCTTTCCTTTTTTGTAAATAGCTATCCATTGGAGTTATTACAATGAATTTATGATGAGTCTGCCTTGAAAATAATACAGAAATTTCAGTTACGGTACTCCAAAATACGGCTATTGTTATCTTAAAATCATGTAATGATTCAATACATCAATGTTTCATTATTTCTGGTCTATTTTGAGACCCAGTTAAACATTCTGATTAAAGATTTGGAATCAAGTTAGCAACTGAATCATCTCCTTCCATATGTGTCTAATAAAACAACCAAGTTCACTAAGAGCTTTAAGGCTGCTATTCAGTGGGCCTCTTTTCTTTTTCCTTCTGTGCAGCATGTTCTGTTGGCAGTGCCTCCAATTTAATTTTTTGACAGTGCCTCTCGGGCTCTAGTATAACCAGACTAAATTTGTTTAGATCCCAGAGCCAAAAAGGTGAATTAAAATTGTTTTATTCCCTCTCTCTCTAAAGTTACATCGGTACATCTTTGATGGCATCCCATGCAGAGGAATGACTTCTGCAGATAGATAAGCTTACTTCTGATGCCAAACTTTAAAAAGTAAACTTTTAAGTACCATAATCTTTCAGTTTAAAATCCGTATAAAATTATTGTTGTTTAAAGAGAATTCCATCATTGCTGTATTTTATCAACTGTTTCTTAATTGCCACCTCCATCTCTATCAAAGTTATTTTATCATTTAACATTTCTCTAACTTCTGATACGTTTGGTAGCTTTCTCTCTTGTAAATACTTTTTAATATTTTCTTCTAAAATATTTTCTTGACTGTATAACGTTTGGAAGTAATTTTAGATAATATTTTTCTTCTCTTCTACCTTGTAATATAGATTTCCATGTTCATGCTGTAGGTGCTGTATCAACTTTTTAGCTTTTTCCTTCTTTAATTTATGAGCCAGCCATCTTCCCGGTTTGTTTGCTGTTTTGAAATAATTTTGCTTTAACATTTTTATATTCCGTATCATTGCATCTTGTTGTGTTAGATTAATTTTGTGTTTTGTTAAGTCTCTTTCTTCTTTAATTTTATCGTTCTGTGGTTCCTTCTGCAGGCTGGCTTTCAGTGTTTTAAGTTTCTCCTGTAGTAGTGTTTGTTGTTTCCTTTTCTCTTTATTTCTCCTCACCCCATAGGCTATTGATACTCCTTGCATGTATGCCTTGGTGGTGTCCCATAAATTCTGTAGTGTTGTATGTTCTTTCCTATTCTCTTTGAAAAAGAGAGTCAATTCCTTTTCCGTTGTTTGTGCATACAGTTTTTCTTTTAGAATTCTTTGGTTTAATGTCCACCTTACTTTTTTCCTCTGACCTTTCCATTTTACCATTAATAGGTTATGATCTGCCCAGGTATTTGATAAAATCTCTATACCGTCTAAATTATTAATTGGTTCTGGATTCATCCATGCCATATCGAATCATGACCATGAACTATGGGGGTGGGAGAAAAAAGTATGTTGTTTTTTTCCCTGGATTTAGCTGTCTCCAGGCATCTCTTAAATTAAGTTCTTGCACAATATCAAAAAACGTATTCGGTAATTTTCGTCTTGTCTGATTATTTTTCTTTGTGCTCCTATAATCACTTTTGTTGTCTACCACCGCATTAAAATTGCCTATTATGCAAATATTTTCATAATTAAGTTCCATTATTTTCCTAAGTAATTTGTTGTAAAAAAATTTCTGTTTTGTAAATAAATTGCTCGTGTCCTGGCTCCTCTCTCCTGTCATTCTATTTCCCTCTGTTCTCTCCTGTCTTGTTCCATAATTTTTTCCTCTTATGTCTATTCCTCTTGACTTTTGTCTTCTACTTTCTCTCTGCTATCCAGTTTGTCCTCCCTACTTATATGATGATCGTAAAATTCTTATGCTTTCTCTAAGGAATCTATGTGGAATTTCTTTTCCTGCCAAGATATTAGCATCCCCTTGGGGATGAGCCATCTAAACATGACTTTATATTTTAGCAATTGGGTAGAGAGAAGTTGGTAGTTTCGTCGTCCCTTATTCTTCTCAGTATCTGTTTTAATGTTATAATGTCTTTTCCTTTATAAACCAGGGGTTCTTTTCTTGTTTTACTGTAGACTTCGTCTCTAGTTTTCTTTCTCACCAACCGTATTTGTACCTCTCTAGGGAGTTTGTTTCTACGTGCATAATTCGTGTGTATCCTATAGACTTCGTCTATCTCGCTTTCCATTTATTGTTTATTTTTTGGGGGGAGTTTCGCTAGGAGTTCTGCCATTAATTTTGGAAGTTCTTCCTCCTTACTTTCCGTTATATTTTGGAATCGAAGATAAAATATTGATTTTTTTTCACCTCTAAATTTATTACAGCCTCTTCTAGATCTCTATTCCCTGCCATCATTCTGCTTTCTGTTATATCTAGTTTTTTTTCCACCTGTTCCATTGTAGCTTTTACTGTTCTGTTCTTCTATTCGTTTTTTGTTATTTCCTGCATTGTGCCAATTTTATTATCTAGCCTGTGTATCTCTCCTTTCAACTCTCCCATATCGTTTTTGATATCTTCATGATTTTTTGTCATTACCTTCTGCATTTTCATCGTTGTCTCTTGTATTGCCATCAAAGTTGATTGCATACTCTGCAAGTTCACAGTGCAGCCAGATTTTTCGCCTCCCAACATGCTTTCCACTGAACGTGGTCCTGAGGGGGAGGCTATAGTCGCGGTTGTTTTCCCCCCCTCCCCCTATTTTTGTAACTGTGGTGACCATATTCATCATCTTGATACTTTTTTAAAAAAAATTCCACAGTACCATATATCCACCCCTATTTTCCTTTTCCCTTCTTTTTAGAATCTTAACTAAATTAAGATTCTAATTAACTAAATTAACTAAATCCAATTTCCTTCACTCATAGATATTATAATACCTCCAGTAACACTATATAACAATCTATCTGGCAATCTATCTAGTTCTACCTTCTCAATATTAGTAGCATTCAATATTTCACTGGACACCACAATATCTCTAAGATTTCTCTATGATGGCTACTTTACATTCAAATTTATTTAACTTAATATAGTTTCTTAGTTAATTCATTAACAGAATGATAATTATTAAATAAATTCCTTCTTATTCTAAAGTCATTTAAGGATAATTACATTTAAGAATATCTTTCTAAAATATATTTATATATAACTACTATATACCTCTATTCCTTAAAATACTATACTATCTTTAATGTACTTTAGCGCTTACAATTCAATCAAAATTATATCAACACTTTTATATGAGCATCAACCAGCAGATAGAATATATATATATATTCATTCTATCTGCTGGTTGATGCAATATCAAGCCTCTGTTCATTGAAAAGAGTTTTTTTTTTTTTAAGGGCTTGAGTTCTTTCCTACTTTGACTCTTTAAAGGGGAGAACTCTTCTATCTCTTCTAAAAGGTTCTTCTGTGTCTCTTATTTCAAATAAATACTATAAACCCGCTATGTCCAGGTTTATGATGTCTTTGGATTTTTCTTTCTTTTTAAGGCTTAAGTCCATTGTATGGAGTTTTTTTTTTCCTCCCCAAGATGTCGTCTCAATTCAGAAAGGCACAGTCATCCTAGTTCTGTCCAGCAATCTCCCTCTTCTAATATGCACGACGTTCTCTTTTTTGAAAACCGTTGTCAAAATCAGTTTAATTAAAGCCCCAATCCACACATTCACTTACAGCTTTCACGCGTTACTTTCCTTTTAATATTTGACAGCTCGTAGCCTCTGCTCCCACTGCCAATTTGCCTGTTTTTTCACCTTCCAGGAGACTCGGTTCACTGCTAATATATCGCTATTATTTCAATCCTTGAGAGTTTTTCCTTTCTGTCTTTTATACTCTCTTCTTACTGATTTCTTCTGTGCCAGATCGGAGGGTTCCTTTTGTTTAATGGGAGCTCGCACCACTCTCCACTTAAAACGCTGAGAATACCCCTCTACTCCATCGATCCCTCCAGGATCTGATTCGCCCATGGGGGCCTCAAAAACACAGAAAATTAGGTGAAAACAAGTGGAGCCCTGCTCATTTGCCCACTACAGTGTAACGTCACCGCTGGAAGTCCTCAGACTAATATAACTTCTTGCACTTTTAAATTTTATAAATGTTTTATGTAATATAGTTTAGACTTATCAGAAGATAATCTTTTTGAGAAAAGAAGTTAAGCATAATATATTAAATAATTTCTGCAAATCATTCTGTATTTCCTCAAGTTTTATTTAAAGAAAGAGATGTAGAATACGCATATACGTTTCTTAGCATTTATTTAAAATCAGGAGCACCTACATTCTGTTGAATTCAGTGCTAACAAATGTTATACTAGATTCCACTCTTGAAACATGTTTCATTTCATTGCCTTTGTCTCCATAAAGAACATAAGAAATGTAAAATCTGTAAATGTAAATACCACATTCTGGGTTGTGTTATTGTTGTAAATTAATTTTATGTATGAGTAGGCTGAGACCACACTTTTCTGAGGAACACTCTTCATGAAATATATGGGCCAGATGTAGAAGTTGATGAGACCAGGCACAAATCCCTTGTCTTGAATTTCATTTAAATTGAATGTAATTTTTCCCCATATATTTAATCTTTTTCCTGTTTTGTCCCATTAAAAAATTGAAGTTGACAGAATTCTGCACTGCTGCCTGACTTCTGCGACCACTCATGGCCAGATGCCCTGTGGCTTGTTGCACAGCCCATGCAAGCTGTCTCTGAGCTGTAAAGCTGTCTCCAAATTGTTTTGCAGACTTCTGGAGGATTTTTTTTTTTTTTTGAGGAAATAGTTTTTTAAAAAACATTCTGCCAAGATTTGGGAGGGCTGCTTGTAGGCTCTGGGTCTCAGATTGTGTATCTCTGTTGTATATCAAGCAAAACATTAAGGACAAATCTTATAGTATTCTAAATGGGGCTGAAGTCGGTGGAGTTCACAAGTGGTTGGATAATGTATTAAGATTTCATTAGATCCAGTTTATTTTCTATTTACAAAGATACCATACACCTATGCTTCCAAAGGCTGATATACGAACCTCACTAGTTTATAGCATAGTCAAACTAACATGTTTCCCCGAAAATACGATCTACCCCGAAAAAAAGCCCTAGCCCAATTTTCATGCATGCACCTAATATAAGCCATATCCCAAAAATAAGCCCTAGTTAAGCCCCATCCACCATCTGGTTGTACGAGATGGGATGAGGCGCATGTGTTGTGGCCCGCCAGCGGCCTGCGCGGATCATGGCTGATCCCGATGAGGCTGGTGTGGTGTCACCAGCAGCCGGCGCTCGCGTCGGACAGTGAGGAGGCTGAAGAGGATGTGGTGCCAGAGACAGAGAACCTCCAGAGGCTCCTTCAAGTGGAGAGAGCGAAGTGGAGGAGCCTCTTCTCAATGCTCGAGCACGCAGGGCTGCCAAAAGGCAGGAGTGGCTACTGAGGAGGAGGAGGTCTTGAGAGTAAGGCTTGAGGATAATTGGCTATTCCCTTAGCCTATTTAAGTCACACGCCGTTAGTAAGTTTCTTGCTGGAAACAACTTGTAATTATCATCAGAGCATTTTTGGAAAAGTCTTATTGTATCTTGTTTTCTGGTCTGGTTGCCAACCTTTGCCGGACTTTGGTTTATTCTTGCTACTTAATAAATTTGATAAGGACTGTTGGTGTGTGTCAATATTCTCGGGAATCCGGAGCTGGGGGAGAACAACATGTGTAAAAATCAAGCTGGGGTGGGGAGGGTGGAGCTGGGCCATGGGCCCTGCACCTGCTTACCTTAGGACCACAGCAGCCAGGCTTCCCATATTCTGACACCTGTTGCACTGCTGCCTGACTTCTGCAACCACTCGTGGCCAGACGCCCTGTGGCTTGTTGCACAGCCCATGCAAGCTGTCTCTGAGCTGTAAAGCTGTCTCCAAACTGTTTTGCAGACTTCTGCAGGATATATATATATATATATATATATTTTTAGGAAATAATGTTTTAAAAAGCCACCATCAGCTATCCTTTTCCTTTTGGCTAAACTCTGCTAAGTTCACTCCAACCATTTCCACTTGACTGCACTTTCTCTCACTATTGCTTCCCTTCTGAGAAGGCAGAAAAGAATGTCAAGTATACCTATGGTATGCTGCCATTTGCGGCAGGAGGTTGCATGGCACACACAATGACACATGTCGGGGCGTGGGAGGCCTGGCTGTGGTGGTCCTAAGGGAGGCCTAAAAGAAAATAAGACTGGGTCTTATTTTTGGGAAAACATGGTACTTTTGCTTGAGAGAGAAAAAACCATGTCTAGTTGGGGTGGGAATGTTTGTTTCTATTGCATTACTGTCATTTCCTGAAAACTTAACAAAGACCTTAATATGTTACAGAAGTTGAGAATTGTTATTTGGAATGAAATTCCTTTTGCCCAGCATAATAGCAGTGACAGATCATGGAGGAGAAGGAGGAGGAGGAGGAGGATTAATTAAACATTTTTGCATACTTGCAAAGAGAATGAAAAAGAATGTGTATATAAGGCCCCGAAAGCTTGGCGACATTAGACTAAGAAATGCATGTAGATGATTTTTTTTAATTACCAATTTTAGCAGAAACTCATTTTGATTGGAGACTTAAGAGGTGAATGAACCCAGCTTCCAGTTCAGTATAGCTTCTATAAATTCAGACCCCCAAATTCTCTATTCATTAGTTATTATTTCAGTAATGTGAATTGTTTTATCAGGGCAATACTGTTTTCTATAAAGCATTGAAGTCATAATTTTTTCAACATTTGTATATTTAAAGGTGTCTTTTCTTTTTATTAGCTGGAGGAATGTATCACCAGTTGGACAACCTATACCAGGAACTCGATTCATTGCTTTTAAAGTACCCTTAAAAAGGGTATGTATAAAACTATTTCTATGAAGTTATATTAACTACAAAAGAAAATAAAGTGAGATTCATTTTATATAATCAATATTTGACTATAAGTAAAATCTCTGCAATAATACAGATTCAGTTCTAAAGAGGTGTTTCAGAGTACACTGGCCAAAAGTGTAGCACCCTTGTAGTTAAGTTTGAACTTCTGTACAGCTGACTATTAACCTTCCCTTCAGAGGATAAGAGCTTTTCATGTACTGTTAAATATCACCAATTATATGGCTTTCACACAGTCCATCTGTCATCGGTGCTACCTGTACTATTCACTTTAATGAGGGAATCATATCTTCCATCAGTTGTTTTTTCAAATCTAATAAACTTAATACACACTGGCATTTAACAGCTAACCTTCAGTTCCATAATTGCATATTTTTCTGTGATCAAATTCATTCAGAATATTGCACAAAATTTCCCCTAATTCACCCCCTCGTTCTTCCATTATTGTCTTTCACTGAAACAAAACATGCAACTGTCACCACGCTGTCATCAAACAATGGATTTCTACTTTCAAATACACCCACAGCAACCTTGGTGACATCAACTCATAGTTTTCACATACATTATAAACCCTTCCATTAATAATTAAACCTGTACTTTCATACACATATTCATCAACTTCACTTCAAGCACTTAAACATCAAGCTACTTTTATTTAGATGTTACTACATTCTTCCCCATTTTATTTTTACAAACATATATTGATTTTTCTTTTTTATTTCATTTACTTTGTTTATATATATACATATGCTTATACACATGCTGTATATTTACTCCTCTTATATTTTTATTCATGTGACTTAGCCTTTGTTTGCTCATTAAAGCTGATAAGGTTCACATATGAATTAATTTGAGAACATAGGCGGAACAGACATTTTTTTCCAATTTGGGTAGCACTGTTCCTAGTTCTACTATGGATGATGTTCCTCAAAAATGGAAGAAAGAGTATTTCTGTTTGCCATATATTTATTTATTAAATTTATATGCTACCCATCTTATTGCTGAAGCAACTCTGTATCTGATAAATAGTAATATTATCTAACAGTATACAGAGTTCTAAATTGTGAAATATACTTCATAAAGCTGGAAATGCAAAGATGTTTACTTCACAATTACCTACTCCACCTAGACACTGCTTCTCTATTTCTCTGTAGAACAACAAGAAACTTCACTTATTCATGGTTAATTCAGAATCATGGCATTGGACGAATGCTTTCAAAAACTATGCATTTGTTCAGTCTGGGGATATAAAATATGAAATATTTATTATTGTTATCCCTATACAGTGTCACCCTTTAGTAAAACAACACATACAACTAGAGTAAAAAGAAAAACAACTTCAATCCTTAAAAGATTACTAGCTGTACTATTTATTTTTAAATCAATTATTTATTTGCTTAGAAACTACCTAATTGTTCTGAATGCTTGTGTTTTGTTTTTAGTTTGACTATTTTTAAAAAAACGTAATGAGTCAGATTTTTCTATATGCATAAGAATATCTTTCTATACTGTTCTTACTTTCTTTTTTTCTCCAACCTAGGCAATCAATAATCGACTTCCACTACCTCAAAAGTTTACACCAAAAGATCTCATTGCTGCAGTGAAAGCTTTCAATAAGGAGCTTGGTTTAATCATTGATTTAACATATACAACAAGATACTATAATACTAAGGTAATTGTAAATTAGTATTTGCTAGGGATAATAAAAACATTTTTTTTCAATACTAATTTAGAAATAGGTCGAGTTGTTATGGAATTTTCAGTCTTCAGCATGAGAAGAACTGCTCTATAATAAAGGCAACGTCTCGCCGGAAATGAACCTACCCACCTGGTCCTTTCATCAAGAGAAATTTAATAGGCATGAGAGAGAGAATAAGTATTCTTTATAGCAGGAGTCCATGGCCTGAGTCCGGTCTGCGGCCCATTGGGAACTGGGCCACATAAGCGACAGGTGAGCTCATGAAGGTCCATTTGCACAAGTGGCAGGCACATATGTGAAACTATCCCCTCCCCCCCCTCGCCATCATGCTGTCTACGCTACCAATCCACAGAGCCAGAAAGGTTAGGGATCACTGCTTTATAGCGTCGTCGACTTTATGGAATGGTCTTTCCCAAGAAGTATATGCAGCACCCACTCTGTTGCAGTTCTTTAGACCAGTTATTTTATTTCCAAATTACCTTCACTAAACCGGGCGTGGGCATGGCTGCGAGTTTGACAACCCTGTGATAACACTTTTAAAACCAATAAACTAACCATTCTGTTACATGCCACAATATAACAGTTTGGCTTTATTCACAGATGCTGTCACTACCAGAATTCCTATTAAATATTGCAATGTAGCGAGGAAGAAAAAATCATAAAGATCTCCATCATAGAACTTACATTCAGTTCTGTATTTGGAGGTCAACTTGTACTAACACAAGTTGAGATCGCTGCAACATAAAAAATAGGATTGTTTACTTAATGACATTGTGTGCTTAATTTCTTTAAAAAATGAATATTAAAATAATGAAAAATATTTAGTAATCAATTACTATATTAACTATAGTATTTGTTCATCTTTTCATTGCTAGGAATTGCCCAGAAATACGGAGTATAAAAAACTTTTTACTGTAGGCCTTGAAGTCCCAGATGATCCTACTATTCTACTGTTTAAAAAATGGGTCAGAAAATTTCTATGGGATAATGCAGACAATGGTAAATAACAGCCTTTATCATTTCATACTAGAGAGCAAGAACAATTGGAAGTTGTGTATTTCTTTAGATTCCAGCTATCATATAGGAATAATTACATATATATATATATATATATATATATATATATATATATATATATATATATATACACACACACACATACATACATACATACATACATACATACATACACATACATATTATTCTAAATCAGAAACATCAAAAATAGCCTTCTACATTCTACACAGAAGATGGAATGGGATGTCTTGTACCTACACTTGGTTATGAAACAGTGCTACTTTCTACATAATATACAGGTAGTTCTCAAATTATGACCTGATAATTACAGTTGTAAATCATAAAGTGAGTCATCACATGACCAACCTGATTTTATGGCTTTTTTTGGAGGGGGGGGCAGTAGTCTTTAAGCAAACATGGCAACTTAAAGTTAACATTGTGGACATTAAGCAAACCCATTGTACTCTATCGGCCAGTTTTTACCAGTAACCAGGAGTAACAATCAGTTTCTGGCAATACTGTCAAATGGCCATAAATGTGGGCGAGTTGCCAAATGCCCAAAATGTGATCACATGATTGCAAGTTGTAAGTAGCTTTTGGGGGATCCATTGTAACTTTGAGTAGTCATTAAGTCAAGGGTTACCCAAACTGCATGCAGATCAACAAAGCTTTCACCTCTGGTGTCAACTTTAATACCATAAAACTCCCTCTCATAATCTAAGAAATGTTTAGCTCTATCAGTTTTGCCTCTTTTTTTTTTTTTTTAATTTATATGCCGCCCTTCTCCGGAGACTCAGGGCGCCTTACAATGCATTAAGCAATAGCCTTCATACTATTGTATATTTTATTCAAAGTCAGCTTATTGCCCCCACAAACCGAGTCCTCATTTTACCTACCTTAGAAAGGATGGAAGGCTGAGTCAACCTTGAGCCTGGTGAGAATTGAACTCACAGTAATTGCAGGCAGCTGGCAGCTCTTGATCACACTTAGTAGGAACCTTGCACGTGCAGCAGAGGTCATACAATCTGCTCCTGAATTCCCATTTTTTCCAGTTCTGAATCAAAGTTTCAGAGAAATGTAATTGCACAAATCCACTAAAGAGCAATATTCTATTATTTTAAAGCCTTCTTTGTATCATGCATTAACATTGCATTGTTTAATTTTCATTTTGCTTTTACAATAGAGAAACTAATTGGAGTACACTGTACTAATGGAATCAATAGAACAGGTTACCTTATATGCAGGTAAGTGTCAAAGCAAACATTAAATAATTACGGTACTTTCACTCCAATGAAAGTTGGGTAATCCATAATTGTATTTATGTTCCTTTAGATATCTTATTGATGTTGAAGGTTGGGATCCAGAAACAGCAATCCAAGGTATTTGCATGCCTTTTTTAACAGAATCCCAGGTTATGCAATACTGTTTGGTTGAATGAGCTGTTGTAACTGAGATCCAAAAGATTACTTCCCAAAGTATCACATGTGAACTGAAGAGTTTTCTCCCCTGCTTTCGCTTTCAAGTTCATATCACAAAAATGAGCTTCATGGAATTCCAGCAGGAAATTGGAAATGGAAATGCCCTCCCTTCCTATATGTACAAAAGCACTTCGCACATCTATAACAAAAGGAGAAATGTTTCATATAATTTCTTTAGGTAGTCCAGACCTAATATTGCTTGCAACATTTGTGGAAAGTTGCTTTTGTGGCATCGTTTCCCTGCAAAAATGCCCAGTAAATAATTCCCTTATTATGGGTAGCCCTCGACTTACAACAGTTCATTTAGCAACCATTCAAAGTTACAGTGGCACTGAAGAAAGTGACTTATAATGGATTGGGCACTTCTCCATTGTAGTGGAGGCAGCATCCAGGAATGGGTTGTCCTCGTCTGTCAGCCAATAGGACTGAGTCTGTCAAAGCTGCGAGGACATGCCTTCTGCCAACGGTCCCCAGCTTTTGACTCAGTCTTGGTCAATGATAGACATGATTTCTTTAGCTAACCTATTCTTGGATCACTTCTCCTTACAATTGACATTTTTATTCATCTTCTTCAATATACATTGAACTGTCAACTGGCTCCCAGCCATGACTGGTGGAGCCAGGCTTTTCCAACGTGAAGGGCTTTAGCCCGACCCCACTGAAGGCCACCTGGTGGCAAGCCAGACATTGAACATTCCTGGCAGGGCAGCAAGTAGCAGCATTGCTCAACGCCACTGACCCTTGGGCTGCTTTGGACGTCAGCGATCGGCATTTCTCTCTCCAGTGCACAGCAGGCTTCCCACTGACAACCAAATCAGTGCCTGAAGCCTTCTGGATCGTCGGATCATGAGTTTTGCTGCCCAGCAGCAGTCCAGCAGCCCAGCCTTTGCCTTCAGGCTCACAGGCATCTGAGTCCCTGCCCGGTCCTGGGCACACTCCTGAAGGAGCACCAGGCTTTTGCTGCACTTGCGAGCAGCAGGGCCCAATTTGGGTGAGTCTGCTGAGCCGCGAAATGGCCCAGGATGCCGCGGCTGCTGCCATTAGCACAAAGAACGCGCTTGGCAGCAATAATCCAGCTGTCTTGGTCCCTCAACGGGACCAAGAGGCCCGCGGGCAAGAGAGCCATGGCAGAGGCCCGCGGGCAAGAGAGCCATGGCCTCCGCCACTGTGGAGCCTCCAAAAAAGCCTCTAAGGCTTCGGAATATGTCAAAATTAGGTCTCCCATGCTGGTCAGTACCTGACCTAGCCACAATCCTGCAGCTAATGCGGTCAGGCAGCAGAAGGCTATCGATCGGGAGATCGAAAAACCTTAAAGAAGACTGACCGTCAGAGGAAATTGTCTCAAATGGTCCAGGATCAGGCAGCAGATTCGCAGCTGTTGGAGCTGCTAGAGGACTTTGACAGCCACACTGCCTTGCAATGGTCGCCAGATGGTGCTAGCATGCAACATTTAGCTGATCTGCCTGGCAATAGAAAGCCTTTGCCAAGCTTAGCTCCACAGGGTTCTCACTCAAGTTCTGCCTGGCAACAGCCTGTCAGGCAACAGGCTATTGGCGCCACCTTTACTCCTACAGCTGCAGGATTGCGGCTAAATCAGGTGCCGGCCAGCATGGGAGACCTAATTTTTGAGTGGAATACCTAATTTCAGAAGGGAATAGCAACTGACATACAGCAGAATCAAAGAGCTGCCTCTCTTCACTCTGATTACCCCTTGCCTCATTCCTTCCTCCCAGTGATTCATACCTCAGGGGAGTTTTGCAAGACACAAGATCATTACCCCCCGAGCCCTTCACACCGTTCATCAGTGTCTGAAGATGAGGCAGACCAGGATCTGGATTTAACGGATGATGAGGGCTTGCAGTCAGATCAGCCTGCATTTGCAGAACTGTTCAGACCAGCCTTATTTAAGTCCTTGCTTTTCAAGGCAAAAAATTCCACCAACATGGCATCCACCCCACCATCCTTGGATCCTGTTCCAGGTCCCTCTGATTCTTCAGGCTCCTCGTTTTCTGAGCCCACTAGTGAGGTGGAAGTGGTACCAACTGCACGCATATTTTTAGATGTGCAAAGGCAGTGGGTCACACCTGCGGCAGGGCCTAACCCTGGTTCACTGGATAAAAGATTGTACAACATCAGGCCTGAACTCTGAAAGGTGCTTATGGTGCCTAGGGTGGACACCCCAGTAGCTGCATTGACTGCGCAGGCCATGATTCCAGAGGCCCCAGAAGAAGCTCTCTGACCTGAGGACAGGAGGGCAGAGCAATCTTTGAGGAAGACGTACCAGGCGGCTGCCTGGGCCGTGAAGGGCTCCACAGTGGTCTCATTCTTTAATATAAAATCTCTCCTCTGGCTAAAACAGCTGCAGGATCGGGTCCCAATGGGTGATACCAGGAACCATCAGGACTTGAACAAGTTGCAGCTCTAGAATTTTCCGCAGATGCGACGCTGAATGCCGTGAGGTTTGCCTCAAAGGCCATCGCCTCAAATGTGAATTCCAGGTGGCTCCTGTGGCTCCACCAATGGCAGGCAGATACCAAACACAAGTGGAGACTGGCCTCCGCACCATTCTCTGGGGAGCAATTATTTGGAGCCTCTCTGGACCCTGTTCTGGTGGAATCACGTGATAAACGTAAGATCCTCCCATCTCTCTCCAGTGGACGGAGGCCCAACCATCAACCTACTTTCAACGCCAGTCCTTTAGGGGTTCAGACAGTGGGTTCGGGCCACCACGCTCGCCATTTCCCTTCTACCAGAGGCAGGACCAGCAACAAGAAACGGCGGATAGTTTTAAATAGTTTCCACCTAGATGGCCCTTTCGAAGGGCAGGAAGCCATTCTTTCAAGTGCCAGAAGTAGCTGCACCACCAACCTTCCCATTGGTGGATGCCTGACACATTTTGCCAGGAAATGGGAGTACATAACATCTGATGCATGGATCTTGGAGGCTGTCTGCTCGGGCCTCTCCTTAGAGTTCCTCTCCATACCCCCGAGGTTTTTCATTCGCTGCCCTGTTTCAGGGCTCAAGGCAAAGCGGGTCTTCATGGAAACTGCTATTCAACATCTGCTGGATATCCAAGAGATTCAGCCGGTTCCAGAGGACCAGCAGAGGTTGGGATTTTATTCCATCCTCTCTGTAATTCTGAAAGCCTCAGGATGTGGTGGGGAAGTTTATAGGGCAATTCTAGACCTAAAACTATTAAACCACCTTATCATCTACAAGCGATTCAAAATGCAGTCTCTTCGGGCCATTTTGGAGGCGTTAGGGAGGGTGACTTCCTTCTAGTGACCTCACCGAAGCTTATCTTCATGTCCCCATTATTAGTAGTTCAATTTATATGCCACCTTTCTCCGAAGACTCATTGTACTGGGACATAGGCAATACCTTAGGTTTTCTTATGCAGGACGCATTATCAATATGCAGCATTGCCATTTGGCCTATCGTCAGCGCCCAGGGCGTTCACGAAAGTATTGGCTGCCCTGGCAGCATGCCTCCGGGCTCTCCCCATGCACCTCCAGTCCTATCTGCACGATATCCTGATCCAGTTCGCCTCTGTTCCCCAGGCGTGTGAGGATCTCAGACGCACCATCCAGGTGCTTCAGGATGACGGGTTATCAATAAATACCAACAAGAGCCATTTCACACCAACCTACAGCCTCCATGGTTCACCGTTGCCCTACATGCGACCTCACTAAGGTACTGCAGG
This sequence comes from Arizona elegans, assembly GCA_022577455.1. Taxonomy (NCBI): domain Eukaryota; kingdom Metazoa; phylum Chordata; class Lepidosauria; order Squamata; family Colubridae; genus Arizona; species Arizona elegans. The sequence continues at coordinate 72,180,063 of JAKOOJ010000005.1, forward strand.
CGCTGACCGAGGCCCCATTTGAACCACTGAAAGAGGCCACATTGCGCTTTCTGATCTGCAAGGTGGCCTTTCTGGTGGCCATAACATCAGCCAGGTGGATATCGGAGTAGGCAGCGCTTTCCATCAGACCGGATCTCTGTGTATTCCACCCTAGCTGGGTGGTTTTACGTTTGGACCCTTCTTTCATTCTGAAAGTAAATACGTGATTCCACAGGGCCCAAGAACTTATACATTATTTCTGCCCCAATCCAGTGCATTCACTGGAAAGGAAGTGGCACACGCTAGACGTGAGCCAGACACTCCAGATTTTTTTTTAATGAACTTCCTCCTTTTGGAAGACGGAGTCGCTTTTTATATCCTTTCAGCCCGCCACCTTAGGCTCTAGGGTTACTCCATCAACCATGGGATGCTGGATTAGGGCGTGTATTGCCAAATCATACAAGATACAGGCCATTCCATTACCCAAGAGTATAACAGCACACTCCACACGGAGTGCAGCCACAAGTGCGGCATGGGCGACACAGGCCTCTCTGGAAGAGGTTTGCCATGCGACAACTTGGTCCTCACTGTCCCCTTTTATCAAGCACTACAAACTGGACAGCTATGCCTCGGCTGAGGCAGCCTTTGGTAGGCAGGTCCTACAGAGAGTGCATGTGGATGTGGGGACCTCTGACCAGGCTGCAGCCCACCCATAAGGACACAACGGCTTTGGTATGTCCAATTCCTGGATGCTGCCTCCACTACAATGGAGAAGGAGCGTTGGTCCTACTTGTTATGATCCTTCTCGTTGAGTTGAGGCAGCATCCTGCCCCACCCTAGAGTAGGGCTGGCCCTCGGTCCCTATTGGATCACATCAGAGCTGACCACATCAAGTCTGTCCCTTCATCTTCGCCAAAAGCTCGGGACCATTGGCAGAAGGCGTGTCTTCGCAGCTTTGATAGACTCCGTTCTATTGGCTGACTGACAAGGACAAACCATTCCTGGATGCTGCCTCCACTCAATGAGAAGGATCATATCAGGTAAGACCAGTGCTCCTTCTGACCGCTGCAGCATCTCCATGATCGCATGGTCAAAATTTGGCAATTAACTCATATTTATGACAGTTGCTGGGGTCATGTGACCACCTTTTGCAAGCTTTCTGACGAGCAAAGTCAATGGGGAAGCCAGATTCGCATAACCATTGTGTTACTAATTTAAATGCAGTAGTTCAAACAGTTAACAACTGTGGTAAGAAAGGTCATAAAATGGGGCAAAATTCAATAAGTGTCTCACTTAGCAAGAAAAATTTTGTGCTCAATTGTGTTCGTAAGTCAAGGACTACCTATACCAGTGATGGCTAACCTTTTTGCCATCACGTGCCAGGGGGGTCACGCACGCGTGCCCACACCTATTTTCTATGCACCATGCGCACACGACCTCCCTGCTCCTGGCACACAATGGCCTGGTGGGCCCGTTTTTCTTTCTCACCTGGCTCCAGAGCCTTTCTAGGAGCCTGGGGAGGGCAAAAATGGCCAGCCCCTCTCCCCCCCCCCCCCCCCCCGGAAGCCAGAAACTGCCCGTTTGCCAACTTCCAGTGGGACTGTTTCTGGCCTCTGAGGGGGTGGGGAAGGCCGTTTTCGCCCTCCCCAGACTCCTAGAGAGGCTCTGGAGGTTGGGGACAGCAAAAAACAGGCCTTCCCCACCACCACCCCTACTTCTGGTGGGCCCAGAAGGCCCGAAAATCAGCTGGCAGAGCTGAGCTGGCATGCCCACTGATACGGCTACGTGTGCCACAGGTTTGCCATCACAGACCTATACATTAGTCTCTATATTTATTATGTATTGATTGACATATCAAAATCATGGTGCTGTGGCTGACATACAAGAAATATTCCTAGCAATGGATAAATTTTGTGATTGAAAACGAAGTGTAACATAGGACTCCAGTGAGAGGCATTGGTCAGTTTTGGATTCAATAGCAAACATAGTTTATTTTAATAAGCAGAGATTTGTAGGAAGATTTCTTTTTCTTTATCTCTTGGGGGTTCAAAGACGAAATCCAAAAGCTGCTGTAACTTGGTTCTAGGTTGTTTTTTTTTTACTTAATTAAGAACAAGAAATAGTTCCTATATAAGGCTACGAAGAGGAATCTAGTCAATTCAAAGCAAAAGTAAAAAAACATTTCAGAATATTGTTGACTTTATAGTCTATTTTTGGACTACAGTAATTTGATTTGCCACTGGGAAGCAGAATGATGCACTTGAAAAAATGCTTATCATGATCAAATAGGGCCGCACTTTTGTTTTTATGAGTGCAAAGAAACTGAAGTTCATATAGGCATTTTTTGTAATAATCAAGAATTCCCATGGCATTTCATACAAAATTGTACACACACACACACACACACACACACACACACACACACACACAATTCCAAGTCACTGCAGTTACTATGACAACTTTGTTCAGTATTCTTCTATCTGATACCATTTCCACTTAACTGGGGCAAATTCTATGAAGTTTCAATTTACTGTTAAATAAGAACTTTGGTTATGTTTAGTGACAATCAATATTAAGTACAATCTTTGTTTGTGCTTAAGTAGAAAAAATATTTTTTGGGAGGAGGAGGTGCACCGAGTCTTGCTCCACATTTGCTAACCAGCTGACAGGAACATTTATATGAGAAGCATCCTTTTGCTGTTGTGGTTTTGAAAAAGCAATTTCTATATCAGCGTATTATCAAAATTCCAAAAAACCAGAAGTCAGATTCTAGAATTATGTGCTAGTATTGAACATTTCCTCAATAGCTTGTCCATTTTTCACCAAGAGCCCTGTTTCACATAACTCGTGTTCTTGCCATCTGTTTAGCTTTTGGAGAAGCACGTGGTCACCATATGGATGGTCCTATATATCTGACAGATCTTAAAACTCAGCCAATGAGAAGGTGAGTCTAGTCCTATTCTTGTAGAATATGTTCCTTTTCTGTTCTGACACATTTTAAATAAGCTTCAGTGTTTGTTTTTTTCTGAAGTTGATCACAAAAGTAGAATAATCATTGCCTTTTTAAATAGTCTATAAATAGACCCCAAATTGAGAAAGTGGGAAACAAATGGTGAATCCTAAAAGATTTAGGTAGTTGATAAGCTGAAAGAAAATACCTACAAGAGTACAGTCATTTCAGGGAGAGACTATAGAAAAGTATCCTATAATCAATAGAATTATGCTATACATCCTGCTGAGAACCTCTCCCTTCTTTCACTAGATTTAGTGTAATCACACTATTTTTGTCTTTTTCCATTATAACCTCAGCAGAAAATGTGTTATATTCTCTTTTGAAATTCCTTAGCAACCTGGGGATGAATATGTGGGATGCTGATGGAGATATTGTGCCACCGCCAGATGATATAGACGAACGTATGGATCGATTTCCAAATGAAGAATATTCTAGGTAACTGCCAAAAATGTATTTGTCTTCATGTGGTAGGAGAATTGTATAAATCTAACTTGTATAATTCCACATACTTTATTCAACCCTGAGGGAATAATTATTTTTGAACATGTTAAAAATATTAACATACTCATTGTCAAGCTTTATTTCGTATTTTTACATTGCTATTAGTTGTGCAGAAGACTGTAAGCAGGGATATGGGTCAAGAGTAAGAAACCTAATTCCTCCATTTTTTTTATAGTTTCCTTTTGGTTAGCTGGAATCCTTACTGACACTCACCAGCCTTCTCACTGTCCCAACCTCAGCAGGAAGGCAAGGTTTACATAACCAAGTTCAAAGTACTTTGCAGGAGAGTGAAAATTAGACCCTATGCATAAGTGTATTTACACGTATCATATAGGTCAGAGAAGATGTTCATTAAAGGCAAACTAAATTATAAACAATTTTGACAAATTTACATTTGTCCTTCTAGAATTTGTTTTTGTTAGTGTATATTATCACCTGATTTTAAGAAATATTTTTTTTTTCCTGGCAGGCCTGGTAAAAGACTAAGGGTTTATGATGATGGCCCCAATGACTTACCGGAACAGATCCGATTGAGAGAGTTTGATTTTATTAATAAGGGTCCTGGGAAACGTCGAAAACCATATCATGATCACCAGTTTCATGATGACATGCAGCCACCACTGCCACAAATAAGACGAAGGCATTTCGCTGACCATCAGTTTCATGATGACTGCCAAGAAGAAATGAAGATTAAAGATTTAAAGTTTAGTACAAGAGAACCAGGGCACAGATTTCAACCTTTTGAAGACCATCAGCTTGATGATGACTTTCGAGGAAATGTATCAGGGAGAGACATTAATATGAACCGTAAACAAAGGCATAGACGTTTTGCTGACACTCCTTCTTATAAGCATAGACCGACAGATAGCCAGCTCAATAGAGGCCGAGAAGGAAGACGAAGACCAGTTTACAATCGACAGTCTAGAGATAATTTTCAGTCACTCCTGCAGGACAAAAATCAGTCATTCCTGAACAAGAGACCTGTGGAAAAACTAAGACTGTTTCAGAATTGTCCTGTTCGTGATGATGTCCACTCACCAGTGGGAGAATTTGAGTATGTGACTAGGGGATGTGGACAAAGAATGGTACCTTTCCTTGACCAGCAGCATCACAGTGAATTACAAAGAAAATTGTCATTAGAAGATTTTGATGGTGAAGATTACGATAGAAGAAGTAGACCATTCCTTGATAATCAGTCATACTGTGATTTTAGTGAGAAGTCTCAGCTGAAAGATTTCCAAAACAGGGGACCTGAACAAAGGCTGAATTCTTTTAATGATCATTCAACTCACATTAACGAGCCACATGGGGAATATTCTGAAAGGTGAGAAGAATTATTGATTAGCTTCAATATTATATTATGTGTTCATTTTTCTTTAACAAAACTAAAGATCATATAAATCAATAAAACAGGCATTGCTTTTTAATGTGTTACTAATAGTTTGAATTATGGGTTATACAGAACCATTTGCAGATTTTTTTATGCATTTCTGTAAATTCATTCATACTAGCCAGTTTACATTTTTGATATATGATTATATTAATGGAACTGGCAACCATCAATTGCCAAGTGTTTGAATTTGATCATTTGACCATAGGGATGCTGCAATGGTCGTAAGTGTGGAAAATGGTCATGTCATTTTTTTTCTGTGCGATTGGAGCTTTGAACGGTCACTAAATGAACTATTGTAAGTCAAGGACTACCTGTAAACTGTAGCTCAGGGGTGTCAAACTCACGTCATGGCGACGTCTTTTTTTCCCCTTCACTAAACTAGGCATGGGCGTGGCCAGTGTGTGATGTATCCGGCCCGTGGCCCACAACTTTGATATCCCTTCTGTAGATGCTTTCAACTTAGAATGGAAGTCTAAATATAAATACTGTGAATGAAATGAATGAAAGGGAAAGTATAGGTTTGATATCGGTGAGAACAGGTCTGCATTCTGTTAGTAGACTTGAATGAATGGGAATATGACAACAGAATATAGAAACAGTGATCGGTCTTTTTGGACATCCACAAATTAATGAAAATGGTGGCTTAGTATCTGTTTTGTTAAATATCTCTTTGCTTAATACTTAAGCATAAACCTGTTCATACATACAAATAAAAAAGGAATGAATATAATTGAAAGAGCTGCCTGCTTTGATTATGTTGAAAGTTTAACAATAAAAGAGAGGTATTTCTAAATGTAGGAGAAACCATTAGATGGTAGGGTGAAGAATGACTTCTGGAGGAAGTGGATATGAAAGACAAGGAAAAAATGAAAAACTAGAATGGAGTAGAACAACTACAGAAAGAGAACAGGGACTTCCAGCTGATGTCGCAGCACTATTGGACGTGAGAAACAAGTCTCCGCACTCCCATGCCAAGTTCTTCCTGTTGGAGGGCTAGGGAAAGGAGCTAAAGCCACCCTGTAGGGGTGGTGAAGAAAAGAGGGGCACCCTGTAGTTCTGGGAGAGCAGCAATTCTCCTGCTGGACTCAGGGCTTCTTCCCTCTCCCTTGGGAAGAGGCAGCCATTATGGCTGCCACAAAGCTGGGGTAGCCAAGGCAACAAAGAAACGTGTAGGAGCGGTCAGATAAATAGTGATTAGAACTGGGTGATATAGACTGGAAACTGGAACTATTTTTATTGGGAATACTCTCCAGAAACTATACCAAAGAAATACAATATTTAATTTTACATATTACAACGGCAGCCAGAATAACATACGCACAGAATTGGAAAAGCAACATTATACCAAAAGAGGAAGAGGTGATAAGGAAAGTCGGATTGTGTAGAGATGGACAAATTGACGAAAGAGATTAAAAAAAAGATGAAACGGAATATTATTTAATATGGAATAATATTGAATAAATGGCTAGAAGTCAGGAATAGTAAATAAGAAGGATTACTAATATGCCACTAAACAATGTATGTAAAGTAATATATAGATACAACAATATATATAATAGATAAAGAAATATATACATAAATAAGGAACAAGGGAACCACAAATATAAATATATGTAAAGACGAGGGGTTGAGAACCTGAATTTTAGAAGAACACTGATATGAAACTGTTGTAAAATGGAAATTTATGTTTTGTGTTTGTTTCTGTTCTTGTTTATAAAGAAAAAAATAATAAAAAATATTTTTTTAAAAAAATATTTTTTAAAAATATATACTATTTTTTTAAAGCGGCAAATTATCATAGGGAGAAAAATTCTAGTCCCAAAAGAAAGGAACTAAGGGGAGAAAAGCTAAAGACCTTTAAAACATAGAAAATTGGATTCTTAAACTGGGTAGGCGTTGTTTTGGAAAAGCATTATAAAATGCTGGAACTATCTACTGGAATTTACTTGAATAACCTATTTTGCTTCCATAAATTGAACTAAATTTGGATTAATCAATTTATCAGAACTGAAACAACACTAAAACTTAAACTGAGGCCGCCATCTACTGGTGAATGGAAAATATACTATACCCCTACAAGACTAGGAAAATTCTTAAAAGAAAGAAACAGCATTCATCTGGAGGACTGTGGTGATACTGTTCTATAACTATCCACTTTATGATTACTGGAGACTATTGTAAGAATAAGGAAGGCTCTTAAGTAAAGTAAAGTGACTCTTGATTTGTGGAGGCTGCCTGGACTACTTAAATGGAACTGATTAATAATCCTGAGATATAAAGAACTATGATTATTGAACTTTCTGAGGAGTAACATTGGATTTGAAAATGCTGCTTTTGGACTTGTAAGAGCAGAACTTATTAAAATAAGACAAGATGCTTCATCAGGAGGAAATGAATGTTATTTCAAGAGAAATGGTGTTGATGTTTCAAATCATTAGGGGTACTATGACAAAAAATCACTGAGAGATAAAGAACCTAATGCAAGATATAAATGGGAAAATAGAAAACATGCTACAACTGATAATGATTGAAGATCAAAGAGCCCAGGAAAGAGATGAGACAGTAGAAAAAATGGAGGAAAAGAAAGAACAGACAAAACAGAAAACAAAGCAAGAGGATGAGAAGGCGATAAAGATAATAATGATTCATGAAAAAAACAAGAGAAAAGTACTTTAAGACTCTTAAAAATGGAATTGGATAATCTGGAAGAAAGGGAGATAGGAGTTTGGGTGGACACCTGGGAGACCTGGCATTTTAGGAGGATAGAGATGGGAGAAATATTCAGATTGAATGACAAAGACACAGATGCTGATAGAGACAAAGATCCAAGAGAGGCGTATGGGAGGCAAGCCAAAAAAAATGAATAAGAATTGAAGTATTAAAACGGACAAGAGATGGTGGATAGAAAGGAATTATCATCACTTTCTTTTTTGTTAATATAATGATGGCCTGATTAAAAACTAGAATAGGGGTAGAAATAAGAATACACATTTATATAAGGCAAGAGTTAAATGGAAAGATTGGAGGTTGAAATATATTATTAGATATGTTTAAATAATAAGATGACTGGTACTTGAATGGCGTATTGTGACTTTGAACAACCAAATAATGAAGGACTACGTCTTATATAAACAAGTGTATTAACGCTAGGATTAGTAATGGTGGCTTGATTAGAAATAATCTAATTCTGCCTTAAAATAGAGGTAGAAATAAGAAATAGGGAATATTAGCAGATATAATTTTTATATAATAGAATATAAGTAATAATTAGATGGAAATATTAGAGGTTGAAAGATGGTATTACTTTGTATGCTTAATAATATCATTGGCATTAAAATGGAGCATTGAAATATTGAACAACTACTCTAAAAACAATCATGTATATCAATACTAGGATTACATAAACTTGATTAATTCAACAACTATTATTACTACTACTATTGCTGTTTGTATCAAAATGAATTATACCCAGAGGCTACACAGTTCATGTATTGATATTGATGTATATTTTTTAAAAATCCAATAAAACTTTAAAAAACATGAATCTTGTATTTTAAAATAAATTATACGTGAAAGGGTTATTGCTACAAAATGATTAAAATGTTTAGTGTACATGTAGAGAAAAAGATTGTCATAAAGAATGTAGTTAAATGCAAATAATAATTGTTTTGAAAGAGAGTGAAGAATCTTGCACACCAGAGTAGAACTAAAAATAAAAGTCATGGAATTCTTGGGAGTGAAACTGAAACAAGATTCTTGCAAGGAATACTGTATTTTAGAGTTTTGTATACTAATGACACATCCAAAATGAAATTGAAACAATTGCTGTAAATGTCAATATTCAAGAAAGGAGAATGAAAGGAAAAAATGTTGTGAGATTGTTGGAAACCCAGTATAGATGGTAGCAAAAGAACAAGAGTCTAGCACCTTTTCTGATTAACAAATTTTCTTGGAAGCATTGTATGAGCTGCAGTTCACTTCATCAGATGTATGGAGTGACTACACTGATGTCGGATTTAAATTGAGGTGAGTTGGAGAGGAAGGGAAGGGAAGATTGGTGGTTTTGCAAATATAAGATACACATGAGTCAGATTACAAGTAACCTATCAATAATTGTAATGTGTTAAAAACCCATTGTTGAGAACTTCTGAGCCCAGAATCATTGGATGTGAGTTCAACAAGTTCTCACTTTATGGTGCTGTTTTAATTCTCTTTTTTTTTTCTTAGTCTGCTAAGGAAGGTCCTGGGAAGTTAAAAGTTAAAAGTTAAAAAATTACTTTAGCTTTGTTTTGAGTTTTGATATCAAATTAATTATTTTGTGCAAAGATTGTCCAAATAGAATCCAGAGGAGCATTTCCGGAAGATGATGGCACACAGTATGGATAGAATAGATACAAATGGCATAACTGAAGAAATGTTTAAATATGAATGTGCTTTGCTTACAAAACCAACTGTGCCTGGGAATTGGTTTCATTCTAGTATCCTGCCAGAGGTTTGAATCCTGCTGTCCTTTAAATGAGCCCTAAAGTCTTGGCTCTTTTCCCAGACTTTGGGCAAAGGTGGGATGTGGCTTCCCTATGTGAAGAGTTTTGTATCTGTTCTATGTTCATCTTCCTTTTTTGTTGTCTGGTGTTATTCTCTTTGTGCACCAGAATCACTGGAGTACAAGTTACAAAATCTAAATTATTTATAAACAAATAACGAAATAAAATGTAAGAATAAATTGAATACTTCAGCATCAAGCAGAGAATAAAAAGGGATCTGTTATGTCTCTTTGGTTGTGTCACATATTCATGGATTTATAAGGAATGCTTGCGATGATGCAGAGATGTACTAATTGGGGACATGAATTACGGGAAATTTTATATGCAGAAAATGCCTTGTTAAGTTCCTGTATAATTTAGCTAATGATAGGTAAATAGTATGATACAACAAGAAGTTTCTAAAAATGAAGGTATTAAATATCAAGTAAGTTTTGGAATGAATGACTGCAAACTATACCTAAATTTGGAAAAAAATGCAGGTAGATGAATTTGTAACCTTTGCTAGAATGTTTTGTAAAGATAGGGAAATTGAGAAATTTTAAGACATGCAATTACTAGTAGAAAGGTGATAGGCGTGTGTGTGATCTGTTATGAAAATATTTACTGAAAACTGTCTATAACAAGAAATGTAAAGGTTGAATGGAATGGGAATAGGTACTGAAGTTACATGGTTACATGTAACAGGAATGAATGGATACTGAATGAATGTGGATTGACTATTAAATTGAATTACCAGTATGAAAGAAACATATTGAGGAAGTTTGATCACATAGAAGGAATGATTTGTGAGCAAAATATATGAAAGAAGAATGTATCAGTCATGGAATAAAGTGTGTTGGATGAAATTAATGAGATTTTTTTTTAAAGGGAAGTTTATTAATTTGATTTTTCTCCTGGGTTAGTACTTTATAAGTAATTAGGCTACATACATACATACATACATACATACATACATACATACATACATACTCTTTCCTCATCCTATTTTCCCCACAACAATCCTATAAAGTGGTTGGACTGAAAGACTGACTGGCCCAAAGTCAGACACACAACTTTCATGCTTAAATTGGGACTATTGTTTCTCATTGCTTCTAGCCAGTGCCTTAACCACTAGACCAAACTGCCTTTCTAGATAAAAGTTTAAAGAATAAATGACAATGTATAAAGCTGTATATAAATATTATGGAAGCAAACAGGTCTAGAGAGCTAAGATTGTATCAGCATAAATTTGAGGTACTAACTTTCTTTTTCATTACTTACCTCATTTCTTTACCTTGTATTTTCTTACTTCCAAACCACACTTTGCAAAATGTTGGTTAACATGAAAGGGCATGTACATACTGTAACATGTTTACATATTGTGGAACATAGAAGAACATGATTGATGAAATGAGACAGTCATAATGAAAAATGCAAATTTTGTTGAAAATTTTGTTGAAAAGCCTACTAATCTTTGAAATTCCATCACCCCCATATTACACAAGGTTTATTTTACATTACACTGTTAGGTATGTAAGTTTGGATCCAGAATTATGTGAAAAAGAATTTTATGGATAAGATTAAGGGAGAAAGGGTGGAGTGATACTTTTATTTGATTCTTCATCTTATTTGAACCCCAGTATGAGTTCTGTAGAATTCACCACAATAGAATATAAAGTGGCACTGGAGCTAGAGAAGGCAGAGAAATTGTGAAAAACCCATCTAGTAAGTGTTGGATGCTGGGTTGTATTATCAATGAACCAATTCTTTTAATTGCATAATGCCAATTAACTATACAAGTAGTCCTCAACTTACAATGGTTTGTTAAGTGACTGTTTGCAGTTACAGTGGGGCTGGAAAAAGTGATTTATGATCGTTTTTCGTACTTACAATAGTTTCGGGATCCTGGTTATCAAAATTCAGATGCTTGACAACTGACTCATATTTATGATGGTTGCAGTGTCCTGAAGTCATGTGATCATCGTATACGTTCTTCCGACATACAAAATCAATGGGGAAGCCAGGTTCATTAACTGCATTGATTCACTTAACAGCTGTGGCAAAAAAGGTCATATAATGGGGCAAAACTGTCTCACTTAGCAACAGAAATTTTGGACTCATTTGTGGTCGTAAATTGAGGATTACCTGTATAGTATCACACCTATTTTTTCTTCATTACATAATTGACTTTTTGGGTCCTTGGTTTTGTCTGAGCTTGGTGGTTTACTTGCAGAACTGTCATTACCCAAGTAAGTAACATCATCAAAACTAGTGAATGTGGGATATGCTCTCTTTTTATAGAGTAGCTTCTCAGCCGCTGTGATGGAGATGTGATTGATTTTTCCTTGGTAGTTTATTGATTATTAAGTATTCTGCTGAAAAGGTTTATTCTTTTCCTTTCAGAAACTATCGTTTTCCTTCTCATGAGTACTACGCAGAATCTCCCTTACTTCAGAGAGATTATGGCTCTGATAAAGATAATTATAGTGGAACTTGCAGGTAAAATTGTGATTGTCACAGGAGTTCATACGAAACATATTATTGTTTTGGTTCACTAATTAAAATTGGCTCCAGGTATGCTATTCAAAGGCCTAATGTAGCCCAGTCCTGAAAAATTATGTACATTGCATGATCATAAAACTATATATAGTTCTTCTGTTTCAACTTTAACAAGAAGACAGTCTTTTAAGAACATACATCATTTGAAAGACTTATTTCTGGTTAGGTGAAAATTTTAGCTAACATTTAACTATTGAGTTCCATTTTGATGTATTCTTAATTTAATCTGAGAGAGCAATATTTATTCCTAAAAGAGGTATGATCACAAAAAATGCATAACCCCATAACTTAAATTCTAGCAATATAGTCATTATCATATTGGCATATTCATAAGTAGTACTTCTCATTCAATGTGTACTAATCTGAGAAAAAAATGTATATAGGTTTGCTCTGAAACACTGCATACAGGAGTTCTCTAGTTAAGACTGTAATAGAGCCTGCCCATTATGATTGTAAATCATGACTCATAAAGCAGGGTACCATGTGACGGACCCGGTTTTATTACTTTTTTGCAGAGGTCACTAAGCAAATCATCCTGGTCATTAAGTGAATCTGGGATCATTAAGTCAACCCATTGTTCACTATGGGCCAGTTTTGCCAAAAGTAGGAATTAAACATTTTTTTAAGCAAAAAGTTGTAAATTGTAGCCATGTGACATTGAGACGCTACAAATGTCCATAAATGCAGGCTGGTTGCCAGGCACCCAAATGCAGTCATGTGATGGGGGGGGCAGCTGTCAGAATTTAAGAACCGATTATAACTAACTTTTGGGGAGTCCATCATATCTTGGAAGAGTCACTAATTGAAAGTTGAGGACTACTTGTAATCTACAGTTCTATGTGAGTAGATCTAAGGGATGTTTTCCAAGACATACTGTACATGAAACATGCCCCATGTTATTAAAAAGATTAAGAATCCTTTGAGAGAGGATACTGGGCAAATTGGAATCTTTTCATACTTGAACATCTGTCCCATCACATATTTCAGTAAAACAGCTTGATATTAGAAAGCCAATGAGAAAGGACTATCACATAGAACCTGTAATTAGTATAATTTGAAAAAAAAAGGCATTTTCTACATTTATTCTGAAAGATTCTTTCTCTAACAAATGTTCAATGAAATCATGTACATTCTGATATGTTTCTTTGAATTAGTTATTTATTGTTTCAATAAAGTAACACCAATGTTTGTATGTCTCATTGCTACAAATTGCTCATTATAATATTTGATTAATAATTGTTTTCATATTATAGATCTGATTGCCCTGACGATTACAGGAAAATCCATCCTTTGGAGGTAATTAACAGAGGAGGAAAAGCTAGATTTGCTCCATATTCTTCTTACCCAACCCTTCACTCTTCATCTTCACATCAGGAACTGAGTCCAATCTCATTACACAGTGGAAGGGAACATCAGTATGAAATTAAGAGAGAGATGAGGCAGGGGAAAAGATTACCAGTTGTAACAATTGATTATAATTATGGCTTGCCTTTAGACTATGCTTCTGAAGAGGAAGACAGAGCTCGTTATGTTTCACGTGCAATAGAGCACTACATTTTGAATTGAATTGGATGTGTACTTGCATGCATTATTTTATAAACATCTTCCTGCATATTGACCAAATTACTTTTAAAGTTAAAAAAAAGCTTCGTTATCATTCAACATCTGTTGAATGAAAAATCTGTTACAAGTCTAGTTCTGTTTTTTCCTGTTTAAATGATAAATAATTGGTGAAAACAATGCCTTTTATGTAAAATCAAACTAGGTTCTCTCACTCATGAGATTGAACAACGATAACCATGAACAACTGCAAATGGTTCTCCTGTTTTCCTCAACATGACATGTTTCAGCTAAAATGTAATAAAACAATTGGATTACTGATTTTGATAGAATGTTACTCTAAAGTTGGCTTTGAAAAGAAACAAAAATATATAAAGATAAAAAAAATCAGTTCTAGTAATGTGGCTTATTCTTTTGATAATCTAGATTTTTCAATATTTCTTTTGGAAAATGTGCATGTAAATATTGTTTCAGAAAAAAACCTGTCACACTAGAAAAAACAATAAACTTGAGATTTGTGTTTAGTTATTATACCTATATTATATCAAGAATATCTCACTTTTTAGTTGAGAGACCAGATAGTTAGAAATCAGCTACGTGGTTCCTTCCTTGAGAGATGGGTGGCAAATAAATTTAAAAACAAACAAAGAAAGAAACACCTTCCTTCCTTCCTTCCTCCACTCCACTCCACTCCACTCCATATACCCCTGGCCCATGCATGCTTTTACAGCATTCTAAATAAGTATTGCTGAATCTAGAGTTTACGTTTCAGTTTTTAAGCACAGTAAAAAAATAACTTATTACCATTCTAATTTCTCAGGAGATGATTATTTATTTTATTTATTTATTTTAATTATATTTATATGCCACCCTTCTCCCAAAGGACTCGGAGCGGCTCACAAAAATTAAAACAAAACAATAAAAACTACTAAAGTAATCAATTAAAATCTCCCAATTAAAAACCACCCATCAGATCAGCAAATTTGTTGAAAAAGCCATGTCTTCAGGTCACGGCGGAAAGAGCGGAGGTCGGGGGCCATCAGGAGCCCCGTGGGTAACCAATTCCAGAGGATCGGTGTGCCCACAGAGAACACCCTCATCCTGGGCGCCACCAGTCGACATTGTCTGGCTGATGGCACCCGGAGGAAGGCAGTCCTATGTGAGCGCACAGGGCAGTGGGAGGCAGGCAGAAGGTGGTCCTGCAAGTACCCCGGGCCCATCCCACGTAGGGCTTTATAGGTAAGTACCAGCACCTTGAAGCAGATCTGGAGGACCACCGGTAACCAGTGCAGCTCGGGCAGGAGAGGTGTAACACGGAAAAAACGGGAAGCTCCCATAACAACCCGCGCGGCCGCATTCTGGACCACCTCAAGGGCAGCCCCATGTAGAGGCATTGCAGTAGTCCATTAATTAGTTTCTTGGATATTAGACAAAAAAGTATCTCAATACCGTATTTCATACCCCAGCCACAGGTAGGGTGCATATGGAATATGCTATTTGAAATGTCAAAGACCTGCTTCAGCCCTGCAAATATTATTCTACACTAAAAGGGCACTGTTTATTCCACCTGCACTACAAATACATTCAACTCAAGAGGGCACAATTATTATTTGGTTTTTATTTGAATCCATATTCTTCTTTTGCCCCTTTGGAAAGAATTCAAATTTAGGACCATAATTCAAGTCCCATAATGCATCTCAGATGTGATCCTACGTCACAATGCTGGAATCAACGAAGGCAAATTCAGGGCCTTCGTACACATTTTCACATATCAGGTTAAACTCTTCTTTTCCTTAGCAGGTCTAACTTCCTAGGTACTTTCTGATAATTTTGTCTTCTCATGGACCAAGACAATATGTGAAAAAATGGAAAACTTAACTTTTTAATTCAAGTGCTTATGGTAGGGTAAGAACATACAGAACAGGTAGTCCTCAATGTACGACCACAATTGAGCCCAGAATTTATATTAAGTGAGAAATTTGTTAAGTGAGTTTTGCCCCATTTTATGACTTTTCTTGCCACCTTTGTTAAGTGAATCACCGCAGTTCCTAAATTAGTAACACGGTTGTTAAGCGAACCTGGCTTTCCCATTGACTTTCCTTGTCAGAAGATCACAAAAGATGATCACATGACCTTGGGACACGGCAGCTATCAAAAACATGAACCAGTTGTCAAACATTTGTATGTAAATCACATCACCATGGGGATGCTGCAAAGGTAAGTGTGAAAAATGGTCATGTCCGTTTTTTCCAGTGCTGCTGTAATTTTGAACAGTCACTAAACTCTTGTAAGTCAAGGTCTACCTATAATCAACCAATGCTTTAAGGACATCAGTATTTCTCTCTGCAGATACACTTCTAAGTAGCCTTTGCTCTTCTTTCAGACTAACCGCACAAGGAGGAACAGACCAAGAAATCAGTTTTCCAGGAAAGCTAAAACTACTTTTATTGAGTAGTTATGATAGCAGAATCTTTTAACTCATACAGTTCAATGAATTTAGAGAATTGTTGGTCTGAGCCCTTTCCAAATATCTGATGTGGCAGACTTAAAATATGTTTTGTCATCTTGACAATGGAGCTGGTATAACTCCATCCAGATCACCTTTGCTTTCTACAATTTTGTCCCCAGATTAAGGAGGCTCTATTTTGTGTGTTCCCATCAGCTCTTTTAGAGTCGAGATACATTCAAATGTAGATAATCTATGGAGAGAAGTAATTAAAGTCATCAAACGTCTTATTCTGTTGATTTCATGCTGATATTTGCTCTTATCTTCACATAACCAAATTCCATGGTCATTTTGATCACTGACTTTTTTAGAGTTATTTTCAGACTCAATGACTATTTCTTTAAATGTGGCTAAATGTCATGTAACGTGCTTGGCTAATGAATTAATATTACTGTACTTTATGCAATATATTTTATAGATTGCTCATTGGCCATAATAAAGAATCACCACACAGACACAGACACAAACCAAAGACAATTGCATTGGCTACCCCAGGTACCTAAAGTACCTAGAAAAATGTGAAATACTTGATTAGGGCTTTCTTTATTCCTGAATATTTCTAATATTTATGTTGTAGAATCTGGAAAACAAAGTTAAACTCGTATTTATCTTAATAGAGCTTAGTTCTCTATAAATCCTAAATAAGTAATCGGAATTTATTTCTGTGAGTTCAAGTTAGACGATAAGGAGCATTTAAAATTATGAGATCTTTATAAACCCACTGAAATAGTCTAAACATTAAGAGAGAGGAGGCACAGAGCAGGCATTTTTCTATGGTTTTAACTGGTCAGTTAAGTTATTGTTGTGGCATCAGAGGCTCCAACATCTTGGGAATGGGTTGAACTGAGAGCAAATTGAGGACCCAGTTGTGGGGGTAATAAACTGAGTTTGTATAAATATACAAAAGAATGAAGGCTATTGCTTAGCGCATTGTAAGCCGCCCTGAGTCTCCGGAGAAAGGCGGCATATAAATCAAATTAAAAAAAAAAAAAACTGGCCCAAAGTCATCTGCTGGCTTTCATGCGTTAGAGAAGGCTAGAACTAACAATCTCTTGTTTGCCACTCCAGCCTTAACTGCTGCACCAAAATGGCTCTCTATAATTTGTTAGATTTATACCTCATTTTCAGAGGATGTGCATAATGTTCCCCAACCCATTCTTCCCCCATATAAACAAACCCAAGGGGTATGTTGGTTTGAGACAAAAGGACCCACCGTATTTCCTTGGCAGAGGCTGGACTTGATCCTAGATCTCTCTATTCCATCACTGGTCTGCCATTATTGTTTAGCACAATCTGTGTTCCAGTTGCCTCGGATTCAGAAAAGTGGCTTTGCCACATGCCTGGAAGATTACCATGTTTCCCCGAAAATAAGACCCTGTCATATTTTTTTGAATCCTGGAATAAGTGCTTGGCCTTATTGCTATGCGCTCAAAAGACTGATTGGGCTTATTATCAAGGGATGTCTTATTTTGTGGAAAACAGTATTATCCTACATAGTCAAGAGGCTCGTAATATTCATTTGATGAGGCTATTTATATTTTGATTTATATATTCTTTCCTTTGGCTCATACACTTAAAAGTCATGCTCACAGACGGTAAGCAAGGCACAATTTAAAGTGTGAGTATGTTTTATGAAAGTACTATTCATGCATGATAAGCTGGGACAGCTGAAGCCCGAATCCACCCCATGTGAACAAAAGATAAAAAGTGAACATGCCTTTGTCATCAGGCAGATAAGAAATAAACTCGACTGCTGAATAAACAGGATCAGAGATTACCCATCTAATTCAGCTCTTTCCCAAAGCTGTTGTTTTCAAAAAGAGAAAATAAAATGACAGAAGTGAACTTGCAGCATAGATTAAATAAACATTCCAGTTTAATATAGTTTACAAAGGCAACATCAAGCTATAGGGTTGGGTTGATTCTGTTTGAATAATTAAAATTAGCTGCTCTTGTTTTTCTCTGACGCGCTGCTTGGAAGAATCCAAGAGCGTGGGTAATATCCCTCAGGTAGCCTGAAAACACTGAGTGTATATCACTTTAAATTGATTGTTGACTCCTCCCCCTAGGGACTGGCTGAGGCTCAGTTCCTTTCACTCACTGCAGCCTGAACGAGTGTTCTTTGAGACTTCCTCCTTCCTTACAGTTTACATCAGTATTACTTTTATTATTTTTGTTATCTTTTTTATTTTTACTAGTTTCCTACCTTCCGTTCTTCACTACTGTGTTTTTCGCTAACTTCCTCAAATCGAAGGGCTGCGGCGTTCTGAAGGCGCTGGCCTTCAGACGCCCCTCCTGGGCATCCATTTGCCGTAGGGCTCTGCTTCCCACCTCTGCATCCTTGCGAGCCTTCGGTTGTGCCCTTTATAGCCCTCGCCGCCGAGCTCTGCCCTAATCGGCATCTCTGCGTGCCGCCCCAATCCGGAGGCGTTTTTCCCTTGCTGCGGCCCGTTTCTCCCGCCGCCCACGCTCCCTAGCATCGCCGGATCGTCAGCGCCCTTAAATAATTGAGGAGACGTCAGGAGTGCTCGTTAGCGCCCGCACGCACCGAGCGGCGGTTTTAGCGGCCTGATCCTTCGGCCGCCATCGCCCTCAAGCCTCGCCTGCCTACTCCACCTTGCCGGCAATTCAGGAGGCATTTGGAGCACTCTCTAGCGCTCGCACACATCTAATCGTCTCCCTCCAACCGCGGAACCGATTCAGCAGCCCCGCAGCCCGTCCACACCTGCGGAGAGGCCTTCTTGACTGGGATCCCGGTGGCGCCGTTTTCAGGGTGCTTCTTCTGGCGCGGCCGCCATTTTGGGGCTGCCGCCATTTTGTTTTCATCAGGGCCGGGCCTCAGCGTTGCTACAGATACCTGCCTCATGTCATTGCTGCTCCATTCAGTAACATCCAATTTCTTGGGCCTGTTACTTCCCTGAGCCTCTGACTGTCTCCTCTCTTCTCAGTCAGTTCCTGCCCTTGAAGAACTCCTCGTAGAAGAGGGGTGTGTTCTGTCTATCCCATCACCACCCCACCCCACCACCCCAAAAAAAAAAGAAAAAAAAAGAAAAAAGAAAAAGGGGTATTATTTCATTAATTGAACTCAATTACCATGGGCAATCCAGAATTTTCTTCAGACATGGAGCAAGACCAATCTCCACCACGGCCCAAAGACTCCGATCATTCTTCGGGGAAGGCACCAAAGAAGGCGTCAAAAAAGTCATCACGACCATCTAAATCTGCCTCCTCTAAAGGCCACAAATCTTCCTCGGCTGAGGATAAGGCCGCAAAGCGTCGCCATGATGCTCTTGAGCGTCAATTCCAACAGGCGCAACGCAAGGCTCCTACTTCTGCACCACCAGTCAGGTGCCCTGGGGAGGAGCCTCCATCTCTTACTGACCCTTCGCCTCATCCGGCCCCTTCTCAGGGGCTGCCAACAGGAACCGAGCCTGCGAATCAGGGATCCGTCTACTCCCAGCAAATTGAGCCCCCTGCAATCCCTTCAACTTCTTCAGCAGTTTTCCAGCCCGCTAACCTTGTCAGGGCGCCTGAGGCTACGTTCACGCCCACCGCGGCAGGCCTTAGACCTCCAGAGGTTCCTCAACCTTCTTATTATGACATCCAGGCAATGATCATGGCCACAGTGTCCAGAATGATGGCGGGAGGTTATCATCAAGCTCCATATCCTCATGAGACTTCACACCAATACATGCCGGTCCCACCCAGATCAGCTGCACATCGTCCTGATGTCGACCCTGGGGACTACTTACTGCAGGAGTCCGACCACAGTGACGACTCCCAATTTGGCTGTGATGAGAAAGGAGATATGGAGCTCTCGGAGGACGAGGATGAACCACCTGAGAAGCCTTCCTCTACGGGGCTTTTTCGGCCTTCTCTCTTCAAGGCCCTTCTCCGCAAGGCTATCGCTACGACGCAATTGGCATCTTCCAAGTCCTCGACAGACACCGAGAGATCCTCTAACCCGCATGATGCTCTTTTTGCTGTTCCGCAACCCGACCAGGAATTCATCCCCTGCCCACAACTGTTTTCTGAAACCGTTCAGCGGCCCTGGGCACAGCCGGGAGCGCTCGCAGCACCCAACGGCATTGACAAAAAGCTGTTCTGCTCAGCACCCAGTTTACAGGATTTACTTGAACTCCCGTCGGTCGATGCTCCCATTGCCGCCTTAACGTCCTCCACGGTGTTATCCAACGACATCGCAGATGGCTTGCGCTCTGAGGACAAAAGAGCCGAACTAGTGTTCCGCAAGGCCCATCAGACAGCGGCCTGGGCCATACGCGCCGCCACTTCGGCCTCTTTCTTTAACAGGGCCTCCCTGATCTGGCTCCGCCAGCTTCAGGAGCGACTCCCGCCTGATGACCGGCGCCTCCACCAGGACGTTAACAAGCTGGTGGCAGCGACGGAATACTCCGCAGATGCGGCTCTTGCAGCAACCAGGTTCGCTTCGCGGTCTCTGGCGTCGACCGTCACCTCTCGTCGCCTCCTGTGGCTCCGACATTGGCGTGCAGACGGAAAATCCAAATGGAAGCTTGCTTCAGCTCCATATAAGGGATCTCGACTGTTCGGGGAGGCACTCGACCCCATTCTCATAGAGGATAAGGACAAAAGGAAAATTATGCCATCGTCCTATCGTCGAGCGGAACGTCGCTACTTACCCTATAATCAGCGTCCTTCCTTTCGGGCGGATCCTGGCCCCAGCTCCACTTCCACCTATCGCCCTTCATCCTTTTCTTACGACCGGCCGTTGGACAGGCAACCCTTTCGGGATCGCACCAGGCAACAACAGCCTTCGAAGCGTCCCTTTCGCGGAGGAGCTTCCCGGCCCTTCCGGAGAGGGAAATGACTGTTCCGAGCCCTACCCTATCGGCGGCCGCCTACATCATTTCTCCCACCAATGGTTCCAAACTACGACAGACGAATGGGTCCTCCAAACCATTCATCTGGGACTCACCCTGGAGTTCTCCTCCTGCCCTCCTCATCGTTTCATCCGATGCCCGGTCTCCAGGAACCCCGAAAAGAGACGCCTGATGTCCTCGGAAATACATCACCTCTTGGACATTCACGCTATAGAGCCCGTTCCCACAGAACATCGTGGGACCGGTTTCTATTCAATATTTTTCCTGGTTCCAAAGAGCTCCAGAGGCTGGAGGGGGATCCTGGACTTAAAGCAGTTAAACAAATTGATCGCCTATCACAAATTCAAAATGCAGTCCCTTCATTCGATTTTGGCCACCATCAGACGAGCCGACTACATGACTTCCATCGACCTCAAGGAGGCTTACCTCCATATTCCGGTCAGGCCCTCCCATCGGCGATTCCTTCGCTTCTCTTACGACAACCAGGACTACCAATACAGGGCCATGCCGTTTGGTCTCTCGTCTGCCCCCAGGACCTTCACGAAGATCCTCGCTGTAGTAGCAGCTTCCCTTCGGCTCATTCCCATCAGAGTCCTATGCTACCTGGACGATATCCTCATCCTGTCCGACTCTCAACACAAGGCCTTCAGGGACCTGGAGACGGTTCGAGATTCCCTTCAGCGGCATGGTTTCTCCCTAAATTTGGAGAAGAGTTGCCTCCAGCCCACTCGTCGTATTCTACACCTTGGGGCCATCATCGATTCGGCCTCGTGTCACGTATTCCTGGCCCCGGATCGTTGTCTCAGCATCGCCACGGCAATTGCCCAGATTCAGTCTTCCCGGACAGTGTCCATTCTTCAATTGTCACAGCTCCTCGGGAAACTAATCTCATGCATCAGCATCGTGCCGTGGGCTCGTCTACATTCTCGCCCCCTCCAATGGTTCCTCCTGCCCCATCAGAAGTCCTTGGGCAGCAATTCAACATCAAAGGTCAGGCTCCCTGGTTCCGTTCGCCGGTCACTCCATTGGTGGACTTCTCCCGCTATTTCGAAGGGATGCTTCTTTCAAGAGCCAGAACGGATAACAGTGACAACAGATGCGAGTTTACTGGGGTGGGGGGCCCATCTGTCCGCGAAGGTGACCCAGGGTCTTTGGTCAGCCTCGGACCTACAGCACGATATCAATTGGCTGGAGCTGAGGGCCATCCACCTAGCCCTCCGGCATTTCCAGCCCGACATCCAAGGTCGACACGTGCTGGTCTTGACCGACAACACCACGGCCAAGGCACATCTGAATCGGGAGGGCGGCACGCATTCCAAACCACTGCTGGACGAGGTGATCTCCCTTCTTTCCTGGGCGGAGAGGGCCGTGCTATCAATCTCAGCTCAACACATCTCCGGGACGGAGAATACCCAGGCGGACTGGTTAAGCCGCTCCCAAATCGACCATGCAGAGTGGCGCCTGGACCCGACTCTCTTCCAGCTCCTGGCGGCCAGATTCGGCCATCCTATTCTGGACTTGTTTGCGAGCCCCTGCAACACACAGCTTCCTCACTTTTACTCCAGATTCCCAAGTCCGGGGTCCGAAGGGACGGACGCCCTGCGATGTCCATGGCCCCGCGGCCTATTGTACGCCTTCCCTCCAATCCCTCTCATCCCAAGAGTAGTGCGCAAAGTTCTGTCGGAGGGCGCAGAGGTTCTCCTGGTCGCCCCGCACTGGCCACGACAACCGTGGTACGCGGATCTACTGGAACTGTCAATCTCCCGGCCATGGAGAATTCCCCAGGACAGGGTCTCTCTCAGCCAGGGAGCCATTCTACACCCGGAACCGGAGTGGCTCCAACTGGCCGTCTGGCATTTGAGAGGGCCCTCCTGAGAAAGGACAACCTGTCGGGGTGCGTCATTACCACCATGCAAGCCTCTCGCCGGGCTTCAACTTTGCGAATTTATGAGGCTACCTGGCAAGCCTTTCGCCGCTGGTGTCGCAGGAACAATGTCGACCCGGCCGGAGCCTCGGTTCCCGTTCTCCTAGAATTCCTCCAGGACGGATTGGACGGCAGTCTAGCCCCGAGTACCCTGAGACGACAGGTAGCTGCTTTGAATTCAGTTTTGTCTAAGTCAGCAGATCGCCCACTGTCCCTGGATCGCAGAGTCTGAACCTTCCTTCGAGGAGCTACCAACCTGAGCCCACCAGTAGTTCATAGATATCCATCCTGGGACCTCCCGCTGGTGCTCCAAGCCCTGATGTCTTCTCCCTTTGAACCCCTGTCTTCTATCTCGCTCCGACTTCTGACTCTCAAGGTTGTATTTCTAGTGGCGATCACTTCAGCGAGAAGGGTCTCTGAGCTTGCAGCCCTCTCTGTCCGCTCAGACCTTTGCATCTTTCATCCAGACAGGGTGATTCTCCGGCTTGACCCCGCCTTCGTGCCCAAAATTAATTCGCTCTTCCATCGAGCTCAAGAGCTAGTTCTGCCGGATTTTTGTCCACAACCTCGCCATCACAGAGAAGCTCAATGGCATAACCTCGATGTCCAGCGCGCTCTCCGTTACTACATCAAGCGGACTTCCCAGTTTCGGAAATCGGAAGCGCTGTTCGTTTCCTTCCTGCCAGCTTCAATGGGGCACAAGGTCTCTTCATCCACCATTGGGCAGTGGCTCAAAGCTTGCATCTCTACGGCATACACCCTTCGAAACAAGTCCCCGCCTAGCCGCATTTTGCCGCACTCAACTAGGAGCGCCTTGACTACGGCGGCGTGGGCTACACAGGCATCCATCCTAGACATTTGTCGTGCAGCCACCTGGACCTCTCTCACTCCCTTTGTGCGACATTATAAAGTTGACTCCTTTGCCTCGGCTGAGGCGTCCTTCGGACGGCGAGTTTTGCAATCAGTCATCTCTGCTACGCCCAACCGGGAGCACTCAGCTTCCCCTCCCATCTAGTACTTGCTTGGGTACATCCCACGCTCTTGGATTCTTCCAAGCAGCGCGCCAGAGAATGGATGTTGCTTACCTGAACATCCTTTCTGGGCGCGCTGCTGAAGAATCCAACCCACCCGTTGTGGCTTCTGCTTCCTGATCCCGGATGGACGTGACTCTTCGCTAGGACATCCTTCGTGAAAGAAACTGAGCCTCAGCCAGTCCCTAGGGAGAGGAGTCAACAATCAATTTAAAGTGATATACACTCAGTGTTTTCAGGCTACCTGAGGCTACCCACGCTCTTGGATTCTTCAGCAGCGCGCCCAGAAAGGATGTTCAGGTAAGCAACATCCATTCTTATAACATCCTCTCTGTGCCATGTGTTCAATTCACAGATGTCAACTTGCTTATGGACACTTCTGTATGAGGTAGCACTTTCCATTCTATAACTGATTTTATTTTTGATTTAGAAACTTCTAAATTAAAAGGGAAATTAGTGTGCGGCAAAAAACTTGTGAGTAATCCATTTTCTATGAATGTTTCTAGGCCTCATCAATAGAGTCCAGGAATTCCTAGGAAATATAAAGGGTAGGAGGATGCTCTTTTTTCTATTTTCCAATGAGGGGGGGGGAGACAGCGGAACTGAAACAGTAGAAAACATTCTGGGAAGTTCTAATGGGTAAAACTGAACAATCTCATTTTCTTTTGCAAGGGAAAAGGGTGGGTTTTTTTGCCTAATCATATCCAATACATTGCAGTAGCCACTAGTCAGAAAATGCATAATGGAGTGTGATTTCAATCCAAAAAGGAAGTGAACAACTTTGTCTGTGGAGAGGGAAGATGAGATCAAGAGACACGACATGACATTGCCATGTGATCTCACATCAGGACTCGGGAATTAAAGGACAGAGTTTGAGCGACTGCATCAATGCAGGCACGGCATTGTTTCTTCATCACTGTAATTATATGTGAACTCCTATTGGTAAAGTTTAAAAAGTGCCAAAAAGAAAAAGGCCATAATTTCATCATAGTTATTTGATGCTATACTCCATAATGAAAGGTATACTTATTATGACAACGCATAATGTGTGTTTGGTTTCACATTGGAAAACCCAGCCATACTGGTTTGTAAATCTTGGTTCATAACTTAGCATGATTGTTTTAAGTCAACCCACCATTGTTTTTGGCCATCGTACCATGGCTCAGTGGTTAAAACCTCTGAGCTTGTCAGTTGGAGAGCTGAGAGCCTGGATTCGATACCCAAGCTCCATGCAAGGAGGTGAATTCCAATTACTTGTCCTAGCTCCTGTCCAGCTAGCAGTTCGAAAGCATACGAATGTGAGTAG
The DNA here is from genome assembly GCA_022577455.1 of Arizona elegans. Taxonomy (NCBI): domain Eukaryota; kingdom Metazoa; phylum Chordata; class Lepidosauria; order Squamata; family Colubridae; genus Arizona; species Arizona elegans. The sequence continues at coordinate 72,205,217 of JAKOOJ010000005.1, forward strand.
ACTAATAGGTACCACTTCTATGGGAAAGTAACAGCATTCTGTGCACCTTTGGCATATAGCCATACTGGCCATATGAACATGGAAATTGTCTTCGGGCAATGCTGACTCCCTTGGCCAAGAAACAGAGATGAGCACCATGTCCTAGAGACTGACACAACTGACAGACCTTTACATTTACCATGGATAAACACATAATAGTTTAGCTACTTTAAGGATCAGGGTCTTGTATAAACATACTACCTATAATAATGTATCCATCCAATACATTGGCTGTTTTTTTTTGTTTTTGTTTTTTTTTGCAGAACATGCTGAATCACAAATGGTATTTTAGTTGTTGTACAAACCTAACCCATAAGACTAGTTTATAATTCAAGGAACCATGCAATCCTGGAAAATTAAATAAATCAGATTAGGTCAACCATAGGTTAGTTTAAATTATTTGACTGCAACCATTAACTGTTTATTTTGTACATCACCTAGAGATTTTAGACTGACATAAGTTTATAAATCTTACAAATGAATAAATTGCAAAACTAAATTAACTAGCATAGTTATCCAGTCATTCATCTTCGCATGGGCTTCTCTTTAATTGGGGTTTTGGTTTATCCTCTCTCTGCAGACCTGGAAAATTCATGATCTTGAATGCCTACAAACTAGATGTAGTCACCTATGACAAATCAAGACACTATGAATCAGGAATCTTAATTAAAAACTTTTTGTGGTAAGATTATTTGGCTAATTAATGTTAGCACATAACAAATTGTAAGAAAATATTTTTTGCTAGTTTTCCGAATCTCTTCTATGATTGTGTATCCCAGTTGCAGTGATTGACATTTGTGGGAAAATATAAATAACCAACAGTGTAATGGGTGAATTGTACAGTTGGTATTATTGTGTATGTGTTTAATATTTGAAACAATAGTGAGTCAGTATAGTTCAAACTAGAGGTAAGGATGGTAACTTTTTGCAGAATAGGTTAAATTAATAATTTTAGTTGGAAAGTGAAAAGATGATAAGAGTATATTACAGATTTTCTTCAGTGCTATTTTGTTTGTGGTGAATTAAACTATTAAAGATAGGTTTCCAATTAATAACGGGGTTTTTGCCAACTTCTATACTAGTTTAAATTTCTTCCATATGGAGGTTTAAATATTACATGTACATTAAAATGATGAACTGATAGTAGCCCATGGCATTCCCCACTTTACAAAGGATAATAATATTTAATATTTAATGGTTCAGGCAATGAGAATGCAAATGCATTAGTCACTCTCTACAGAAACTTCTTAATGATTGATCATTAACCTTTAGATTCTATTTCTTTAAAATTTGGTCAAATATTTTAATGATGCACATCTGGACTACCTAATAAAGTCTGTCTGCTTTCTATTTCTGAATCTCCTGTGTACAGTATTAGTATACCTACAGTAATGAATGACCCAGAAAAATAGATTTGTATGAAAACTGAGTTTCAGGCATGGGAACAGAACATTAAAGAAGCACAAGAAAAATAAGCAAGGAAGTTCCCAATAGCACCAACTGCCAATTTAACAGTCCGATTGGTACATCCAAGAGTAATTGTAGTTTGTATCTTACTGCACTGTATGAACCCATGGAATTATCAACAAATCCATGCTTTTGCGTAGCAGAGCTGTCAAAAAGACTACCAGATGGCAGCAAATGGATGACTGCAATGTACTGGTTGCAATTCAGATGAGCTAGCTCCTTTTGCTCAGTTGCAAATCCAATTCCTGAGATTTATACATAATTCAGCATATCGTGCAACCCAAGGACCCTATCTCGTGTAAACTCCCATTCGATTAACCATGGATGGGCTGTGCAAATGCAGACATGATCTAATGCAGGTACTTATCAAATACAGCTCTTTCGAGTCCCTCTTGGAAGGCATTCTTTGCATTGGATCATTCAGATTTGGAGAAAGTAGCCCAGAAGCTTTTCTAAATTGCACGGTTTGTACTGTGCTGTCCACTTTTTTTTTTTGTTCTTGTGAATTAGATCTCGTTAGCTTGCTATATAAAATTGCAGACGAATATGTTATTCTATATAGAACGAGCCACCCTTCTTCTTTCGAAAACAAGACACATTTCTTGAGAAGTTGGCTTCAAAAGACTCGAATTACCGCAAGAGCAACCAACGTACAGTTTCCTCCGCTTCCCTTTATGGATGGGCAGAAGAAAAATCAAATACTCTTAAGAGCCGATGCCGCAATGAACGCTGGGAGATGTAGTTCTCCAACTCCCCATCCAGGCAAATGTATTTGACCATCCCAACTCACGAAAAAGGGTTTTTCCTATTACACAGGCCCGTGGGGGGGTGGGGGTGTTTACGGTATTATTTTCCTCTTGGTTTAATGCGTTCATCACTTCATTGTACAAATTATGCGCACTGCGCGGCCGGAAAAATGATTCCTTTTCTCCTTTTCTGAGGCTGAAAAACCGACAAACCCGCGTGACTTCATCTTTCCATTCAACTGTACACTTGGTACTGCCCTCTCCCGTAATGGCGGCCAAGCGCCGCCTCCTCTTCTTCTTCCAACTCCACAACGGACTTTTGTGAACTCTAATGGTAGATTCCTATTTAGCCCCTCTGTGTGCCCGCCCCCGCTCTTTCCTTCAAACGACGCCTCCTATTGGTTGCGGTCTGGCGTCCATGCCAATCAGGAAGCGGCTTCCATGGAGGAAGGGAATAAATACAAGATGGCTGCTCATATAAAACCAGGCGTCGGGCTTCTCCCTGGTGATGGAGGAATAGAGGCTTTAATCCGCGCGGCCCGTATTGTAGGTCGCTGTTGCTCGGAAGGGCGCCCGAAGAGGGGAGGGGGCCTCAGGCCGCCGCTAGGTACAGCCGCCTCTAGTCGCCCCTTCGCTTGCGGGCCCGCGGCGTGCTTTCCTAAGGCCAGGCCGGGGTCCTGCCATCTCCTCCGGGGTCTCTCTCCCTGCTGGGCCGGGTTGTAGCTCCATCTCCTTCCGACTATGGCGGTCTCCAGGTTGGTGTCAGGTAGTGGATTTAGGGGAGTGGGAGTTGGCCTTGTTGGTCGTGGCCTTCGGTGCCTGATTTTCTTTCTTACGAGTGGGGCAGGCCTCATGAGGGGTGGGGAAAGGCTCCTCATTTGGGTTGTGGGTAGCCCGGCTTTCCTCACGCCTTGGAAAGCCGGGGAAAATTGATTTTTTTTTTTACGGGCTTTGGGGCCCTCCGCTTATTTTTTCAACCCCGAAGGATCATCCCTTGAAGGTCTCCGTATCCTAACTTTGGAAAGTGTCTTTCTAGGGAAAAGGAGAGAGGACTGAAATTGGGATGATCCAGCCCGGGGCGGGGGGGGGGGGGGGGGGGGGCGGGTCATTGTATTTAAGCTGCTGGTGTGTGTCCATATCCTGGTTTGGTGAAAATCGGTGGGAAACGACGGTGGTCCGGATTTTAGGGGTGCCCTAATCTGTTTTCCTCCCCAAATATAATCCAGGAGGGTGGTGTGAGAATGATCTTTTTCGGTCTCTCGCCCTGCCCATGGCTCATCGAGTTGTGTTGAACTGAACTGGATTGACTTGGGATCCTTCCTGCTGCAGAATTTGGTGGTTCATCTCTCTCTTACCTGCTGAAGTTTCAGTTAGCTTATGCCTCTTTTTGAGATTTCCAAGCCAACAGTGTTTTTACAAATGAAGATTTTTATTTATTTATTTTTTTGCTACTTGTGTTACTCCTGCAGCTCTTCCTATGTTTTTACATAATACCATTTTGTTTGCTGGTTGTGACTGTCAAATACCTAAGTTCAGAGGGAATCTGAACTGCTTTCTGCTTTGACACATTGCTTAATATGAGTTGAGTGGTTCCTTAGCTGGCAAATAAGGATACGGGGGAAGCTGATCATGGAGGGAGGAGAATTGTGTTCATTTATGAAAGCCAAAAATTGGGAGTCTTGTAGCACGGATATCAGTTAAGCCACTCCTTGCATCTGATTAAGAGAGCTTGTAGCTCAGACATGCTTGTGCCTTCTAATGAAGCATGTTAGTTGGAAAATATCCTACCAGATTCCTTTTGATATAAAGCTGGAAAATATGCCTGGATACAAACAGCAGGAAATGTCAGCTATAGGGCAGCTTCACTGTTGCAATTTAGGTTCTAATATAAAACCAATTTTTTGTTCTGTCACAGTTAAAGTGGTTGAGCATCATATCTCAGGTAGAATCTCTGACCTTGGTCCTCATTTACTTACAGTCTGTTCTGAACATTGGTGTGCCCCTGCTTGATTATACATGCTTTAAAAAAATTATGCTCTAGTGACCCCCTGTTTGAAGATTATTTTTTTTCTGATTAGCTATGTTGAACCATAAGGCTGTTTCATAGCTTTCCTTCATAGAGCTAATTAATGAAGTTTGTTTCTGACCATTTAAATTCCTCTTATGCTATATTTTTGTATGATCATTAATTGACAATTATGAGTTCTTGTTTTTAAATGCATTATTATGTGGTTATTGTAGCTTACTACAGTGACATAACTTTAGGAGATTCATAGTTGAGTGGCATTAAAATTTGTTAAATTCAATCTTCTAGTTTCTTCACTTATTCATAAAACCGGGAAGATCTGCTGCACTGAGATGGGCTGCGCTGTGTAGTTGCCACTATCAATTGCAGACATGATCTGGTGTAGGTACTTATCAAATACAGCTCTTTCGAGTCCCTCTTGGGAAGGCATTCTTTGCATTGGATCATTCAGATTTGGAGAAAGTAGCCCAGAAGCTTTTCTGTTTCAATAACCAAAAGTGAAAATAGGGATGATTTAAGATAGTCTAAGGGTACAGCATGCAGGTTTGAGTTAACCAAAAAAATGTTCTAAGCATTTTCAATGTTATAAATAAAGAGACTATATTTCATTAAAAGTTTGTGTTGACTAAACCAGGACAGGTTCTGTTGAATATAATTTTCAAGGTAGAATGACTGCATTACACATTTTTGTCTTAAGCCTTTTCACAATATTTCATAATGAATAATAGGTTGGCTGAAGTTCTGTAAGGTTCCAATCTTTTACTTGCTTACAAAGTAACAACTTGTGTTAAATATGGTGTTTGGTGTAATAAAGCAGAATATTTCATTATAAATTTTAATGCGAGAATCCATAGTGCAAAATTCTGAACACCTTTACAAACATTTCATGTGTGATTGTATTTAAACTTTTTCAAAGCAAGATTTAAAACTAATACAAACTAATGTAACAAAATTAAAGAGCTAAAATGTAAGAAAAGCAAAGAAATAGAAAAGAAAAAGTGACTTCTGATTTTTCACAGATTATATTTCAACCTCTTTCAAGTCATATCATGATTCTCTTCTTCCTGTAAACCATCAATCAACAATTCATTTTTTCCCATTTTTATGCAAAAAGTTCGTAACAGGTTTCCATTCACCAATAAATGTCAACATTGTTTTTTCTCTAAAGAAGTCAGTTTATCTTATCAAGCTCTGTCAATTTTATCAAGTAGTTTTTCATAGTAGGTAGTGTTGAATCTCTCAGTTTTTGTGTATATGATAATCTTGTCAAAGTAATGCTGAAATAATCTTCTGTGACTTCTTTCTAACTATCCTAAAAGGAAAAGATCTAGCATCAATTGAAGATTTTTAAAATCCTCTGTATTAGTATATGTATTTGAATTTTAGTTGAATTTTTAAATTTAAGATCTTTATTGATTTTTATTTTTTATTTTTTGAATTTATTGATACAGACATCTTATCTGTATAGAATAAGGGCGGTATAGAAATAAAATTATTATTATTATTATTATTATTATTATTATTATTATTATTATTATTATTATTATTATTATGTCTGTAAGTCACCTAATGCGAGATGGGTGGGATACAAGTCTCATAAATTCAAAAAATATTTTAGCTTGTTTTTACATATCTACCAAGCATGATAGAATGTCTGTATTTTTCACATTTCCAATATTAATTTTAGCTGCCTTTATAGAGAGCCAGCTTTGTATAGTTGTTAAAGTGCCAGCTAGAAATCAGGAGAGACTGAATTCTAGTCCTGCCTTTAGGATGAAAGCCGGCTTGGTGACTTCAGTCACTCTCAGCCCATGACTTTAACCTTGACAAAAAGCCATTGGTCACTTCCTGTCACAACCAAATGATCAACGTTAATTTGATCCAAAAAAACAAACTCTGCAGTTGCAGGAAAAATGCTAGGAAGAAAAAAAAAGCCTTTATATATTCTAGATGTTCTCTGAAATATACTTCATTTTATAAAAAAATCTCTTTAAGATCATGATGATGTTATCCATTCAGTCATGCCCAACTCTTGGCCATTCTGTGGGCCAGATCTCTGCATGCCTTTAATTCTTTAAGATTAAAAATTAAAATTCTTCAAGATCATATTATAATGTAAATTTCATCCTGTTAACCCTAAATTTTCTCATTGATCCATCTGTCTGTTATAACCAAAATGTTTAGTCCATTTTGTCATACATTGTTTAAACCGTTCTTCCTCTGTTTTACATTTCAGCAAAAGTTTATGTATTTTAGCAATTGCACATTCACCACCAGCACACAATTGTACTTTGAATTCTGTCTTACTTTGTTTTGTACCATAGGTCTTGTTATCCATTTTAAATCTTTCTGATGAGAAAACCATTGATATCCTTCTGCTATTAGTTCTTTTCTTGATTTAATTTTAAATTCTCCTTGCTGGTTTTTCTATCATTCCCAGTACATGAACCATCTTTGTCTGCTGTTTCACTGTTATGATATGCTTCTTGAGCTGAGATCCACAAAGATGTTTTTGGGCACTATCTGGGTTAATATCCATTACATATTTTCAGTATAGCATATCTAATAAAATGATTTTAAAGTCCCCTTTGCTTTTAATTTAGTGTGTCTTAAATATCCATGCCATACAAACCTCAGGTCATAACGTTCTAACTCAAAGTCTCTTGTTTCTCAGCAACATCCATTCTTTCATCCAGCTGCAAAATACACTTTCAAATCCGGTAAACCCAGTGTTCCTCTTTCCTTTATATCTAGTAATATAATTAACTCTTGAGGTTTTTTTCCCTTGCTATATAAATTTAAATATAGCTTTTTGTCATTGTTTGAATGGTGTGTCAGTTGTCAAAACAGATATTGTCTGAAACAAAAACATTCTTGGCAAGACATTCATTTTTATCGGAGATTCTCTGTAACAGTTTTAATTTCTTCCATCTTAAAATCTCCTCCTTAAATTCATTCTATATTACAAGTCTTATGTTCATTCTATAATTATTTAGAAATATAAATAACATACAATTTATATTTATCATAGTTACATTCAAGTATTTTACTTTTTCACTCTTAAAACCAATTTCTCCAGTTCTATTCAATCTTCTAATTTTATATTACCTGTTAACATTTCATCTTTCAATTATTATTCTTAAAACCTTAAAAAAATTAAAGTCCTTTAATTTTCCTATTAATGTTTCTATTTCCTCTATTGGATCATCCAAAACTAATATCAGGTCATCTGCAAATGCCCTTAATGTGTAAATTTCTTTTTAAATCTTAACTCTCTTGATTCTCTTGATATGTCTCTATTGAATATTTCAAGAACTAAAATAAGAATGGAGACAGCTGGCATCCTTCCTTGACTCTTTTTAAATCTCATAAGATTTTTTATTTTTTTATTATATTTGTATAGCCGGCTGCCCATGTCACCAGAAAATGACTGGAGTGTTTAACAATGAAATAAAACAATAATATAAAAGCAGTCATTATAAAAATAATCATAAAATATGGATAATCATTAGTTACAATATTGAAGTATACAATATCACAAACATATATGATAGTATGTACATCAGCCAAAATATGGGTGTCAGCTTAAAATGTTGCTGGTTTTCTGGAACCCCTAAGCTCCATAATGTAACTAAGTCTTGAGGGACTTCCTGAATATCAACAGTGATGGAGTTAATCTAGTTTAGGTGGGTGAGAGATTGCCCATAAAGCAGGTGCCACAGCAGAGAAGACCCACCACCTAGTACCCATCAAACATAGCCCTTGTGATGCTATCCTCAGCATGCTTTCCCTGTCTGATTTAATGAGATGGGCTGATGTAATCGGGGAGAGCAGTCCAGTGCCATGAAGGGCTTTAAAGGTCAAAACTAGCACCTTGAATTACACTTAGAAACAAACTGGCAGCCAGTGTAGCAGGTGGAACAGAGGTGGAGCATGTGCCATTCTAGAGGCACACACAACTCCTTGCACTGCTGCATTCTGCAACAGTTGAAATTTACGAATACTCTTACTTGTAATGTAGTGCCCTGTAAGCCATAAGGATTTACAGAGGACAATCTTCTCTCTCTCTCTCTCCCTCCCTCTCTCTCTCCCTCCCTCTCTCCCTCCCTCTCTCCCTCCCTCTCTCCCTCTCTCTCTCTCCCCTCTCCCTCTCCCTCCCTCTCTCTCTCCCTCTCCCTCCCTCTCGCTCTCACACATACACACCAGCTATCAATAATGTGTTGAATAATATTCATCATTTGCTCTAAAGGTTGTAAAAGCTTATTCTCAAAACATTTATAGTAAGAAGCTGGCAGCCATCTGGACAGGTGCCTTTCCTGTTTCACACTATTAAATAGTTTCACACAGATCTCTTATTATTATAGGTCCATTCAAAATTTGATTCTCTATAATCATAAATTTTGTTTATGCAAGTATTCATCCTATTTTTCCAAGAATATTTCTTGACTTATGTATATAGTATAATACTGATGAAACATATTTTGTATATTTGCATTATCTGTTATTACAGACTTTCCTTGTAACTTTAATGTTGCCACCTTTTTTCAACTTATATACCACCCATTTCCCTATTTGCAAACTTAACCTTTCTTTGTTTTGCATAGTTCATCTTCATTTCTATCTTTCTCACTATTAACATACTGTAGATAATGGCCTCTTTAAAAGCTTATTTTGGTGAGTAATAGTTGTTATCCCTGGGGATTGTTAAATTATTCTTCCTTTTTGTATTTCACACAAAATCGTTTGTATTTTATCTTGCCTTTCTTTTTTGAATTTACTGTTGCATTGTATAAAATATCCTCTTACAAAATCTTTACTGCATCCCAAGCCATTCTTTCTTCTGTACCTTTATTGAGATTGTTCTCAAGAAAATCCCTTTAACTTCTTTTCACAATCCTCCACTACCGTTTCTTTTTGTAATAACTTCTCATTCAGTCTCCACCTAAAAGATCCATTCTTCTTTTTAAAAGTTGAAGTCACTGGATTGTGATCTGAAAAAGTCTTTGGTAGCATATCGAGTTTATAAACATTAATAGCCAAAATCTTTAAAATCCAAACCATATCTGTTCTTGAAAAAGGTCTTTGTCTTTTCAAAAAAACAAGTACATTCTTTTGAGCCATGATTTTTATATTTCTATGTATCAAAAAGCTCTTAATTTATCCATTAAATAATAAATCTTTTGTAGTTTATCCTGTGTGTTGATGTTTTCCCAGAAGTTCTATTTTTTTGTAGAGAAACCATTCCACTCCCAGAAGGCAACAGTTTTCATATGAAAAATTCAATGATTTGTCCATAAGCCCTTTATAAAATGCTGTTTTATTTTCATTTGAGGTATAAATTCCTAGTATCAAAATCTTGGCACCCTGTAGATTAATTTGTGCCCTCTCGTATCAGCCATGATCATCAATTAAGTTATTTTCGATTGATGTACAAAACAACTCAGTTTTATTTCATTCCTGCTGAAATAAATTCTTCACTCAGATTTTTGTGACTCATGTTTTGTATCTTTTCTCCCCAATACATGTGTCTTGTAAGCAATCACATCCTGTTTCATCTTTTTAAAATGTTTTTTCTTTTTTCAGAAGCAATTGTTCCATTTATATTGTACTTATCGTACAATATAATCCAAAGTATCGCATTTATAATCCAAAGTTGGGCCAAGACTTTAGGAAAATCAATACCTTTAGCACCCAACATGGAATCCTTTTCTGTGGCTTTCCCAAAGGTGCTTTTTCAGGATGCAACTGGACTTTCTTGTTTTTTCTTTGAAGAAGTTTCGTTTCTCATCCAAGATTGTCACTATCCTGTCAGAGCTAAAGAAGCTTCTTTGTACAAAATGCCTTTGTAAATAGCAAAAATAATTAGATTAACCTTCCCATAAAGGTCTAATAATTATAATAATGAGATCTTTGTGAGAATGCTGATTATTAAGGACAGTAGATAATTGATAGATTTTTAACAAAATATAAGGATAAAATAAACTACTTTATGGGACTAACTATAGAGAGCTAATTGGGACTAAAGTGTTTCAGATAGACAAAAGCAAAACAAAAAATAGGAATCCATTTATTTTCACTATTGTAATTAACATACTTTCACTTTCTTATAATTGAAACCACAAGAAAAACTGCCAAATTAGGAGAAGGACAGAAGGATTCACTAGAACAGCTAGTCTAACTAGAACATTTCACTAGATTTGTTGCAGATAATGTTTGAGGAAATTGGCAACCCTTGCTTACAGTTTGAATGTTTTTTAAAAGGACATGGATTTGCAGGAATAAACAAGATACAAAAGAAGTAGTTAAGAAAATTGAAGAACTTTGGACAATTGGCTGAAGAATAAAACAAATACTGACAAAGTAAAAGTTTTGAAAAGTAAGCCAGAGTTATAAATAGAAAGATTTCGACAACTTGGCATTACTGGAAATGAGAAAAAAGGAATTTTGTTGTAAGACTACAGAAGAACAAGGAATGTATATTATATAAAAGTTTGTTAACTCTTTAATTTTTTTACATTGGCACTGAGATGGAAAATTGATAAAATTATTGGATTAATACATTTACTTAAGGAAATTCTAATTAATTAATTCTATTTGTTAAATTTATTTGTCACTTATCTCACATGCGCTACTCTGGATGGCTTCAAATAATAGGAAAATAAAATGAATGTAAACAGCACAGAAGTAAAATAATAAAACAGTAAAACGATAACAAAGGAGCACAAGGAGAATAATACATCAGTGTGATAACCAGAAAAATGAATGGGTGGAGAGCAAGGGGGCGGGGAGGTAAAGTCGGCCATCAATCCAGCAGCCACCTCCAGGGTGTAATTCTCCTATTTGGTCGCCAGGCAAAATGACAGAACCATGTCTCCAGGCTCTTGAAGAAGGATAGGAGGGTGGGAAAGGATCTTACCTTAGAGGGCATGGTGTTCCAAAGGAAAGGTGTTGCAACAGAGAAGGCTTTTCTTCTGGATCTTGAGAGTTGGAGTTTTTTGACTGATAGGGTCCAAAGTAGGCCCTCCCTGCCAGCATGAATAGGACAGGCTTATCCTAGTAGGACAAGTCGCTTCATCAGGTAGCCTGGACAAGTGCCATTAAGTGCTTTAAAGGTCATAACCAACACCTTGAACTGTACTGTGAAGCATGTCGATAGCCAATTAAGTTTGTGGAGCACAGGTATAATGTGGGCCATCCTAACAGCCCCAAAGACTGATCTCAGCTGCTGCTGCACTTTGAACCAGTTGAAGCTTCCAAATGGACTTCAAGGCAGTGGTGAAATGTAAAATTTGTTACTACCGTGGGTGTGGCTTGGTGGGGTAATGTGACTGGGTGGGTGTGGCCAATTTTTTTTTTTTACTTTTAAAACCATTTTTTCTACAAAGTCTTTGGCCAAGAGGTTGTTTAAAAAAATGCTTTTAAAAACCTCTGACAATCCCAGCTGAGCCACGTGATCACAGAGGCTTTTTTTTTTTACTTTTAAAAGCATTTTTTTTTTTTTGGCCTAAAAGGTGGTAGAAAAAAATGCTTTTAAAAATAAAAAAAAGCCTCTGATGATTGCGCGGCTCAGCTGGGCATGGGGGGGGGCAGGGATTTTTGCTACCGGTTCTCTGAACCACCCACTTCCATTGCTACTGGATCAGGTGATCCGGTCCGAACCGGGAGCATTTCACCCCTGCTTCAAGGGTAACCTCATGTAGAATGCATTGCAGTAGTCCAAGTGAGAAATGACCAGGGCTTAAATCATGATCCAGAAAAAATCGCAACTGGTGCACAAACTGGAACTGTACAAAAGCTCTTCGGGTCACATCTGCTATCTGCTCTTTGAGCAGGAGACATGAGTCCAGGAGAACCCCTAGATTGTGAACTGTGTCCGACAAGGTAGTGAAAACAATCCAGAACTAAGGATGACAAATACTAAGATCCGTGTACCCAAAACCACTCTAGTCTTGCCAGGGTTCAGTCCATTGTCCTTCATCCAGCTCCTTACAGCCTATAGCACGGGTGTTAAACCTGGGACATAACGCCGCCAGTTTCCCCCCCCCCCCCAGCCTATAGGCATCGCAAGAGGGCAGAGACAGCATCACTTGGGTCACCAAATATAGAGATGCAGAGGTGAATCATCAGCATATTGATGATATCTCAAAGAAAAGTTTTTTTTCCTGATAATCTTAAACCTTTATAAACATTTATCAACAAAATCAAGTTATACAATTCTTATAAGTTGTGAAAGCTAATTAATCAATGTATGCTATAAAATAGTTGTAATTATGGTCTATTTGAATAAAATATGGTCCGTTTGAATAAAAATGAGTTTTATGGGACTTTTGGGCTGGATAACATATTAATCCTATGATCAGAAAGGGTAGTACATGAAAGAGGAACTATAATAAGGAAAGATGTAAAGAAGAAATAGTTGAGATAAGAAAATACAATGCTACAATTATAAAAAATATAATACTATAAACAGAAATTTAAATTCATAAACAAGAATAAAAATGGTTGTAAACATAGTTAAAGAGTGGAATAAGATAGGAGCTTAAATTTTGTACAATAGAATAGTTTTATGTGAGAAAAATAAATGCAGTCTTGGTGTCTGCTTTGTACCATGTTAAGAAAAAAACAACCCTAATTTCTATGGAATTAATAAATCGCTTCTTTTTTAGGTTCTACTTCTTATGCAAACTGTTTAAGTTATTAAAATAGCATCATAACTACAGAACTTGAATAAAAAGTCAGTTCTCCAGCGCGCTGCTTGGAGAATCCAAAATTATGGGTTGGTTCCTCAGCTTGATTGCCAGACTGGGTGACTGTTTCTTTAAGAAACATCCTTGGCCACTCCTCCTTTGCTTGGCTAAGCCCCAGTTCATTCACTCAGTCAAAGCAAGAGACTGGGTTTTTCCTTGGCTCTGACAATTTGGCTGAAGAATCTCCATAATTTGGTTTTTCATATTCAAAATTTCTCTATTCTGGACTGCCTAGACCTAACAGTGCTGCGGTGGGTGAGTACTCCCTGGGGATTTGCCAGGGAACTCCCCTCCGTTGGCCTTCTTGATTCCTCGGAGCACTACCTGTCTGGCAACTCCGAGTGAATATAATTGCCGCTGGTGTGTGTGTTGGGGCCGGATAGCCGGAATTACCACCTCCGCCCTTTTTAGCACTATATTTACTTTAAAAATAGAGGCCAGGAGTCCCTGCAAGGCTCGAAAAACTCCTAACTGCCTGTATTGCCTCGCCTTGTTTCTACGGCTTTTGACGCCTCTCCTGGACAGCGGAGCAGCCTTATCTAATTATCTGATGGCGCAACGTTTTTAAAATGGCGCTCGGCGGCTAGATTCGGGCCGCGCGCCATTTTGGTTGCCTTCTCGCCCCCTTCTTAGAGGACAGCAGCTATCGTCTGCGCAGGCGCCCAGCGGCACTTTTCGAGCCGCGCGCGTGCGTAATTGGTCTTCCCTGGGTTTTCAGCCGTTGATTAACGGCGCAAAAGGACTGAGGCGTTTGGCGGCCATTTCGTGCACTTGCGCGCCATTTCACAACGTTGTGGATTGAGGGGCGCTATTTCTCATTACTGCCCTTGCTTCCAGCCAGCTGTCTTTTCTGGATTGATCTTGGCAGGCAATTAGACTGGACCTTTTGACTTTGTCACAGTTGTGAGTGCTTGTCTTTACTTACTGGCGAGGCGGCTGTCAGGTGTTGTGACACCTCTTGGCCATAAAATTGTTGCTGTTTGTGGGCATATATAAAGCAGCGTTAAGTTTGTTTGTTTCCTGTTTTTTTTTTTTAAAAAAGAAGAATTAGTTGATCATTTATTCACCTCATCAATTTATTATATTAATTCATTAAATCTCTTACCTGTCTCCTCCATTCTGATGGCTGAATCAGACGTATCATCCGAAATTGATCAAGTTTACAGTCCTCCTGAGGCTAGAAAGAGATCAAAGGCTTCTGGCAAGACTTCCAAACAGCGGAATGTCAGAGCTAGGTCTGCAAGTCCGCATCCTGCTTCTCGTTCGGCTGCTTCAGATAGGGCTGAGGAACGTAAACGTAAAGCCTTTGAACGACAGTATCTCCTGGCACAGCAGAGAGCTCAATCGTCTCACCGCCAGATGTCCCCAGACAGACCACCTCAGGATTCTTCTGTGGCTGTACAAGGATTGTCAGATGTCCAACATCTTAGAGAAGCTGCCTTTCCACCAGTGGTCCCTGGTTCCAGTATTCCTGTCAACAAGCCTCCAGGTCGCCCTATTCCTGAGGCCACCTTTACTCCTACGGCCGCTGGTCTTCGTTCATCGGAAGGCCTTCAACCTTCTCTCTCCAGGGACATCCAAGACCTTGTGTCCCAAACAATGTCTCAAATTCTGTCTTCTGTTCCTCTCCAAGGATCGCAAGGCCCTGTCCTTGCGCATCCACCTCTGGCTCCATCGTATGGTGATCCTTACCGTCCCTATTTTCATCACCCAGAACCCCTCCTTGAGGATTCTCCCTGGGAAGAAGAGGAACTTGAGGAAGGAGAATTGTCTGAGGACGAGGACTTAGCTCCTGAAAGGCCTTCATTCACTGGCTTGTTCTGTCCTTCAATGTTTAAGTCGTTGCTCCACAAGGCAAAGACTACCACCAACATGGGATTATCGTCTTCCCAACCATCTAAACAGTCAGATCCGAAACCTCATGATGATCTCTTCCAATTGCAAAAGCCGGATGAGGATTTTATCCCATGTCCGGAATTATTCACCGATGTCGTCCAAAGATCGTGGTCACAACCTGCATACATTTCTGCTCCTACTAGCCTTGACAAGCGCCTATACTGCTCGGATCCTTCCTTCCAGGATCTAATCCAGTTGCCTTCGGTGGACCCGCCTGTTGCTCAGCTGACATCCTCTGCGGTGATTTCCAATGATGTCCTTGATGGCCTCAAAGCCGAGGACAGGAAGGCGGAGTTATCACTCCGCAAGACACACCAAGCTGCGGCATGGGCCATTCGGTCTGCTACGGCTACTTCTTTCTTTGCATGAGCATCGATCATCTGGTTGCGCCAACTGCAGGAGCGGCTTCCACCTGACGACAGCAGGCTTCACCATGACATAAATAAAATCGTGGCTGCCACCGAGTATTGTGCTGACGCATCCTTGAATGCTACAAAATTCTCTTCTCGGG
The DNA here is from genome assembly GCA_022577455.1 of Arizona elegans. Classification (NCBI taxonomy): domain Eukaryota; kingdom Metazoa; phylum Chordata; class Lepidosauria; order Squamata; family Colubridae; genus Arizona; species Arizona elegans. The sequence goes on from JAKOOJ010000005.1 coordinate 72,220,649, forward strand.
CCCTTGTCTCCAATGTTACCTCTCGGCGTCTCCTTTGGCTTCGCCACTGGAGGGCTGACCTCAAGTCAAAGTGGAAGCTGGCATCTGCTCCCTACAAGGGTTCCCTTCTCTTTGGAGAAGCCCTAGACCCGATACTCATAGAGGATAAGGATAAACGTAAAGTTATGCCTTCCTCTTATAGGCGTCATGATAGGAGGTTCGCTCCTTATACTCACAGGCAGCCCTTTCGGACTGACTCTGGGCCCAGTGGGTCCTATTTTTCCAGACAATACACTCATGGAGGAGAGAGAGCCTCTGAACGTCCTGCCTACCGTGACAGGGGCAGGGGTCAACCCAACACTAGACGCCAGTATCGTGGGGCCTCCATCCGCCCCTATAGAAGAGGCAAGTGACTGTACCACAGAGTTTCCCATTGGGGGTCGTCTTATCCACTTCCTGAACCAATGGGTGTCTACGACAACAGATGCTTGGGTTCTTCAGACTGTACGGTTCGGTCTTACTTTGGACTTCCTCTCCAGCCCTCCGAACCGCTTCCTTCGATGCCCTCTTCCCAGCAATCCGGAGAAGAGAGCGTTAATGGACGCAGAGATACAACATCTACTAGATATCTGCGCTATCGAACCGGTGCCGACAGAACAACGGGGATCCGGGTTCTACTCGCGCCTTTTTCTCGTCCCCAAATCTTCCAGGGACTGGAGAGGGATTCTAGACTTGAAGGCATTGAACAAGTTTATCAGATGCCAACACTTCAAAATGCAGCCGCTCAAATCAATCCTGCAGGGCATCCGACGGGGCAACTTTATGACGTCAATCGATCTCAAGGAGGTTTACCTGCATGTCCCGATCCGTCCTTCCCATCGACGGTTTCTTTGATTTGCCTATTCCAACAGGCACTTCCAGTATCGGGCCATGCCGTTTGGCCTTTCGTCCGCCCCTCGGACCTTCACGAAGCTGCTGGCGGCCTTGGCAGCATCTCTGCGGCAAGTTCCCATCAGGGTCATGTGCTATCTGGACGACATCATAATCCTATCTGCCTCCCGACATCAGTCTGTCGCCGATCTGAGAGCTGTTTCTCTTGTCCTACAGTAGCATGGGTTCTCCCTGAACCTCAACAAAAATCAGCTCTCACCGACTACTCGCATCCTCCACCTTGGAGCTCTCATAGATTCTGTCGACTGTCGAGTTTTCCTATCCCCCGACAGGATTCACAGGATTCAATCCTTGGTGACCAGAGTTCGTTCTCTCAGATCTGTTCCTCTTCTCACCTTATCCCAACTACTCGGCAAACTAATTTCGTGCATCTCCATTGTCCCGTGGGCTCGTCTTCACAGTCGTCCTCTGCAATGGTTCCTCCTACCCTATCAGAGGTCCCATCGGGCCTGTTCGAACAGCACAGTGGCCCTGCCAACTACGGTACGGCTGTCTCTGAAGTGGTGGACCTCCCCGTCCATACGGAAGGGTTCCTTCTTTCTGGAACCCAGTCGCTTAATCCTGACGACAGACGCGAGTCAATTCGGCTGGGGTGCCCATATGCAGTCATCGGTTGCCCAGGGCCGCTGGTCCAGTCTGGACTTACATCACGACATAAATTGGCTAGAACTGCGAGCGGTCCACCTTGCTCTCCGGCATTTCAGAACATGAGTGAAGGGACATCATGTTCTAGTCCTAACGGACAATACAACAACGAAGGCCCACATCAACCGAGAAGGAGGCACTCACTCCAGGCAACTGATGGAGGAGGCGATGAGGATGTTCCTTTGGGCAGAGAAGACGGTTCTCTCTCTAACAGCCGAACACATATCCGGGGTCGAAAACATCACGGCAGATTGACTCAGCCGGACTCAAATAGATCAGGCGGAGTGGCGCCTAGATCCAGCCTTGTTCAGAGATCTGTCGAAGCGATTCGGCCTTCCAACGGTCGACCTATTTGCAACACGTCTGAACACCCATCTTCCCCGATTCTTCTCCCGGTTTCCCTGTCCCGGAGCAGAAGGCTGTGACGCACTTCGAAGCCGTTGGCCTCAGGGCCTGCTATACGCTTTTCCCCCTCTGACGCTCATTCCTCGGGTGATTCGCAAGCTGTTGGAAGAGAAGGCGGATCTCATCCTGGTCGCCCCCAATTGGCCGCGTCGCTCCTGGTACGCGGATCTTCGGAGTCTCTCGGTGGAGCGTCCTTGGCACATTCCCAACGACCGGATATCTCTCAGCCAGGGGGTCATTCTGCACCCAGACCCAGTGGTTGCAGTTGACCGTCTGGCGTTTGAGAGGATCCGCTTAAGGAAGGAAAACATTCCGGCCAGCGTGATCCACACTATGCAGTCTGCCAGGCGTGTATCAACAAACCGTATTTACGACGCCACCTGGTGTGCCTTTTGCACATGGTGTTCCAAGTCTCATCAGGACCCTACAACTGCATCTCCTTCTGATGTCCTCGTGTTCCTACAAGAAGGTTTGGACCGTGGCCTTGCCCCTAATACCCTGAGGCGTCAAGTGGCTGCCCTCAGCACAGTTCTGTCTCCTGTGGACGATCGACCTTTGACTCAGAATCCCCGTATATGGACATTCTTACGAGGGGCGTCCAACCTCCGTCCCCCTACTATTCATCGATACCCAACTTGGGACTTGCCATTAGTTCTATCGGCTCTTATGTCACCTCCATTTGAGCCTCTGGCTTCAATCTCCCTTCGATTTCTGACTCTGAAGGTCACTTTCTTAGTGGCAATTACTTATGTGAGACGAGTGTCCGAGCTGGCTGCACTGTCTGTACGACCTGACCTTTGCGTGTTCCATCCCAACAAGGTGGTGCTTCGTACAGATCCTTCCTTCCTGCCAAAGGTAAATTCTCTGTACCACCGTGCCCAAGAGCTGATTCTACCGGATTTTTGTCCGGCTCCTAGCCATCATCTTGAACAACAATGGCATACCTTGGACGTTAAACGAGCTCTCCACCGATACATCAAACGGACTGCGTCCTTCCGTAAATCCGAAGCATTGTTCCTGTCTTTCAATCCTTGGGCATGAAAGTTTCCTCATCCACGATAGGACGTTGGATCAAGGCCTGCATCGTCACGGCTTATCGCACCAGACGGACTCCTCTGCCAGGGAGGATACTTCCACACTCCACCCGTAGCGCAGACACCTCAGCGGCATGGGCTACCCAGGCATCCATCCCTGACATCTGTAGGGCTGCGACATGGACTACCTTGACTCCCTTTGTTAGACATTACAGAATTGACTCCTTTGCATCGGCTGAAGCTTCATTTGGTCGTCGAGTGCTACAGTCTGTCCTGGCTGTTCCTTCCCGGGATGACGCAGCCTCCCACCCTAATTCTAACTAGCTTGGGTATATCCCATAATTTTGGATTCTCCAAGCAGCGCGCTGGAGAACGAACGTTGTCTTACCTGAATGTTCCTTCTCGGCGCGCTGATGGAGAATCCAACCCATCCCTTTGGCTGCTTCTGGCCAGGACTGCTCTGTTTTGTCTCATACTGTTGTCCATACTGATGGACTGCACCATCTCCTGTTGACTTCGCGAATGAACTGGGGCTTAGCCAAGCAAAGGAGGAGTGGCCAAGGATGTTTCTTAAAGAAACAGTCACCCAGTCTGGCAATCAAGCTGAGGAACCAACCCATAATTTTGGATTCTCCATCAGCGCGCCGAGAAGGAATGTTCAGGTAAGACAACGTTCGTTCAAAATGGGATTGATTTTGCAATTCAAACAACGTAACTCCTGAAGTATGTTCAAATTCTAGAGATTTTAATTCTTTTCAAAGCTATTTTATTAATGCTATTGTTTTATTAAGTGGTTCACAAGCCTTTATAAAATCTTACATGTGTTTGTGATTGCCAGGATCAAAAGTCTTTCAAAGGTTATTATAGACAGACACATCACACTTAACTATTACTTATTTTGCCCTGTAGTCAAGTAACATACTTTCTACATACTATTAGATTTTTAAAATTTAGCTTGATAGTATAAATTTGAGCAACATATTTGGGTAGCTAATTGTTCATATCTACATAATAATAGAGAAATTAATTTTCATTCGGTTTCATTAATAAATTTCTCTAACAAATGGTATTTTAATAAGATTCTTTTGTTGTATAGTACAAATCTCTTTTGTAGTACGGCTAGTCTTCACTGAAGGAATGGTATGTTGTTTTAGCACCCCTACAAAATACTGGTATCTGCCCATCCACACTTACGGCCACAGGAATACCTCAACTTCCTCCACCACTAATCTTTCCCCATCTCTTCCCTTTTGGCCGCCCTGCACAGCAGCACATCATTCCTTGAAGTTGGTAGCATTGGGATTGAAATAGAGGCCTGGGAGCCTCTGCAGTCTCACCTGGGGACAACTCACCGCAACCAACTCGCCATGGCCAACTCACCATGGGACAGCTTGTTACGGGACAATTCAACAATTCTATTTATATTATTATTATTATTATTGTTATTCACATTTCATTTGTCCCTCTTTTGGCATCCTTTCTTTAATGTTTCTATTCTGCTATTTCTTCAATATTAGTGTAACTCTTGTCCTGGGGTGAGTTGTTCCATGGCAATGGCAGATTGTCCCACGGCAAGTTGGCAGTGACGAGTTGTCATAGACCCAAACAGGATTCTCTATCAATCCCAGCACTGCTGCTAAGTGCCATCCCAAGCTCAGCACTGCAGCCAACTACCCCAGCAATGACAATGCAAAGACATAATGCTTTGCTTGTTCAGTCAGCCTTTTCCCCCTGCTCTCTGACACCTCTGATGGCCTTGCCAGCCTATTCTCACTGACTCTCCCACTTGACTTTCACCAACTTCCTTCTGCTGCTGACAATAGGTGCCTGGCCTGGTCCTGTATGAAGCAGCTGCTGACCATGCCAGGCCTTCTTCCCAAGGTCTCTCGCCCAGTTCCCCAATAATCATATGTCATTCTCAGAATGCTATTCCATTCTCAGTATGCTTGTCAACCCTTGTCAGCAGTGGGAGGTAGATGCCAAAGGTTAGCTAGAAGTGGCAGGGTCAGCAAGTCCTGGATGAGGAGAATACAAGGCCGCAAATCCAACAAAGATGGCAGACTTATAAGATGCCCAAAAGAGCAGAGATGGGGGAGGAATAGGTGGGGCTTAAAGAGGAGGCCACCTTTTACCTTTACCTTTTACTCCCAGTTCAGGGACCTTGGAAGGGACCAAGCCAGTTGTGGTATAATGGCTGGTGGGATTCAGTTAATGACAGCAACTGGGAGTCCTAGGGTTGCTATCGCTAAGTGATATTACGCAACATCATGCTTTATAACCTCATCAATTAACGATGGAAATTCTGGTTCTAATTACTGTTGTAATTTAAGAATTACTTTTATGGAGCTTAAAATAAGATGAAACATTTAACTGTTTGTTTCTGTAAGTTCAACCAAAAGCCTTCTGACTAAAAAACTATATGGTATTCATCCTTTTTAAGAATTTGTGATTAGAGCATCCAAGCAGTGGACTATTTAGTTTTGTCTCCTGTTGCATTCCTTCATTTCTTTTAGGGAAGCAAAAATCCGTGGTAGAATTGCAAGTCATGTTAGTACTGAATGTGTATAATTCTTCAAAATATTACTTGTGCTCCTTTAAGCCTTTTCTGGTCTTGTAAATTTAGACCTTTTATTGTACATTGAAAATCAAATTATAATAATACTTAAATGGAAACACCTTTTATAATATAAGCAAATAAGGATCACTATTGGGAAAATAAGAACCATTTGATAAATGTAACCAAAAAGCAAGTCTTTATTCCAATAATACACAGGCACAAACTGTTCCCCATAATAAGCAGTTGGCAGGTGATACGAGCTGTGCAAATCTTCCAAAACACTTGTTTCAGAATGTACAGTAGTACGTATGAAGAATTTCTGTTTAAACTGTTAAAGCAGCCACATATTTTTTCTGGGCTAATAGTTTATGCATGCATTTTTGAAACATTTAATTTTTAAAAATATTTGTTAATTGTTTGCCTTTCATTGAGCAGCTCAAGGCAGCATACACAGTTTTCCCTCCTATATGACTGTCTCTTTATTACTTCTCTAAAATAAAAGTGATTGTGTGGTCTATTGTTTAATACAGCATTTCATTGTTCATTGAGATTGTGGCTTGGATTGACAAAATAGGCCTATTGTAAACATTTGAATAATGCATCCTACAACATCTTATCTTTTAAAAACTATGTGATTTTCAATTGCACATGCTTCTGTCACTTCTGTAATACATTTTTAATTTTATTTGTATCCACTCTATGATACCCTCTTAAGCAGTACATAGAATCTAGTTTCTGGGTTTAATTTTTCCTCTACATTTTTTCTTGTGTGACCACAAGAATTTTTTTTATGAAGAACTTAGTATCTAATTTGCCTACTTTTCCACAAAAAAATTATTATGACATGATTTAAAGATAGTGCGTCTGAAATTTGTCCTTAAGTATATATTTTCAGTTTCTACTGGGATTACTATAAATATACTACAGTGGATGTATGAATACGAGATATAATATAGATGCAATGAGATTTCAAGTTAACAATAACACTGAAGCAATAAGTAGTATACAAAACCAAGGACCAATGTATTTTAATAATATTAATATGAATAGCAATAGTCTGTCAAATGTCTGTTAAAAAGAAATATAGATTGTCAACCCCTATTTCAGTATGTAATTGTGTTATGGTTATGTTTAATCTGTTTCCTGTCTGGAACAAGCAAACTGTACTCCTACCTCACATTTCCATTCATGACTTGTTAATGTATGGGATGTATGTAAGATTCTTTTTAAGTGCCTTGGTAGCAAAGAGGAACTGAGCATCTTCTACTGAAAACCATCCCAATCTTAAAAAACGTCAGAGCCAAAAAAGGGAAATATTTATTCCCTATTTAAAAGTGAATAAATTCCACAGGAAGAATTTAAAGAATTAGAAAGAACAACAGTAATTATAGTAATTACATTTCTTTTTGTATGAAGAAATGCAAAAGAATGTTGAATGCAAAACTAAAATAAGCTTTTAGTCTGCAGAAATTACATCACATTGGTAATTGATTCCAGACATTCAAAACTGACAAACAACATTAGTAGCAGGGTGGATAAAAATCAATGATTTTTTTAAAAAAATAAAAAAAAATTGGATTTTTTTTATTTAAATCGGATTTTTTTGATTTTTATCGAATTTATTTTAATAAAAAACTTTTGGGGTAAAAATCTATCGTAAGATAGTTTTCTATTTATGATACATAAATAATTTAGTTTATTCAGCATGAAATGGAGCTTAGTTATGGAGCATAAGGCTGTATATTCTGCAACACTGGGACTATCGGTAAGTCAACAGTGGGTCAAAGGAGTAGCAGAGATGACAGTTACTCTTGAAAAATTATGATTTAAATCGAGTTGATTTAAATCAAGCCTTTTTACTAGTGATTTAAATCATGATTTAAATTAACTCGATTTAAATCAAATCCACCCTGATTAGTAGCTGTTTAATTTTTAATTCTTATGTAATTTTTGTTCTATGTAAGCTTTCATTAGTCCAACCTGTTAAAAAGACTAGAAAAAAATGGGGAAAGGTAAACAGTATTCAAGTTTTTTAACTTCTAAAGCTTAGAATACTGGAAAGGTTCAATTTATGGCACACTACTCTGCAGCTATGCATTTAACTTTTATTTGAAAAGATCAGACCAAATTTGTCTTGAAAGCTTTAGAAAGGAAATACGTGAAATAATAAAATATATCCCATAGACCTTCAGCATGTAATAGCACCTGGCTAAACACATCTGAGTTCAGAAGCTAAACAGGCTTGAGTTTGATTAGTATTGTGCTGGGCAATACTCAGAGAATTCCATGCCTGTAACCGACTGGAAAGTAAAAAATAAATAAATAAACCCACCTCAAAGTAACAACAGGAAATTATAGGTAGTCCTTGAACAATGATGGCAATTGGGATGAATTTCCATTGTTAAGTGGCACATTGTAAAATTGCTGCCTTTAAGCATGACATCATGTAATTCCCATTTTTGACCTCCTGCCAGCTTCCCCATGGACTTTGCTTGTTGGAAGCTGGTAGTGAATGATCACAAATGGTCATCACGTGACTGCAGGATGCTGCAATATTGTGATTGTAAGCCAGTGGCTAAGTGTCTAGATCACAGTCACATGACCAAGGAAACTCTGCAACAGCCACCAGTTCAGACTTGGCTCTAAGTACCACTCGTCCATGAGCGTCATACGTTTGAACAGTTGCTGAATGAATGGTTATTAAGCAAGGACCGCCTGTATTTCCACACTGTTGCCAAGAAAATTGTAATAGTGATTGCCCCTTTATTGCTTAGTCAGTTGAACATTTCAACAAGCAATCAGGGTCAGCCGAATAAAATAGAATAAGGTAAGGCTAAATGTAATCAAGTAAGGTACGGTAAAATAGAATAAAGTGATAAAACATAAAGTAGGGGAGGATAAAATAATGTAAGATAAAATAGAATAACAAAAGAATACTAAAAGGTAAAATGGGTGCTGAAATATAGAAACAATGTATTCAGATAAATGCATCACCTTTATGTGCTATCCCCACAAGGTTCTATAAAATGTGTTCTCAATTGAAAGCTCTATTCTCAAAAACGTTTTTGTGTTTTGATGTTTTTGTCGTGAAGTACATGTAATCCTCGATTTACGACCACAATTGAGCCCAAAATTTATGTTGCTAAGTGAGAAATTTGCTAAGTGAGTTTTGCCCCATTTTACAACTTTTCTCACCACATTTGTTAAGTGAATCACTGCAGTGGGTAAATTAGTAACACGGTTGTTAAGTGAATTTGGTTCCCCATTGACTTTGCTTGGTCAGAAGGTCACAAAAGACTCACATAACCCCAGGACACAGCAACCATCATAAATGTGAGTCAGTTGCCAAGCGTCCAAATGTAAATCATATGACCATGGGGATGCTGCAATGGTCATAAGTGTGAAAAATGGTCATAAGTTGCTTTTTTCAGTGCCGTTATAACTTCGGTCACTAAATGAACTGTTGTAAGTTGAGGACTACCTATAAAACAGTTTTATTATTGAGATCCTAATGTCTGACTCTGTCAGATAATATCTGTAAATAGTGAGCCCTTGTTGGGGCATTTAGTTGGCAAATAAGACATATATACAACATCATTTATATTTGATATTACAATTACAGACACTCAGAGGATGATACTTGGTGGAATTGTGTGTATTTAATTGTAGAATCCAGCTGTTCAAATCTTACTCTGCTAAAGACTATTCTATCCTATTGAGACAGATCCATCGTCAGATGTTTTTCTGTTTAGAGACATGTTTTATGCCAAGAAAATGATGTGGATTTTATCCATGTGTCACAGTAGCTGTGCTAAGTGCATCTTTACCTTTTTATTTCGGAAGCCAGAAACTCCAGATGGAAAAGCTGGACAGCTTTTTTTTTTTTTTAAATGTTAACAAAACCCCCAAATCAAGCATCATTACAGTAAATAGAAGACAAAAAATGCATAAAAGGTGATCACATGAGCCCAGGTCATAAATATGAGTCAGTTGCCAAGGGTCTGAATTTTGATTACATGACCATGAGGCTGCTGCAACAATCTCAAGGGTGAAAAAGGGTCATAAGTCACATTTTTCAGTGGCATTGTAACTTCAGACGGTCACTAAATGAACTACCTATAGTGGCAAGTAAGAATGGAAGGATTAGCTAACAATAAGTACTATTACCCACTGGGAATTGCACTTATCAATTACATGTGTCCCAATATCAACTTTAGATATTAGATCTCGTTATTGCAAATAAAACATTTTTTCTAAAGCTATTTCTGTGTAATAAATTGGAAAGAGAGATGAAATAATAGAAAGTGTGCGCTATTGTATATCGCCACTTGATGATTAAACATGGAACAAAAAAAATGCCCGTTGACTTGAAATAGTGTTGAGTTTTTTCCTCATAAGCTTTCCAAACGATACTTTGATGAAATGTAAGAAAAACAACAACCAGAGTTCTTTCAAACTCTGGTTGGCAATTGTAGTAGATTAATTAAACATGATTGTATTTTGTTTTAAGATTGATGAGGCAGAATATATATTTTATAGAGTTTATCTTGCCCCCCCTCTCAGGCTTGATCGCCTCTTTATCTTACTGGACACTGGCACGACACCGGTAACAAGGAAAGCAGCTGCCCAGCAACTTGGGGAAGTTGTCAAACTTCATCCACATGAATTGAATAATCTCCTGGCTAAGGTAAATGCTTTGGATGTTGTTATAAGCAATATAATGTTGATGCTAAGAGAGCTGGTTTGATGTGGTGGTTAAGTCATCAGGCTAGAAACCAGGAAACTGTAAGTTCTAGTCCCATTTTAGACATAAAGCCAGTTGGATGACCTTGGACCAGTCACTTTCGCTAAGCTCTTGGAAAGAGGCAATGGCAAAACACTTTTAAAACGTGTTGCTGAGAATACTACAGGAGTTTTTCCTGGTAGCACTGAGAATTGGACATGATTGAACAGAGAAAAAAACAGTGTTGGATTTATTCCTCCCTCTCAACGGCCAAATTGTATTTTCTATAGCATTCTATCACTGAAAGAGTGTTCTAAGCATTGAGGAGCACATTGAGATTTTAATGAAAGTATTTACACATTTATACATTGGCCTTATTTATTAGGAGTGCAGAATTTCTGTAACTTGAGAGCTGTGTTAGGCCTTGTGAGGGCTATATTCTAAAATGGGTGGGATTAGAGTCTGTTGGGGAGCTAGATTCAGAAAAACTAAGGGATCATATGAGTGTTTAAGCAAATAGTATGGTATTATTTTCTCCATAAATGTTTCTCAAAATACAGAATGTTCTGCCCCGTCCATTTGAGGAGGGGACATAATTTTTTAGACACCATGCATGTTTGTCTTGAAACTGGGTATTGAATGTGCTGAACTTTACTTAGAAAATTTTATTGGCTACTGTGTTTTCATTTTTGAGTCATTTCTATTGCTAATCAATAGTATTATCAGTGTTCTTAAAAGACAGTGATTCTTCTTTGGTGGTCCATCTATAAATCATTAAAAGATTAAATTAATTAAAATGGTTTTTGGCAAAAAAAATAATATGAAATATAGAAAGCCATATAACTGATGATAATCATAAAATGTTTAGGTTTCTGTAGAAACTTTCATACAAATCAAATAATTAGAAAAATGTCTTATTAAATTTATTAATCAATATTGATACTTTCAATCTAGCCTTTGATATCCCATTTCCCCGAAAATAAGACCTAGCATGTTTTAGCTGTGTGTGCCTAATATAAGCCCTGCCCCCAAAATAAGCCTTACTTAAGAGCCTGCAAGCTGTGTCCGCCTGCCCATTCCATCTGGTTGCTTGCAGTGCCACGGCCATGAGGCAAGGCAGAGGAGTGGTGGAGCTGTCCCATGCGCCCCACACCTGCTTACCTCAGGGCCCCCGCAGCCAGTCCATCCACGCCCCGACACCTGTCTCATGATGGCAGCACCAGCAGCCATGTGCAGCCGGAGCCCATGTGGCTGTTGGCCCACTTCTTCTGCTTGCTCACAACCACAGTGGAGCAGGAGGCCGAGCAGTGTGTTGGTACCGCAGCCGTGAGGTGAGGCAGGTGTCGGGGCGTGGATGGACTGGCTGTGGGGACCCTGAGGTAAGGCAGTGCGACGGGCAGATCCATCACCACCACCACCCCCGGCCTCGTGGCACTGGCACGCCACACGGCCTCCTGCCGTGCCACAAACAAGCCGAAGAAGTGGGCCTCCTGTACATGGGAAAAAATGACACCCCCCAAAATAAGTCCTAGTGCTTATTTTGGGGCCCAAAAGAAAATAAGACCCAGTCTTATTTTGGGGTGGAAATGGATAATGCCAACTTTTGGGAGATTTTTAAAAGTGGTTTGCTGTATATTGAACTATTAGCTTTTTATTCTTCAGAAATTCCACAATATTAGTTAGGAATTAAATGAAGTGCATTTAAGATAAGAAATACGAATAACTTTTTAAAAATTTTCTTAAAGGTATTGGTACACTTAAGGAGTACAAACTGGGATTCCCGCATTGCAGCTGGACAAGCTGTGGAAGCCATAGTAAAAAATATACCGGAATGGAATCCAACTCCACAGCCAAAGCAAGGTGCTTTAAAGAGAGCTATACAAAATTCTGCTTATATATGTATATAGTGTGCATATGGATTTCAACTTCAAGAATTTTTCTAGATCTTGCCTGTAACATCTTTTTAACTATATAACATGCTTGCAAGTTAATGAAGAACACAATACAAGGGACCTCTTCTCTTCTAAATAATAAAGGATCTACAGTTTTTTTTGACTCTGGGGCAAATTGAGAATATGGAAAAAATACTATAGATGCTTTCTCACAGAATGACTGACATAATGCAGGTGGCTAATTTCAGCCTCCATTTATCAGAAAACAAATCACTAAGGTTATTCCCCCAAGCCGCTACTAAGCTCCCCTGATGCTCTGTACCTTTCTATTTTTTTTTATTTTTTTTTGAGCAGGTGGAAATGGATCCCCCCCCCAAAAGCATTATGATGCAACCTGACACTTTCATTTTCTAAGAACACCTTGTGTGTTTATGTGAGTCCCTAAAGCTTTATTGGGAGCACAAGTGTAGTGCTTTGCTTTGCTTTCTTTCTATTTACTTTTTAAATTTTAATCAATGAAATCAATTGGGCAAGAAGTATAGCAAGTACCAAAAGTGTTCTTTGGTCATAAAATATTGGGAAACTAGGAGTTATATGATAGGATCATTAGCTGTTTCTTTGCTGCGCTTGCATATTTAGTTCTTTACAATGTTAGTAAAATAGACAATGCCTGAATTATATTTGGGCCATGTCCTTTACTCTGATCTCATTCTAAGTTTTATTAACTTTTATCTAGAACGTGGCTGTGAAAATCAGGTGGAAGACCCGTCTACTTCTGATCGGTTGCGTTTTGACAAATTTGATATTTGTCGACTTTTAAAGCATGGCGCTTCTCTTCTTGGGTCTGCTGGTGCTGAATTTGAAGTTCAGGATGATACATCTGGTATTTGTTCCCTTAATACTTCAAGTTGTCCTATATACTTAGCAATACTCTTTTTTCATGTATTTGTAAAAAATTATAATTTTTTTTTAAAAAAATTCTGTTCTTGTGACTAAATACATTTATTTAGGTGTTTCTACAGCTAACTGAATCATTATCTCATCTTTAATAATTCAGATAATCAAATCTGCCAGAATTTTACTACTTTATTACCTAAGTGAGTGAAGCTAATTCTCACATGCTCACATAGAAAATAAATAACCCTTTTCTGCTCCCGATTTTGGTGACAGAACTTCTCCTTTTAGCAGAATAATTTTTTTAATTGCACTTGAGATGACTTGGCTGGTGAAGAGAGAAATAAGGCCTTGTTTTCCAATCCTTTGTTCTCTCTTCAGCCCTGATGGGTTCTAGAAAGTTCCAGAACTCTCTTGAGCAGAGAAGGGCAGCACTGAAGGCAGTTAAGGGAGAGGAATTAATGAATTTTTCATTGGAGGTGTTCTTTTATTTATTTTTTGAATGAATGAATATTCTTGTTATGGTTACTCACCAGAATATTTCTTTATATTATTCAGTTTATAAGGCCATACAACTCTGAGTATCAAACAATAAAATCAAGGGTAAAATACAATTAAAAACACAAACATATGGAAGAAAAATCATTCAAAAACAATAAAATAACATAGGACCAAGCTCAAGGTCTGGGGGAAGAATCAGGTTTTCAGGGCTCTTTCAAAGAGAGGGGGGGAACAGATATATCCAAGAAGGATATATCCGAGAAGGAATGCTGCATGTTCTGTATAAAAAATTTTCTGTCATTGGAAAGAGACTTTCATTTCATAGTAGATAGACTCTAAACATAATCTTCTGCCTGTATCTTTGAATTAATTAGTTGGGTATATTTTGCAAGCTCTATTCTAAGTGCGTATGAATTGGTGAAGAAGCTTTTTCAGAACACTCTGTTTTTCTGTAGTGGGTAAGCTACCGAAAGTTAATAATGGAATAAGACCTTGAAAATATTAGTTGCTTGGAAAATATAACGTAGAAGCAAAGTAAATTATTGTGCAGGTCTTACATAATAGCACTTCTAAAGAGATAGAGTCTTTCTTTTCAAACAGCGCTCTATCAATAAAAGCTGAATATAGTTTGCAAACCAAACATAACAATAATCAGGAACTATTTGGTGTACTTTGCACAAAATTCCTTTGTTGTAAAGATCACTGGAGGAAGCTAAGCTATTAAGGGTTTTTTGTGGCTTTTAGATTTAAGATGTGTTCAGTACTTTATTTCGAAAAAATATAGACTTGCTTTGTAAGAACATAGGCTGTTATCCTTTTTAAGGTGAAGTGGATCCAAAAGAAAGAATAGCTCGACAAAGGAAATTGCTTCAAAAGAAACTTGGCCTCGATATGGGAGCTGCAATTGGAATGAGTACAGAAGATTTGTTCAATGATGAGGATTTGGACTACACACCAGCTTCATCGATTCTGGTACACAAACAACCTGTAGGTAAAACTTCAGGCTATTTGACTGCATGGACGTACGCAGTGGATTTTTTTTTTCTTTGTTTGCAAGCTGCCAATAAATACTGTTTTAGAAAGGCAAATCAAGATTATCACTAGAAATGATTTTGCAGATTGAGGGACATCTGTTCTCCTTTTGAAGAACAGGTTGGTGAGATCAAAGCATTGATGTAAGCTTTAGTCCAAGGGTAATTTTGCATCTCAAGCTCCTATTCTTCTAAAAAGCCGTACAACTTCTTTAGTGGCGCAGCAATTTTGGGAGAAATTTAAGTAACTGCAGCAAAAGGTGGAGTGGGGGGAAAGTTGTTTTTCATGAACAGAATGAAATTCTGTTGCTCTCAGATTTATCTAAATTTATGAACCTTTTCAGACTCTCCAAGCTGCGGAATTGATTGATTCGGAATTTCGAGCTGGAATGAGTAGCAGACAAAAAAATAAGGCTAAAAGAATGGCTAAGTTGTTTGCAAAACAAAGATCGAAAGATGCAGTAGAGACCAATGAAAAAAGGTACTGTAAATAGAATTTTAAAAATTCAGGAGTTGGACAAGATCTTAGAAGCTGTCTAATCCAACCTCATTAAATCGAAAGCATCAGTGAAATCTTTTTCTGACAAATACAACCAGGGACTTATGATTCTCTGCCCAGAGTTACAACTGTTGCAGCAATCCTAGACTCACATGATTGTGATCTGGGCACTTGATCATGTGACCTGCATTTGCAATCTTCCCTGCCATCTTTCCCAAAATTGGGAAACCAGAAGTGAAGTTCACAAGCCACTGCTGCCTGCTAAGACAATCTATTTGTCTTATTTTTAAAAAAATATGATGTCTTATTTTTAAATTTTTAAAAAACCATAAATATTTTTATGCTGTGGGTTAGACAGCATCACCACCAGATGGATTCGTAACTGGCTGACCAACCGCACTCAACGTGTAGTCCTCAGTGGAACTGCATCTACATGGAGGGAGGTATACAGTGGGCACCCCAGGGCTCTGTTTTAGGCCCAGTACTCTTCAACATCTTCATCAATGACTCGGACGAGAGGATACATGGGGAACTCATCAAATTTGCAGATGACACCAAGCTAGCAGGAATAGCCACTCCGGAAGATAGGCTTAAGTTACAGAAGGATCTTGACAGACTTGAACATTGGGCGCATCTAACAAAATGAAATTCAGTGGTGAAAAAAATAATGTTCTACACTTAGGCAAAAAAACCCAAAATGCACAGATACAGTATAT
Organism: Arizona elegans; assembly: GCA_022577455.1. Classification (NCBI taxonomy): domain Eukaryota; kingdom Metazoa; phylum Chordata; class Lepidosauria; order Squamata; family Colubridae; genus Arizona; species Arizona elegans. Next base: position 72,236,476 of record JAKOOJ010000005.1, read on the forward strand.
GTGGTACCTTGCTCAATAGTGGTGACTTTGAGAGGGATCATGGAGTCCTAGTGGACAGTCACTTAAATATGAGCCAGCAGTGTGCAACAGCTGCCAAAAAAGCCAACACAGTTCTAGGCTGCATAAACAGAGGGATAGAATCAAGATCACATAAAGTATTAATACCACTTTATAATGCCTTGGTAAGGCCACACTTGGAATACTGCATCCAATTTTGGTTGCCACGATGTAAAAAAGATGTTGAGACTCTAGAAAGAGTGCAGAGAAGAGCAACAAAGAGGATTACATGACTCGAGGATAAAACATATAAAGAATGGCTGCTGGAATTGAATATGTCTAGTCTTATGAAAAGAAGGACTAGAGGTGACATGATAGCAGTGTTCCAATATCTCAGGGGCTACCACAAAGAAGAGGGAGTCAAGCTATTCTCCAAAGCACCTGAGGGCAGGACAAAAAGCAATGGATGGAAATTAATCAAGGAGAGAAGCAACTTGAGAACTAAGGAGAAATTTCCTGACAGTTAGAACAATTAATTGATGGAACAACTTGCCTCCAGAAGCTGTAAATGCTCCAACACTGGAAGTTTTTAAGAAGATATTGGATAATCATTTGTCTGAGGTGGTGTAGGGTTTCCTGCCTAAGCAAGGGGTTGGACTAGAAGACCTCCAGAGGTCCCTTCCAACTCTTATTCTATTCTTATTCTATTCTTATTTTTTATTTGTATTTATAGAATAAATATATAAAAATAAAAATGTAAATCTTATTATTTTAAAATTTGTTAAAGACAACTTCCTCTGGTCTTCTGGGGGATGATTGAAAAAGATTCATCCCGAAACCCAGCAGGATTTTTAACGTGGGCCATTTGTAGCCAAACCGTCAGGGACAAGAGACTTCCCTCTTGTTTCTGGGTACTGGCTATAAATGCCTCATGCTACTGAAAATGTCAAAATCCTGCTTCGACCTTTTTCAGCCAGCTTTTTTTTTTTTTTTACTTCTTCTGTCTGAATGACCCAGATCATTTTAACAACCAAAGCTGGGAGTGCTGCAGTTGTGATTGTTGAGTGAATCAGTCACATGAAATCTTACTTTACAACCAGTTCACTCACCAACTGAAGATTCCAACCTCAGTTGTGATTATAAGTCAAGGACTTATCTGTACTTCATTTTGTGTCTTTTAAAAATATATTTTGGGAAACTATCTTGTCCATTTACTTTCATTGTTCTCAATTCCGCATGTTGCCCTGCATCTTATTGTCCTGTTTTAGTCAACATGGGTAAAAATTTTGATCTGTTATCAATTTGCCTTATTTCCCTGACCTTAATTATAGTATATACATCCAGGTCACTGCATTTCAATAGTCATTCTACTAACGAGGCAGCCTTCTACTCTGTGTATGTTTTTAGCATAATGAATCATCCATCAGAACATGAATCATTATTACCATATTTTCCCAATAGTGTTTAATTTTCTGCAGTAAAATATTAAGAGTGTAATGATAAATCATAAATTGAATAAGGCAGCATGTAAGAATTATTACTCTTGTTGCTGCTGTTATTGCTATAGTTCTCCTTTTTCAGTTTTTAGAAATTTCTGATATTGGAATATTCTCAGTAATTATATCCAATTTATCCATATTCTGGCATTTGCTAATGATAATTTGATGTCTTTATAAAAGATACCTTCCCTAATATGAACCATTTTAATAGCATCATAGCAAATTTGTTTGGAGTATAAATACAGACAGTGCAATATAGGGTTGTTCAACCTTGGCAACTTTTAAGATTTCTGGAGTTTAATTCCCAGATTTCCCTAGCCAGGAGAATTCTGGGAATTGAAGTTCAAAAGTCTTAAAGTTGCCAAGGTTGGACCCCCTGGTGTAATGTGACCATCATTATGGACGTATTTGACATATATTTCAATATCTTTTCTAGCAATGACAGCACTGATGGTGAACCAGAAGAAAAAAGAAGAAAAATTGGAAATGTTATCATCAGTCAACCTGCAACTGACTCCAAACTTTTAGTTGATAATGTTCCAGAAGAGGTATAGGAAGTCTTCATAATAGATTTAATTGACAGAAAATCCATCCTCATTACTTGAAATGCAATACTTTCTTTTTAAAACATATAACACTCTCCATTAAATCCCGCTCATTGTAGACATTACATTTCTCTCGCTTAAAAGCAATAGTAATCAAAGCAAAATAGAGAAATTTAAGATGCTGAAGTGTGGAATGCAAGCTTTCTCAATTTGAATGGCTCATCTTAATGCCATGCGACTTCAGATCCTTTAAAGCTTGCTTAACAACTGGTTGCTTAGCAACCATTTGAAGTTATGCTAGATCCCTAAAAAGATACAACTCAGTTCTGGAGTTCTGCTGGACACGGACGGGGACACACAAACACACACACACACACACACACACTTACTTCTAGTCGCATTATCACATTTTGGGTGCTTGACAACTAGTTCACATTTATGGCCGTTTGCAGCATCCCGCAATCATGTAAGTAAGATTTTCAGCATTTTTCCCCCAGTTACCAATATTTATTTCTATTGTGAAACAGTTGTAAAATCATTCACATGGTGACCTGTTTAATGACTGCCATGACTTAACAACCGTAATTTCAGGCTCAGTTACAATATAAGTGAATGACTACCTTATTAGGCCTTGCCTACCATTAGATTCAAGACCTAGAGGTAAGGAAGAGGCTCAGAATGGGGAGTGGGGAGCAGACAGATCTTGCTTCAATTGTTCACTTGAGGTAGGAAGAGGTTGGGACTAGAGAAGGATTTTTAAACCCAAAGCATATCTTAAATCCTTACATTAATTACTTTCATTATTGAATAGAATTGCTTTTTTTCCAAATAATTCAGAAGATTATGCCGAATGTAAATGATAATACATCACTCTATCACTTCAAATTTTTAAAGCATAACTTTAATTACAATCATATTTTTTTCCTTTAGAGCAATGAATGGCCTTTGGAAAGTTTTTGTGAAGAAGTGTGTAATGATCTCTTCGATCCATCCTGGGAGGTAAGTGTTTCTTTATCCTTGATAATAACTGGGTTGTAAGGAAGAGATGATTTTACAGTATGGGTGCATTCAGCCTAGAGGAAGCCCAGAAAAAGACTTAAAACTTCCCTCCAGAGGAAGACTTTCCTGAGAACAGGCACCTGTATTCCTTCTTTTAGCACCACAGCTGGGAAACAACAGCCTATAAATTGTTTATGCTTATTGTATGATCAATCAATAATATACACATACTTGATCAAGTCTAATTTAAAATAAGTGGTGAAATAATTGGAGCAGTTGCTCACATAAATATCCTAATAACATATTTAACAAGTTATTATAAGTGTTTCTAATAATGGAAGCACACACCAGTTATAAATGAGTGTTTCCTTCATAAACTCTCTTCAAGGCATAACATCAGTCCAAATATTGTTATTATGTTATTACTTTGGGAGTATATGCATATTTTTCTTACATAATTCATTTTTAGTTCGCTTAACAAGTTTGTTTATTGGTCATTGCAGTTCAATGATTCAGCTGTATTCATATTGTGGAAAGTTCAATAACTCATGGTTTCCTGGTTTCTAACTTGATGCCTTTAATCACTACTTCAAACTACTTTCATGCAAGTTTTAGTGGTTTGAACATTAAGGTTTAAGAAAGATGTCTAAATCAAAAGATGAATTGGGTATTGGAAAAACAGTGCAGTCTTAGACCTGCCAAATACTCTTTTTACATGCTGATTTCATTTAAGTTCCATATTTGTTTTGAGAGTCCTAAAGTAATATTTATTTTGTTATGCCTTCATTTGATTTTAAATTTTGACAAATTCTCAGTTTTATCTAATCTGTTCTTCTGTTATTGTTGTTTTGCTCCTTTGCATATTGGTTGTAGGATGAACATCCCTTAACAAATTTAGGCATATATTTATAAACATAGGCCTAATTACGATGACAGTAGAATGACAAATGTCACATGGAAGGTAAGATTTTGGGTAGAGATAATCATGGTTCTCTTGATATCCTAGCAAACTCTGGTTAGATGCTCCAACAGCAAAAAGAAAGAGATAGGGTTGTGTTTATATGTTTGTATAAACCTTGTGTAATGAAAAATTCTGTTTTTATAATTCCAGAATCTTAATATATTGAGGGCGGGGGTGGTGTTTTTTAGATCCGTCATGGTGCAGGTGTTGGACTGAGAGAGGTACTCAAAGCTCATGGGAAAAGTGGCGGTAAAATGGGAGACAGTACTGTAGAAGAGGTAAGCTCGAAACAGAATTTGTACACTTATAGTGCGATGTCTTCAACTTTCCAAATAAAGTAAAAAAGGCATCTCATTGCAGGCTTAAACTCTATGCATCAAACCCAACATTCCATTTTGGTTGTTAAGATCTCTATTGTTAGTGGAAAACAGTATATCAGTTTGTCCTGATCTTCAGAATGTTTCTGTTTTAATGGAGTTTTTCATAAGATGATTAAACTTCATACAGATTCTGTATCTATTACTTGGTTTTATACATAAAGTACAATGTGTTGGAGAATCGATTATATCACTGTGTGTATTGGGAGTTGAGCAGATGGTAAAGTTTTATGCTTTTCTTTCATGGACTTTTTTAATAAACAAGTTCAGATAGAAGCTAGCACAGCAATGTGAAAGCTGTACATAGAAGACCTTTTCTTCTTTGTTCTTTTTCTTTTAATTTGGGGAACATAATTCTTTAACTAGTATGCTATCTAGTATGCCTCTCCTGCCCAAGCTGCACTGGCTGCCGGTGGTTCTTTGGATCTGCTTCAAGGTGCTGGTACTTACCTATAAAGCCCTTCATGGCATGGGCCCGGGGTACTTGCAAGACCACCTCCTACCGGCCTCCCACCGCCCAGTGCGCTCACATAGGACTGCCTCCTCCAGGTGCCGTCGGCCAGACAATGTCGGCTGGCGGCCCCCAGGATGAGGGCGTTCTCTGTGGTCGCACTGACCCTCTGGAATGGGTTACCCACTGGGCTCTGGCAGCCCCTGACTTCCGCACTTTCCGCACTGACCTGAAGACATGGCTTTTTCAGCAAATTCCCTGATCTGCTGCGAGGTTTTAATTGTCTGAGGATTTTAAATGGATTTGTTTTAGCACTGTTTTATTGTAATGCTGTTTTTATTCTGTGAGCCGCCCTAAGTCCTACGGGAGAAGGGCGGCATATAAATTTGATAAAATAAATAAAATAAATAAATATCTAGTCTTCACTTCAGAGTTGCACTAATTCTCTAGCACTGTTCGTTGATGGAGTTTGATTAGTATCTTTTCTCATACAATATAAATGCCCTTATCTTTTTAAATAAATGTAATTTCTCAGGAACAGAGTGATCTTTCATGGTGCACCTTATAATAAAGCAGTGTAATAGAAAAACACAGAATTATATTTTCCTTATTTCATTATTGGTTATCTCTAACAATTTCTGCTGGAAGCTTATCAACAGAACCAAATAATGCAGCATTAAATACTAATTCCATGTTTAATTACTAATTGCTTTTATGAGCCTTCATATCAAGGGAAAATATTTTAATTTCTCATCATTTTAAAATCTCTTTCATAAACAGATGATTCAACAACACCAAGATTGGCTGGAAGACCTGGCTATCAGACTTCTTTGTGTATTTGCTTTAGACAGATTTGGTGATTTTGTTTCAGATGAAGTAAGTATGCACTTTCAATGCTTCTATGCACACCCTAATTTTTTAAATTGCATCTACAAGAGTGTTGTTTTCCTCTAACCTCAGGTAGTGGCACCTGTGCGAGAAACTTGCGCTCAAACTTTGGGAGTAGTGCTGAAACATATGAATGAGAGTGGAGTTCATAAAACTGTTTCTATCCTGCTAAAATTACTTACACAAGAGCAATGGGAAGTAAGGCATGGAGGCCTTCTAGGGATAAAGTATGCTTTAGCAGTTCGTCAGGTAACTATTAAACTTCCTTCATACTTTTGTTGCTTTGTTTGATCTTTGCAGTTATGTGAAAGGAACCCATTTTTTAAAAATACATGTGAATTTTTCGATAGCAGATAAATGCTAATGCCAAACATTGGACATGGAACCTTTAAAAAAACTCGCACCATCAAAACTGAAGTAACAAAACTTAAACTATGGGTAGTCCTTGACTTATAATCGGTTGCTTATGACCAAAGTTATGACCTACCTGAAAAGGGAGATTTATAACCCAGATCTGAAGTTCTGGTGTTTTGAGAGGAGTTTCTGCAGTCATGTGACCACACTTCAGGCACTCAGTAACAGGTGGCATTTATATGCAGTAGTCCATGGTCACGTGACTACATTTTACACCAGTTTTGCCAAAAAATCAGCATGTACTTCCGGTTTTCAGCAAAATCCCACCATAGCAAACAATGGCTTCACTTCATAACTACCACAAAAAAGTTGTAAAATGTGACTGTTACAACTTACAACCATAACTCAAGGACTACCTATATTCAGAATGGTTCTGAGTAATATTAAATATTTAAAGATGGAAAAAGAGAAAGCTTGAAATTAAAGAGTGAAATCTTAGGAGGAATATATCAAAGTAGGCTGAGGAAGTACTGAAAAACATTATTATTCTGTATATAATAATTATTTTAACATGTGGACGTTACCCATGGAAGGACATGTTCCATTGGATATTGAGATCTGAAATCATGCAAAGCTTTATAAGCCATGCTATGAATTTGTTTGCAAACAAAATACTGAAATGTTCCATTTGGGGGGACATTTTAAGTGTGAGAATTAAAACAATTTATTTTCCCATGTACATTTTCACTCTTAAAATCCTTTTCAAAATTCCTTTTTAAATTATGGAAAAGACCATAATTAGCCTGAAATGTTAGTTTGGGATGTTTAAGAGGAAGAAAAAAGGAAATATGGAGCTTCTACTGTGATCCTTTCACTTAGTTTTGAAAACAGAAACATATTACCACTTTTTGCTGCTAAATTTTGGAGATACAATATGAGGAGCTTGGGTTCATATGTTGAATATCCTAAACGGTTCCTTATTTCACAGAGGGGAATAATTATGGTGAAATTTATTTTACTTGAGAGCTTCAGTTTGTTTTAAAATTCTCTCTAATATTCCAGATGAGCCACATAAATCATTTCTAACCATAAATCAATGGTTACTTTATTAATAATAAATAAACGGGTCCAATCGCACAATTTGTCATATACCTCTAGGGCAAGTGTTCTTGTTAAGAGCTCAAGCAACTATGGAACAGCAGGAAATGTACATTGGCTAATCAGACAGCTTTAGATAAAAAGATCTATAATTTGAGAAGAAATATGAAATAGTCTTCTAATTCTATCCCACAAAGTCCCAAACTAATTTCATATTTGAGGGATAGTTTACATGAAAACAGAAAAGGTTCCCTATTCGTTTTCTTATTGCGACTTTCATCTCCCTCCCATTCTTCACTTCTGGGATATTTGCTTTAAATTCTTAGGCAGATGGAACAACTCGTTTGCTTTCTTCTTCTTTTTTTCCAGCTGACACTCTACTATTTTGTCTTGTTATCAGGCACAGAGCAACTTTTTAGACTGGCATAATCTGAGGTTTTTTTTCAAGTCTTCGTTTTTCAGTTTCCATTTTACTGCCACAACTAATCTACTGTATAAACCTAGTTGATATACATTCATCAAGCCTTTTAGAGGAGGGGAAGGAAGGATGGTATTTTTTTTTAATGAATAAGCTACTGGATATAGAGAAAGATCTTCCAAACTTATTTTGAGGTGGCTCCAGTTTACTTTTAACGATTGGCCTATCAGTTTTAAGATGTTGGTTTCATTCTTGAATAGAAAGATATGAGCATGAAAGAGGACATGACTGGAAAACAATTCTCTCCACAGGCTCAAAATCTCTTTTACCCTTGGATCCTAAGATTAACAGATTTTATTTTTATAGGATCTAATTGAAACGTTACTACCTAAAGTCTTGCCTGCAATCACAGAAGGACTACAAGATTTGGATGATGATGTTAGAGCCGTTGCCGCAGCATCTCTGGTGCCAGTCGTAGAGAGTCTTGTCCACCTCCAGCCGGAGAAAGTAAGTAGAAATGCTAATATTTTTCTACTTATTGGCTTGGCTCTGGATAAAGTCCCAAGTGTGCTGTATTTGACCTCATGCATTTTTCATTGCTCTGCTCATATTTTAGGTATCTTTTATTCTTAATATACTGTGGGATGCCCTTCTAGATTTAGATGACCTGACAGCTTCCACAAACAGCATCATGACGCTTCTTTCATCCCTTTTAACTTATTCTCAGGTCCAAAGATGCAGGTAATCTATGTAATTTTTCTAGTTGAATATCCTTGTTTTATCTTGATCATCAACCTTATTTATTGTTCAGCTGTCAAAATGGATCTTAGAATATTTTTAATACATTTGTACAGGCATATATTGCCTTAGCTGTTTTGAATTGTGTGATAGGAACAAGAGTGATAATACGTTTGCTTTAATACATGATGTCATGTGTTCAGTCTCCTTTCCGCTTCATCTTCCTATACTCGGCATAAGTGTACCCAAGATCATCCAAAAATATTTAAAATGTAATGTTTTTCTTTTAAATTGCATGGATTCTTTGGGAATGTTTTGGGCATTGCTGACATCCCAGAAACCTTTAAAAACCTTTTCTTCACGATCATTTCAGCCAACACCACCACCACCCCGCCCCCATGAGATAGGTCACCTCCCATCCATTTTTCATTTCCTCCTTAAAAGTCATCTACATTTGTGACTACTTAATACAATCAATTTTATCTGGGGTATTGTAGGGGAGTGGGGATTCACCCTTAAAGCTTCTCCCAACTTTTTATATCTGAGTTAAACACAAGCTCTGTGCTTAATAGTTTCATTCTTCATAAACATTGGGAATCCAACTTGAACAGTTCTTTTTCGCCTGTAAATCCCTGCCTTATCAAGTTTTGTTCAATTAAATGTGCAATCCAATTATTTTTTAATTATTTCTGAATGTTTTTCTTTAAAAACCTAGCTTACCGCACTGTGGCTAAATGGAATGGGTGCAAAATTTATTCATACTGCTTTGAACCATGATTCCTGTGATCTGCAATTGTCTATTCTCTATATCCTTGAATAATATAATAAGTATTCCCATTTTGGTTTTACATAAAAATTTATTCATTATATATGTATCCTGCGTTTCCTCCAGACATTCAAGGTAAAATAGCACTCTAGTCCAGTTTTCCCCGGAACAAACAATGTGTGGGATACACTGGACTGAGAGAGACTCCAAATCAAAAAAGCTTCCATGGCTGACAGTGAATTAGGATGTAGTTCTCCAAATTTATCTAATTCCTTTACATTTCTATACATTTTTAGAGTAGTTGGGGGTGGGGGAGGAGGAACCTTCCCAAAGCATAAAATAGGCCTTTAAAAATAGTAATAAGGCAAATGTTTGAACCGCTTATTGCCAGTTTATTTTATTTATTTATTTATTTATTTTATTTTATTAGTCATATTTCTGTATCGCCCACTCTCTGAGGACTCTGGGCGCCTTACACCAAAGACAGTATACTAAATAGCATATTGCCCCCTAACAATCTGGGTCCTCATTTTACCCACCTCGGAAGGATGGAAGGCTGAGTCAACCTTGAGCCGGTGAGATTTGATCCGCTGATCTGCTGAACTAGCAGTCAGCTGAAGTAGCTGCAGTACTGCACCCTAACCACTGTGCCACCTCGGCTCTTAGTAGATGTTAGTAGGCTATGTAAGCTGATGTGTATCAACATAATGATGTTTTCAACCTGAAAATACGAATATGCATTGCAAAATGTATTGACTAATTTATGGACTCATATTTTTTTTATCTTTATTGCTCCTCCACCATGTTTTAGTATTCAGCAGTCACTTACAGTTCTGGTACCGCGTGTGTGGCCATTTCTTCATCACACAATATCTTCTGTCCGAAAAGCAGCATTAGAAACTCTGTTTACTCTGTTATCTACACAAGATCAGGTGAGTAATTGCTATCATTAGAGCAGTGGATCCCAACCTTTAGGGCACCAGGGACCGGTTGCATGAAGAAAGATTTTTCCGTGAACTGGAGGGGGCGTGATTTTGCATCTCGCGGATAGGGCTTTGCTTGTTTGCACTGCCTGGTTGTTGGCATGCTGCGGTCCAGTGCCGGTCCACAGAACAGGGATTGGGGATCCCTGCATTAGAGTACAAGAGCAAGGGTTGGACTTAATTTGTGATTTTGTAGAAATCCTATTTTTCACTTTTGTTTTCTCTATAGCACTTTCAAAGCATTTTTCATTATTATAACAATCCAGTATTTAAAAATACAACTAATATAGTGCAGATGAATAATTTAATTGATTTAAACTTGAAGTATTGCAGTATGGTAATTCTGACCTGTTTTGTATAGCAATTTGCTGCTAACTAAAATAATGTTAATGTATTCCTTTTTGCTATTAGACTTCTGCAAGCTGGCTAACTCCCATTTTGCAAGACATGTTAAGGCATATCTTTCAGTTCTGTATTTTGGAAAGTAACCAAGAAATTTTAGAATTAATACATAAGGTATGTGTCCCATTAGGCCTTACAGTTGCCTTACCTTATCTATAAATCTGTGTATCTTTTCTGATGGTTGAGTTTTAGCATTAATTGTTTGATTTTATGAAATTGCATGAAATGCAATTCTGTAGAACTGCAATTGGAAGGGTCTGGTTATAGTTTGTTCACTGAAAAACAAATAATGTTTTACAATAGTTTTAGAACATGCATTGAATAACAATTATCTTTTTTCTCCTCTTTATTATAAATCTTAGTACATTTTCCTATTTCCACATTGAAGCTTCAATTATTTGTTTAAAATTATTAACATTCTATTTAAATGGCTTAGAATATTGAGAATAGAAAAGAGAAAAGAAAAAATGTTCCATCAATGTTAATTATAATTTAGGATGACGGTATTACAGATATGACTCTTAGCTTTTCTATCCAAAGTTGACTATTACATTGAAAAAGAACTGCTACAACTCACATTAAAATAATTGTTATATGCTAGAGTTTGATCAAACTTGATTTCATTGAGGGCTGCATCAGGGTTGTGTTTGACCTCGGGGGCCAGTGGGGCATGGCCAGGATGGCTGTGGCCAGCTCAACATCACTCATTGAGGCTCTATTTTGAGCCACGATGTCCTCTTGCAGTCTTCTGCCAGCGAAACAGAACTCAGGGAGGCCATGCATGACCCTCCCTGGTTCTGTTTTCATCCGCAACAGCCTCTTGCAACCCTTTGCCAGCAAAAACAGAGCTTGGAGGATGTGCGTGGCCCTCCCGAGCTCCATTTTCTCTGGCAGAGGTACCACAGGCCGGTCCTTTGCTGTTTCCAGGGTGGTCCCATGGACCAGATCTAAACACCTCATGGGCCAGATCCGGACCACAGGCCTTGAATTTGACACCCCTCTGCTAGAGGTTTTGCTCTTAAGCTGCTGACTTATTAAGAATAGTAAATATCTTTAAATTGACTATGTATGCTTTCTTTCTTTCTCTTTAATAGGTGTGGCTTGAATTGTTGAGCAAAGCTTCTTTACAGTATGTGGTAGCTGCTGCATGTCCATGGATGGGAGCTTGGCTGTGCCTGATGATGCAGCCTTCTCATTTGCCTATTGATTTAAACATGTTGCTGGAGGTGAAAGCCAAACTGAAGGTCAGACTTGAGGAAATACTTAAAACAATACTTCATTGCTTTAACTACTATATGCCTGTTTGAATGGGGTATTTGCAATGCTGGACAGGCTTTGTCTCCAATTTTGCACTGAAGAATCCTGTATGCCAGTATTTCACTAATTAATGTTTTTCTTCCCAAGGCCTAAGGTAGTGTTTTTCAAATTTGGCAACTTTCAGATTTGTGGACTTTGATTCCCAGAATTCCCTGGTCAACATGGTGGCTGTGGCAATTCTGGGAGCTGAAATCCACATGTCTTTAAAGTTGCCAAGTTTGAAAAAACACCTGTCTGATGCTTGGACATGTAATACTGGTCCCTTAAAAATGGCTTGTATAGATACACTATAGGAAACAATAGCTAATATATAAATATAGTGTTATTTTTATTTATTTCTAAATAAATCAAGTAGCTAACTTGTATCTGATTTGGGAGGGGGCAGTAACACTCACATGGGCTGTATTGTTGAGATACTGCCATATGGTAGCTATTTACTCTCAGACTAACTTTGCAGTGTCTGTATAAGGTGTCAAACTCGCGGCCAGCGGGCCAAATGCATCACACACTGGCCATGCCAACCCCTGTTTTAGCGAAGGGAAAGTTGTGATATGTGACGTGATGACAACGTGTTGTGAGTTTGACACCCCTTTTCTGGGGGCTACACTACCTGATTTTGTTTCCTCTACATTTCCTCTACTGTAAATTGTACTGTTGACATAATATTGAATGATTTATTTTTTTATTTATTTGCTGCTGTTATTTGTATTCATTGCAAGCACATATCTTTTTAAGGTCTTCAAATTGTGCTGGACAACTATCAAATATTATTTTTATCTACTGGAGGAAAATATAGTGTCTTTCATTATGTGCCAAGTGTTTTTTTTCCCTTTAAGTCTAACAATGTGCAACCTGTTTTTCACATAGAATAAGACTAAGTCTCTTGTACTTTTGAAAATCGAACATTATTTTCGCTTCACAGCATAGCAGAACATAAAGAAACAAGCATCTGGTCCATAGATTATACATTTTATGAAAAGCTTCTTTTCAAAGGCACTCCATGTTTTTTTTTCCTCTTCATCTTTTGGGCTCCTATGTTCTGTCTGAGAGTCAGCCACATTCTAGGAAACCAAAAGTGTTCTTCCTTTGTGGCCTAGACAAGTTAATGTCTGAAGGCGGCCTGTTGCAAGCGACTTAAGAATTTGGAGAAAGATTGAGGAAAACAATGACAAACAGAATTGTCTTTTGCTTATTTTGCATCTAGCTTGTTAGACTGTAGCTAGTCTTCTCCTTTTTCAAAAAATAAATTGCTTGAGATGAGAATGAAGTTCAGGAATTTATTTACTAGGAAGTTTTGGAAGTGAGGAGAAAGAATAAGAAAAAACAAGAATTAATATTTGGAAAAAAATAATCCCTAATTTTTTGGTATTATGCCCCTTTAGTTTTTTTAGAAAACCTTCCCGTTTTCCATGTTGTATTTAATCCACGTTGAACCACATTTTAATAATAATAATAATAACAACAACAATAACAATAATTTTATTTCTATACCGCCCTTCTCCCGAAGGACTCTGGGCGGTGTACAGCCTATTAAAAACAAAAATATATGGATATCAATTAAAAAATAATTAAAATTATTAAATAATTTCGGCCTAAATTAAAACCCAAAAATTTAAAACACCCAATTTAAAATAATTTACTTTGATAGCCTGGCCTGCTTGAACAACAATTCCGGGGGCAGTTCATTCCATAGGGCAGGAGCTCCCACAGAGAAGGCCCTCCCCCTGGGTGTCGCCAGCCGACATACCTTGGCCGATGGCACCCTGAGGAGCCCCTCTCTGTGGGAGCGGACTGGCCGGTGGGAGGCTACTGGTGGCAGAAGTCGGTCTCGAAGGTACCCGGGTCCTATGCCATGGAGCGCTTTAAAGGTAGTAACCAACGCCTTAAATCGCACCCGGAAGACCACTGGGAGCCAGTGCAGCTCGCGCAGGAGAGATGTCACGTGAGCATAATGAGTCGCGCCCATAACCACCCGTGCGGCCGCATTCTGGACTAGTTGGAGCCTCCGCGTGCTCTTCAAGGGGAGTCCCATGTAGAGAGCATTACAATAGTCCAGCCGGGAGGTGACCAGGGCGTGAGTGACCATGCGCAAGGCGTCCCGGTCCAGAAAGGGCCACAACTGGCGAATCAGGTGAACCTGATAAAAAGCCCCCCTGGCCACGGCTGTCATATGCTCTTCTAAAGACAGCCGTGCATCCAGGAGGACACCCAGATTACGAGCCCTCTTTGTGGGGGGCAAAGATTCACCCCCAGTAGTCAGCGATGGCACATTTTCAATTAGAAGTAAACATACATGTGTATATATGTATACAATATACACAAAATTTACAATAAGCACAAACTCTTAACAAAAAAATAATGAAATAAGTGAAATAAAAAGCCAAACCCCTTGAGACTGCACACCTCCCAACTTCCCTGTGGATACTCACAACCACTTGTTTTTTTCCTTCCTTCCCATCAACCTGCCCAGTTCCATCCTGGCTGCCAATCTTTATAGCCTTTCCTCTCTCCCACCAGTCTTCCCTGTCTTAGGTACTTCATCTCAGAAATACAGATTTTTTTCCCCCTAAACATTTCATATCCCCTGTTGCCCACCTTGGAGTTTTTTCATGCAAGTCCAATGAATTTTGAGTAACTGTGCTTCATTCATATGACTGAATTCAGCAACATCCTTGATAACACATTGATCCAATAGGAGAGAAGTAATATTACTTTATTATATATGTATCCTGCCTTTCATTTAGGATCTCAAGAAAGTATACATGGTGTTCCATCCTCCTATTTTTTTTCACAATAATCCTAAGAAATAGGCTCAGCTAAGAGAAAATGACTGGTCCAAAGTCACCTAGTGAGCTCCTGTTGCTGACAGTAAATTGGAACCAGGACATCCTGCTTCTAATTCAACAGCTGAATCACTGCTGCACTCCATTGGTTCTTAATAATATAAGCTTCCTCCTGAGTTCTTGCCACAGTTATATAAATTGATCACAATACCCTGTAGGATGTGGGAATAAAATTTAATGCACTGTTTCTTTTTTTTAATACACACAATGAGAAGCATTTTGATCACTAGAACACTACTGACTTTCCCCTCCAGTAGAATCCAAGATCAAAGGATTGAACAATAAAAATATATAAGTATATGTTTGATTTACACCTGTAAGAATAAATGGCTGACCATTTGTAAGGCTCTTCTATCTAAATTCTGTCAGGATAAAAGGCACATTCTGATCACTCATATATCTGATCTCCCTTTGATGATTATCTCAGCTCTGTGTAGGCAAAATGATATTGAAACCTTGAAAGAAAATTGCAGTTGTATATTTTTCCTTCCATTTTTTTCCCCCAGGATAAAATAAAACCACCACAGAGAGTTAGAAGTGCCAGGGGTTGGTTGAAAAAAAAAATCTTAGTTTATGTCAGTAACTTAAAGAATATAGGTAGGTTCCAGTCTCAGTGAATGGCATTCCCAAGTAAGTGTTCATGGAGGTTTGAAATACAACAGGGTATTTAAAATTGCTTGTATAAATTTGGGCTGGACAGTTTGCCTAACCAAATAAACAAATTTGAAAAGAGAAAAAATGTTTGCATGATTACCTTGGCACTAAATACCTTGGTGAGAGGGCAACTAGAATGCAGTTGCTACTTATGGTTCAGGACAAGCGTTAGACCTGCCTTTCTGTGCCAGCTTTAACTTTCACATTTCACATTTTTGGAGTATACATTTCTTTGGCCTACCAGGTTTGTCAGTGGAATTGCATCATCTGGATACAAGGAGTATGCCTAGCTCATTTAAACAGATGTCATTTGTATAAAAAGTTAAACAGAAAGGAAGTTAATGCATAGCCTTGCTTAACCTTTTGGATTTGAGATCTGATTAGATAATTTACATAATATCTAAAGTGCCTTGAGATATTTTTGTACGGCATCTTAATCCATAGCAACTGTCAGGCTGCACCTGTTATCTGAACTGAAAGACTAATAGACAAGAGAATCAAGGATGCAGTTCTTTAATAAGCTAATTTATTATTACAGATAACAAAGAAGCCCCAATAAAGCAGAAAAGCAGCAATTGCCAACTATAAGCTTTAAATCAGTCTTAAAATTCAAATCTTCTCTCCTGTGTATCCTAACAGACCGAGAGAGGGTCATTTGTCAGTGGGAGGGGCAGATGACATTGGTTAATGGCTTGACCTTATCCTTCTGGTACTCCCACTAACTGAAGCCCATCAAGAGTGTCCATTTTCTTTTGCCATCCATCTCTATGCGCAGAGCCCCTTGTGTGGTATTTGACTATTTTATAAGATACTTGCCATATGCCAAATAAATAAATAATACATAAAACTGTTAACTTCCTGCTCTAAAACTGGCTTATTCCTCTGCCATAATTGCACCATTGTTCCATTATCCCAGCCTATTCAGTAGATTCTTAGATTTATGTCTTGCATCTAGCTGACTTGTAGTAAGTAGCAAACAGATGGGCTAATAATTAGTAGGTTCCATTCCTTTCCATTCCATTACCTTCAGATTGGGTCTGTGATAACATAGCCCTAACTTTCTAGGATTTGCACTACCTGATCTATGTGAGTAGAGGTTGCTTGTAGAAGCCCGCTAGGCTGCAGGTATTTTAAATAGTTTAGGAAAGTCAAGTCATCATTTGACTTCCCATTTTGCAGCTATCCAGTTAAGAGGCAAGTCTGATGGGTCATCTCTGTTGACCTCAAGAGCTAATTGCTGCAGTGACCTGCTTTGAGTCACTGCCTTAGAAGTATTCTGGGCAATCTATAGGAGGAATAGGTCTTCATGTGTTTTCAGGGCAGAAAAGGAGAGGGAGGAGAAAGAGAATGGAAAACCATACCCACACTGTTTACATTGGAACACAGACTATCAGTCAAAAAATATATATTTCTATATATCTTTAGAAAGCTTATGCCATTAATTACCACGTAATTTCCTTCCTGATGGTTCTTGTTTATCAAACCAAAAGCTTTCTCTGCTTGTCTCTTGGCTGAGTTGACTGAGGAGTGTTTGCATTTATTTGCTATCTTGTAATACCATTGGGTGTACCCTCCACTCTGAGATGGTGCTACCAAAAATTCAGTGAAATGGTCAGACGAGACAACACAATTTTGTCCAGTTTTTGTTTGGTTACAAAGATGAGACTAGGAGTGGTTTGAATTGAGATACCTCCTGGCCCCCTTGTCATTTTCCTCTGAAATTAACTAAAATTATACTATATTTTCTATATTATATACTATACAGTACTTTCATTGCTATATTTCAATACTATATTTTCATTAGGTTATACAGATTTTACTCAAATGCATATCCAAGTTAACTATCTTAGCATTTGTCAAATTTTAAGCTTCAAACAGGAAGGAAAATAAGTTCTTTCTTTAGGCATGGGATGAAACAGATAAAAAAATCAAGTATCACAGCTTTTAATTTTTCTGAAAGGAGAGGAGTCTGAAGCATTTGTAATTATTAAGAAGGAGATAATAAGTGTCTCAAATGGGCAAATGAAGCTTCATCTCTCTTTATACTTTAGAAATGGAAAGATAATCCTTATTTGCCTTTTGTCTGATAATGTTCTTGTGCCTGCATTTCTTCCTCTGTTGTGCGCATCAGGACAGCATATAAGTGCCATTTAGCCAGCAATTGCGGTTGAATAACAAGTGCTGTTTTATAATTTCAGCGCATTAGAGCAGAGGTGGGAATTGGAGACAGCTAATGTTACAAGCCTATTGCTCTTATAGATCTGTATGCATATGCTTGGGTTTGAAATTATCCTCTCCAAAATTAGAGACAACGAAAATGTTTATATTATATTTCATTTAAGATCCTGCTATATTCCTGCATAGATTTCATCTGTGATTAAAATGCGCATTTCAAATATTACTGTTCCAAATATAAAAAGAAAAGCTGTGAGTATATATATAAAAACGTAGATCCTATCTTAACAGCAGGTGTGTTGTTTTCACAGGAAAAGTCAGGTGGGAAGCTGCGTCCATGTCAACCCCAGACCAAAGAAGTGGTCCAAGAATACATAGCTGGTGCCGAAAGCGTCACTGAAGATCCAGCAACTAGAGATTTTGTTGTTATGAGAGCTCGGATGATGGCCGCAAAGTCAGTTTATTCTTGAAAACCTTTATGTTAAACAAGAGAGAACTTATAGTCAAGATATGTAATTCAAATTAGATTGCCTTAAACACTGTAACCCAACTAACAGAAATATATTGTTCCAGATTACTTGGAGCCCTCTGCTGCTGCATTTGTGATCTCAGTGTGAACGCTGCTTCCCAAGAAATCAAGCCAGCAGAATCACTTGCCCAACTCTTGCTTTTCCACCTGAATTCCAAGTCAGCTTTGCAGAGGTTTAGTGTTGCTTTAGTAATCTGTGAGTGGGCTGCCTTGCAGAAGGTAGGAGAATAGTACAGCCATTAAAATATATATTCTCCAACTTAAACCATTTCTGTCTCTGTTTAATAAAGCTTATAATTTTCAGATATATCGTCTTTTCCTATCAGCAGATAACAGTCCATATGCAAGATAATTTTCAGATTGACTGGAATTGGCAGAACTGTAATTCATGATGTCTATGGAGATTCTCAGTCATCCAGGTCATGGTTGTCCCAAAGGTGCTTTTTCGAGAGGCAATTTCTCATCCAAGAAGCTTCTTCAGCTCTGTAATTCATGATTTTAGTTGCAGAGGCTGAAAGTACCCAAACAGTCTTCTAAGAATACGCATAGCAGCATTTAAAATTTTGTGTATGAAGAATAGACTTTTCTGCCATGCTGTCATGTGTTTTCAAAAATTGCTTAAGATTTGGAAGCCAGCAGGTGACTATTTGAAACATTGCTGCTTTTTGGGGATTAAGTCCAATTTTTTTATCTAGATGTACATTAATATTAAGTATTCTGTTCCATAAGACTTATCGCATTGTACTTTTATTTTAAATCATGAAACCAAATAAACACCAGTTAAATCATTTAGAGGTTTTTCAGTACTTGTAATAAGTTAATCCTCTGTACATCTTTAAGATCGTTTTCATTCAAAATGTAAAATTTTGGTTGTTTGCAGGAAAATAAAATAGTGGCCGATGCTGTCCTGTCACGCTTACTTGGAGTTCTTTCTGAGCATCTTTATTATGATGAAATTGCAGTTCCCTTCACCCGGATGCAGAACGAATGTAAACAACTTATCTCTTCATTCACCGATGCAAACATTGATGTTTCCAACAAAGTAAACTGCAGCGTATTTACAATAGATCAAGCTAATGAATTGGTGAGTAGATTAAAAAAAAAAAAAGATTAGCCTTCACACTTCCATTGAAACCACTGTGGTGGCAAAGTGTTCCCCAGTCTCTGCAATTACCTTTTAAAATAAATCTGTTGATCCTCCAAAATAGATAGGATCTTTTTATTTAGAATAGAATAGAATTCTTTATTGGCCAAGTGTGATTGGACACACAAGAAATTTTTCTTGGTGCATACACTCAGTGTACATAAAAGAAAAGATATATTTGTCAACTATCATAAGGTATAACACTTAATGATAGTCATAGGGAACAAATAAGCAATGAAATCATAAACAGTCAATATAAATCTTAAGGATACTAGCAACAAGGTTACAGTCTTATAGTCATAAGTGGGAGGAGATGGGTGATAGGAACAATGAGAAGATTAATAGTAATGCAGACTTAATAATTAGTTTGACAGTGTTGAAGGAATTATTTGTTTAGCAGAGTGATGGCGTTTGGGAAAAAAATATTCTTCTGTCTAGTTGTTCTGATGTGCAGTGCTCTATAGCTTCGTTTTGAGGGTAGGAGTTGAAACAATTTATGTCCAGGATGCGAGGGGTCTGTAAATATTTTCACAGCCCTCTTTTTGACTCGTGCAGTATACAGGTCCTCAGTATAGGACTGTTCTGCCCCAGCTACGGACCCCAAAGAAGGCAGCACACACAAAGTCCGTACAAACCTTAATTTACTAATTTAAATCAGTTTTTTCCAAACAAAGGCTGTTAAATTAACTTCATTAACAGGCGACAAGAATCCAAAGAATAATAACTGTAATCTTACTATGGTTGGCAGAATGCCCAGAAGCAATTTGCAGGAAACTGATAAGAGAAACAAGGTCAAGACTCGAAGGAATGTGAACAAAGTTGTTTCTTGCAAATTGCCTCAGTCATCGTCCTTCCTTAAATAGGCTAGGGGAATGGCCAATTAGCCCCAAGCCTTACTCTCGAAGAGACCTCCTCCTGAGGAGCCACTCCTGCCTTTTGGCAGCTCTGCGCGCTCGTGCATCGAGAAGAGGCTCCTTCTCTTCATCCTCTTCACTTATGGAAGCTTCTGGAGGTTCTGAAGGCCCTGGCTGAATCCCCGCCTCTGGCACCATATCTTCTCCAGCCTCCTCATTGTCTGACTTGAGTGCCAGCTGCACAGGCTGCTGGCACAGCACCACATCAGCCTCCTCGCTGTCGGAATCAGCTACTAGCTGCACAGGCCGCTGATGGGCCATAACAAGGTCCTCCTTTTTGCATACAGGTAGACCTCAGCTTACAACCACAGTTCAGACCGCAATTTGGGTCACTAAGTGTTGCGGTTGTAAAGCAACATGTTGTCTGACCACATTATTTTGCAATCCTGACAATTAGCTGTCATTAAGTAAATTTTATTGGTCATTAGTTAAGGACTCACCCCAATCCAAGTCATTCCAGTCTTGGTCCCTCACAGATCTGAGTCCCAGTAAGGTAAGAGACTGACTCCAATTCCCCCACCTACCTGCCTGTCTGTCTCCCCCACCCCCATCTCTGTCTTTTTGTCCTCCCTTCACCCTATCTTGTGGTGCAGCAAGCAGCTCCAGAACTGCATGGCTCTGGAGCTACTTACCACACCCTGGAAGCCGCAGCCGCTTTAGCCCACTTCCTGTCACCCAGTCAATTGTAATATTAATAACTGTAGATAAAAAGCAGTCCTGATAATCACATACTGAAATCAGTAAACTCAGAAAGCATTGGTTGACATCCTCTTCAATGTTTGGGTCTGGGTGAAAAGAAATAGACCTTGTGCTCAATCATCGCAAGAGACAAGTAGCTTTAGATTCAAGGATTTTCCATCTCTGTGGATTTTCCGAATTTAGTTACTTACGGGGTTGCACTTTCCATATGGCACTTGCGTGTAATGTAAGAGTAATTTGTTACTCGTTTTGTCTTTCCTTTGTAATACTTTTTGGCTATTTGTACTTTATAAATTGAATTACAATGGTAGCAACCTAGAAGTCACTTGATTAAATAAATTTTTTAAATGGTGATTTTTTTTTAAATATCTGGAGCATTGCACGAATGTTCAATATTCTTCCTACAATTATTTTTAATCTCATAAGTAGTTTTATTTTGTGTTTTCATATGCATTTTTGATTACTTTGAGTACAGAGATCAACATCTATAAAAATAAATATGGGTTTGTACCAGCTTCTAGTGATTTAAAACCCTTCAGTGTCCCAAAATAGTAATGATTTTTTTTTACATTTTTTTATTAAGGTTACTACTGTTTTTAATGAAGCTACATCATTTCAAAACCTAAATCCCAAAGTTTTACAGCAATTAGAAAGCAAGCGACAGCAAGTTCAAATGACAGTCACAGAAACAAACCTGGAATGGCAAACATTGCAGCTGAGAGTGCATACATTTACTGCTTGTGCTGTTGTCAATTTGGAGCAGCTTCCAGAAAAAATAAATCCGGTTATAAAGCCTTTGATGGAGGCTGTGAAGAAAGAAGAAAACACACTAGTACAAAATTATTCAGCTTTATGCATAGCAAAATTGCTTCAGCAATGTATTGCAAGATCTCCCTGCCCCAATTCAAAAATCATTAAAAATCTTTGCACCTCACTGTGTGTGGATCCCCATCTTACTCCTTTAGCATCATGTCCAGCACAGCCACAGAGCAGCCATGAAAACTCAAAAGGTATGTTGACCAACTGCTAATCTTCAGTTTGCTTCATATAACCATCTTCATGGGTTCTGCATTCTTATAAAAAAGTATTCCAAGGAGTTGGGTATGGCCTTTAAAGCTCTCCATGGCAGGGGTCCAGGTTACTTGATAAACCGTCTCATCCCTCAAGGAAGGCCCGCCCTACTCATGTTGGCAGAGGACACCTGCTGCAGATCCCGTCAGTAAAGGAATTCAGTCTGGTGGGATCCAGGAGAAGAGCCCTCCTCTGCCACAGCATCGGCCTCTGGAACATCCTGCCTCCTAGGGTGAGGCCTGCCCCTAACCTCCTGTCCTTCCGTAAGAGCCTGAAGGCCTGCCAGTTGGCTTGGGACTGCCCGCCCATCTTGTGTCTTCATTATTTTTATTGCGTCAATGATTTAGTATTGTTATATTTACATTTTTATAATGTTATGTTCTACTGTTGTAAACTTCCCAGAGTAGCTTCATGGAGAGATGGGTGGCAAATAAATTTAAAAACAAACAAACAAACAAACATTCTTTCTTTCTTTCTTTCTTTCTTTCTTTCTTTCTTTCTTTCTTTCTTTCTTTCTTCCTTCCTTCCTTCCTTCCTTCCTTCCTTCCTTCCCTCCCTCCCTCCCTCCCTCCCTCCCTCCCTCCCTCCCAACTTTGGCTACTTGAAGATGTGTGGATTTCAACTCCAAAAATTGCTAGCTGGGGAATTCTGAGAATTGAAGTGCACACATTTTCAAGTGGCCAAAGTTTGCTATAGAAGTTGCTATAGAACATTGCTATAGAAGTTGAAACAAGTTCAGATGACATTGTCAGCTTACTGTAAATACATTATAGCATTTTATGCTTTCTAAAGCATTTTTAGTAATTTATGATTTTAAAAAATCTCTGATGAATCCTCACCATTTTGTTCAGGCTGCTATGGAGAAGAACCTCAGCTTATAATTGCTTTTAGAGATTTTTCTCTGTGTTTAGGCTCCGTTCATCACATCTTGCTAAGCTGGGGTTTGTGACATAAGTTGAAATTAGTTTGCTATCTGAGCCAAAACCTGAAAGATCACATTGTTGCTTAGCACAATCTGTAAATCTAGGATAAGATTAGAATATCACAGAGGTTGTGCAAGTTTGGTTAAGTCATGTGTCCTTTTAACATATTATTGGTACATCATGATTACACTATTTCATATAATGTATGTCTTCAGCGTCACTTTAAAATATGTTTCATGTTTCTCAAACATTCACTGACTTATTTGGAATGCTATTGGTTTTGGTTTTGTGAATCACCATTGACTATAGGATTTGAATTTGAAACTGCTTTCTTTTACTCGTACTCTCAGTAAAATAATCATTATTTTCCTCTCCATGACAAAAACAGTGGGAGAAGTAAACAAGCCAAGGAAAGAAAAAAATACATTACTGTACTTATTTATACCTCCCACATTTTACCCAGAGATACTCCTTAGTTTATTTCATCTCCACCACATCCCTGCATATAAGATTAGATTGAGCTATACATCATCCAGTAAGCTTCATTAACAAGCAGAAATTTGAATTTGTATCTCTCTACTTTTGTTGCAGCATTCTTAATTACTGTTCCATACTAATTTGCTAAATTTCATAAGTGTTTCCTAATTCTGTCTCAGAATAATTTAGATCTTTCTTTCTTTCTTTCTTTCTTTCTTTCTTTCTTTCTTTCTTTCTTTCTTTCTTTCTCTCTCTCTCTCCCTCCCTCCCTCCCTCCCTCCCCCCTCCCTCCCCCCCTCCCTATCTATCTATCTATCTATCTATCTCATTCATTCATACATTCATTCATCTGTTCATCTCACAAAACAAGTGACTCTGGACCACGTACATTTTCATTGTTATCCTGCCAGCATGTTGCTCTGAATTTCAAACCAAATATTCTAGTGATCATAATCCCTTAGAATTTCAAGTTCAGTTTTTTTAAAGAATTAATATTAGAGATTGATTTTTCTCTCTAATTTCCTTTTCCATTACAATTTGTGAAAAGAGAACATGTTTGTGACCATCCCTGCTGCTTCTATCAGAGTGTTTTTAATTGCCACCTTTTTTGTAGGATCTAATTCTGAAAGAGATGGGATGCATCACACAGTTACCAAGCACAGAGGTATAATTACACTATATAGGCACCAAAAAGCTGCATTTGCCATCACAAGCCGACGGGGTCCAACACCAAAGGCCACCAAAGCCCAAATTGGAGATTTGCCTGCAAGTACTAGTGGAAATGTAACAGCAGAGCTTGATGAAGTGGGTACAAAGTTTAATTTTCAGTTTTGCAAACATTACACAGTGCTCCAATATTAATAGATAGGTAACTTGAATTGTCTTAGAAAAATGCACCAAGTTACTCTGGTGGTGAGGGGTGGAAATGGGTGAAAAATGCACCAAGCTACTCTGGTGGTGAGGGGTATACATTGAGGAGCAGAGCAAAGGTTGAATACAAGGGATTTCATTATATGCTGAATATATATTAGGGAGACTAATTTCAAAGATGATCAGTATTGATTTACAATTAGAGAATGCCAATAATTTTCATTGATTTTTCACTACCTCGTAATGAAAGCGAAGGAGAAATGGATACCTTAAATACCCAAATATCACGCTAAAGACAACAAGTACAGCAATCAGCTTTAGAACTTGCAATGCAGATACTCAAATAGTGGATAGCTTTTTCATTTAGGATCAACCATTAAGAGTAAAGGAAGTAGCAGTCAAGAAATACGCCATAGACTAGATTTGTGTAGCAATATGATTAGGTTTAGCAATGAAAGCCTTGGAAAAGATTTTCAAATGCTATGATGTATCCATACCTGCAAAGATCAGAATTGTGGAGGCAGTGGTTATCTCTGTGGCTTTCTCTAGTAAAAACTGAGCAAGCAAAATAAAAAGAGTGTTAATGCTTTTGAACTTGGGTGTCAAAGGAGTCTGATGGAAATACCAAGGATAGCCAAGAGAAAAAAAAATAATCACAAAACAAATCAACCCAGAGTTTTCACAACACACAAATGACTAGGCTCAAATTAGCAGATAATGTATCTTAGATACATTATGTGAAGACTTAGCAGATGTCATAATTCTGGGAAAGGTAGAAGGAAAAAGAAGAGGATAACAATTAGCAGGGACTTGATTATAGCATTGATGGGAGCAGAGTTGAAAGACCAGAAGGATCAGGCTGGGGTGGGGGGTTATCCTGGAGAAAACCTATGAAGTTGCTAACAGTCAACATCAGCTAAATTGCACCTAATCAAAATGGGGTTTATGTAAAAAAGAAACTTTGATGTTGAGCCTTTTAAAAATAGATTGTCCTATTTTCTTTCCTTGGCCATAACATTCTTCCCTCCCACTCCCACTCCCTCTTTTCTTTTTTTTTAATGGAAATGAGGGAAGCTTTTGTGCATGTTTAGACTGACCTCCTTCTGGCAGTCCTTTCACACTTTCATCGCTCCTCAGAAAATGAGACACATTTGTTTCTTAGACTTGTAAGATCAATTTTACAAGAGAACGAGAAAGGCAAGAATGGAAGGAAAGAACAAGGTTGCCAGCAAATATTGTTGTATTTCTTTTTTTAATCCTGCTAGCCCATTCACAAAAAATAATCTATGTGTTATTCCCAGCTTGACGACTTGAAATCTTGGAAATTAAATGTACTTAAAAACAACAACTAAAAAAACATTGTGATTTGAAGCAATTATAGTGTTAGTTATTTTACTGATCCCTTTTCTATCATTGTTGAACATCTCTTACAAAAACAGCCCTAAATTTCACTGAATTTCACATTGAGTTTGAAACATTTCAGTTAATTTTAAATTACTCATATGCGTGAATTGAAAACAATGGGAAACAAAATTTTAGCCATCATCCTGATATTGATTATACCATATTAATCTAACATACGTTGTGGATTATAGGTTGGTTTTAAAGTTGAGAATTGATCACTGACTGTTAGTGCTCCCCCATGTTGGTCCTTTATTTGGATCAATATTTGATATATTGTAGTATACTTCCCACTTCAATTTCTCTTTATCTATTTGATATATGGAAACTCTGGAAAAGCACATTATCTTTTTCCTGGAGTAACTGCATTAGATACCAACATGCTATTTTATTTGTCTTTATTTGCTTTTAAATTATCCTCTTATTAAATTCTAGGCTCAGAAGCCCTACATTGTACAGCGGAGAGGAGCAGAATTTGCTTTATCCACTATAGCAAAGCATTTTGGAGATGAAATGGCAGTAGGCTTGCCACATCTTTGGGATACTATGGTCGGGTCCTTAAAGAACAGTATCGATATAAATAACTTCGGTAGGTATATTTCTTAAGACTTGGCTAATTTAAAATTTCAATTTAAAAAAAATCTAATACTATTTTCTGTAATAGATCGAAAATTACTCTTGGAAAAAGGAGATGGACCAGCCCAGGAATTGGTGAATTCTCTACAAGTTTTTGAAATAACTGCAGCTTCTATGGATATTCGGCTTCACACTCTGGTATTGAATTTTGTTTAGAAATAGTTAACATTTTCACTGAGGTTCAATATTTGTTTCTGCTTTTTCTTAAATTTGGAATAATGGTTAGAACTGCCATCTGCAATTAAAATATTATTATGATTTTTATGTAAACTCGCAGGATTGTTTTTCTTTGACATGTGTACATTCAAATTAAACTGATGTTTCTCTGTGTCATATATATGTGTGTGAGGGGTATATGCATATTGCATAATGGTTATCTTTTGAGAGCTGAATGCAACAAAATTTCATTTTAATGTATGCTTATTTGTGTATGTTTAAAGTGACAATAAAGTTTTTGTTCCATTCTATTTTTATATTTAAATCGACCCTATTCTCTTTTTTGAAAGAGAATTCTAAGAGTTGTTGTGGTTTTAGCTTAACAGGCAACCATTCTTGAAGCTATTTTAAAGCCATTCTTCCTGGCATAATAATGATTGGACCATGTCTTTAAAAATAAGGCTCTAAATAACTGTGTCGTGCACCATCATATGCCTGTGTCTGTTTCTGATTTTTTTTTTATTTGATTTATATGCCGCCCTTCTCTGGGGACTCAGGGCGGCTTACAATGTGCTAAGCAATAGCCTTCATACTTTTGTATATTTATACAAAGTCAGCTTATTGCCCCCACAAACTGGGTCCTCAATTTATCTACCTTAGAAAGTCAACCTTGAGCCTGGTGAGATTCGAACTTACAGTAATTGCAGACAGCTGGTGTTAATCACAATGCTATCAGTCTGCTGAGCCACAAGGCCCAATGTATTATTCAAATACATTCCCCTGTCCTTGTTCCATTGCACTAGATAAATCATGTATTCGGTATTGTAAATAACTCACACTAACAATGAACTAAAATAGCTGTCTTTTGATAGAGTAAAAGAGTATCTTGAGTAGCCTTTACTATACCTGTGACTGACCCATGGTTTCTTTTTTCAGTTAATACAGCACTTGCCTTACCTTTGTATGTGCCTTCAACACCCCAGCACTGCAGTGAGGCATATGGCGGCCCGTTGTGTGGGTGTAATGAGCAAAATAGCTACCGTGGAAACCATTCATATTTTTCTAGAAAAGGTTCTTCCTTGGCTAGGAGCAATAGATGATAGTACCAAGCAAGAAGGAGCAATTGAAGCTCTCGGCGGTATCCTTGCTAAATTCTTTTGTAGTCAGTCTGTGTGGGGATGTCCACTGAAGGCTAGCTTTGTCTAAATAAAACTTAATTCTGAAATTGGCTGCTTGAAAGCAATAACTTCCAAGGTAAATAAAAGAAAGGAATGTTCTCCTTTTATCTTGATTAAGTAGATAAATTGAAGAGCTCAGCAGGGAGGTACCTCAGGGGCAAAAGTTTGGTGGGGAGGGAGGGGGAAATGTTAGAATCGTTTCTGGTGTAAAAGAGTCTCTATTGCTAATAAGAAAGTAATCCTTAACAATGAATCTACAGCTATAATGGAGCAATTAGATGTTGGAATTATTCCCTATATAGTTCTGCTTGTGGTTCCTGTTCTGGGCAGGATGAGTGATCAGACAGACAGTGTCCGTTTCATGGCTACCCAGTGCTTTGCAACTCTGATTAGATTAATGCCACTTGAGGTAAGTCAGACCCTTCCCTGTGGTGTCTCAAGACATACCACCTTCGTTTGCTTGTTTGTTCCCTGAATTGATTCTTGAGATACAGACTTACAACCACAGCTGGAACCAGAATTCCCACTGCTAAGCAAGGCATTAAGTGAGTTGCACCCAAGTTTACAACCTTACAGCCACGGTTAAGCAAATTGCTGCAGTTGTTAAGTGACTCACACGATTGTTAAGCGAATCCGGCTTTTCCTGTTGACTTTGCTTGTTGGAAGCCAACCGAGAAGGTTGCAAAATGGCGATCACATGATCATGGGGATGGCACCGTTCTGCATTGTTCAAAGAATATGTTTTCTATATAAAGCTTTATTTCATTTAGAGTTATCATTTTTTCAATTTTCCATCATTGCTTGGCCTTTCGGAACACCCCTTCTTTCATTCTAAATTACAAGCTATTCTGATAGTAAATTA
Source organism: Arizona elegans (assembly GCA_022577455.1). NCBI lineage: Eukaryota > Metazoa > Chordata > Lepidosauria > Squamata > Colubridae > Arizona > Arizona elegans. The sequence continues at coordinate 72,264,801 of JAKOOJ010000005.1, forward strand.
CTATGCAAGTTTGCTTAAATATTTGACTAATGAAAATTTGAGGACCACGTGCATTTTACAAACTCTGAAAACAGCGTGACTTTAATTTGCCTTTTTAGCAGGAAGTAGATCCTAATAAATACACAAACCGCACTTGGCCAAATAAAGTACTCAATTTTTAACTTGTACTTCTATCTTTTCTTTCAGGCTGGTATTCCAGATCCACCAAATATGTCTGAAGATTTAATTAAAATAAAAGCCAAAGAACGCCATTTCTTGGAACAATTATTGGATGGAAAAAAACTAGAAAATTATAAAATTCCAGTACCAATTAAAGCAGAACTCAGAAAATATCAGCAGGTAAATTTTCATTTCCGAAACAGTTTGAGGCCTTGGCTCTCATCTAGGTTTTTTTTTTTTTTTTAATGTATCTATTATAAAACTTCTCCAGACAGGTAAGATGAAATGATCCATTTGAAGAAGGATGCTTTAGATTGGCAACCAAGTTTCATTGGTGTTTTTGAAATTTTCTATTTCTCAATTCATTTTCCAGTTGCCACATTTTAAATTGTCAAAATTATATAACTTAGAAACTGCTTCATGGTCTTTATTAAGAGTGAAAGGCATATCTAAATATAACAGTAAATAAAAGAAGTCCAATATATATTTTTCAGCTCTCACACTATTAGGATCTTTGTCATATCTTACAGGAAGGTGTGAACTGGTTGGCTTTTCTCAACAAATACAAACTTCACGGTATCCTGTGTGATGATATGGGCTTAGGAAAAACCCTGCAATCCATCTGTATTCTTGCAGGAGATCACTATCTCAGGTAGATTACATAGTTACTGCTGTTCAATATTTCTCCAAATGTTTTCCTCCCCAGCATAATAAATAAATGAATGAATTTTCTTCTACTATTCTCCAAAGGGCCCAAGAATATGCAAGAACTAAGATGGCTGATAGCATTCCACTCCCATCCTTGGTTGTGTGCCCGCCCACCCTGACAGGTCATTGGGTGGATGAAGTGGGCAAATTTTGTTCCAAGGAGTTTTTGAATCCTTTGCACTATACTGGCCCTCCAACCGAAAGGGCAAGGTAAGCGATGTATTGAAAAATGTTACTTCTGGTGGTTGGAAATGTTTCCTTTTCTTGAAATTATTTGAATTTTTAAAATCTTTGTAGCTTGTAGGGTTTTATGCTGTATATAAAAGCCTAATTCATTTATGTTTCGTCTCTTTCAGGTTACAGCACCATGTAAAAAGACACAACCTAATTGTAGCTTCTTATGATGTTGTGAGAAATGACATTGATTTTTTCAGGTGAGAGCTTTTTTTTTTTTTTTTTAATTTTAGGTGTTTCATATGCTTTAAAACAAGCCTGTCAAACTGGCAGGCCGGGGGAAGGCCCCGCCCACTCCAGCTCCGTGACGGCAAAAAACATTGCAATACATCACAATATGGCCCGTGATGCAAGCGGGTTTGACACCCCTGCTTTAAAACAACTAAAACCAATTAATGGCATCTTCTTTCCTAGAAATATTAAATTCAATTACTGTATTCTTGATGAAGGACATGTCATCAAAAATGGAAAAACGAAGCTATCAAAAGCTATAAAGCAATTGGCTGCCAATTACAGAATAATACTCTCTGGGACACCAATCCAGGTAATCCATGTCTAAATAGGCTCATGGTAATGGAGAAATAGATTTTTCAGTTTCTAAAAACCACTTGTTTAGTTCTGGCGAGGGTATGTATTGAGGGGCGAGATTACCATCAAAACCTTGGAATCACATAGTATAAGCATCTCCCATCAGAGATTGCTGGATATCCACATATTTGATTGCCAAATTCTAGGCATGATGTCGATTACTAAGTATTGCTGTGCAAAGCATGTCAACATGAATGAGATACACCTCCTCAAGAGCTGATAGAGCTGTTTGGGAAGTTTTTTTCCAGCTCTGCATGCAGGGATGTGCACCAAGAGTCATGGGCCACCTCAGTGGAACAACTGTCACTTACCCATGCAGGGAGTAAGGAAATCTTTGAAACAGTTGTGCCATTTTTTCCCCAAAGATTGTGTTGGCCTTTAAATTGTTGTAGAGGGATGCCTTACTTCTCATTACTATTCATGCAGAGCACCCCTTTCGGATGCTTTGATTTTACAGTTTGAATTTATGTGGACTAATTTTTTAATGCATGTCTCATGTCCAAGCAAAATACGTCAGAATAAAGAATATTTGTGGAATCAGGTAGGCAGGCATGATGAATTTCTCTATTTTGCAATAAATTCACTATATTTTTTACTGCAAATGGCCAACTTGCTATCGTTACATTTTTTTTTCTTCTATCTTATCTTTTTCTTTCAGAACAATGTCTTAGAATTGTGGTCATTATTTGATTTTCTTATGCCGGGATTTTTGGGTACGGAGCGTCAGTTTGCAGCTCGTTATGGCAAGCCCATATTAGCAAGTAGAGATGCTCGGAGCTCTAGTCGAGAACAGGAGGCAGGTAAGAAACACTGCTTAATAAAATTCCTTTCCTTTTGGAGGAATTCATGAATCCTGCTCTCGATTTAGTGGTAGAACGTTAGGTAGTTCGATAACATTTTCTTATGGGCCTTTGTAGGTGTCCTTGCAATGGAGGCATTACACAGGCAAGTCCTGCCATTTTTATTACGAAGGATGAAAGAGGATGTATTGCAAGATCTTCCACCAAAAATCATTCAAGACTATTACTGTATTCTCAGCTCCCTCCAGGCAAGTTAACTTTATTTGAATCACATTGACATTTAGAACAGAAGAGAAGAATCTCTTGTGGGTTTTCTCAAATCCTTTGCTTGCTCTAAATGGATCTTTCCCCATACTGTTGAAAGTGTGCTTGGAAACCATTTGCCTCTGAAGTAAAAATCTGCTATATGTATTGATTTAAAAGATAAAAGTTTGCCCTGACCAGTCATGTCCAAATTTAGGAGGTTGGTGCACATCTCCGTTTCCTTGCCGAGGAGCCACTGAAGACGCTTTCATGGTCAGTGTCAGTCATGACTATATGCCAAGGCACACGGAATACAAACCCAGAGTCTTAATTGCTCGGCCATTGTGCCCCTATTTATTGAAGCACTTGCCTCCAAAGATAGATTGAATCCAGTATATTTTTCTGACAGATGGAGGAGGCTGTGATTTTTGTCCCTTCTCCCTTCTTTTTGCAGCCTCATATCTCATTTAAGAGTTTGATTGGGAGAATGGAGAGAATGTATGCAATAGAGATAGGTACCAGTAGCGAAAGTGATGCATTTTGTAAATGCAGTTTCTCTGCTGTTGGAAAATTGAAATGGTGACTCCCTGCATTGGCTTTTTCTTTGGAAATGCAGTAGTATTTTGATTGAAACGTGGTTTCACTCAATCCTAAATGTAAGTAACCTGTAAGACACAATAAAAGCATTTGCAGTTTTAATTTAGCTTTTTAGAGTCACTATATATGATGGTGTAGCATTTGGTTGCTAAACTAGGATTTGACATTTTGCTAGTGGGAGGATACAGCCAGTTTAGCTTTTTAAAAGATTCATCCGGTGGCAGTTCATCTTTTTTGATGCAAACCAAAAATCCTCCTTGTAAAAAAAATGGTCTGATAGAGCAGGTCTTTTCAAAGCGACATTTGTAGGATAGTAATAATAATTTAACATTCCCTGCAAATAAGGCCCAAGCACCCTTTTGGCAGCACTCACTCTGCGTGAGGGAGAAGGAGAACTCGTGGTCTCCTGCTCTTTAATCCAACCATCCTTTAATCATTACACCAACCTGGTTCCAATTACTGTAACTGTAAATAATATATACAATTGTTTCTTTTGATAGGTTCAACTTTATGAAGATTTTGCCAAGTCTCGAGCCAAATGTGATGTCGATGAAACAGTTTCAGCAGCTTCACTCACTGAAGAGACTGAAAAACCAAAGCTTAAAGCTACAGGACATGTATTTCAGGTTGGAAATGTGTCTGCTTATTTTGCTACCTAATGAGAGATGCAAAACCCTGAATTTCAGCCTGAGTGAAATTTCAGCCTCTCAGCACAGATACATTTTCCCTACGTAGAGAAATATAGCTTATCTAACTTGCATCCTGGCCCTAATAGTCCAGATGTGGAGGTTTGTAAACTAGAAGTTACTCAAGTTGGAGTAAACCCTGTCAATTAAATTTAACCCTATTTTATCTTGCTAGCTAAACCAGATGAGGTTAGCTGATGGGTCTTAAACCTTCAGTGAGACAGGAAGCTGCTTATCCAGGCATGTGACAACAGATTCCGGTAGATTGACCAAATTGGACCATTGAAAGGTCCAATGGTTATGAAGCATCATAGAATGTGAAGAGCAGGACAAGGCACAGAAGACATCCTGGCGTCTACTGTACCTTGTCCTATCTCCAGTTGTCTTGATTCTGTCTTGTTACTGGACTCAGGTGGGAATTGAGAAGAGAGAATGAGGCTGAATCAGCACAACTCCCTCTCACTTAAATCCAAATTACATGTTAGTCTCAGCACCATTATATATTGTATTGATACAGTAATCATGTGAAGTGTTCCTTTTGGGTCCTCCTTGAGCCACCAATGCCATTAAGGGGGACTAACATTTAGGTCAGAAACTGCAAGATATTACATCTTCTGGACGGAGATGAGGTCTCCCTTGAATGGTAATGAGACTTCTAGACTCTTGGGGATAGTCTGGCTCCATAGGAGAGGGAAGTAAAAGAGGTAGCTGAGTGTCCACCTTCTAAAATTCAGAAAAAGGCAGTAACAGGTTTGAACTAAAGCTTTGAAGTTTGATCCTAAATTATCTAACTTCTCCGTTTCACTACCAATGAGTACTGATTTTGCTATTACTTCCACAGTGGGATTTTGGAGCCTGTGAGCAGAGGGGAGGCTTGATTTCAAAAGATGATTATCAAGATAAAGAGAGCTATTTTCATGAGATTTTTTTCCACTCTGAATGGCAGACTGAACCAACCTCATGAAAATAGCTTGAAACCCTCCACATTTAATGAAAAAGACTTGACAAACATATTAAAACGAATGTAAAATTGAAGATTTAAAGATTAAATATGAGCTTTCATAGCACCTATGAAAAGGAAAAAAGAAAAGCATCTTTTGACAGAATACTTCAAAAAGACATATTTAAACAAGAGGCTTTTGCATGTGTGTGTAAGTAAAATTGCTTAGAACTGCAGATGAATGCAGAAGCAGAACCAACCAAACAGGAATAAACCTGTTTGAAAAGAGCTCTTAGAAAAGATTTCCTACCAAATTGCTCAGCAACAAAACATCCAAAAAATATTTTTGTTAGCTATGAAAGCCATAAACACATCTATATATAGTAGTTTGTATCCTTCGAAAAAGAATCATATGGAATTAAGAAACATTTTTGATAAAGTGATAAAACAGCTCACTAGAATTTCTTAAGATTTGGGCCAGTTAAGAACAAGCTCAAATACAGGATGGAAAATAATGCCATGAGCAATAATTTGCTACCTCTGCTAAAACACCCCTCTCATTTAAAACTTCAACAGCTTTTTTCTTTCTCAGTGTGAACACTAGCTAATGATTAAAATCAACTGTGGCTGGCAATTGACAAACCACCCATCTCCTCTCATTTTTTTGCTGAGAGTTTCACATTTAACAGCAGCATACTGTGTTCTGCCATGTAGGACGTAAATATATCCTGAAAATCTTATGCTTATTTGATTTCTTGTTTTGTTGCTTGTTTCTAAAAGGCATTGCAGTATTTAAGGAAATTGTGCAACCATCCAGCACTAGTTTTAACTCCTCATCACCCAGAACATAAAAGGATCACGGAGAAGCTTGCAGCAGAGAATTCTTCTCTTCGTGATATCCAGCATGCACCTAAACTTTCTGCTTTAAAACAGGTGGACAAATCCTTGATTGCGTATTTGATTCCAAATATATTCTGCTAGCTTCCAGAACAGTGGTGTCAAACTCATGTCATCACAGCGTTGTCACGTGACGTATTGTAACTTTTTTCCCCCTTCGCTAAATCGGGCATGGGCGTGGCCAGTGCATGACACATCCAGCCTGGGGGCCTCAAGTTTGACAACCCTGTTCTAGAACCTTCACCATGTACTAATTAATTGGTGGTTAAAAAGGAATATCTAGAAATGTTAAGATGAAACCACGGAGGAGGCAACATGAAGCTAATAAAATACATTTTTGTATGTGTAGCATTAAGTATAACTAACAAAAAACTTTGTTGCCATCTTAAGTTTAAAGTTTCCTTTTTTAAGTGAGTCAAACTCCTTGTGCTACCAGTGGATTAAGAGTCTCATTCCAGTGTTGCCATAACTTTGTAGGAAATTTTCAGTTATTTAAAAATAGCAGCTAGGTTTCAGTTATTGGTGTTTGCCAAATTTGAAGTGGTAATTTATTACTTGGTATAATTCTCAGCTAGTATTAGGATCAAAAAATGCCAGAATTTGAGCCTGCTATATAAGATTCAGTGCAACTCTATTTCACAATTTGGTATAGTAGAACATAAAGATGTCCCTTTTTATTTGTCCATTTAGTCCAGTATTATTATTCTCATTTAGTTTTAAGTTTCTTTTTATCTCACCTTTATTATTTTTATAAATAACTTAAAGCAATGAACATATTTAATACTCCTCCCTCCTATTTTTTTTTTCTACATCTAACAACTCTGTGAGGTGGGTTGGGCTGAGAGGAACTGACTGGCCCAAGGTCACACAGCTGGTTTTCATTTAAACTACGTCTCTGGAACCTCACTGAAGCTGAGTTTTTTTTAAATCTCCTGGTCCTTAAATACCAAGAATGTCAAGGGGGGAAAAACGCTGTTATTGAGTTACTATTCCACAATCACAATGTAACTGCTAGTGCCCTGTAATAGTTCAGATCTTGGACTGAGGCCAAGTGGCCAAATGTGTGACTTTGAGCCCGTTTCCCTGTAAGCCAGGGGTGTCAAACTCAAAGCCCTTAGGCCTGATCTGGTCGGCGGGGTGCTTAGATCTGGCCCACGGAGCCACTCTGGAAACAGCGAAGGACCGATCCACAATGCCTTTGCCAGAAAAAAGAGAGCCCAGGAGGGCTGCATGTGGCCCTCCTGAGCTCCGCTTTCAGCTGTGACGGCCTCCTGCAGCCCTCTACCAGCAAAAATAGCCGTGTATGGGCTGCAGGACGTCAACTGGCCACGCCCACCCCAGACACGTCCACTCAGCCCCCCCAAGGTCAAACACAACCCTGATGTGGCCCTCAATGGAATTGAGTTTGACACCCCTGCTGTAAGCCAAACCAACCTCAAAATGAGGTGGAAATACAACAACCAGTATGTGAAAGTTTTTTGGATACTTTTGTGGAGAAAAGGCCTCGAGAAGCTGGCTGACTGATCGTTTTTTGTTGTTGTTGTTGTTGTTTTTGTTCTTTAAGCTATTACTCGACTGCGGCTTAGGAAATGGTGGCTCTCCAGAGAGCGGCACCGAAACGATAGTTGCCCAACACCGAATTCTTATCTTCTGTCAACTAAAGAGCATGCTGGACATAGTAGAACATGACCTTCTGAAGCCTCACTTGCCCTCTGTTACCTATCTGCGATTAGATGGCAGCATACCGGCTGGTCAGAGACACTCAATTGTCTCACGGTAAAGGCAACATTGATTGTTTAGATCTACTCTAAGTCGTGTTTCTCCAGCTCCCTTTTTGGCTGAAATAGATATGATTTTGCTGTTCACCTGGGTGGAACATTAAAGTGTTCACCTTACCTGGCCCCTGTATATTATTTACCCTTGTCCAACAGCATATGTTCCATGAACACTGGTATCTAATTGGGAAATGTTTCCTCCCCACTATCTAATGTAAAGGTATGAATAGATGGGACCATTCACGTGGAATGTGGATAAAACAAGTCTATACTCAGTACAAAACTTAATCTCTGGGACATCCAGATCTGTGGTTTCTTTGACTCCATATTTGAGATGTAGAGGTATTTCTTTCCCAAGAGGAAAAAAAAATGCTGCTTTAAGAAGAAAGAGCAACACATTCTTCATTAAGAAAAAAACAAATCCCCACCTTGTCAGAAGGAAATCCTGCTGTGATCCTTCCCAGGGTGAGAAAACAGCTAGCAATGATATCCTTGAAACCTGCTGCTCAGCTCTTTGTAGTAACCCCTCATCACAACCAAGACTTTCAGAGAGCAAGAGCTGTATTTGAAAAATAAAAGCTCTTCCAATAGAGGCAGACAAGCTGAGGCAGAACAAATGTCATGTCCTCATGTTTTCCTGCTGAGAAAGCTTGGCTGAAATTTCATGAAGCTGACATTTAATTAAAAGTGAAAGATTGCCTTTAGCCACCCATATGATGGTGGCACAAATCCTTGATGGCAACTTCCAAACAGCTGAACGTGTTTTATATTATGGCTACTAATCTACAATGGATTTGAGTGTCACTGGGTGAAATATCTTTTTGGAGAACTTTTCTTTCTCTATTCTCAATTATCTTGGTTTTGTAAAATTAGTTTCAGGGGAAAGGTAATATTACTCAGCTTTGGTGGTGGTGGTGGTGGTGGTGTTCCCTTGGTTTTCTAGGGCAGATATAGGCAACCCCTGAGCTATTGACTTAATATGGTCCATGTTGGTTCCCCATATAACCTGCAAACTGTTAATTCACTTACCATTTGGCAGGAAAAAAAAAGTTTTGACCAGCTATCAGTCAGAGAGCAGAACTTGTATATATTCCTTATTGAAACTTCAAAAATCTTCAGTGGTGCCAGTTGATTTTTTTAAAAGCCTCATTACTACATTTGGGGGCAGAGGTGATTGCTGGGGAAGAAAAGGCTAACCTTTCTTGACTCACCTGCCCAAAATTCTCTTATTCTTAATCTTCTGGATAGTCTTAGTTTTCTGGCTATCTTCCATATATGAAAGTGTCCACTTAATTCTTCACTTATTTCAATAAACCGCTGTTAATCTTTCATTTCACAAGGGAAACTGTCATTAGAAACAATGCACTACAAAATAACCGAATGATTCAATTCCACCTTTTGTATTTGTAGGATAGTATAATAACAGCAACCTGCTAGAATATCAGTATTTTAGATTAGATGAGCTACAGTTTAAGCATTGTAGCCAGCAGCAGTAGGATGGAACCCAATCATTGTTGGGTTTATTTTAATTGACAGGTTTAACAATGACCCATCCATAGATGTGCTGTTGCTTACTACTCATGTTGGTGGACTGGGCCTTAACTTGACTGGAGCTGATACCGTGGTATTTGTTGAGCATGATTGGAATCCAATGAAAGACCTCCAGGCAATGGATAGAGCGCATCGTATTGGACAGGTAAAAAAAATTAACCCAGATGATTTAAGATAAGTTGAATTAATCAAAGATTGCCTGACGTTTCTGAAACCAATGCCATATACATGGTGAATCATTTAGAACTTAGGGTTTTTGTTTTTTGTTTTTGTTTTCTTTTAATTTGTTACTAAAATACTATTTAATTTGATTTATAACATTATGTTATAAAATACTAGATCAAACCCGAAAGACTTTAGAGCAAAGACAGGAACTTTTACAAATGAAATACTCAAATGAAATGATGATTCTAAAAAATATTTAAGCACAGTTTATGTTCTTACTGCTTTTACATTCAAGGCTTGTATAAATGTCGCATATGTATCATTGATTTAATTGTTGTTTGTTCCTCTAATTGGATGTCTTGTTTTGCTGTGTTATGATTTCTTTTATAGCTGGCATATGTATACATTTCCATTAAATCCCCATAAATATTAACTATGTTGCAGAAACGTGTTGTTAATGTTTATCGCTTGATAACAAGGGGAACCTTGGAGGAAAAAATAATGGGTCTTCAAAAATTCAAAATGAATATTGCAAATACGGTGATCAGTCAAGAGAATACCAGTCTTCAGAGCATGGGAACAGATCAGCTTCTTGATCTCTTCACTCTGGATAAGGTAAGATACAGATCTGTGAGGCGACTCTGAGCCCTGTGTAACCTGTGCATGAAATTTGGAGAAGATCATCCATCAAGATGGGCTCCCATATCATCAGTATGGAAATTATACCCAGATACACATCTTGGGCCCAGGCCAGCAAAGTGATACACCAAGGTTTAGTCTTAATGTCTGGAGGCTATGTGGCTCTGGATGGGGAGTCAGACCCAACCCTCAGAGAGGGGGTGGGGGAGGAAAGGAGAAGGTTTATATAGATCTGGGGTTATTCCCTTTAGTCTTGGCTGCACTTCCCCATTTGAGATGGCTTTGCAACCTGGGAGTTGTCTCTGCACAGCTCCTTATGTGTCAATTGCCTCATTTTTTTTGTTTGTTTCGGCGGCTGACCAAATGGTTGCTTGTGCTCTAGTGACCTTTGGCTGGACTGTCGCAATGTACTCTACATAGGTCTATCCTTGAAGACCATTTGGAAGTTGCAGCTGATTCAGAGTATAGCAGCATGGATAGTCATGGGCAGCCTCAGTATGAGACCCTTCTGTGTTCGAAACTGTAGGTGGTAGTAATTATTTTCCATGTGCAGTTCATGGTGATCTTGGCTTTATGCCATAAGGCCAGGTTATTTGAGGGACTGCTTTTCCTCAATAGTTTCTGCCCATCCCAAGATATTGGGCAGAGTTGATACACTTGCAGCGCCATCAATTAAACCATATGTTGGAAAGAAGGAAGTGTTCCTTATCTGTTGTACTGCTTGCCCCCCTTGAAGATCCATGGTTTCCATCCCATTGATGTTCCAAATGTTGTTAAAAACCTGCATGTTCTTCTGTTCTTGGATTATTACTCTTAAAGTATAAGCTGCCCAGAGTCGCCCTGAAATTAAGCAAATATTAAACCTAATCATTCTAATAAAATACAGTTCATAATAGATCTAAAAACGAGCAGCAAATAATAACGAGAGGTATTTTGCTTCTGATAACATTTACTTAATCATTTAAGTCAGGGGGCTCCAACCTTGGCAACTTTAAGTCCCCAAGTCTTAAAGTTGCCAAGGTTGGAGACCCCTGATTTAAGTCATTCTCCACTGAAGTTTAAATGATTCCATTGAAATTTAAGGCATTCTCCATTGAAGAGTTGCTCATCACTAATACCATTATGACAAGGAAACTGAATGCTCTTTTTTGATACGTCTCATAATGTTCAAATTTTAAATGATTAGTTTGTTGCTTAAGTAATTATTTCCAGTAGTTTCATATTATTGCCACACATATACACAGATTTTAACACGTGTTTCTTTTTTCCTCAATGTTGTTCCTCCAAATCTTTAAGGATGGAAAAACTGAAAAATCAGATGGTGCCACTTCTGTTTCTGGGAAAACAACCATAAAGTCAGTCCTTGAAAATCTTGGAGAACTTTGGGATCAAGAACAGTATGATTCAGAATATAGCCTGGAAAAGTTTATGCACTCACTCAAATAACCATTCTTATGGTTTTTTTTGTTTTTTCAGCTGATATTCAGCATATTTCAAAACATTTATAGTTGACTTCTAGCATCACATGAAAAAAAGATGAAGACTGATGTTCTGCATAAAGCCAACATATTCTGTTGGGATAGTTAAGTCTTAAATACTTACATTGTTAAAATTCTAAATTGCAGTTTAGCTTTGAATTTCCAGAATAATTATAAATTTTTATAGTTTTGCATATGTTGCTAAGTATTACACCTTCATTCAAAATAGGTTCGCCATTTCCCTTTTCCTGAACCTTTCAAAATTTCTGCAGTTTGTTTTGAGTATTTTGTTACTTTAAACCTAGCTTGTTTTAATGGTACACTGTAGGAATGTTGGGTTTAGCTATTCGGAATAATTTGTTCACTTCAGGTTGTACATTGACATAATAACAGCAAAGCATGCTGGAAGACACTGAGGATTTAATTGAGCTTTGCAAATGCTACAGTTCCCACCTTTATATATTTAAGTATGTGGTGCTCTTCAGTCTTCTGACATTTTGAGAGCAGTTGACTTTTTAATAAAATTACTGAAATTGGCTAACAGGCCATTTCTACATCCTGTTTAGAGGGTGCTATTTTTATGAGTGTTTGTGGGTGTATATAATGGCAAGAGCATAGTCAGCTCAGAGATCTAAAGTATGCAGTAGGTTTCGATGTTATATTTTTTTGTAAGAGAGCAAATATATAAATAGAACTTTTCCAGCAGTAGTTCTTATAAAATTAAGAATCCATGCTGGAAAAATACCCAAATGCACTAGTGCACGAGCCTCTTAAATAAAAAGAGTAATTTTTATTTAGGGATATAGCTTAAAAAACACCCCTTAGAAATACCCTGCATCCGAGAGAATAAAATGTTGAACTGAAATCATGTAATACAAATTTAAAGAGGCTGTAATAAAGGAGAGTAAAAATAACAGTTGTACATTTTTTTAAAAAAACGTATTCTTAAAGGGAATCAGTAGCGACATGTCTGTGTATAGATGTCTGTACCAAATGCATACGCCGTTTTCTAAATATTTTAAGACAAACCTACATAAACTCTTTAATAAATAAGTATATGTATAGATGTCATATCTAAGGTTTGAGCATGTGTGCACTTCAGCATCAGAGCTTGAACAGCTTTGAGGCCTCTGAAATGTTTAAGTAATTATTTTTAAACATTTCAAGAAGAAAAGCAACTTGTTGGCTTATGGAGCAATATTGTTTTTCAGCACTCAGATATGAATGATGAACCTGTGTCATATTTCAGCAGATATACAAACTGCCATACTGTAACATTAAACTAGCATTCCTTGGAAAAAAAAGAAAATAAAAAGCCAAATTGGCATTAATTGATCTTTTATATGTTTTGTGAAATTTTTCTTCCTGCATCCTGGTTTATAAATCTTATAAGTCCATGGAAGGAGAAAAACACATTGTCTCTGATTGATAAATAGTTTGTGTATGTTTCCGTAGCAGGGAACACTTTTACAGCTTGAGCAATCCAACTTTTCTACTCCATGTTTTATGGAACAGTACAGTAGGATAAAAATGGGTCTAAATTTAGGTACCAGTAGTACTAGCGATGGATTTTAATGTTGTATTTTGCTTTTAATATTTTAATGCTTACAAAATGTTAAAATATTTAAATTTGGTAGCTGGAGCAGTGGGGTTATGCAGTGAGCCAGAACACACAGTTACAGCTGATTGGTTGAAGAGTGCTGGCTCCTGGGTGAGGCAATCTGCGCTGTGATTGGTTGCTGTGGGTGTGAAGGGGGAGTTTCCCTTTTTTCCCGCTTTTTTCTTCCGTGTGCTCTGTAATTTACCTCATGGTATTCCTGCTGTGCTAATTTTTCTGATGATGCTCCTGTTTGCCTGACTATTATAATTGTTGTATTACAATACTTTGCATACAGAAAAATTACATTACCGGAAAGGCATGACAAGTTTTGCTTGATTTTGTAGCCGTGGTTCTGTTAATCATGATTTTACCACTTCTTGTTGGTAACCCATGGTGGGTTAGAAAGAGGGCTTCCATTTTGCATTGCCATCCTTGGTGAGGGCTGGCAAGTGACAACACAAACCTCCAGCTGACTCTTTCTACATTGCCTACCATTGTTTGAAATTGGCCACTCTCTGCGATATGTGGATAGTAATTTTCTAGTTCTTAACCAGAGTGGCTGAAAGCTGTAGCCTCTTGCGCATGAATAACCAGTTCTGTTACTTTTAATTTGCACATCATTAATATTCAAAATGGAATATCTTGTTTCCCTATAAAAAGAGGTATTGTTATGTTGCATTATTCAATGGACAGAGATGTATAATTCTAAACCGTACACAGCTAGCCATTTGCAGTTATTCCTAATTCATTACCGTTTTTGGTAGCTTTCCTAGTTCTTGTTTTTTCAGTTGTGAAATCTCTTTATCCTAAATCAGAGGTCTTCAAACTTGGCAGCTTTAAGACTTGTGGACTTCAACTCCCAGAATTCTCCAGCCAGCTATGCTGTCCTAAATTGTCAACTAATAGATAATACAAATACTGAGGCTTCACCTCAGAGGACACAATATACCTTAACTTTGAAATGGCATGATATTTTGAACCTGGTGAATTTTATCTCCAGTGCCCATGCTGTTCTAGCTATACATCAGGATAGGAAACTTAATGGTCTCTTGGCCCTTTGAATTACAGTTGAATTCCTTACCATTGGACTTATGGCTTCCAACGATAGTGGGAGAAAGTTGTGTGCTATTACTTACATCAGTCATACAGAAAAAGGAGGCTTGTTGATTGTTGAAGATGATAGCATGAATATCTTCTCTGCTTATTTACTTAACTATGTGAAGATTGTGTAGAATCGCAATCCAGCCCACTATCAAATTATCAGGAAACTGAAGCATTTCTCCTTTATGGGAAGGTTGTACTGTTCAGATCCTTTTAGCAAGGTATATAAACCTAAGCATAATTTGGTGGAAATGGAGATTTTATTTCTGCCCTGCTGTAAAATTCAAACTCATCCAATCAATATTTTCCTAATTTGCTTTATACAATGCTTTCCTACTCAATGAAGTGTTTAATGGCTAAAAGTTTTAAAAACCCATACAGAAATACAGAAAAACTAATATTGCTAATTAAAATTTTGATGAAAGAAGTGTCTTTACAAATGTCAACCTGCAGAGAGAATGGGAACGCATTCTATAACTCCGGAGCAATACAGAACATGAATCCCCCCATATCACAAATAAACAACCTTCTGATGGAGGGGGGCTTTTTCAGAAGACAAGCATAAGTTATTGGAATTATAAAAGGATCAAACAATCAATTATACTCAGAAATAAGCAACCAGTGTAAATATTTCAGTACAGGCAAACTGTAATCCCTGGATCTTGCACTATTTAAAAACCTGGTTACTATGTTTTGCACTGCAGCTTCCAGAAACTCATTGAGGAGTAGCCCCATATATCTGTAATTAAGACTGTATCACCAAGTTGTCTATCACTTTGTTCAATTCTGACTAACTCTGGAAGAACAAGTACAAATTTTTCCTTTTCCATATTCAGTTTTCCATAAAGCATTTCCATTTTGTCTGAATTTAATTTCAATTTGCTCCCCTTACCAAAGTTAAGAATGTCCAATAGTGCTAGTTACTACATTAAAATTGGATTCTAAAGGGCCCTAGATGTTATCAGTATATTGATGAAACTTGATTCCAAAAATTCAGATGATCTCCCTAGCAGTTCCAAGCAAATAGCATAAATTAACAAGAAGGGCCATGGTGGAGCAGTACATATAAATTGACAAGACATAGAACTGGTTTCAATCAACCGTCTGGAGAAGACAACTTCCAAAGCCTAATCCTCAGAGTCTAGCTCATGCTCACAGGGAAATTCTGGGAGTTGGTCCACATACAGTATTTTACAGTTGCTAAGACTGAGGAACAATTGGTCTAGAAGAATATCATACTCAATAGGTATCCAAACTGCTGAGAGGTCTAGGAAAAGTAGCAAAGTCACTTTTTCTTCCTCAAATTTCTAACGAGAATTATTGATAACTACATATACTGTGGATAGGTGACAACTGAGCCAGTTTTGTATAGTGGTTAAGTGCATTAGGCAGGAAACCAGGAGAGTGTAAGTTCTAGTTCAGTATTTTCAGTATCTTTGTTCAGACACAAAGCCACCAATCACTTTCTCTCAGCCTTAAGAGACAACAGCAAACTAATTCTGAAAATCCTTGCGAAGAAAACTGCAGTAACTTGTCTAGGCAGTAGGCACTCTCCGAGAATTGGTCACAATTGAACATAAGAAAAGGAATCAAAGCAGCTGGATTAAACCGATAGCATGAAGATGCACCCAAAGTTGCAAGGCTATTACCACTTTAATCATCTTTCCCAGAAAGTGAATACAGTAATCGAGATAGGCTTGCAATCAACAGCATCCACAAGAATTTGAAATTGTGAAAAAACTGGGCTGCCAGCTCTGCCCCTTCCATATACACACGGCTGCTTATAATTAAATGATTCTCTCTGAAGACAGTTTCTTCAGTTGAAGTGCAATCATTGCTGCTTTGGGCAGAAGAGAAACATTTCCAATTACAGAAGATTAGATCAGACACTGATTGCTTCCAGGAGAGGACAGATTTGTGAAAAAGCTTGATAGCTCTTGGATGCAAGGGTTGTCACCCTATTAATGCTTGGCCGCATCCCTGAGATTTATAAGACAAAAATAATCCAAAATAAAGGTGGAATTGTTAATGTTGATGCTTATAATCTACCCCTTAATGCTGATACCTAATTTGAGGCATGTCCAATTGACTGCAAGGAAAGATGCAAACTGTTTAGTTACAACAACACTGTTCTGTCTCACCTGCCTATCCATCCAACGTCTCAATGAGGAAAATGTTTCCAAGAAAGACAATTGGAGAAAAGAAGGGATTGGACAAGCCAGTCTCTCCATCCAAGTGCTGACTGACAAATGTGACAGCACCAGCACCTCTCCCCCACCCTTATTGCAGCAGGCAAACCCCATCAGCTTCTTGGTCAAGGGGGAGGGGTCTGGGATGCAGTGGCTGTTCAGGTCCAAGGTTTTTATGGCCATTTCTTGGAGCTAGGGGCTGGAGAATATGGATGAGCAAAACAATGACCTTTGAACCAATGTATTAGCGGAATTATGAGTAAAGATACTGGCTTGGCTTATTGTAGTATTTCTCAACCTTGATTACTTGAAAATGTGGATTCAATTCCCAAATTCTCTAGCTAGGGAATTCTGGGAGTTGAAATCCACACATTTCAAGTTGCTGCAATTGAGATACACTTAGACTTTGATTCTGAAATTTGAAGTTCATCCTTTGATTAGCCTGGAAGAAAGCTATTCCTGTCTAGAACAAACCAACATGCTGCAATCGACAACCAAATTGATGATTTCTTAGCCTTTGCTGTCATATTAACTTAGCATTCCCTTAAAAAGTAATCCAAGTTCAATTTTGCTGGGATTCGGCTCCCGAGCTCTGTTTTTGCTGGCAGAGGCATGGTGGGCCAGTCCTTCGCTGTTTTCAGGGCCAAACGGGCCAAATCTAAGCATCCCGTGGGCTGGATCTGGCCTGCGGGCCTTAAGGTTAACACCCCTGGTATAGATGGACAATTAACTGGGGACTTTGTAATGAAATGGGTTAAAGGAAATGGGTTACTTCATTTGCTTCATTTTGTATGTTGCATTATCCAATATCAGCAGTAGGAAGTATTTCAAGGACGTTTTCAAGAGTGAAGGCCATCTTTTCCTGCAAAAGTAACCAAATCCTTACTGGGATTCATTGCTTTGATCAACTTATCCTTTAACAAGAGCAGGTTCATGCCTCTTCTCCTTTCACAGCAAACGACTGCTTAATCCGTGCACATGGTTAAATCTATAATGTTTGTTTATCCATTTATTTATTAAACATCTTTATTTGACTGCCCAGCTCACACACGGTAACTCCAGGTGGCTTATGACATTAAAATTCAGCCATTAAAAACCCATCGGATTATATTAAACCCGTGCAAATTAAGAGTCCCCTCCCCCTTTATCCCATGGATGCTTTTATTCAATGAAACAGCCTGTTAGACAAGTCTAGTATTCCATTCAGCCAGCAGGAGCTCAGCAGGTTGAGTTTTACAAGCTCTGCAGGGAACCAAAAATAGATGCAGAAAATATTAACGACATCCAAGGGATGGCATTGTTTTTATCAGGTAAGAAAGCGGTATTAAAAATGAAGCTTGCTAGATTGGAGCTAAGCAGGCCTATGTTTCTCTGTAAATACAACTCAGTTCTGTTTCTAACCTCAAGTAAACATACATTTTTAGCAGTTGTGGTTATAAACTTCAAAAAAGGGAGTCTAGGCCCACCTCGCCAGTGGTGAAATCCAAATTTTTTTACTACTGGTTCTGTGGGCATGTCTTGGTGGGCATGGTGTGGCTTGGTGGGCGTGGCAGGGGAAGGATACTGCAAAATTCCCATTCTCACCCCACTCTGAGGCCAGCCAGAGGTGGCATTTTCCAGTTCTCCAAACTGCTCAAAATTTCTGCTACCGGTTCTCCAGAACCTGCTGGATTTCACCCCTGCACCTCGCCCATTCCTTTTGTCAAAGGTACAAGGTTCCTCCTGCCTCATCTACAGTACCAGCAACTGCTGAAGCAAATTCTTCCCCGAAACTCCTGTTGCTAATTTAAACTATTTAACAAGCTCTACAGAGCTTTACAATTGCTTAACGCATTGTTAGCCGCCCTGAGTCTTCGGAGAAGGGCGGCATATAAATCAATTTTTTTAAAAAAAAAAAACTATCCTGAAACTAAGAGAAACACCTGAGCTGTCACCCCATCATTCAAAGACTAGTCCTTTAGGAAAGCAATCACAGCGTAAAAAGCTGCATTTTGTTAAAATGAACAAAATCAATCCTATCCAAGGATTGAGAATGGGTAAGTCAGTCAGTCAGTCCTTCACGTCAGAGAGTGGACTGGAAATCGTGTTCCTTCATTTCCTGTAAATGGTGCACTTGGAATTTTCATCTTTTTCAGGGGGGCTTCCAAAACAGAAGGATTATAGTGGAGGAATTAAAGCACATGAATTGGATGCAAAAAAAAAAAAAAAAAAAAGAGCCATATTTTTAGATCTTTGCATTTTTATTTTTATTTTTGCTTGAAAAAACACAAAGAAGCTGGTCATATGAAGAAGCCCACTGGTGAGTGAGTTATGCATAAACACTAAGTCAAAAATCCAGTGGATGGACACTGAAGGACTGTTAGAGGGATTATTCCCCAACTGGATGGCTCATTTTCCCTGGCGACCTAGACATTTCGGTCCACATGGCTGATCTTCCTACAGGAAGGACCCGCTCTGAAAGATGATTCGGTATTTGAAACGCTGATGGATTAAGGCTTTTCCTTCCAAGTCAGCAACGTCAAGTGGAAACATTGCCAAACAACATTATGCTACATTTGAGACATGCAATTACATTTTCAGACGATCACTCATCCATCACTTTCAGTTATTTACATATCAGAATAAACTCGGTACAAGGTAGCTTAAAAAGGACTGCCATCCTGAAGAGGTCCTTTGGGTTTGTAGTGCGAAAAGGTCCACCAAATAATTGGCCCAGTGAGTGTTGGCTTCAGCTGGGCACTCATCTTCAAAAAGCTACCACAACGCACCATTTTTAAGCATGAAATTCCACCCCGAATCTTGTTGCAGTGTCCTTTTTAGCATTTGGGTTGAAAAAAATTTGGCCTCCTGATTCAGGAATCAGGAATTTTCTTTGCCGGGGACCAAATATGGTCTATTTTTTAAAAAAGAAACCAGCACCAGTTTTAAGTATGAAATTCCACCCCAAATCTCGTCCTGCCTTTTGTTTTTATTATTTGGGATGAAACTAATTTTGGCCTCCTGTTCAACTCCCAGGGGCCCCTTTGACATGTTGGTTGGGACTGCTGGAAGCTGATTGAGCAAATTTGGAAAGTTGCTGGGTGGGGGGGAATAATTTTTTTTAAAGATGTGCTTATTCATCAAGATTACTCTGGGCACAAAATTGAAAGACTGAAATGCCAACAGTGGAGGAAAACAGAGGTGAAGATGGCAGGATATGTAAAGATGGCAAAATTGACTTGATATATGC
Source organism: Arizona elegans (assembly GCA_022577455.1). NCBI lineage: Eukaryota > Metazoa > Chordata > Lepidosauria > Squamata > Colubridae > Arizona > Arizona elegans. The sequence goes on from JAKOOJ010000005.1 coordinate 72,284,380, forward strand.
CGGGGTTGATGATTAGAAGGGGGAGAAAATGTTAAGTGAGTCATGATTTAATCTTAGAATAAAATGTAAACACGTCTATAACTGTTGCAGAAATAGGAAGCGCCTTCTTTATATCTTTTTTTTCTTTTTCAGTACTTTTCTATTACCTATCACTGTATTTTCTTTTTTAATCAGATTTGTATTTTATTCCGAAAAAAAAAAACTTTTGTAAAAACTAATATTAAAAAAATGTGCTATTCATGAAGTTGGATAGTCTTTGAAATTAAGTTACCACATTATATTCTTCGATCACTGGATTATAAATCACCAGGTTTCATTTAGAAATGAAGTGATTCGGGCTAATGAACATGAATCATTCCTTTTGTTAGGCAAAACGTATTCTCTAAAGCTGAGCCTCAGGCTGTTTTTGGATCTAAACTATATTGGCTTAATCAAAGGCAGTCACATCTTAATTCCCTTCTGTTTTACTTACGTTGGCTCCATCGGATAAAAGATGTTTGGAATAGGTTTTACAATGGTACCTACAGAGTTTCATATTGCAGTCTGTCCCAGTAGGAGCTGATGTTTGATGGCTTCATTTCTTGAGGAAAGCTTTTCCCATGTGCTTTATTTTTTTCATTTAAGGTGTACTCATTAACACACTTGTTTTACTATTAACTATAGAGTGAAATTTCACAGGCGAAGCTGTACAAAACCATGATAATCAGCCTTTTAAACTCCATTTTCATATCTCAGTACAAGATAACATTGAACAGGGAAACACTATTCTTTTTAAACTATAGACTAGTACAGGGGTCCCCAGCCCACTACAGGGCCTTGAGCCTTTCGGAACTGGGCCACGGAAGTGGTGAGCAAACATGTACGTGCATCTCCACTCACATGAGCAGCAGGTGAGCCCGTGTATGTGTGCAAGGGTTGGGTTCATGTGGAACCATCCCTTCTTCCCCCGCCCTTCTTCACTGGTCCACAAAGCCGGAAAGGTTGGGGAACTGGACTAATATGTACATGTGGAATTCTGTAGTAATTGAGCTCAATAATATCTATCCTTGAATACTCCCCTTTATCTCTGCCCTATTTAGCTAGTTATCTCTAAAGCAATATTTCTCAAGCTTTGAAGCATGAAGATGTGTGGACTTCAACTCCCAGAATTCTGGCTTGGTGACTGAGAATTCTGGGAACTGAAGTCTTCCACATCTTCATGCTTCCAAGCTTGAGAAATATTGCTTTTAGTAACTGCAATTCACTCTGTGTAGGTGTGTGTGTAGTTTCAGAATATATATATAGTATATTCTCTTACCTGCAACTGATCTTCTGTGTGTGTATATAAATAAAAATAACTGATTATTAAAAGCAAATTCTATGTTCCCTTTAGTTTGCCTACCAGATTAAAGTCATCTTTTTAAAAGCATTTTAGTGGATGGCTTCCATTATAGGAGAACAGTATTCTGACAACTTTTAAATGATTTATTGGTTAAAAATAATGTAGAAATTTAAGATCTAATGAATCGTATTTTCCTACCAGTCCACGGAGCTGTATTCAACTACTTTGAGTGAATAACAACTGTGCCTTTTTAAATATATTATGTGAAACAGAATAGGCAGTCCTCAATTTATGACCACAATTGGGACTAGAATTTCCCTTCCTGAGCAAGCTAGTTGTTAAGTGAGGCACACACAGTTTTACAACTATAGTTAAGCAGGTTACTGCAGTTGTTAAGGGAATTGTGGTTGTTAAGCAAATCTGGCTTTCAGTGCCGTTGTAACTTTGGTCACTAAACAAAGGATGTAAATTGAGGACTATCTGTATTTTCATGATAAACAGCTGAATTATTCCCCCCAAATAGTGTGCTTAGCAGCGGGCAATATTTTTTTTCCTGCCGCCAAACAGCTGATTATACCACTAAAGATGGTTATGTGATAGCTTATGCTCCCTGGATTCAAATGGGGGCACTAGGACTGACCCAGAACAACCCTTGGACGATAGTGTACCTTCAGAGGCATGGCTGCCATTCCTCAAGCCAAGCTTTGCAAAAACCAACTGTCTGACATTAGCAACAGCAGGAGGGAAGAGGATTGGAATGCAGGGAGTAGATGGGGAGGGGAGGAAAGGAAACCAAAGCACACCGGCCAAGGAATGAGGAACATCTGCTAACCAAGGTTACCCATCCAAGTGCAAAGCAGAAAAGCCCGGGAAACTGAAGGCATACAGCACCTAATTGGACATTTGTTGGTAATACAGGGGATGGTTTTGTTTGCACACGAAAATGCCAGAACCAGCTTTGCTATTCTTCTGTAACCATTTAAAGTACTCCAGTAAAGTATACTCTTGACAAAACAATGGCCCAAGAGTCTTTCTTCACTGGATGAATGAATGGGACAGTTGACAAAAGAGATCTTGATGACCGTAATTCTCAGTAGGAACCATCTGGTCTCTTACCATCTCTTCCCTTCAACTGTTCGTTTTTTCAAGCATGCCCCGGTTTTAATTGCATTCTTATAGCTTTTCTTACTTTTTGATCTACATTTGAACTGACTGGTTGAAGGCTGATCTATCCTATAACCCCTTGCTGGATTTTTATAAAGTTTTCCCCTTCTTACTGTTTACTTTGGAACTCTAAACCATTTTCACTCTTTCACAGCAAGGAGGCCAGTGGTGAGAAAACTAACTGTCCGGTAGTGAAAGCTGTTCAATTTGATTTACATCTATATTGGATTTTACTGTAGGGGTTTTGTTTTTATTAGTTTTTCAAAAGCTCTGGTCTTCTTTTTTTTAACGCTTGATGAGAAAATTTCTTTTAATTACTTTATATTCTGGGAAATCTTATATCATGTTTTCTCTGTGGATGTTTTGTATGTCTGTCTTTTTCTTCTTTTTTTGTAAAGACCTGTTTGTCTACAAAAAGAGATAAAGCTCTCTGGGAAGCCTTTGAAAAAATGCTGTCTCACAAACTTTATTTGAAATTTTTAATAAAAAATTTGATGGGTCAGCAATGGTTTTGAAGAATTCCAGGATATTACTCAAAGGTGGAGAATAACAGTTGGATCTGATTTGCAGTCTGATGGATTAGAATCTGGGTTGGAACTGCAAAACCTGAAGGCAAAAGTGTCTCATCCAAGAATTGCAGGCTGTGTCGAAAAAGGCTGAAAGGGGCACAAGTGCAGGTAGTCCTCAACTTACGGTCACAATTGAGCCCAAACTTTCTGTTGTTGAGTGAGACATATGTTAACGGAATTTTGCCCCCATTTTACGACCTTTCTTGCCACAGTTGTTAAAGAGAATCGCTGCAGTTGACAAGTTAGTAACCTGGGCGTCAAGTGAATCGGGCTTCTCCATTGACTTTGCTTGTCGGAAAGGGATCACGTCACCCTGCGACACGGCGACCGTCATAAATACGAATTGCCAAGCATCTGAATTTAGATCACATGATCATGGGGATGGTACAAAGGTTGTAATTCTGAAAAACTGTCGTAAATCACATTTTTCAAAGCCGTTGTAACTTTGAACAGTCACTAAATTAACTGTTGTAAGTGGAGGACTACCTGTACAAGAAATTCAAGGATAATGAAATTGATGAGGGATGGACTGGACTTTCTTGGCAAGATGAATCAACTTTGGAGAATGGATTTACTGTACTTAACCAGACAACAATTGAGAAGAAATGAAGTGTTTTTGCTTACAGAGAGACTGGACAATGGGTGCTACAAAAATATTTTCAACAAAGACTTATGACTCTTGGAAATGAGATATTGGGAATGTTTCCAATTAAAATCTTAAGGAAAAAATTTATTAAGAACCAAACGAGGATATTTGATCCTGGATGGATCAGAAATGATGTTTGCAGTGATTTGTAATAGATAAGAAGCTGTTGTAGATTTTCTATGAGTCAATTAAAATAATAGATTGTTAACAGAGGGCTTTGAAGTTTAACTTTGCTATTGGTTTACCTCTTAACTATTTTTTTTCTTTACATTTATAATAGATGTATAACAGGTAAAACTGGTTGCAAATAAATATAGACGTTTCTAAGTCCTGGACTTAATTTGGAAGGGGAGGAAGGTATAATTGTTGTAAACAATATATGGATATATGTTTTTGTTTTTTGTCTTTTTAATTCACATTTTTAAAATGTTTTTGTCTAATTTTGTGTGTTTTTTTGTAAAAAAAAAATTCTTTTTGGGGGCCGGGAGTTTGTATCTTAATTTTTTGAATTAAAAAGTTACGTAACAGTTGAATTTAAAGCCAAATTTTGCTTCCTGAACATCTAAAGATATTATATACATGCATTTTTATTTAATCCTCTCAACATGTAAAAACATCAAGCACCCTTGCTGCTTGTCTAGGACTCTTTAGTCAAATTTCCATATTAAGAGTAATAGTTTTAAGAAAGCCAAGTGGAAATGGTTAAATGAAAAGTTTAGTATCTATATTGTTTCAGTTCATCTAGATCAGTGTTTCTCAACCTTGGTAGCTTGAAGACGGGTGGACTTCAACTCCTAGCGGATTCTGGGAGTTGAAGTCCACCCGTCTTCAAGCTTCCAAGGTTGAGAAACACTGATCTAGATGCTAGGTAGATTGTAATCAATTAAAACAACTAGAAAAGGCAATTTCTCATTTGGTCAACCTGTCTTCATGTGTGTCTTCCTTGTTTGAAAATATAATCATTACAATTTGACCTACACAATTATCCTTATAACTTGCATAAAGTTAATAGAATGGGGTAGGAGTCACAAGTGTTTAAGTTCAGAATAGTTTTAAGAGAGTTTAGATATTGTTTTTCAACTACAGGAATTGATGGGCAAAGATTTACAGCCTTTTCTCACTGTTATAACCTCTATGGTTCCATTTATTATTTTTCTTTATAACTCTTGCTTTTAAACAGAGGGGTGGCAATTTGCTCCTGAGGCCCCGTGACTGTCTCAATAGGTCTCAGTGATCAAAGTATAACACAAGGACCTAGGAAACAAATTCCAGGGTGGAGAAATAAAGTAGTGTTCTGAAATTTTGCTGAGGAAGAACAGAATGATGTTTTTCAGCAATTGCAAAATTGCAGTATGCCATCTTTCTCCTCTTCCAACAAATACACTTGGTTTTTGCCTCAATGTACAGAATTCATCTGACATGAGAAATGAGAACAAAATGATTGTAATCTTGATAGATACTGAGTGACAATCTCTTAGGATCCGAGTAAGTAGATACTATGCCTCTTGCATTTGTGCAACTGCACTTTGGTGTCAAATGCTCTGGATCAGTGGTCACCAACCGGTTGTCTGTGGACCACCGGTTGTCCGTGAGAAAATTTTGGTGGTCCGCAGAAAAATTTGTATCTTTTATATTGCACTAAATACTATTTATCTTTTTAAAAAATTCATATTAGTGGTCCGCAGGATTTAAAATTATGATTTTAGTGGTCCCTGAGGTCCGAAAGGTTGGTGAACCCTGCTCTGGATGAATTCTGGCGATACGTAAAACGATAATGAAAACACTATTTAAATGTGTGCTCTGTTAAAGTGTAATGTGTACCCGAAGCTGTGTGTTCTTTAAATTTCCAATTTCTAATTCGATTGTATCTTCCCCATTGTTTTTTTTTTTTTTTAATATTCAAAGGATGACAAGTTTCCGTACTTCATACAACTAGATTTAATAAGTTATTACAGGAAAAAAAAATTAATTCCAAACTACAAAGTTGAAGCAGTTGTAAGCAATAGCAGCGTGGAGCTTCATGTTTAGTCACAGTACTGCAGTTCCATACAAAGCATTAGTCCAAGCCAAAAAAGTAAAAAATAAAAGGTAAAAGCCTTTTAGGGTTACTAGCAAAACCAGTCTAAAGAGAACATGTAATAAAAGATATGGTACAATGAAAATTAGTCAGTTGAAAAAAAACAAGTACAGAGATCTTAGCTGTGAACACTCATCTCCATTATTTTAGACAGCAAATTACAAATACCTAATACTTTATACCCCAACAGAACAACATCCAGAAACAAACCAGCAAAAAAAAAAAAAAAGCAGAAATGATTTTCCTGTATTAGCACCCTGAATATCTATTTGTTGCTAAACAATGTTAAATAAATTTAAAATGTGCAGAACAACGTAACAGCTCTTGCTCTTCTCCTATTCAGGAGTAAATCATAGCATGAATATTAGAGCAGACTCTATGGTTAAGACAGAAACACTACAACAGTAGAAATTAAGAGAACTTTTTAAGTGGAAAAAAAGGAATGCTGACATTATACAAACTGGTGTAAAAAGCAATTACATAAAAGGCAGGTTTAACAAAAATAGTTTAAAAAATCAATCTGTGACTAATCTTTCACTCGTATCTTGCAAGTAGAGATGTCACAATACTGAAATATTAACATAGGAGATTTTCTCCCAGTAAAGCACTGTATTTTTGTACTACTCTAACAAAGATAATGAAATCTATAATAACTGCATATTTGTAATACAATTTTCTTTTAACCCTGCCTTCCTACAAGGCAAGTGTGTAGGCAGGAGTGTAAGCACACACTCACTTCATTCCATTCCATTCTTGCTGGAATCTGAAAAAAATTCTCCTTCACTTCTACTGTATTATGCTTTTACAATTTGTGTATGTTCCAACCATAGAACCTAGAGTCTAAATTTTACTATTTGAAATTGCCTGTACATTACTTACAAAGAACTCACAAAGGCCAACTCCAGATATTTCCACAAGAGATCATGGGACAGCTTCCCTTCAGGTGACGTCCTCATAAAAACAGATAAAATCTGACCATGGATGTATCTGGAGAAGACCATTGTATTGTCTGTTTATGTAACACCAGTTTGAGTTGCAGGATCTAAAGCAAGGTTTTTCAAACTTGGCAACTTGAAGATGTGGGGACTTCTACTTCCAGAATTCCCCAGCCAAGCTAGCTGGGGAATTCTGGGAGTTGAAGTCCACATACGGTATCTTCAAGTTGCCAAGTCTGAGAAACATTGATCTAAAGGAAGGGATAACAGTATCCAGCTTCCACACAGAGGTTTTGCTAGTATTGCAGTAAATGGCAGGACAGGCAAAGGTGGAGATGAACTACAAAAAATGATGCAATGTTATTTTTTATAGCAGCAATGGATGCTGTTCTTATGCTATAAGAGGCCTAACACAAGAAAGGGAGAAATATACAAGCAGCTTGAAAAAAGTGCTCAGATCAGGTAATAAGGGTTCCTATACATGCATTAGATAGCACTAACTATGAGAAACTTACACTGTATGGTACACTGTAACATTATGGAGATACTATACAATTTCCTCCATTTGTTCTGAATTACCATGTAAAGAGGCGCAGGGAAATGCAGCATGAAAGACAGGTTTAATAAATAAATAAAAGCATGGCAGATCACCCAGAAGCCATTTGGGAGAGATTTAAGAGGGAATAGTTAAAAAAAAAAGCAAAAAAGAGGATGGATGGTTGGGTATGAAGTGACTTAGCCAAGCCTTAATGCTGCGTAGTTCCATTTATATTTTTCACCCTTGCACCCACTGTGCAACAGTACTGGATGTGCCCATGGTAATGGTGAGGAAGCAAATTGGTAGGATGCTAAACAGCCAAGACCTGTTGTAGACCTGTTATTTCTACAGATTGGAGTGAATTACAACAGCAACAGTGTTTTATTAACATTGGTGTTGTACAAATCTAGACAGCGAACTGGTACTGTGACATCCCTATTGTCTTCCTAAATCATTCTGATAAAGGAAAAAGCTTCTAAAAAATATCACATCATTTTCCTGCTTCATTCTGTAATTTTATTGCCCAATTATTCATTACAGTTTTTCAATCATTTCACATATCCAACCATTTTCACACCATTGTAAACCACATCAGCAAGTTAATACATAAAGCTTTGCATTTCAAAAAACTAGACACTTTAGTAACAATATTACAAAGGTTTTTTAGCTTCAAAAATAACTGAAAATGAAAAAAATAAACTTTTAAAGAATTAGCATCATAAAATTAATTTATTCCAAGTAAAAATACAAAATAATATTAATGACATTGACCAGATATGAAAGTCTCTCCCAGAAACAACTATATTAATGGTTGAGAAAGCATTCCTTAAAGAAAATCTGAAATAAAAATGAAAAATATGTCAATGTTTAAATTTCTCTTAGCAAAAAATCTTTCTAAAAATAACAATGAAAATCTGTCTCAGTACAAAGGCTACATTACTATTGAAAAAATACCAGCATGAAGAAAAGGTACATATTTGACAGTAGAAAAATGATCTTAGTGAATCACAATGTCTAAAGTTTGCAATGAAAATAAATTTGCAATAAAGATTTATGCCTTTTTTCTTTTCTTTTTCTTTTTTATACAAACAGTACAAACAGTATTGCACATAACAACAAATAGTCGAGGTTAAGTTGCTTTCAAAAAGAAAATCGACTAGTTCAAGTCTCGCATCGAGGGAAGGCCACGAGTGGGCCTGTTGTACCCAGGGGCTCCTTCATCCAGTTGCAGTTCAGAACACTTTGTTTTAAAAAATAACTTCTTTTCTGGAAGGACCCTCTTAGAATAATGGGGTAAGATATTAACAACCGGGGGGGGGGGGGGGCACATTCATTTACAAAACAAAAGGGGACCTTGTTATAATTTAATAAACTAAAAATTATCTTTAAAAAATACAAACAGAAGAACTCTCACAATTCTGGTCAGTCGTGCATAATCGCTTGATTATAAATATACAAATTAAGGGCAAAACAGGTTTTTCACCTTCTGTTCACAACTTCCAGCACCAAAGCAGTTTGTTTTTAAATTTCCTTGCTGTACTCATTTTAATCTCATCATTTTACATAACTTCCAGCATGTCTTCCCCCCCTTTTTCCTTTCTTTCCAGCTGTTTGTATGTGGAAAAGGGATATTTCTTCATAAATGTTTAATTGTTTCACATAATTAGGTAGACTTCGGTAGGATAGCTATGATCTTCAATACAGTTATAAAGCTCTAACTTCTTCATTTTCAAAAACGTAAATAAGCATGAAAAAAATAAAGTTACCCATCTGTTAAATCATTTCCTCACAGAATTAAATTAATATATATTTTTTCTGAATAAACTTACTTAGAAAATATTTTCTTTCCTATATTTCAAAATTGAGGTATTGCAAAAGATCATGTCAGTCAGAAAGCATGCCTTTTTTCTTTAAAAAAGAATAATCTGCCAACTATTGAAAACTGTCTAGTTACAAAAAGTAGTGCATAACAAATCTTGTATAGATGAAAAAAGAAGGGAAAAGAAGAAGAAAACCCCAAACAAAACATAATAGATTGCTGGGCTAGATAAAGCAATATCACAAAAATGCCCAGGAGAAATTGCAAAAGGGATACCAAGAAGAATGAATATTTTTAAACCAGTAAAAAACTATTTTTTTCAACAGAGAAAGATTTTCTCCCCCTCCCACCCCAAGCCAATAATTCCAACCGAATACTAAAAGAAAATGTAGAAAGTTACAACATTAACAAGGCCATCACAACACTCAAAAAATGGGGACATTTCAACATCGACTATGCGGCGCCATATCCAGTTAGACTGTCCCCAGACCTCCAAAACTAGGGATGGGGTGGGGGGAGAGAACAAACCCACAGAAAACCCAGAAAAATAATGTACACATTCTCACATTTTCATAAATAGCACACTAATATGTGTTTATGTGTTTGCCTTGTAGCCCCATATTATATGCTAAAAAAATGTCCACTGTTCAGATTAGATTTCAAATATATTCAAGCTTCACAGGATACATCCAGGATTTAAGAAATTAAATATCATACCCAAGTTAATTTTTGTATGCAGACATTTCTTTAGCACCGCTATTCCCAATCAAAAATGGGCCCCGTTTTATCAGCCGCTATCTAAGCTGGTAGTGTACATATGCTATTGTGAGCTCTTTGGTTTCCTGGACATGGGCTGCAGCTACATAAATAGTGCAAGCGTTTATGAGATAGGAACTAAGAGCTCAACATTTATTTTGTGAGTGTGCATATGTATTTGTGTCTATGGTTGAACTTTCCAAAGAGTGTGAATGGTAGACATAGAGGCTTAAACAGTTAGTTTGATCACAGTACTAGACATACATAATCACTTTACTATATAAAATAAATTGCACAATATAGAACAGAGCACCGCAAAGTACTTCGTCTATCATTCACAAATCTGTTTAAGGATATTTCTACATCTATTCTTTTTAAAAAATATCTTGTCGTAATATAGGTGATACGGCTATGGTTTGATTTTAATTTCAGAAGCATCTATATAGACTTAGACATGCCTTCCTCCAGTCAGTAACCTGTGCGTGTGTGTGTGTGTGTGTGTGTGTGTTTTAAATTATTTTATTGAGTACTTTGTAGCCTACATAGAATCTTAATTGGTGCACTGTGGGCAGATTTTTGTATTAGACATCTATAAAAAAAATTATTGCATGCGTCAACCTGATTAAACATGCAGTCAAAACTATTGACCTTCCTTGGAAGCTTTCTGAATGCTCTACTGATCTTCTTTCAGCAGCCATCGCTGTTTTAAATCACATAATTATTTTTTTAAATGATACCCTAGCTTGAATAGAGTAATGTGGTATTAGTAATACCATCTTAATAGCAGCAAAAGCTATTGCAGCATACATTTACATAACACTAAAAGGCCTAAACAAATAGGAAACCCTCAGCAAAACAGAAAAGGGATGGGGAGGTGTGGGTGGGGGTGGAGAAAATGTGATCCGGCTTATGAGGTATCATCCTTATCAGTAAAAATAGAGAGCAACTAAATATTGTTTAGGGTTATTCCTACTCTGAATGATTGCTGAATATCCACTGTAAATTTTTGCTACATCTGCCACCTACTTGTGAGTGTTACCTTTGGTAAATCATGTGCTAGGGGCAAATCAAAGTTTCTGAAAATAAGTGCATGCTCCAGTTTTAAAATAAAAGTACATAATAAAAAAAAATCTTAATCACATATACACCAACCTAGTGGAGGCTGATGACCATAGCAGTCTACTTATTGTTAGCCGTGACAAGTCTCAGGTAAGAAATTAAGGTACCAAGCAGATGTTTGTGTGAATCAAAGTGCAAAATCAGTACAGTTACACTCTGCTAGGCTTGTATTATACTGGACATAGCGTTCAGTAATGTGACTGTAAATAATCATAATCATCATCATAATCATCATTATAATCATAACCATCATCATAATAAAAAGACCCATCTCTTCATTAAAGTCAAGGATGAATGCACAGATTTCCAGAACACAAAAGCCCTGAGGCAGCACTCCTTTCCCCTTCAATCCAGTTGGCTCCAGTACTGCTGGCCTTCGGCCCGGGCCTCAGCTCCAACGGAAGGGCACGTGACGGGGCCGGTCGCCTCCTTCCTTCACGAGTGGCTTGTGGAACTCTCGTCCAGCCCGAGAATGAATGCTCGCCCAACAGTATTCACAGTAATACTGCAAGCAGGTAACATTGGCACAAAAGAACGGGGCAAATTTTCCGCCACAGCGAGTACCCTGGCATTCATCACACATCTGATCATCAAGCACGTATGGCTTTACTTCCACCTGTAAAAGGAGACAGGTACAGAGTCAGTCAGTAAATAAAGAGCATTTGGGAATGAGCCTTGCACATCAGAATTGAGCAGAACCTCATATAACTCTAGGGCAACCTCTCACAAAGTAGACAAAAGCCAGAATGCCCTAGCTTTAAAATGAGGAGAAATGGCTTTTCAGCTTTCAGACATCACATATATAGAATAGGAGTGGTAATTTGAATTAGTTTATCTTGTCATATCATGTTGCAAATTTAAAAAACTGTATCAGAAAAAAATAACTGATACCGCTCTTCTCATAAATTGTAAGTCTGTTCTGGCACAGACCCTGTAGACATAAGCTGGTGGAGATGGCGGTGGTGGGAATACAGTTATCTCAGCTGATGGCTACACTTGAATACAGCCCATTGAGTGAAAGAGGGAGGCTTTTCATTTAGAAGATATAAAAATATAAATAACAAATAGACATGGAAAAAAGGAGAGTTATCAGGGTCATATATTATTGCAATTATCTCTTGCAGATCAGGGAACAAGAAGAATGAATAATGGGCAAGAGTTCCTTGTTATCAATCCTGTGGCAATTCTCTTGGCATCAACATTCTAGCTATTGATTCCAACAATTTTAGCTCAGGATCACAGCTAAATTTCCATATTTCACAGTATTTGTAGGAAAGCTTGGTTTTTGTTATGTAAATTACCAAAAAAATTCTGCCTTTAATTTAATCATTGTTAAAATATTACTGTCATTTCTTTCCTATACAAGGAATGTTTAGCATCTCTTTTTTCTCAAGTTTAACCTCACTAGAGATTTAGAACGGAAAGGCCTATACAGATATTCCTCACTTACTGACCACATTGACAACTCTTTTGCTAAGTGGTGCAGTTGTTGTGTGATAGCATGGACTGGGCTGACTTATGACATCAGTTCCAGCTATGGACTTTAATCGAATCACTGTGGGTCATTAAGTACAATGTCATGTGACCATAACTTGTGACTTCTTCCAGCTTCTCCACTGATTTTGCTTATTGGAAGTTGGTTGTGAGGGTTAAACAGACAATCACATGACTGTGGGACACTATGACCATCATAAATGCATGGCAGTTGCCAAGTGTTGTGATGGCTACTAATTTGAGGACCAGTTGTAAGACTAATTTTTTACTGCCATCATAAATTCAAAGAGATGCTGAACAAATAGTCGGAAAGGGAGAACTATGTAAAACTATCAGGCATGTTTATGTTCCATGTTAAAATATATTTAGCCTCAATGTTTTATTAGAAGTTCTATCTTTCTCATACTGCTTTATTTTTCTTGTAAACATATTAGACACTATGATCAAAACATGTACTTCCTATCTATTCTAAAGCATTTTCGAAAAATGTACTATTTATATTATAGTCTTAGTCTCTGTAAAGCAACTTTTAGCCACACTGGGTAATCCTGGATTATAGATCAATGAATAGTCCAACTTCACCAGGCATCTGTGCAACATGTCTGAAGAATTAAGCCAACCAAAGATGCTTCACTTACCCGTTTATCGATGTCATTGTGCTGGAGCTGGACAAAGCGTGCACTAATAGCAGCAATATAGCTCTGCTGATTGGAGAAAGCCACTCTACCAGCACCTTTGGGGTACTTTAACTCTGGGTCTGTATCAATGCCAGCATAGCAGACTCCTCCATACAAACGATCCATAATCATAGCTAGTTCAACTATAAAAGAACATGAATATGGTAAAATGGTCATAAATGTAATCTTCAGAATCTCTGGCACTTCTATATTGTTACTACTGTTTTTACTTATTTCTTAGGAAGCGGATCCCTCAATTGTCTTCCATTAACTACAAAACTTTGAGAGCAATGTGGAGGGGCAAAAGGAGTTAAAAAGACCTTCCTCAAATTGAACATGGATAAACCCCCAAGAAATCTAATACAGAACACCTCTGACTGATCACACAAGAGACAAACATACAGCAAAATTTGATTAGCCATAAGAAAAGAATGCCATTATCAGCACACTATTATAACTAATAAAACACTGCAATTTCAATCATTAGAAGTAATCATAGGTAGTATTTCAATACATTTTTTTCAGGATTGTATGTTTAATTGAGATAATTAATATAAAATATCAAATATACTTTGGATACCAAATATCCCAAGAAGATTATTACCACCACTTCCAAAAACCTCTTCCTAAATGGCTTGACTTAACAATTGAAACTATGAGATATATGTCATATTAATAAAAATAGAATAGATGTATCAAAATCAGTATTCTGTGTTTAAAAAAGTCTTGAGTTGATTTTAAGTAATCAAATGGAACTAGAGTAAAGCAATCTCAATATCAGCTATGGTTAAAAAGACCCATTTAAAATAGAAGGGTACATCTGAGAAAGCAATATAAAAGGACTAATCTAATCATTATTAAAATTATTTAGACAATGGACAAAACTTAAAAGAAACAGTTACAAATAAAATAGCAAAGAAGGCCACTAATTAAACATGTTACAAATATTGAGACAAAAGCTAAAGTATTAGCCAATGCATAAGGAAAGGTTTCTCTTTGGAAACATGTTGTTTTTATTACTGGATTATAGTAAAAGAAATCACGTGTCAGTGATTCTGTCAATAGTTGATAGTATATGGTTGTATACAGCACATACTCTAAAGAAATAGATGCAATTAATTATTTGGGAAGAAGTCTCAGATCAACCTTTTTTAGAATAACAGTAGAGGTAATTCTCAATTACTGACCACAGTTGTGACTGGCCATTCCATTGCTAAGTAATGTGGTCATAATGTAAAAGTCATGTGACCATGCCAGATTTACAATGTCAGTCCATCTGTTCCAGCTGCGGTTATTAAGTGAATAACCACAGGCCGTTAAGCACAACATTACTGGACAGTGACTTGTGACTTCCTGTTAGCTTTTCTAATGAAGGTCACAAATGACCATAGGACTATTGTAAATGACCACAAATGCATATGACCATTGTAAATGCACGCCAGTTGTCTAGCGCCCAAATTGCAAATCACAGAGAGGTTGCAATGGCTACAACTTTGAGGACAGAGAGTCTCTTTGTTTAGTGTGCTTGTAAACTTTGAATGATCACTAAATGAGTGGTGGATAAGGGAGGAATATCTTAGTCATTCCCAAAGACAGGCGGTATCATACAGGGATTTCCTGATATACACTTATCCCATTAGTGAACCAAGATGATAAAATAGGCACATCAATATTGGACAATAGATTATACTCAATGATTGGTAACTATATTAATCTAGATTAAATTGGATTGATCAAGAGCAAATAGATTAGAAATCCAATTAGGTATGTTCTTAATATTCTATATGGAATTAAAAAACTGGTCTTTTTATTCTAGATGCTTATGAAGTCTGCAATATGTATGATAGTCATACCTTTTTTAAAAGGCTATTTTTTAAAAATGCCAAACTCCAATGTGATCTTTATTCCCAAGAATGTCTCTGGGACCACCAAATGCCTCTTATAAACTATCTAAAAATGCTAAGCAGGTACAAGAAAGAGGACCCAAGTAAGAGAGAATACAAGTTAGTAAATGAAATATGTATTTTGGAATTTGTCCATAGGCATCTGAAAAAGTGAGGAATAATTGTTTCTTATGTCATTATGCAAATGACAATTTACATTCTTATACAAGACATCATGGGACAATTATATATTCTCATCACTTGTACAATGATGTCATAATACATATGTTATTTTGATGTCTTTGGGACTTATTACAGATGCTGCTGAACCTGTTATATCCCCTGGCAGGCATTTTGTAAATGGGAAATCCCTTCCCTCAGAAGTCATTTTGTGAATATATGTCAAAATTCTAAATGAACCCAACAGTCCAAAAAAATTGGGGATCCGAGACATATACTAAAGAACTTGCACTTCATAAATTTGAACTGAATACTCAAATATGTACCAAGAATTATCAGGATTTTTATTTAAAATAATCTGATATTTCCAGAGAAAGACTTAAATATTAACTATATATTATGAGGACTGTGGTAATCGTTTCTCTTTCATTTAAAAAAACCCTGAAGGATTGTTCAAATGCTTCTCCATATCATTTTTTATACTCAAATTTATTACTTTACCCCAGAGAGGAGTCTTTGATACTCACACAGTTTTCTCAATTTTACTAGTTTAAGAAAATTACTTTCAAGTTGAAAACTCATCATGACAAACAAAAGGGATTAGTAGTACTTTTATAGAAATAGCCATTCTTCACTTGAAATGACAGTGCATTCAGGGTTTTGTTTTTTTTTAAAATACTCCCTCTTGAATTTAATATAGTTGGCTATGATAACTGGAAGGACTCCTTTGGTGAAAACACCCAAAATCCTGTCTATAAAGATAAAGAGGTAGGATTGCAATGTTCACTTATTCTCTCTCCTGAGCTTCAACCCCTAGTAATAGCTGTTTGAGAAGATCTCCCAATCATCCTGAAGAAAATTTGAAATATAGGAGAGAGAGAGAAGAGTATCAAGCAAAAATCACTTGTGAGATTACCCAGTTGGCTCCATTCAATTGCAATTTAAAATAGAAAATATACAAAAAGAAGAGAAGTAGAATTTACTCATTTGAAATATCCTAAATAGAACTAGGCAGATTATTTTATCAAGCCTCAAGCAGTTTTTCACAATCAGCTGGCCTTTAATACTTTTACTCACCAGCTCGGAGGGGTCGTGGAACTCCTCCCACAAAAATAGTTTTTCTGGGATCTAAAGGTTGAGAACCATCCATTACAAAGTCACTGTCGCTTAAATTCCAAGGTCGAATTTGTACCTGAAATATTCCAAAGATCAACTTCCTTTTAATCTGCCTTTTGAAAATTAATCTAAGACCAACAACTTTTATGCAATGTTTTATCTATCTATACGTATCAAAATCAACTCATGGGCTAAAATGTTTTAGAAGTCCTCTTTATAAAAACATGTTTTCCATGAAAACTTGCAGTAAAACCATTAATAAAATCTACACTGTGGCTTGACCTTGTTTCATGACTATATTAACTAAAGAACACAAAATACACATTAGCCTTTGCTAATATAACAAGATTAGTCTCATTTATTGGTTGCCTACCATAGAAAATGATAAATTTCTATAGACCATCCTGGAATCTCTTTGATTGTACTTTTACAGTAATGTCTGTCAATTATAATATCAACTTGTTTTGCAAGTAGGAAAAATTAGTCAAAGCTTAGTGTAAGAGGTTCACTTCTGAATGGCATAGCAACACAGAATATTAGGATAAGCAGAAAGATATGCAGCTTACTAGTTTATTTATTTAAGATGCCCACAAAATGTATAAGCCTATTCTCTGAGATATCAAAACAACATAGAGACACTATAATATTAATACAACTTAGGTCAAATATGAAGCATCCAATATACCATGAATAGTTGACAAGTACAGAACAGAATAAGAGTTGTGAGTTACAAGATAATAAAGCACCTGCAAACATGAAGATGTGAAGATTTTGCTGTTGCAACATGAAAAATTTTGATGAAAAATACAGAACCTCAGATTCAGGTGCAGAACAAAGAATATGATAGTTCATAAACTATTCGATATATATCTTAACAAAGTACTCAACTTAGTTTATATTACATAAAAATTTTCTATCCTTTCAATCTTGACTCACTCAGTTTTTCCTTTTATATGAGAATAAAGTCCAGGCTATTTTGTAGTTTACATAATTGTTCAGTATCTATAATTAATAACCTTTCTTTTACAGTATCCATTTTTGCTATTACAATCTAGGAAGCAATCAAATCTTACATGCAGAAATATCCACATAAAATGATTCACATATATTACTGACCACAATTGGACTTTCAGCTCTGACATTAAGTGATGTACCATATTTTTCAGAGTGTAAGACGCACATTTTCCCCCCTAAAAGAGACTGAAAATTTGGGTGCATCTTATACGCCGAATGTAGCTTTTTCGAAGCTTTTTTTCAGCCCTAACAAAGCACTAACGAGCAAAGCGATCTTCCAGCTTCACCTGCTTTTCTCATTGCTTCTCTCTCCGAAGATCAGCTGTGCTTTAGAAGCTGTTTTTTATCACCAATGCTCAAAACCAGCGAACTAATCTGCTGAAGCGACCAGACTAAGGACGCTAGCCAGATGAATACCTGGTAGGCAGAATTTTTTTCCCCCCTATTTTCGTCCCCCTAAGGTACGTCTTATACTCTGGTGTATCTTATACTTCAAAAAATACAGTAGTTGTAAAATGAAAAATCACATAACCAAGTTCCATCTGCAATCATTAAGAAAATCACCATGGGTCATTAAATTTGACATCATGTAACCATGGCTTGCAACTTCCTGCTGACTTCCCCAAGACTCTGCTTGTGACGAGCTAGTTGTAAAGGTTGCAAACTGTGATCATGGGCCCATGAGATGCTGCAACTATCTAAATATATGCCAATGCCATCTTAGAGGACCAGTTGTAAGTCTCTTTATTCAGTCCTGTTGTAACTTCAAATGGCTGCTGAATGAATGGTTGGTAAGCAAGGACTTCCTGTATATGCATGTAGGATCTTATTCCAGAATAAATGATACTAGACAATCTAATGGCAGGGTTGAAGGGCCAGTTGTACACAAAGCCCTAAATTGCTTATAGATTCCTGCAAAATGTGATGCTAAATCTATATATTCAAACTGGAATAGAGACAGAATCTGAACTAAAAATTAAAAATCAAACATATTGGATTTTTAAAAAATCAACTTAAAATAAAATCCTGCCTAGGAGAATGTGTTGATCCAATCAACCCATTTGCTAACACTACACTACAAACAGACTCCATCTGTCTGTTCAACAACCCCGTCTACTGTCTGACTAATATAGAATTGCCCATCTGAAAACCCTATTGGCCTGTCTCTTTGGGGCAAGATGAAGTAGCAGGTAGCTATAGTTTGTGTTTTTATATCCTCATTGCGTCATTGTCCACTTGAGCCTGCCTCTCTGCTACACTCCTCCCAGTCTCGGGACCAATTCAGCTTGCTATGTTCTACCTCCCTTGAACTGACTAGAAACTGTAGAAAGGTAAGGTAAAGTAAGGTAAGGTAAGGTAAGGTAACGTAACGTAATGTAACGTAAGGTAGGTGGGTGGGTGGGTGGGAAGGGAGGAAGGAAGGAGGGAGGGAGGGAGGGAGGGAGGGAGGGAGGGAAGGAAGGAAGGAAGGAAGGAAGGAAGGAAGGAAGGAAGGAAGGAAGGATAAGCAGATAAGCATCTGCTCAGCTGTCAGGAGCATAAAGATTCTGGTTCCTGATAAACTTGTAAACAGGAAAGGGATAAAGCAGTTCTTCCCCATTTCATGCTTCTCAAATTAAACATGCACAACTCTGAACTAAATGCTTGTTATGATTTCAATAGATAACATATTAAGGTTTAAATATATCCTTTAAAATGTCTTTCTATAAGTAGCACTATAAAATAGAAAGAAACCAGGATTACAGAAACACATTCCTAATTTCATTTTATATAAAGGGGTTTATCTTTTTTGAATAACTGCCTGTACCCCCACCTAATACCACATGTTAAATTCCTTTTAATAAGGAAAAGATTTTTAAAGTAATTTTAAAAAGTAATTTATTTACTTTGGGGGGTGGGGAGGAAATGTAAAAACTCTTTATGATCCAACCCTTGAAAGACAGAGGATGTTCAAACAATATCCTCTGCAATAAAAAATGTAGTTTTTGCTACTTAATAATGTTTTGAAAGCTAAAGGAAAGTTGGGTGAAAAGAGAATGCATTTATTTACTTAGGCTAAGTGATCTGTCTGAAAGGAAAGCATTTAGTTTGTTCATTTAAGTGGTTAGTAGCTGAACGCAGATAAACTCATGAATATTCTGTACTGAACATTTTCAAAAGAACAACAAAAATCTGATAAATCTTATATGTGAAATAAGTAGATATTACATATCCACAGCTAACACCATTTTATTTACTGTTTTAAAATTTCATTCTATGTAGAATTTTTATACTTTCCCCTCAGTAACAATATAGGGGGAATGTTCACATGGAACTGATAAATCTGAAACAATGAGTCAAGTTATTTTGTGTTATTTGCTGTATTGGGACAATCACTCTGTTTTCCCTGACTTTTTTTAGTAAATAGCCCAATATTTTACATTTGCATTATTGTAAGCCAACCTTTTTGAACTGAGCAGCATATACTGTAAGCCATATGTTTATATACTGGTCAATTCCATATATATATAAGGTATATTATTATTGTTATTCCTATTACTCATCTGAATGTAATATGATACAGGCAAGAACATGCTATTTGATGCTTCTATGCTAGTTATTATGATTCCATACACACTGTGTGTGTGTGTGTGTGTGTGTATGAGAAAGAAAGAGAGAAATTGTGTTAGTTATTTGCTTGTTTGTTATGTATGTATATTTATATTCTTATTTGTTTGCTCAAGGAAAACAATAAAATTTTAGTCATCAATCTAAACAATCCAAATATATGGTATCTCCCCAATTCTCTTGTGGAGAAAGTAACATAATTTGAATCTTAAGTCAGCAGAATGTTGCAATGCTTACTGAACTCTGATCATAATGAGTTTAAATAGATATGCTGAATGAGCAAAATCAGCACTGAGGTAATTTTTTTTTTGTCTTCTTGCATCTTAATTACAGCTGTTTTGTTGAGATGAAGAATTTTTAAACACATGCCAAAGACCAGGACAGAGTGTCTTAGGATTCCCAGTGTGCATAAAATGAACATAATGGACAGTATAATGGATGCAATGATTATATTTGAATACACAGATGACATTCAATGTAACCTTGAAGGTTACCAGTACTACCTTAAGAAGATTAAGCAAACTCAGGATTATAGTCCTAAAACTGCCCTCATCAAACTGAACAGGCAACTCCTTTTCAGAACATTTTGTTTCAATTATTGAAAGAAATGACAACATTATAATTTTACTTACTGGTTTGTCCTTAATAGTGGGACTTGATACACATAAATAAAGTTTACCATCTTCTTCTAGACAGGCATCTATCAGAGCTTGAACAGAGCTTTCTTCCTGGAATAGCAGAAAAGCATAACCTTGGAGGAAAATAATAAAGTTAGTAAATACAAATTATAAAAAATACAGTACAAAACAACCACAGATATAACATGAAGGTTGTAAAATAACACAGTATTTTCAAAATGTCTTCAAAAACACAATATCCCTGACCCCAAACCATAACATTACAGGTTGTCCTTGTTTAGCAAACACAATTGGGACTGGCAATTTAGTGGCTAAGGAAGAAGTTGCTAAGTGAAAACACAATTGTGTTTAGGATTTTACTTCAGCTTATCTTCGCTTTATAGACAAGATGGAAAATGCAAGGAATGATCATAATTTTACTTTTTTATCATCATTGTAACTGTGAACAGTTGCTAAATGAGGCAGTTTAACTGGTTGCTAAACAACGACTATATGTAGTTATTTTTTCATGTTTTTAAAATTCGCTTATAGCTATCCTGCCAATAAGCAATCATGAGGTATCAAATATTTAATTGAAATCATCATATAGCATATCTATAGCATTCCTATAATTAAGGAGAATTGTCCAACCAATAATTAAATAAGGTTAATCTGGAAAGACATGTTCTTGGCAAATCCATGCTGACTGCATATATTTATTACATTATTTTCAGGATTCTTATATATGAATGTGTTTATTAATTGCTCTAGGATTTTCTAAAGGTATCTATATAAGATTGAATGATCTATAGATTGCTGGATCTTTTTTTTCATATTTTCAAAGACGGGGACAAGATTTGTTCTCTGCTCATCTGCTACTTAATTATTTTTTCACAATTACTCAAGGATCATATATAAAAATTATATAACCAACTCCTTTGGTATTCTAGGGTACAGTTTTTCAAGCCTAGAGTTTTTAAACTATTCACTTCATATTAGTAGGCTTTATTCTGGCTTTCACAATTATCTATGTATCAAATATTTTCTTATTAGAGACAACTGAACTAAATTAGTAATTGGGTAGTTCTCTGTTTTCTTTGTTTCTTGTTCATCTCTCTTATTTATGTTTTGGTTTAGCTTTAATTTTAAAAAGTCATCTGTGTGCAACCATTTATATAATTCATAGCATTCCAATGTTCTATTTATAATTGTAAGTTATAAGCTATGATTATGAGATTGGACAGAATTGATTTTCTTTTAAGAATGTATTTATATTTTATTTGTGATTTTTTTTCAGTAACATAATATTTACATAATAATAGAAATGATATTCTGTGAACTAAATAATCATTAGAATAATAGAAATTACATATAATGTATTTAACAGAGTAAACAACATACCTAATTAATGCATGTTATAAATTCATAATAAATGAACTAGCACTATAATCTGCTAGTTAAATACACGCAAAAAAAGTCACTGTTTCCTTAGTAATTTTATAAATAGGAAAGCCTGATAAATTATTCGGTATCATGCACAATAACAATATCCCAAGGATAATATCAATAAATTTGATGGATTAACAAACAGGAGGTTGTTTGGGAACTAAAGGTTAAAATTTGAGCATCTGGAGATGTCTGGAAAAATCAGAAGATGTTAATTGTTTCAATAGATTAGGAAAAACATAAGCATTCTTATGGCATCCAGCAACTTAATAGCAGAATAAATAATTATATTCTAATTATATACCTCCCATAAGAATGTAAAACATGCAAAGGAAGAACAGTAATGCAGACAATATTTTTATTTGGCAGCTACTGTATATATTGCTACAAGGAACGGATGCAATTTAGGTGAAGAAGAAGCCAAAAGAATAAGGGAAGAAACACCAGAATAGACCAGAGCTTTAGTTTTTTCCATTTACAATCTGGCTTCAAGTTAGTTGGAATTTTCCTCAAATATAACTGCTGAATGCCTTGTTTTAAATAAATGAACTACTTTTCACATTTTGTTTTCAAACACAGAACTACGCAACAGAGAAAAAATTATGAATCATATACAGATAGTACTCACTTAACAACCGATCACTTTAAGACTGTTATGACAAATCCCCAAAAGTTACTTATGACCCATCCTTGAAGTTAAAACTGCCATCCTCCCCCACCCCACCACAGTCACATAATCTCATTTCAAGTGTTTAGCAACCGGTCTGAATTTATAGAGGTTGCAGCATCCTGCAGTCACAAGATTTGCAATATTTTTTGCCAGTTTTCAGAGAGTGGATTTGCTTAATGACCCCGTGGTTCACTTAATGACCACATGATTTGCTTAGCAACTGTAGTGACTCATTTTATGGCCATTGTAAAAACAGTCGTAAAATCAAATCAGGAAATGTGGTGACCCACTTAATGCCTGTAATGAATTGCAATGGAAATTCCAGGCTCAATTGTGGAGACATGTTTCTAGTGTTTATTTTATGAACTTTAAATATGGACACCTAGCACTGAGAATTTTACTGAGTGGACTTATAGTGGACTTCTTAGTTGAGGTAATCTCCCATCTAATGCTGAGATCTTGCAATTCTGGGAATTCTAACAGAGTTTCTAATCATTATGTTGTAAGGTGTCTGCTAAAATTCTGACAGCTCAGAAGTCAGTTATAAATAATCTGAAACAGTTGTGACAAAGTGTTTATCACTTTCAGGCAGACATTCATGGGCAACTGGCATGCATTTTGAAAGCTGTTTCTCATATTAGTGCCCTGGCAAAAAATAGAAAAGACTATATCCTTGTCTCCTGCTAAAATATATTTCACCCAAGAATGTTTTTAATAAACACAAGAGAGCACTGATTTAATCTTCCAAAATCCAGGATGCCTTGAGAACTCAGTAATTCTTTATTGGAGTTCTCCATTCCTAAACCAAAGAAGTTAGATTATATTAAATGGTATGAAGAAATTCAGTAATGCTATAAGCAGAAAGAAAATTGCACTAAAATGATTTTTCACCAAAGCACAGAAATTCCACTTTGAATATAGAAGTGAAATATGATAAAATTTTAATAAATTGGAAAAACTTATGAAATGCTGCTGCTATGAGTGAAGAATATTCCCTTGTTATTCTTGTATGTTCCGATGCTTCTAAAACATAAAAATGAGGAAGATTTCATAGTGTTTTGGGGAATATAGAAACTGCTGGCTTTTTCCTCTTCCTGGCACCTGAGCAGAATCTCTATCAGATTATAATCTTTAGCACAAAC
The DNA here is from genome assembly GCA_022577455.1 of Arizona elegans. Taxonomy (NCBI): domain Eukaryota; kingdom Metazoa; phylum Chordata; class Lepidosauria; order Squamata; family Colubridae; genus Arizona; species Arizona elegans. The sequence goes on from JAKOOJ010000005.1 coordinate 72,308,170, forward strand.
AGAAAAGGCTAAACTGTTAATGAAAAGAGAATATTAGGAACTGAATGCATATTAGGCCTTTGATAAAATAAAAATAAAACGTTAGCATACTACAAAATAAATTTATAGGTTAATATATTAATAGCTTCATTTAAATAATCAAGGTAGTTTTAACTTTCTCATTCATAGATATTTTATACCTATTGAAAGATGCACTTTCATTCTTCATCACAAGTAAATGCCCTAGCATTTGCAAAGAAAATTTTAAAGAGTGCTCTAAATATTAAAAGGTTACTGGGATAAATGCAGTTTTTTTTTAACAGTAATTATTATGTACTATGTTTTGAGAATTATTTTGACATTATTCTGATAAGGAAATGTTTGGATATTTTAAAAAGGTACAAAAACATTTGTATCCTACACTCTGTGCTCTGATCACACTTTTTCAATAATAGTGAAGAAGAGTCAGAATTGTACTTACATACTAGTATATACTGTATAATTCTAGGATTGTGGAAAATGGTACTTATTATGATTACAAAGTGTGGTATTGATTGTCCTATCATGAATAATACCAATGTCTTTATGTGAAATTACCCACCCAGTCTGGGTAGTTATTATACAAAAGATTCAAACAACTCCTGTGTTGCAGGATATCAAGAAAAATGTTTATGAAACCACAGAAAACACAATATGATTATGGCTAGAATTTCACTGCAGACATGCAATGGCATATTCAACCTTAGAACAGAAATAGATAACAAACGTTATAGATGACAAGGAAGATGAAGCCAATATTTCAAACATTGAACAATGTATTTAGAAATGTATTTATACATGGAGAAGAACATTTTCCTGCTTCACAAAACTGATATAATTACCTTTAGGTGGAAAATATGACTTGCTTTCAGCTTTGTGAGGCCAGTCCACCACAAGAGGTCCAAACCTACGAAAGCTAGCAGTGATTTCATCTATAACAAAAGAATAATTAAGATTCATCAGAAATAAAATGAATGATAAAACTATGTAATTTTCCTTAATGGTTCTGATTTTTTAAAGAACAGAAAGTCATCCACTTACAACCATTCATTTAGTGACTGTTTGAAGTTACAGCAGTATGAAAAAAGTGACTTAAAACGGTTCCTCACACTTATAACCATCACTGTATCCCCAGAGTCTGTGATCAAAATTTGGGCACTTGACAACTGGCATGAGGATGGTTGTAGCATCCAGGTCATGTGATCACCAATTATTACCTTTCCAGCCAGCTTCCGACAAGCTAAATCAATGGGAGAACCCAGATTTGCTTAATGATCATGTGATTCATTCAAAACTGCAGTGATTAACTTAACAACTGTGGCAAAAAAGCTTGTAAAATCAGGCATGAATCATTTAACATCTGTGTTGCTTAGCAACAGAATTTCTAGTCCCAACTATGGTTGTAAGTCCAGGACTACCTGTATCTCATGTGCCTGAAGTTGAAGTTTTGCAGTTTTGGAACTACAGGTATGCAAAATGTTTTGACCATGAAATCCCATGAAATGTTGAGCATTCAGAGCAAAACAGAACAGAACAGAATAGAATATATTCTTTATTGACCAAGTGTGATTGAACAACCAAGGAATTTGTCTCCGGTGCATAAGCTCTCAGTGTGCACACATGCAACAACAAAGGGATGTCATAGATCATAAATCATAAATGAACTGTTTTGAGCATTTTTGAAGTGTTTTGAACTTGAAAAAAGAGCTATTCCAACCCTGAATGTGTCAAAGGCAAAAGCAGAAGTGCCTGCCAGCTACCCTAAATATCTGTTGGAAACACCTCCAAAATACTGGAAAAAGTCACCGTGTATTTGAAGCAGTACTTGTACATCAAAACAAGATGTTTCACTATATATATTTCAAAATATTTATATACTTCAAAATATTTCAAAACAAAACCTTATTTGGAATCAAATTTCTTAAATTATTTTTTTACTCTGTGTTAACTTCTTTGTCTTGTATCTGTCTAGTTTTTTTGTCTTTTTTTAAAAAATGCAGCAGAAAAAGAACCTGTCAATGAAGCTGAGGGCTACTGACTAATGCTAGTATACTATGTATATGTAATGTAAATGTAGCTCTAGCTATGGAAAATATCATAGCCTGATAGGATAATTTAGTGATGATAATACAGTACCTCTAATTCTTCTAGTATAGGTAGTCCTCAACTTACAATCACAATTGACCCCAAATTTCTGTTCCTAAGGGAGACAGTTGTTAAGTGAGTTTTGCTCCATTTTACAACCTTTGTTATAAAATGATTGCAGTTAAGTGAATCACTGCAGTTGTTAAATTAGTAACACGGTTGTTAAGTAAATCTGGCTTCTCCATTTACTTTGCTTGTGGGAAGGTTGCAAAAAGTGATCACATGATCCCAGGACATTCCAATTGTCATAAACATGTGCCAATTGCCAGACATCTGAATTTTGATCACATGACTGTTGGGATTCTGCAGTGATTATAAGTGTGAAAAATAGTGATAAGGCACTTTTTTCAGTGCCATTGTAACTCTGAATAGTCACTAAATGAATGGTTGTAAGTCAAGGACTACCTGTATAATTATAACAAAGAATTTGGATCAAAATAGTTTAAATTGATTTACAGTCCCAATTAGTAATTTCTCCATAGGACAGGGAATATGAAATATTTTTAATTTTTCTGGTGTTACTTTTATTCATATTGAATCAGTTTAGATAGCAGTACTGTTTTTTTCTGTCTAAGGTATTGAATAGAATTCACTACTGTGTTGGTAACTTAAACGTAGTAAGTAATAGGATTCAGGGAATTTACTGGACTACAGTGTAAACTGCCAAAGTTTAATTGTCACTGGGATGGTGTTATCAACATTATCTTGTCTTCTTCTGTCTCCTCTATTTCTCTGTTTGTATATAGGCAATAGAGAAGGGGAAGAAAGCAGAAGTAGTCAAGATGAATGTGTATACATATATACTGTGTATATGTATATGACTGAATGTATACACATATACACAGGTTTATTTTTTAAAAAATGAGTCCCAATCGTTTTTACACCTTTTTATACTTCCATATGTTTGCATGTACAAAAGTTCTTCAATTAATAAAAACCATGCACTCAGAATATAAGAGCTCACTCTGTTAATCTGTTTTTTAAAGAAATGAAAGGCCACTATATTGCTGAGCCTTACCTGTCAGTAATTTTTAAAGGGCAAAAAATCCCTATACCCTTCCTCCCACCATTCCACTGTACCTTCATCAATGTCAGGAGGCAGACCTCCAACAAACACCTTCCTAGAATAGCGTTCGACTCTTTCACCATTCTGACAACGGGTTGGGGAGTTGAGACCTGATGATAAAGACTGGTCACCATGACTGTCATCCAGAAAGCCATCTTCAAAAGGAAACAGTGAAGATCGACCTGTGAAATATGTTACAGTAGCTTAAAAATCAGACATTTACACATCTGATTCAAATAGACGCGCTCCATTAATAAATCTACATAGCTTAACAGGCAAATCATTATTTTCCTTCAATATTTTAAATTTTTCATATCATATTCTACATACAAATATATTTTCAAGTAAATTAGGACAGTTTGAATTCTGGATCTTCAATCACTCAAACAGAATGTCATTAGCTTCTGAGGACGGGCTACAAGCATACATTCCTAATATTCATGTTAACTAATCAAGTAGAGATAAATTCACATGCTATACCTCCAATCAATTTGTGTTTACTTGTGGTTTGGCATACTCTCCAGTCCTATATATGGAAAACCATAATCCTGATGCAAGCATAGTCTAGAAACTTTTCTAGGGATGGCTAGCTTGAACACTTGCCCAGAGGATATTATTAAGCGCCTATTTTCTTCTGCTCAGCATATACTTGCAAATTGCTGAAGTGAATTCAAAAGTTAATTTTAGTCACCTTGGAAGAGTTATCAGAAACTAGTAACAGATTTTGCTTATTGAACCTACGTGCCCGCAAAATCATCTTATAATTCACAAGTTTCTCCCTCCCAACACAGTCATTTTTATTAGAACATAAGCCTAAAAGCAGATCTGTCACATTTAATGTTCTTTATCTAATACTCAGATTATAAAGATTATAAAAATCCAATATGAAATATTAATATGTTCCATCATTTAGAATATCTATGACTCACACAGCATCCATAAATCTTTCTCACTGTTGTGCAATATGTTTTAAGCGTAATTAATTTAAATGAAAACCTGAACAATTTTGTACATTTCCCTTTTTAATTAAGGTGCTTGTTTCAAAATAAATTTGACCACATAATAAACTTTCTTTCCTGAAGCCAACAGAATAAAATACAAGCACAAGCAAATAATGCCAAGTTCTTCTAATTCTCTTTTTCTCTTTGTGTGTCTATGTATCCATGCATATATTTATGCAAATATTATGGACTGCAATACGTTATAAGTGATAGCATCTAGAAATCTTGGCTTATATTGAAAAAGCTAAGCAAGATGACAATATTTGGATAGGAGACCAACTAGAAAGCCCAGGGTTTAAACCATGGGTGTCAAACTCAATTTCATTGAGGGCCACATCAGGAATGTGGTTGACTTTGGGGGGCCGGGCGGGTTTGGCCAACTGGGTGGGCGTGGCCATCTTGCCACCACTCACTGGGCATGGCGGACTGGGTGGACGTGGCCAGCTGGGTGGGTGTGGCCAGCTTGATGCCACTCCCCAAACTGCTGGCATGTTTCATCTTTCATTGGGTAGACCATGCTGAAGCCACACTAGCCCGATGTTTCCTCTTCGTATTGGGTAGACCAGGCGAAGCGAAGCGGCTGGCCCCTTATATTTTCCAGGAAAGTCCCATGGACCAGATTCGACCACATTACGGGCTGGATCCGGCCCATGGGTCTTGAGTTTGACACCCCTGGCTTAGACTAAATAGTGAAAGCAGCATCAAATCAATTCAACATTATTGTCAAGAAAAGAACCTTGATATCTTTCTATAGCTACTCGCTCAGCTCAAATGAGATTTACATTTTTGGCAAGAACCTAAGGGATTTCCTATAAGGAAGTTTTTTCTTCCACTATTCGGCCCTGAAATCCATATTTGTCTCTGAATTGTAAAAAGCCTTTTCAAAGGATTAGTGTCTCTCCTAAAAAATGAGATAGGATGCAGATGATCACCCGGTTTGGAGAAATTCTCCATTGCATAACAAGCACCCACATTCCATCCCAGGTTCAAGAAAACTCCTGGGGAGTAATGCGGGGCCAGTTATGCAGTGGAGAATTGCTCCAAACCAGGTCCTATTTCATTTGTTTAAGAGAGACACTGATTTTCTTGAAAAAGGTTTTTCAGTAACTTGGGTGACCGCTGGCTGCTATGGTAAGAATGGAGCGGGAAACTCCTTCAATAAAACTCTTTATGTTAAATTATATTAGATTCCAAATCTCACCACAGTATTCCAGCCCCTATTCTCATGTCACTTGTGCTTAGAAGAAATTATCCTAAACACCTAGAAAGTTGTTAGATACAACATCGGTTAATTCAACTTCCACATTCAAGTACTATGCAGATATGCAAGTCACTTTGCAAGTTCAAGTATCTTTCAAGATGAAAATATTGTTCTGAAAAAGTAGAACCAAATTCTCTTATCATTCACTAGTTAATAGTGGCTCAAGATACTAGTATTCATTTTTTAGCAACTACTATAATGTTAATATAAATAATATTATGAACAGAACATTTTATAAATGATAAGAAGAAACATTTCAAAACAAACCAATGTATGTAAGTCTGGGCCAGTTGGCTCTAGTGGTTAGGGTGCTGACCTAGAAACCAGGAGACTGTGAGTTCTAGTGCTGCCTTAGTCATGAAAAACTAGTTGCGTGACTTTGGGTCACTCTCTCTTACCCACCCCCCTCACAGAATTATTGTTATGGAGAAAATAGGAAGAGGAAAGTGTATTAGGTATGTTTGTTGCTTTGAGCTATTTATAAAAAATAAATAAAGTCAGGATAAAAGGGTTAAGCATTTTTTTAAAAAAATATTTCACATATATTTCATATATTTGTTTATAAATATATACTAACGTGTTTACATGACCTAATCTTGGTACAAGGGAAAGGAGCTTTCTCCTGATGCCCGCTTATAGAAATAAAATTTGCTTCTTCTACAAAAGATCAAAGCTTGTTTTTGTTACCAAAAAGAGTCCAACTGGTAGAGAAGAAAACAAGACTTCTAAAATAGATCAACAGCGAAGGACTGGCCTGCAGTTCTTCTCCCAAGCTCCGTTTTCGCTGGCAGAAGAACCGCGGGCATTCGTTCGCTGTTTCCAGGGCGGCCCTGCGGGCCAGATCTAAGCACCACGCGGGCTAAATCCGGCCCCCGGGCCTTGAGTTTGACACCCTTTTAGATGGAATCATGCCCTTTTGTTTTTTTCAGTTTTTGCTGGCAGAGGGTTGCAGGAGGCCGTCGCAGTCGAAAGCAGAACTCAAACGCCCATTTTCACTGGCAGAGCACTTGGGCCACCACCTGCGCCCCTGAAACGAGTGATGTTGAGCTGGCTATGCCCCCCATGGCCACAACCCCCATGGCCCCCCAATGACAAACACAACCCCAATATGGCCCTCAACGAAATCGAGTTTGATACCCTTGATCTAAAATCTTAAGACTCTAAACAAAGGCCCACAACACTGGCTACCAGGCTAAGGAAACATGCTAGAGAAACAGAGGCCAAGAAGATAAATGTCCTGTTCTCCAAAGAACCATCCAAGGTGTCCTCCCAATTGCAGTGCAACAACACAGCAACTGCAGAGCTACCAACAGCAGATACTGAATAGTACTGGAAGAATATAGCAGAGAAAGAGGAGACACATTAACACCAGTGAGGTGGCTGCAGGACTTGAGAATAGACCACAGAAATTCTCCAGAATAGGAACCAGTCCCTATCACAGTAGCAGACTCTAAAAGTGGATCAAGAACATGAAGAGCTGGACAGCACCTGGCCCAAAGCTGATCCACACCTTCAGACTTAAGAGACTGACAGCAATGAATGAATACCTAACAGTACAGTTGAACCAGTTATTAGCTGCTGGCTTCCACCCAGACTAGTCAACACAAGGAAGGACAGTATTGATCATGAAAAATCCCCATAAGCGAACAGCACCCTTCCAATGAGCAGCTGATAACATACTTTCCCACAACATAGAAAGTCCTATTAGGTATCATAGCTGTCAAGCCACAGGATCATATGAGCTAATACTTGAGCACAACTCAGTAGGTATAATAAACAATACCTGAGACTCAAAACTACAATTGGTCATAGACAGAACAGTCACCCAAGACTCAAGATGGACCATCAAGAGATGGCTGGCACTGAGAAATCCTATCAGTAGCTGGAAAAGGCCAAACTAAAAGACAGCACTGAGGCACTGATCATAGCAGTACAAGACCATCCCTATGCACCAGTTCCATAGAAGCAGAGGTCTACCATACTAGATAGGACCCAAAGTACAGATTGAGAAGTACAGACACAATCCAATGCAACGTGTCAGGGTGAAAAGTGCAGGCAGGATATACTGAATGGCATAATCAAGTAGCAAGCACTATAGTATGCAAAGAAATTATGCACCATGTGTAGACAAGACCCTCAAATCCAGATGGGAGATTCCTTAGACAGTCATGGAGAATAATAGGACTAAGATCCTGTGGGAGTTCCAAATCCAGATGGATAGGAAGGTACTGACTATCAACCAGATATCGGGGCAATAGACAAGGACCAGAAGACAGAAGATAGTGATGGTGATAGATGATGGTTGATATAACAGCCAAATGACAGCAACAACAGGAAGAAGTATGAGAAACTGGAAAAATACCAGGGCCTGAAGGTGGAACTGGAGAAGATGTGGAAAGTAAAGGCCAAAGTGGTCCCAGTGTAGTAGGATCACTTGGGGGTTGTGACTCCTAAGCCAGGACAGTAACTCTGAAAGATCCCAGGAACAACATCAGAGATCTCTGTCTAGAAGACTGCAATACTAGGAAGAGCTGAGATACTGTACAGAACCCTTAGGGTCCCAGGCCTCTAGTACAGGACCTGAAACTTGAGAAAGATAAACAGCACCAATAAAGGTTAGAAGGGATATATATATATATATATATATATATATGAAAATTGATACTATGCCTTTACAGGGAGGAGATGGGTGTGGCCTACTGATGACAGCTAACGAGCTAGAAATGGATCTATTTAGGTCTCCCACCTAGCAGTTAGAGCTTGCTAGGTGTTAGAAAGGAAAAAAGCCCAGAACAGAGTAGATGAGATTCTACTGAGCTGGAGCTACAAAAAACCTTGGCTACGTAGGGAAAACCTGGCTAGAAGAAAAACACACATAGACCCTACGAAGAAGTAAGAAAATTGATACTATGCCTTTACAGGGAGGAGATGGGTGTGGCCTACTGATGACAGCTAACGAGCTAGAAATGGATCTATTTAGGTCTCCCACCTAGCAGTTAGAGCTTGCTAGGTGTTAGAAAGGAAAAAAGCCCAGAACCGAGTAGATGAGATTCTACTGAGCTGGAGCTACAAAAAAACCTTGCCTACGTAGGGAAAACCTGGCTAGAAGAAAAACACACATAGACCCTACGAAGAAGTAAGAAAATTGATACTATGCCTTTACAGGGAGGAGATGGGTGTGGCCTACTGATGACAGCTAACGAGCTAGAAATGGATCTATTTAGGTCTCCCACCTAGCAGTTAGAGCTTGCTAGGTGTTAGAAAGGAAAAAAGCCCAGAACCGAGTAGATGAGATTCTACTGAGCGGGAGCTACAAAAAAACCTTGGCTACGTAGGGAAAACCTGGCTAGAAGAAAAACATATATATATACACACACACACACACACACACACACACACATATGCATATTCTTTCTAGCCAGGTTTTACCTATATAAGCTACGATGTTATGCAGCCCTGGTTCTGTGAAATCTCATTCACAAGTTTCTGGGCTTTTTGTTTCTTGCTGACAGACAGCAGACTCTGTGCTGCCCTTTGGGAGACCTTACGTAGCTTACGTAGGTAAAACCTGGCTAGAAAGAATATGCACATAAAACCCTACGAAAAAGAAAGTAAAAGAATATATATATATATATATATATATATATATATATATATATAGAGAGAGAGAGAGAGAGAGAGAGAGAGAGAGAGAGAGAGAGAGAGAGAGAGAGAGAGAGCCAGTTTGATGTAGTGGCTAGAAACTAAAAGACTGTGGTTTTAGTCCAATATTAGGCAGAAACCCAGCTGGATGACTTTGGGCCAGTCACTCTGTCTCAGCCCTGGGAAGGAAGCAATGGCAAATCACTTCTGAAAAATCTTGCCAAGAAAATTGCAGGGAATTGTCCAAGCAGTCACCAGGAATAAAAACAACCCAACCTTGACTCGAAGTGACCAAACCCAAATTGCCTTTTTTTCTTTTAGGATACAAAGCAACAATTGAAAAAAAACATTCCCAAACAGTCATGGCCTAACTTTCACTTGGTTACAGAACAGACAGGCTCCAGGTATTTTAAATTATATATCTTTTTCACACAGTACAATAAATTAGAATTATGGTAGTTGCAACCCAATAATCTAGAAGGCTTGAGTTAAAGAATCTAGAATGGATAGTCTTAACCATTTGTAATGATTTTATATTCTTTTTTAATGTTAGTATACATTTAGTAGGTTTGCAGGTCATTAGTTCTTTGCATAGAATATTTCCCAGTTTCCTGAATCAACTAATATTCAATTTCTTTTGGCAACATTGTAGACCATGTTTACTTTAATTCCACAATTCTTGTTAAATCACATATTAACAAATAGTAAAATAATTTTGTTTCATAATTACCAATTAAAATAAAAAAGGACAGTTGTCTAATAACAAAAGGAGGGGGGGGAAGATTTAGATCTAAACAATTTATATCTAAATTCACTTATTAGTGACAATGCACGCCTGACGTTTTTCTACCCTGAGACTGGCAAAAGATAGGCAAAAGAAAACCAGAACTCAGAAAATCAGGTAGCCTTATCTATTCTATAAGAAAAATATGTTAGTTAACTTTATTAGTAATTTTTATTCATCAAATAAAAATTTTACCTACTTTAGCCATAGGATCAAACTGCAAATATGTTTAGATTCTGCAGTAATCGGCTTCCAGCACAATCAATTCATTAATCTTCATTGATTTCTAATTGAGGATATTATCATCAAAATGCAACTGTGCATCAAGAAACAATCTGCAAAGGCATTGGTTCTAGGCTCTTTTCCTTTTCTTAGTTTTATCGTCAGCAATGAGCAGAAACAAATAGAAGCGCATTCATGATGGTAAAACAATTGCTCTGAAGAAATTTTCCAAAATCAACATCCTGACAAGGAAAGAGAATTCTTTTCAAGTTGAATGCTGCAACTGATGTTGGCAGCATAAAAAAAAAAGGGTGGGGGGGGGGTGGTAGAGCCAGTGTAGAAAAATAGAGTCAAAATAGAATGGATAATAGATACTATTATTATCTTCAAAATTATTTTAATCATTTGTATGTATTACACTTATTTCTGCTAGTATCAACATCATGTCAGTACTTTTCATTATCAGCAGTCTGTCATCATTATCATCAGCAGTATTAATACTCATTTAAAAATCATAGCAATGTATATTTCTCTATCCGTAACAGAGGAAGCTCCTTTCTTATTGAAAGGAAGCACAACTAACTTGTTGCAAATTAGATTATTTGATTTTTGGAGGATATCCTTTAAACATTAAGGGCTTAATTACTGAGAGAGATTTTTAAATACGTAACGTCAAGCCATCCAAATTCAGCAGCAAATTGCAAACTGATCCTTACAAGTTCCAATATGTTAATTCTGACTGGTTTATTTGAGGAGTCAAATTCAGTTATTTGCCTAGAATAAAAAATTATCCCAACTAAACTGAACGATACGAAGTGACCACCATTATGTTCTATTCAGAAAAAATAAGCACACTGGTGCTGATGCTCTCCAGATGCTTTGGACACAACTCCTAAAATCCATTATCCTAGCTATCCTGGAAAATGCTAGTGGGAGATGAAACACAAAGTATAAGAGTTTAAGAGCACCAGCTTGCCTATCTTTCCTCTATCACCTCCCAACGCTGGCAATGTTTACCCTGGCCCGAGGACAGTGGCATGGCTTATATACTGTTCTAGAATCTATAGGACGACAATGGTAATAAGAGCAACAGAACGAAGACATGCCAGGCTCGCAAAGTCGGGAAAGCTTTGGCTTTAGCGTCCAGCTCATTAAGATGAGAAAAGGAACAGCTTCAGATCTTGCTTCTGAACTCTGACAAAGGGGCAGCATGTCATCGAGCAAGGAAAACAAACAGCATGGCAATCTCATGCTATAGTGGAACTAATATACAATAAGCATTATACTGGCAGATTACCAACTGATGCAAAGAATTGCTAAGTGGGAGATGGGTGAGGAAAAAAATTAAGACAACCCCCCCCCCCCTATTTCCTTTCATCTGATTTTTTTAAAGGTAAATTTTAATGGTGCTGCAGCCTGCAATCATAAAAAACAATGGAGCAGAAAGGTAAAACTGGTAATAATGTGAAGTGTGGAATTAGAGTTTGGTCAACAGTATTTATTATCCAATTTTAAAATCACAAACTTTGTCCTGTGTAGTTGCAGCATGCATATATTGGGCTGCACAGAATATGAAGAAAATATATTTTAAAGAATAGTTCTGAAATTACACTTCTAGAAATTTTTCCTTTGCAATTTAAAAATTTAATTCAACCTCTGTTCCAGGTCTGCAAAAAGCAAAAATCAGCTTGATTTAAAAGTCTCAAAATATCTTTAAATCCAAATATTATAAGCCCCTAAAATGTACTAGATCTGAGTTTTAATTTAAAATAAAGCAAGTTAAAGATTTTTTAAATATCCCTCATTCACAGGTATTTATGTTTAGATAATTAATTTTAATATATTTTATTAAAATTACAATGTAATTTATATTGTAATATAAATTGGAATTGTACTTCCCCCACTCCAGTCATTTCCAGGGTAAGGAGTTTTGCTAGTGGCATTTGCCTTTTGAGCAAAATCTATGATTTCATATTAATATGGGCTGCATTTTTATCATCTACATCAAATAGATTTCAAGAAAAAAAAATGATAAATGAAAATAAGCAATGCTCCATCCTCTGAAACCACATTGATCTATTTCATATCTCTTAGGGAGGTCGAAGACTGCTAATAAAATCATCTGCTGTTTGACTTTAAGCTTGCCCAAGCATATGTCAGGATATTTCTTTATTGCAGATTCCTGGAATAGTCTATTTAAACACATTTTTATTTTATTTTATTTTATTTAAACACCAAGAGCATAAAGCTTACCTATATGTTTTATCAGGTTTTAAAAATAAAGAAAAACTGCATGCTTACTATTGGAATATATTAATATTGCATTTTTTTTCTTTAAGCAGATAAAGCCAATTATCCTTTCTACTCCTACCAGTTTTAGCTTTTAATAGCAGTGAAGTTCTCTTTCAATACTCTCATTTCATTATGTTCATGTAATTGCAAAGCTACTGAGCAGGATAAAGACCAGTATTATTGTTATGGGATGAGAAAAGCAATTCTTGTCTTTTACAAAAATATATAGCTATTTATTCTGTAATTTGTTGCTCTCATGACCATATCTGATGAAGCATTCAAAAGAAAAAATTACCTCGTCTCCGCCCATAGCTCCTTGCTGCATGTAAATAAAAAAAATACAATAGGTATTGGCATAAGAAGAATTATTATATTTATAATTTTCTGCAAATCTCAACTTTGAACAAAATAATTCAGTTATTTTAAACGTGGATCAAGCATATGAAATATAGCCAAATGCACAATTCTAGATATATAAAATACATGATGTATTTGATACTAAAGAACTTATTGTAAAAGGCACCTAGATGAGAGTACTATTTTTTTTATAAAAAACAACAGCAATTATTTAATTGTAATCATTTTAAAAAATCATTTTGTTTAATAAATCAATTTATATAGCATCCTTTAGATAAAGTCATATTAGTTTAAATGGCTAAATATATAACTGAAAATGCAGTTAATTAAATATATGGTATTCACTATCAAAACTAATATCCTTATAATCTTGGTCAGACAACTTCATTCTGAAATTCCAATTTTATCAAACACTCAAAGCAATTTTACATACTGGCAAATAGAATGTAATCTGAGAACATAAAAATTGAACCATAAAGATGTACAAGTTATTTCAAATATAATTGTAACTATTAAAGCACATCTAAACTTATTTCTTATCTCACTACAACAGTAAATGGTAATATTTCCATTTTCTGAAATGATTAAGAATTCCATAATTCTTTGTCTTTTTTGTATGTTCTGCTACTTCTTCCATTGAATGAGTACAGGCTGGGTAAGAAATATGCATTTAGTTTTTGAACCAAAAAAGATTTTAGGTACACGACAGTGGTGGGTTCCAACCGGTGTTACTACCGGTTCTCTTCGTGCACGCGCTTTGCTTGCATGCGCACCAAACTTGCACTCTGCGCAAGCGTGTTAGGTTTTTGGTCAGCTGAGATACGGCAATCCACTCTGCCGCACCTATCAGCTAAAAAACAAGAAATAAAGTGGGGGAAAAGGATGGGATATACCAAAGCTGGCTGTCCTATGGGTGGGCTGCAGTCTGGTCCAAAGTCCCCTCCTCTGTATGAAGCACTTGACAGCCAAATGCCGCCTCCGCCAAGGCAAAGATGTCCAATTTATAGTTCTTGATGAATGAGGAAGGAGAGGACCAAGTTGCCGCTCAATAGACCTCCTTTATAGAGGCCTGCGTTGCCCACGCCGCAGTCATAGCTGTGCTCTGGGTGGAGTGTGCAGTTATCCGGCAAGGTTTCAGAAGGGCCTGAAGTTCATAGGCCTTAGCAATGGTCGACCTAAGCAATCGTCCCACCGTGGAAGGAGTGTCCCTGTTGCCCAATGTGGCCAGCTGGAATGAGACAAACAGGGACTCTGACTTCCTCAGGTCAGCAGTCCATTTAACATAGATGCGGAGGGCCCTCCTCATGTCCAAGGTGTGCCACCTTTTCTCTAATGGGTGGACTGGATGAGGGCAGAAGTTAGGCAATATCAGTTCCTGCACCCTGTGGAACCAGGTGTTCACCTTGGGTATGAAGGAGGGATCCAGCCATAAAGTCACTCTATTTGTGTGAAAGATACACAGGTCCTGTCTGACAGACAGAGCTGCCAGCTCAGACACCCTCCTGGCATATATAATCGCCATCTTACATGTCAGGCAGTGCAGGCTGGCCGATCTCAATGGCTCACAAGGGCCCCTGGTGAGGGAGTTCAAGACCCTAGACAGGTCCCATGTAGAGTACCTGTGCACTACAGGGGGACATAGATTGGTTGCGCCTCTGAGGAATTTGCAGACTTGGGATACTGCACAAGAGACTCCAGCGATCCACACGTCAACACCGAGGATAGTGCTGCCACCTGCCTCCTGATGGTATTGGGCAATAGCCCTTTATCTAGTCCATCCTGGAGAAATTCCAGGATTTGGGCTATTGTCACCTCCATGGGAGAAATACTTGTCTTGGCACACCAGGTACAAAAGGCCCTCCAAGTGGCATTGTATATACATTCAGTGGAGGGTCTCCTGGAGGCTTAAATTGTTTTGATGACCCTGGAAGAAAATTTGTCCTCCCTCAGAGCACTCCACTCAAGCGCCAGGCGGTCAGTTGGAGCTACTGTGGGTCCGGGTGGACCAATGCCCCCTGGCTGAGTAAGGCCTCACTCTGAGGGATCCTCCAAGGTCGAGCCACCGAGAGGTTTATGTGGTCTGCAAACCAAGGCCTTCTGGGCCAGTGTAGTGCCAGAAATATAACCTCATCCAGGATCTTCCGTATCACCCTTGGAATAAGGGGAAGAGGAGGGAAGGCATACAATAACCCCGGAGGCAACAGGCTGCGGAAAGCATCAACTCCCTCCGCCCCCAGGGCCAGGAACCTGATGTAAAATCTTGGTAGTTGAGAATTGTCTGGGGTGGCAAACATATCTGCCTCTAGGAGGCCAAAATGGTCCATCAGTTCCTGCAAGAGGGATGGGTGAAGGCGCCACTCCACATGGTCGATGGATGCTCTGCCGAGCCAGTCCACCAGCATGTTTAACACCCCGGAGATGTGCTCCGCTGTGACAGATAACAGGTGCCCAGAGGCCCAGCCGCCTTGCCTCCAGCATGAGGGACCTGGAGCGAATACCCCCGACGATTGACATGCGCCTTCGCAGTCACGTTGTCTGTCAGCACTAATATGTGTTTGCGGAGACCGATTGCTGGAAGTGGCAGAGGGCAAGGTAAACCACCCTGAGCTCCAGGCAGTTGATGTTTAGGGTCCGGTCCATCTGACTCCACTGCCCCTGAGCCATCTGCAATTGGAGATGAATCCCCCCAGCCGAAGAGAGTGGCATCCATCGTGACAGTGAGGTGCTCTGGTTCCTTGAACTGGCAACCCTTGGTGATGGCAAGGGACAGTCACCAGTTGAGGGACTGGATAACCTCCTTCGGGACGCGGACCTTAGCCGGTGAGCTACTCCTGTCTGACCTCTGGAAAGGTAAAAGAAACCACTGAAGATCTCTAGGGTGCAGGCATGCCCACGAAATGATGGAGATAGTGGACACAATTTTTCCTAGCAGCTGGGAGAGTAGGGCCAAGGACACTGTTCTCTCTCTCTGGACTCGACCTGCTAAGTCCCTGAGGCTGGTCTGCCTTTCCTGGGACAGATACACCTTGCACTCACTAGTATCTATAATTGCTGGAGCAGTTTGCAGGTAGGCTGCAAATGACTCTTCTCCATATTAATGGAGAACCCGTGGTGTTGTAGTACCATGTTTCCCTGAAAATAAGACCCTGTCTTATATTTTTTTGAACCCCGAAATAAGCACTTGGCCTTATTTTTGGGGAGGTCTTATTATTTTGGGGTGCGTGGAGGAAACCAGAGGAAATGGCTGCGCATGTGTTAAAATATTTTTGGGGAACGCTTATTTTCGGGGGGGGGCTTATTTTATTGCATGCATTCAAAAGCCTGTTAGGCTTATTATTAGAGGATGGCTTATTTTAGGGAAAAGGTTACCTGGATAGTGACCCGTAGGTCCTCCCATGCCTGGAGGCCAGAGGAGGACTGGATCAGGATATTGTCCGGGTAGCACTGGACACACACGGGGAGGGACTGAAGATGAGCCACCAAGGCCGCCAATAATTTGGTAAACACCCTTGGTGCTGACGAAAACTGAATGGCAGGGCCCTATATTGGTAATGACGGCCCATGAAATGAAACCAGAGATATTGCTGCTGTAGTGGCAAAATAGGCACATGAAGATACGCCATGGTTAAGTCAATGGATGTGAGGAAGTCACCCTCCCAAACACCCCCCAGAATTAATTGAAGTGACTGCATCTTGAACCATTGGTATATAAGATGGCGATTCAAATTCTTGAGATCCAGAATAGCTCTCCAATCCCCCGAGGGCTCCAATAAAAGCCCTGCCCCTGCTGGTCCTCTGGGATCTGCTGGATTGCTTGAATATCCAGCAGATGTTGTATGGCCAATTCCATGAGGGCCTTCCTTGCAGGATCTTTTGACACGGGACAGTGGATAAAGAACCTCGGGGATGTGGAGAGAAATTCTAGGGAGAGGCCTGACCTCACTGTCTCCCTAATCCAAGCGTCCGATGTAATCTCCTCCCATCAATTGGCAAAAAGGGTCAGGTGACCTCCCAATGGGAAGGTTGGATGTGTAGTTATTTGGGGCGACAAAAGAACCGACCTCCTCCACCATGAAAGGGCCGCCTCCAATTGTCTTCCCCATGCTTCCAATTCTATCTTGGAGTTGCTGCTGCTACTTTGGGATGTAGTTCCCCTGGGGATGAGGGAATCTGGCAGCTGAGTCTCCAACCCAAAAGGAGGGCCGGTGAAGGTATGGGGAGGGGTGAAAATCACCCCGTCTCTGCATAGTGGGCACTATCTTTCTCTTATCTCTGGATTTCACTAATATTTGGTCCAGAGACTCCCCAAACAGTTTCTCCCCTGTGAAGGGGGCTGAGGCCAATTGCCATTTGTGGTGGGTGTCCACCTGTCAATGTCACAGCCAGAGTAGTTGGTGAGCCGCTACAGAGGCGGCCATGGTCTTTGAGGCAAACCGGGCTGCGTTCAGCCTGGCATCTGAGAACTGGGCCGCTGCCATGAGCTTGCTGATGTCTTGATGTGTTCTGACATTCGCAGCCAGGATCTTCTCTTGCAACTGATGGAGCCAGAGCAAGGAGGCCCTGTTGAAAAAGGAGGCTGTTGTCGAAGCCCAGGTGGCCCATGCCGCTGCTTGAAGTGCCCTCTGTAGCAACTGCTCCGCCCTCCTATCCTCTGGCTTCAGGCTCTCTTCGGGCTCACCTGGCATGGTGGAAGACGCCTGTAAGGCAGCCACCAGAGCATCTATGGTCGGCGTCTGGAGCACCCGTGCAAGATCAGGGCCCACATTATAGAATCTCTTGTTGGCTGAAGATGGATTCGGGCCCACACCAGGAGAGGTCCACTGTTGCTTGACCACATCGATAAAGAGCCCTGGTGATAGAATAAACTCCACCTCTGCGGTAGGCTCAGAGAAAAGTGGCTCCGATGGATTGGGCGTGCTCTCAATTTCTGGTGATGCTGAAGGAGCCCCAAGCCGGGCAGAATTTTTCACTTTGAAGAGAAGCGACTTGAATAGCCCATGAGGAAAAAGCCTAGTAAATGTAGGTTGCTCAGGAATTAGGCCCTCATCATCTGAGAAGTCCAAATCCCTTGTCTCCCTCTCCTCAGAGAGTGGAGACTGGCTCTCGTGGGAGGCTGCCAGAGTGTATGGCTCTGGGATGGTCGTAAATTCCCCAGGGAATTGGGATGCTCTGCATTGGCTGGGATTCACAGAAAAAAACAGAAGCCCTTGATGATGCCTGTCTAGAGTGCTGTATCCCCTGCCTGATGGCTTCTGCAATAATTGCTGCATATTCTCTGGGATTACTGAATCTGTTCTTTTCTCTGGTCTGAGACCGGCTGCCGTTGGTGTGAAGCTAGCCTCAGGAACAGCTCTGGTGGGCTTGTGGGATTGGCCACAGGTTCCTGCAGTCTTTGGCATTTTTGACACTGAGCCCAAGAGCACTGTATTAGCAGCAGGCAATAAGGAGCATTGTGGAGAGAATTGATCTTCAGCTCCACCTGGTGACAGGCCCAGCGATTGCAGCCTATTGGGCTGACTTCGTTTGTCACTGAGGTCCGACAGTAGGTTGTTTTCCCTGTCAGCCTTGGCACACAGTTTTTCCAGGGCTTTATCCCTGCACTGCTCATCCTTTTGGGCTGCCTTAGACCTTTTAGCAGCCCCTGCAGCCTTGTCTGGAGCTTTAGACCTGTTGCTAGATCTGGCTCCCTTCGATGTAGTCATTTTGGTGGCTCCCTTCGATGTAGTCATTTTGGTGGCTGTTGTTTTTGCAGCTCAAGCCACAGTGCTGCTGTCAACTGCTGCCTTATCCGCCATTTTGAAGGTTCCCCTTTTTGCACCCTTTTCTGCCCCCTTGGATAAGGGCTGTGAGGGCTTCTGGAGCACAATGCTTCTCCTGGATGTTAAGGAGAGCCCCTGGCCAGGGATATAAAGCCTTACTCCGGCTGAATGGGAGCATGAAGCTTCACATGGCTCTGCGGTGCGACTGTTTAAACTGGAGCGCTGTGGCTCCTTCAAGGCAACAATCTGCGGCTTTTGTCAGAAGGGGAGCAAGAAGCGGCTGCTGTAATGGGAGCACTACTGCTCCAGGCAATATGCCACAATTCTGGGGCTAACAGGAGCGCGAAGCTCCACACCCGCTCTTGATGCTGTTTGTGGTGAGCACAAGGGTGCTATCAGTCTGCTGGTGGCTCAGCAGACTGATAGCATTGTGATTAGCACCAGCTGTCTGCAATTACTGTAAGTTCAAATCTCACCAGGCTCAAGGTTGACTCAGCCCCATCCTTTCTAAGGTAGGTAAATTGAGGACCTAGTTTGTGGGGGCAATAAGCTGACTTTGTATAAATATACAAAAGTATGAAGGCTACTGCTTAACGCATTGTAAGCCGCCCTGAGTCTCCGGAGAAGGGCAGCATATAAATCAAATTTATAAAAAAATGTATAAAAAAATGTTGGGCGCCATGGCACAGGGCCCCTCTCGGAGTGCGAAGCTCCTGCAATGGTTGCCCGACTCAAGTAATGGTGGGAGCGTGAAAGCTCCAGTATCTGGCCCTGCTGCCTGTCAAATGGGAGTGCGAAAGCTCTGCTGTCAGTTTTAAGGTTGGGAGTGCGAAAGATCCACCATCTGGCTTCCCTGGCTGTCAAATTGGAAGCGCGAAAGCTCCGCTTTCTGATGTAAAGTTTTTTAATCCTGAAAGGACAATCCTGGGGTTAGCTGTATGGGAAAAAACCCTGCAGCTACCCTGACAGCCAAGAAGACCACTGTCTGGCTGCTCAAGCCAAGCCCTCACCAATGAGTCGACCCCAGTGACTCAACCAGATGTTCGGGAATCAACTGGGTAACGCTCACAAAGTTTGAATATAGTGATGAAGAAAGGATCCAGGAACGTTCCTGTCAAAGGGTTGAAGAAAGCCTTTACACATCTGTCCTAGTTGAAGGACTGAGTCAAAAGCTGGGGATCCCTAGCAACAGAGGCGTGTCCTAACAGCTCTGATAGATTCAGTCCAATCAGCTAAGCAGACGAGATCAACCCATGCGCAGAAGCGTCACATGTACACGTGAGTGCACGAGCAAACCGGTAGTAAACTAAATTGAAACCCACTACTATTTCACATGTTGAGATTCCTCCCCAAGATGGCTGCTTAAACAGTAAGGAGATTTTTCTCACTTGCTGAGGATCTGCCGATTTTGCTGCCTAAGCTGACTCTCTGGCAATGCTGCTCCCTGGATATGAATGGGAGAAATTAGGAACCCAAGATGACTTTTGGATGGCTGTGGACCCATTTGGGAAGGGGAGTCTGGAAGGTTCCAGTTCCCTCTGGGAGCAATTGCAAAGTTGCGGGCATTCATCTTCCTGCCAGCATTTCAGGTTTTTTTAAGCATGCCTGGTCTTAATTTCACTTTTTGAACTTTTACTTTGCTTTATATCTTTAAAAGTAGACCAGCCAGCTGAATGCTGATTTACTTCAACCCCTTGCTGGACTTTTAACTCTTCTCTTGTTTCTTTTTCCCTTTGATTTATGCTGTTGTTCTAAATAAATTTTGCTTTCCTTATGGAAACACGGTGTGCTTATGATTGGTGAAATGCTTTCATTTGATTTACATTAATATTGGACTCTCACCACAGGGTTTTTATATTTTTTTAATTTGCAAAGTACTTGGAGTTTATTTCTTTTTAATTTTTGTTTTAGTTTTGGATTGAAATATTCAGAAAATATTTTTAATTTTTCCTTCAGCTTCAGCTTCTTTGTTCTCTGGTTAAACTTCAGAGATTAGATAGATTAGCTTCATAGATTGTTTGAGATTACAGACAAAGCAGTGTCTGAAATGTGAGAAAAGACCTTCTGGCAACATACAACTTTTAGTTGAAAGCTTTTATGAAAGTTTGATGAGATGATAATGGTCATGGAAAATATTCAGAGGCATATAGCTTGGAGGAATCTGATTTGAAAGCTGTAAATCAAAGAGATATTGACTGTACAGATGGAGAACTAACTGAGTTGAGTCCATACATCTCTCTGAACTTCAAGTCTGCATTTGTTTACAGGAGCAGAATCATGACATGGATAACTGATAAATTCTTTTTCTAAGGAGGACTGGGGAAGATTGGGGAATGGATTTATTACTCTTAATTGCAAACCTTTTTTATTTGGACTTTGTTGGGAAGAGAGACTAATTGTGGAGATTGAATGAATTTAACTAGACAACAAGTGATAACAAATGGTACCAAGAAACAAATCCAGTCTGAATTACTTTTAACTTTTGGAATGATTTTCAATAGATAAGATAATGGTAATCAGTCCTGTTTTAATGCCTAAACCTATCTGCAAATCTTTAAAGCAACCATGTCTCCTCCCAGGGTCTTATGGCTACAGTACAAAACTGCCATAAAATCCAGGGAAAAAATACAGCTATTTGAAAGGATTCATGATAAATGCTATACTCGTACCCATGTGCTCTGAAGTACTTTGTAGAATTAAATTCAACACATTGTACAGTAATAATATTCTTAATAGTGTTTAATTTCTCAAAATATGTTCTCTGCATTTAAACATATATGTTTAATTATCACTGCTTCAGTGCCTTCTAAATTTTAAAAGGTTATCTTTCATTTTAATTGTAGTCAAACTATTGTCCACATTGCAATCAAATTACATGAAAGGAGCGTTGGTCCTACCTGATACGTTCCTTCTCGTTGAGTGGAGACAGCAGCCAGCGTGGGTAGTGCCCATCCAATCAGCTTGAAGGACTGAGTCTGCCAATTATTCTTAGTCCCGCCCTTGTTGCCGGGCAGACCCAGCTTTGGCGAAGACTTGAAGACAGACTCGGCGTGTGGGAGAAGGAGAAAATCTCAGGAGAGAGAATAGGAAAGAAGCAAGGTCCAGCCTGAGAAGGGAGGGTCTGGCTGCTGTCTCCACTCAACGAGAAGGAACGTATCAGGTAGGACCAACGCTCCTTCTCCATTGAGAGTGGAGACAGCAGCCAGCGTGGGACGTACCCAAGTTCACTGTCCCGGAGTCAGGGGGGGAACCTGCTGGACCGCAGCAACTTCTCCGGCAACAACCCTTTGAAGAACACGGCGTCCAAATGCCGCCTCCGCCGATGCAAACTGGTCGACCTTGTAGTGTCGAATAAAGGGTCCAGGCGAAGACCACGTAGCCGCCCTACAAATCTCCAGCAGGGAGGCCTGCGTTGCCCATGCAGCTGTTGTAGCCGCGCTGCGGGTGGAGTGAGCCGTCAATCTCGATGGACGTGGAAGAGAACGAAAATCGTAGG
Source organism: Arizona elegans (assembly GCA_022577455.1). Classification (NCBI taxonomy): domain Eukaryota; kingdom Metazoa; phylum Chordata; class Lepidosauria; order Squamata; family Colubridae; genus Arizona; species Arizona elegans. The sequence goes on from JAKOOJ010000005.1 coordinate 72,330,213, forward strand.
CTGCAGCAATCGTTTGCCTAATCCAACGACCGATGGTAGAAGACGAGACTTTACAACCCTGGTTGGTAGGCAGGAAAGAGACAAAAAGAGACTCCGATCGGCGGAAGGAAGCCGTCCTTTTTAAGTAAATCCGCAACGCCCGCCTGACGTCAAGGGTATGCCAACACTGTTCACGTGCATGAGAAGGACGAGGACAGAAATCAGGTAGGATAATTTCTTGCGAACGATGGAATACAGAATTAATTTTCGGCACAAAGGTAGGGTCCAAGCGGAGAACCACACGATCCGAGTGGAAGACACAAAGGTCCGAGCGAGTAGACAAAGCAGCGATCTCCGAGATGCGACGGGCCGAGGTTATGGCCACTAAGAAGGCCACCTTGCAGGTGAGAAGTCTTAGACTGGTGGTCCTGATCGGCTCGTATGGAGGGCCCGTAAGGGATTGTAAGACCAAGGGAAGGTCCCAGGTGGGATATCGATGCAACACGGGAGGACACAAGTTCTTGGCACCCCGGAGAAAGCGTCGAATCAGGGGATGTTGAGCCAGGGATGACAAGGAGCCGCAGGTAAGCACCGAAGATAACGCTGCAACTTGCCGACGAAGAGTGTTAGAAGAAAGACCTTGAACCAAGCCCTTTTGCAGAAACATAAGGATATGCACAATGGAAGGTTGAAGCGGCGTAACGTCGACCTGATCACACCAGGAACAGAAGGCTCGCCAGGTGGCCGAATAAATGCAGTCAGTAGAAGGCCGTCGGGAGGATTGTAATGTATGAATGACGTCCGCTGGAATGTGTACCGCCCTCAAGTTGCCCCGCTCAACCTCCAAGCGGTCAGGGTGAGCCAGGCCGGATCTGGGTGCATGAGAGCGCCCTGCGAGAGAAGAGTGTCCTCGAGAGGTAGTCGCCACGATGGGGTCACCGATAGGGACACGAGGTCCGCAAACCAGGGTCTCCGAGGCCAATGCGGAGCCACAAGGATCACTTCCGCACGCTCGGATAGAATTTTGCGGACGACCCTGGGGATGAGAGACGTTGGGGGAAAGGCGTACAGGAGGCCCGACGGCCATGCAATCCGAAGAGCGTCGATGCCGGCTGCCCGAGGATGCGGATATCGAGAAAAGAATTGCGGAAGCTGGGCGTTCTCGTGAGTCGCGAAGAGATCGATTACTGGAAGGCCGAAGCGAACGCAGAGGTCCTGGAAGACGCGCGGGTGTAGGCGCCACTCTGCATTGTCGATCCGTCGGCGACTCAGCCAGTCCGCCTGAAGGTTGTGTACCCCCGATATGTGCTCCGCTCGTAGAGAACAAAGATGGCGTTCCGACCAGAGACCCAAAGCCATTGCCACTGCCAGGAGGGACCTCGATCTGGTGCCCCCCAATCTGTTCAGATGCGCCTTGGCAGCGACGTTGTCCGTGAGGACGAGAACGTGGGTCCCGAAGATCAGATGGTGAAACGACTTCAGGGCAAGAAAGACTGCCTGTAGCTCCAGCCAATTGATGGGACGACGAGATTCTGATGGCGTCCAAGTCCCTTGAGCCAGCTGACCCTGACAATGGGCTCCCCAGCCCAGAAGGCTGGCGTCTGTCATCACCACCACCCGTGGGGGCTCGAGGAAGAAGCAACCCGCAGCGAGAGCAGGGGAACGCCACCACTTGAGAGATCGGCGCGCCGCAGGAGGAAGCGGAATCGGCTTCGGTGAAGTGCCTCTTCCCGCCTTCTGCAACGGTAAGAGAAACCATTGGAGCTCCCTGGCATGTAATTGAGCCCAGGGAACTATGGCTATCGCAGATATCATCTTACCTAACAACTGGGACAAAAGGTAAGGAGAAACAACCTGACACCTCTCAACTTGAGATACCAACCGCCTCAGGCTATTCTGCCTGTCGGGGGAGAGGAAAACCTGCCCTGAAGAGTATCAATCAGGGCACCCAAATGAACAATGCGAGTGGAGGGAATGAGGTGACTCTTTTCCAGATTAATGGAAAAACCATGGGCCGCCAACGTCTCCACAGTTAGACGTACATCTAAGGCCGCCTGCTGAGGAGAGGGGGACAAAATCAGAATATCATCCAAATAACACAAAAGACGAACTGAACGAAGACGGAGACAAGCCGCCAGGGCAGCCAGCACCTTAGTAAAGGTGCGGGGGGCGGACGAGAGGCCAAATGGTAGAGCCCTGTACTGGAAATGTAATCCGCCATAACAAAAGCGCAAATATCGTCTGTGGGAAGGGAGGATAGGAATATGGAGATAGGCCTCGGTAAGATCAATGGAGGAGAGGAGATCGCCCCTCCGAACACGGTCCAGAATGGTCCTCAAGGATTGCATTTTAAATTTTCGATATACGACGTACTGGTTCAAACGTTTCAGGTCCAGAATAGGACGCCACCCCTCCGAAGATTTGGGAACTAAGAACACCCGTGAATAAAAACCTGAACCCTCCTGGCCAGGGGGAACAGGTTGAATAGCCTTGATAGTCAAAAGATGCTGAACCGATGAGTCCATAAGGGACCGCTTTCTGGGATTATGAGAAATCGGACAGCAAACAAAGGTGTTTGGGGGGGGGAGAAACAAATTCGATGGCCAAACCAGACCTTAAGGTGGCGAGGACCCACTGATCTGAGGTGGACTCCTCCCAAATGGCAGCAAAAAGGCCCAATCGACCGCCAATGGGAAGGTCTGGAACACACTCAGCAACGGCGACGGGCGAAACGACCTCCTCTCCCTCGAAAGGGCCGTTTAGAGACAAAAGGGCATCCCCTGACCGACCTATCCTGCAAGCCCCGGGGCCTAGCCAAGGAACCCTCACGCCTATAGAAGGAGGAGAATGCAGAGGAAGAACCCCCCCCATCAGCACCTCGTGCCGGAGGACGAGGCGGGTAAGGAGAAAAACGGGGCTCTCCTCTACGGTAGGTAGCAGCCAACACCTTCTTTTTATCCCTAGTTTCCGTAAGGAAAGGGTCTAGGGCCTCCCCAAACAACTTAGATCCATGAAACGGAACCGACGCCAAGCGCCATTTGTGCCTGGCATTAGCCTGCCAATGTCGAAGCCAGACCAAGCGACGAGCCGTGACAGAAGAAGCCAATGATTTCGAAGCAAATCTGGCAGCGTTCAGAGTCGAGTCGGCGGAAAATTGTACAGCCGCGACAATCTTGTTTAAGTCCTGCCTAATTCGGGAGTCGCCAGGGGGCAATTTTTCTTGCAACTGCCGCAGCCAGAGCAAGGTGGTTCTATTGAAGAATGAGGCGGTAGTGGCCGCCCTAATTGCCCAGACAGAGCTTTGGAAAACTCTTTGGAGCACAAGTTCAGAACGATGCTCCTCAGGACGGAGACCCTCGACAGGTTCACCAGGAATATTAACGTTAGGAAGCAGAGCCGCAACAGGGGCGTCAATGGAAGGCATCTGAAGAAGAGTGTCGAGGTCCGAAGAGACCGGGAAGTTCTTCCTGTCATTGGAAGAGAGTAGAGGAGCTGAGGCTGGAGACTCCCACTGGCGCTTTAGCACGTCCAAAAATAGAGGAGGAGTGGGTATCGACGTAATAGGCCGAGCAGGTTCCGCAAACATGGGATCCAAGGATCGTGAAGAAGCCTGAGCTGGGGCCGGATCAACAGACGGTGAAGACAAACGGGCCGTATTAACCGCCTTGAACAAAAGGGACTTAAACAAGGCCTGCGGAAAGAGGCCGGTGAAGGAAGGCTGATCAGGCGGGAGGTTTTCATCCTCCGACAGGTCAGAGTCAGCGAAATCTACATCAGCCGAGGCCGAATGATGACTGGAATGAGAACAAGTCGGGGATTCAGGATGGAGCGAACCAGCAGAATCCTGAGGTGCCCGTTCCAGAGAGGCAGGAGAAGCTGACCTAACCGACCCCTGCCGACTGGAGTGAGAAGACCGGACAGCTAAAGATTTTTGTACGGCCGCGTCGATCATTTGCTGGAGTTGAGATTGATTGAGTTGGTAAGAGATTATGTCTGAAGAAGGAGCAGCGCCGGAATCGGAAGGAGAGGGGTCCTGAGGGACCGTAGAAACTTGACCAGCCGGTTGATTCGATGAATCCGAGCCCCATAAGTTGTCCTCAGAAATGGTAACTGGACAGTCTTGAAGGATAGCTGGTCCGGTGTAGGGGATCGAGGCCCCGATGTAGGAGCTGGATCAACCGAAGCAGAAGAAGCTTGCGTTTGAGGGGGAGGCAACTTGGAACTCGCCCTGTCACAAAGTTGGGATAAGAGCCTGTCCCTCAGTTTTTCCATCTTGGAGGAAGCTGACAGGCTATGTTTGGAGTGATGGTGAGACCGGAAGGAATGAGAAGCCGAGGAAGAGACCTTAGGGGCCTCATGAGGTGATTCTTGGTTAACAGACAAGGCGTCTGCTTGTCCAGCTTCTGAGCGACCAGCCTTGCGGCCGTGTTTAGACTTGCAAGGGGCCTTAGGCATAGTGGTTGGCAACAGGCAGTCACAGCAATTCAGGCAAACAGAGGTGGGGGCGCTAGACTCCACAAATTAGAAAGGAGCGTGAGAAACTCCACACAAAAGGCAGTCCAAAGGTCAATAACTCACACAATGACCATCCGTCAGTAAATGAGACGTAGGTTGAACGCTCAGAAATTGCAGAAAAGGAGGCTGTGTCAGTGCCAGGCCCCAGAGAAAATGAAGGAGACCAAAATCGGGGCGGTCATTAAGTGAGACAGGTCATAAGTCCGAGTCGCTGCCACACAATAAACAGGGGGCGCAAGACCCCACCAGGCAGGTATGAATAGCGGAGTTCTGGGACACCAATAGCCAAAGAGAGGGGGCGCAAGGCTCCGCAATTGGAATAAACAGCACCAGCAAGTCTGTTGAGAGGCGGGGGGGGCGCGAAGCTCCACAACGGCAATCACGCAGCCGACAACCTCCAGCTCAACCAGTCACTCAGCAGGAGTAATCACTTCCAAAAGGAGGGAGGTAGCAGAGAAATGAAGCAATTAAGCCTCCTCAGTTGTTTTTGCAGCCAACCTTGCAGAAAGAAACAGGGCGGCTACCAGCGGCGGGAAAAAGTTCATTCAAAATGGCGGGCGCCCCTAGCCGCTCTCGACGAACTCTGATAGTCCGATGCAAGCCACAGCCAGGAGGTGAAGAGAAGTGAAGGGAGGCTGAATTTTAGGGCAAAAACAGTCCTTAAACCCCCGACTGGAAAGGCTAGGGGGAGGGGGAAGAGGAGGAAAAAAAAAAATCCCCTTTTGCAACGGAGGGAAGCAGAGGGAACAGAGCCCCAATCAACTTACAAATGCGAAGTCCAAAAAACAGTCCAAAGTCAGCCAAAACGCAGTACCATGCCAGAGGGGAAATAAGCAATCCGAAGTCAAAAAACAGTCCAAGTCAGAAACCAGAAATCTATCAGAAAAGGTTAGAAATCCAAGAAAATAGCCAGAGACTAAGTCCCACACGCCTGTCAGAGCTGAAGAACTGAGCCAAAGCTGGGTCTGCCCGGCAACAAGGGCGGGACTAAGAATAATTGGCAGACTCAGTCCTTCAAGCTGATTGGATGGGCACTACCCACGCTGGCTGCTGTCTCCACTCTCAATGGAGAATATGTAGTTCCATTTGGTAAAAGGGACTGATATATTAGCCAAGTTGTTTTCTTTTCTGTAAGTAAATAATTTTTCATCCATATCTATTTGTATATCTAAAATACCTGTAATTTTTCTTACGTTAAATACCACATGATAAATGCAAACATTAGTTTGACCCAATGATCTCCTCCTTTTTCTGAATATCAATAAGTTGTAAATTGACCACTCCTCAAATAAGAAAATTAATAAACCATAGGTCTTCTCTGTCTATCTATCTAATTCAGAGCAGCAAAGCACTGTCCAATGCTAAAGAGATAGCTGTTAGTGGGTTTTTTTTAAATACTGAGAGTGATGATACCAAGAAATAGTATCTTGCTAGGTCGTAATATTTTCCAGAGGTTTGGACCACATTATATTTTAAAAGGCTCTCAGTTACTGGAGTTAATTTACAGGAATATAATCTAGAATAAAGTACAAAAGCAAATAGCATAGTTATGATATAGATTATATTGATTGGACATTGCTTGCTAAGTGGCCAAAAGAATCATACAATGAACACATAAATGCATTTAATGCACTGTCGGAAGAGAAAATAGTTGCATCTTTCATTAATAATCAAATAAGAGCAACGTATACCCTGCACTAATCCAATTTAATTCAACAGTTGATTATGATCAACATTTCCACTGTGCTAACATGAATACATCCATATTCACTAGCTGTGTATTAATATCAAGGTGCATAAAAATGGAATTTCCAATAATTTATTAAGTTCACGTTTGCAATGCAATACAATTCCTATGAATTATTAATTATAATATGAAGGCTTACAGAATAAAAAATAAAACCCTCAATAATCAGAAATTTGTAGAGATTCATAAACTCTTGGAGACAGATCTGATAGGTAATAATATCAACAACAGAATCTATTTAGGTTGTTTGTGCATAACTTTGTCTGACTTTAATCATACTGCTACTCTTCTTCAGAACAAACTAGATTGTTTATGCAAACAGATAAGGAAATCTATGTTGAGTTTAAAAAAATAAAACCACATTATCCTTGATTTAATTGAATTTATTTAAAACATATTTAACAAAATAATTGTAATGCTCCAAACACTTATTACACAACTTTATTACTAGTAATAAAATAAGCAGATATTGCCTGTCAAAGAAAGAAAGTTAATCAAACATTCAACTCTGAATGTTTCAGAAAAATGTTTAAATGTATATATTGAAATGTGTATATACTGGAAAATTTGCAATTAGCAATATTTGTACTCCAATTAAACCTCATTGGCTATAATACTGATACTGCAGAGAAAGACTGTACATCATCTGGAAAGAGGACAGGCAGGATCTGATGGGTGTCAGTTACTGTCCTGTATGAAATCCAGAGCATCCAAGAGAACATCAGTAAGATGGCACCCACAGAAGAGCTGCCTGAGAGAATGCCTGAGTAACAGCAGTCCTGGGGCAAAACAGCAGCTATGGTCAAGACAAGACACTGAATGGGATTTTACAATTGACAGATAGCTCAGGTGGGTGCATTGGGAAATACTATCATTGGGTGGAGAGGGCTGGAGTCGGACTAAAAGATAGCAGCACAAGAACAGGCAATAAGTACCAGATCCATAGAAGGAGGGGTATACCTCACTGGATAGGATCCAAGGTGCAGATTACCTCTCTGGAGACCTAAGGGACAATCCTACCAATAAGTGGTAGGGTATTTCACTGAATGGCACAACCAGCTGGCATTGTGTACAGGAACATCTGCACTGTGTATGGATTAATTTAGAACAGGGATTCCACAGGTCATGGAGAATGATAGGGCTAAGATCCTGATTTCTAGATCCCAATTTCCAGATCTAGATGGACAGGCAGGTACTGACCAATCAACCAGACATCGGAGTAACAGACAGGAATCAGAAAGTAGCCGTGATGGATGGTGATAGATATAACAGTATCAAGTAACAGAAACATAAGGAATTAGAGAGGATATGGAAAGTAAAAATCAGTAGTCCCAGTAATGGTTGGAGCACTTGGGGCTGTGACTCCTAAGAGGCTCCAAAAACCTGAAGATCTTTATCATACATTTTAGTTTTCTCCAAAATACTGTACAGATTTTTACAATCACAATACAGATAGTCCTCGACTTACAACTACAATTGAGCCCAACATTACTGTTGCTAAGTGAAACATTTGTTAAATTAGTTTTGCCTCATTTTATGACCTTTCTTGCTGCAGTTGTTAAGTGAATCGCTGTAGTTGTTAAATTAGTAACATAGTTGTTAAGTGAGTCTGGCTTCCCCATTGACTTTGCTTGTCAGAAGGTTGCAAAAGGTGATCACATGACCCTAGAACACTGTAACAGTCCTAAATATAAGTCAGTTGCCAAGTGTCTGAATTTTGATCATGTGACCATGGGGATGTCGCAATAATCCTAAATGTGAAAAACAGTCATAAGCCACGTTTTTCAGTGCCACTGTAACTTTGAACTGTCACTAAACGAAGTGTTGTAAGTCAAGGACTACCTGTATTGCAATCAACTTTCTTCTAAGACAAATCCCTTCAGTTTAGATAGGCTTTTGAATGATGTCCAGAGACTTTTATATTATCTAGTTCTACTCCCTTTCCTTTGCAATCAAAATGGACACATACTGTAAAAGCAAAAACATATTGAATATACTAATATAAAATTCAGTAAAGTAAGATATGAACTTACTATTGAGTGTCATAATGTTATCTGTTCCCGGATGATGAAAATTTATACCCATACGACCTAGAAAAAGTTAAACAAAATTTTAATACTAGAGTTAATTTTTTAAAAAACTAGAGTTTGAAAATCAAACAGATATGAAGTGTTAATCATCTCAAAATGTGTTCCATCGCTTCTTCTATAAAAAATATATAATAATAACTATATGCTATGTTCATTAAAGGTAAAAGATAACAAACCGTCTTGAGAAAAAAATGAACCTAAACATGTTAATCTCTTTTTATTGGTTTCTTTAGAATGGAAATAGTTCTGCTCATTTTTAATTCTTGGAATTTGATTTTTAGATTAACAGAAAACACACTTTTCAATTAATTAACTTTAACAAGAAACAGTACCTAATGTTAAATATTGTGCTTTGGAGGAAAAATAAACAGACGTTGCCTTACCTGAACGTCCATTTTCGGGGCGCTGCGGATACACTCCATAGCTGGGATAAATCCTCTTCTCTGACATCAACTGAGAGAACTTTCAATAAATCAATACGTCACTCTGTGCTCTAGCCACGCCCCCCTTGCCCTCAGTTCCCCAGTCTTTAACAAAGGAGCAGCACAGTAAGTGGAACCACAAATTTTATTAAGAAACAGTCTCACTACCTCAACAATAAAGAAACAACGGAGCAGGAAGCCCCAACAACAACAGAGGGAGGGGATGGAGTGTATCTGCAGTGCCCCAAAAATGGACGTTCAGGTAAGGCAACATCCATTTTCCAGTGCGCTGCGTCTACACTCCATAGCTGGAACATACCCAAGCCTAATTCCCAGGGCCGGGTGGCTGACTGCTCCCATCAGAAGACCCCGAAACCACCCTTTGCAAGATCCTTCGCCCGAAAGATGCCTCGGCCGAGGCGTAAACGTCAATTTTATAGTGCCGGATAAAGGGCGACAACAAAGTCCAAGTGGCCGCCCAACATATGTCCAACACCGAAGCCTGTGTCACCCAGGCTGCTGAAGTGGCCGCACTCCGTGTTGAATGAGGCAAAATCCTGGCCGGCACCGGATGAGCCTGGCGTTCGTAGGCGGCCGAGATACAGGCCTTAATCCAACAGCCTACCATCGATGAGACCACCATAGAAACTGGGTGAAACGAAACGAGAACGGCCTCTGGCTTATGAAACGAAGCAGGCGAATATAACGATGCAGAGCCCTGCGAACATCAAGGGTATGCCAGAGAACTTCACGACAATGCCTGGGAGAAGGGCAGAAATCTGGTAGAATGATCTCCTGCAAGCGGTGAAACCACGAGTTTACTTTGGGCGTAAACGCAGGATCCAGCCGGAGCACCACCGTATTAGCATGAAATATGCATAGATCTTTCCTAACGGAAAGTGCTGCAAGTTTGGAGATCCTCCGGGCCGACGTGATTGCTAAAAGAAAGGCTACTTTAAATGAAAGAAACTTGAGAGAAATAGAGCCAAGGGGGTTAAAACGGAGGGACTGTGAGAGCTTGCAAAACCAAAGGCAAATCCCAAGACGGGTAACGATGGACCGTGGGAGGACGTAAGTTTGAAGTGCCATGAAGAAAGTCTCGCACCCATGGGTGATGAGACAAGGAGTGGTATGGAACAAAGGAAATCACCGTGGAAGAAAGACTGGAGAAAGTCAAGAACGTCCTGGATTGCTGCTGAAGTCGGATCCATATGGTGGCCAGAACAGCAACGAAAAAGGCCTTCCAAGAAGCCTCATAGATCCGTGTCATGGAGGGCCTGCGGGCCGCCTGAATAGTGCCAATTACCATGTTCAACAGCCGACCTTTCCTCAGGATGACCCGTTGAAATGCCAGATAGCCAACTGGAGCCATTGAGGCTCTGGATGGCAGATGGCCCCTTGGCACAGGGCAATCCGATTGGGAGGGATCACCCACGGGTTGGTCACTGAAAACTCCACTAGGTCGGCAAACCAAGGCCGGCGCGGCCAATTCGGAGCCACCAGCAGCACCTCTGCCCTTTCTGCAATCATCTTCCAGATCACCTGTTGAATCAGCGTGATTGGGGGAAAAGCGGACAACAATCCGGTTGGCCAATGACACCTCAGGGCGTCCGAGTTCTCTGCTAACGGAGTCGGATAACGGGAAATGAAGCGATGAAGCTGGGCATTGGCGGGACTGGTGAACAGGTCGACCACCGGTGATCCGAACCGGAGCGACAGTTCCCGAAACAACCGCAGATGCAGTTGCCACTCGGCCGGGTCGATCAACTCTCTGCTGAGCCAGTCCGCTCGCGTGTTGGCTGCCCCGGAGATATGGTCCGCACGAATTGACAGAAGATGGCGTTCTGCCCAACCACTCGAGCATCAGGGCATGTAACCTCGTCCCCCCTTCTCGATTCACGTGCACCTTGGCGGCTATGTTGTCTGTGAGGACCAGAATGTGACGGCCCTGAATGGTGGAACGGAAGTGAAGGAGGGCAAGCCGAATCGCTTGAAGTTCGAGAAGATTGATGCTGTGGAGGCGCTCCGACTGGGACCACAGTCCCTGGGCCACCTGGTTGGCAAGGTGGGCATCCCACTTGTGGAGACTGGCATCGGTGGTGATCACAATCCGGTCCAGGCCCAGAAAATGGCAGCCCCACAGGATGGCTGATGACGTCCACCATCAGAGGGAAAGACGTACCTGGGGAAGTACAAACACCTTCCTTGCCGTGTTGGAGCACCCCGTCCACTGAAAGGGAAGGAGTAGCCATTGTAGTGGGCGAGAGTGCCTAGGCGCCCAAGGAACAATATGAAAGCAGGAAACAAGCTTCCCGAGAAGTTGCAAGAGTGTCAATAGGGAAACCGATCTCTGGGCCAGGACCTGGTCCAGTAAGTTCATAATGTTCTGCACCCTCTCTGGCGACAAAAACACCTGCCCTTTCACAGAGTCTATCACGGATCCGAGATGCAGGATGGAAGTGGATGGCACGAGCTGACTCTTGTCCAGATTTATGGTGAACCCGTGAGCCCGAAAGGCAGAAAGCACCATTTCCATGTCTCGAGCCTCTTGGGCCCGGGAAGACGAGAGGACCAGGACATCGTCCAGGTAACATAAAATCCTCACCGGAACCGAGCTGAGGGTCGCGGAGACCGCCGCCACCAACTTGGTGAAAGTCCTAGGCACTGATGAAAGCCCGAATGGCATGGCACAGTACTGGTAATGCCTGCCCTCAAACTCGAACTGCAGAAACTGGCGATGCGAGGGATGCACTGGCACATGAAGATAGGCCTCGCGTAAGTCCACCGACTGCATGAGATCCCCTTGGCGCACCGAAGAAAGAATCGAACCTAGAGAGTGCATTTTGAACAGGTGGTAATGTACCGCCAGATTCAGTTATTTCAAGTTGAGGATCCCTCTGACACCCCCCGAGTTCTTGGGCACCAGAAAAAGAACTGAGTAAAATCCGGTTCCCAGCTGGTCCGGTGGCACCGGTTCTATCACCCTGATGTCCAGTAGGTGGGCTATTTCCACTAACATCAGATGATGAAGCTCGGCAGAACGAGGAATGGGGCACCAGATGAATCGCCCTGGTGGACGGTCCATGAACTCGATCGAAAGGCCCTCGGAGACAGTACGACGTACCCAAGCATCCAACGTCGACAACTCCCACTGGCGGTGAAAGGCCTGGAGATGACCGCCTATTGGACTGGACGCCGGTGAGTCACTTGTCCTGCCGGAAAGGCTTGGCACCGGATCCACGAAAGGGTCATTTTGAAGTGGCCTGAGGTCGGCCGCGGTCTCAAAACCGCTGTCTGTCAGAAAAACGGTTAGAAGGCTGGAACGACTGTCAATAACTGGAGGAACCCCCGGCCTCGGAGTAGGATCGAAAAGACTGGCACGGCGTGTAAGGAGTATAACGCCTGTCCTGCTTGCGAAAGGTTGATGGTACAACTTTCCGTTTATCCTTGTCTTCCACAAGGACGGGCGGCCCCGAACAGGCCGGGCGCCTTGTAAGGGCCTGCTGCCAGCTTCCATTTCGTTTTGATATCAGCCTTCCAAGGGCGCAACCAGAAGAGGTGGTGTGACGTGATGGAAGATGCCATAGCACGCGAAGCAAATTTCACAGAATTCAGCGAAGCGTCAGCTGAATATTCTGTGGCTGCAATGTTCTTATTCACATCTTGGTGTAAACAGGTAGCCTCGGGAGGCAGCCGTTCCTTGTAACTGTCGCAGCCAAATTAACGAAGCACGGTTAAAGAAAGAAATGGTTGTAGCGGTTCTAATGGCCCAGGCCACCGCTTGATGTGACTTGTGAAAGGCCAGTTCCACACGTCTGTCTTCCGATTTCAGACCGTCCAACAGGTCAGAAGAAATCACTGACTGTGAAGCGAGACTTGCCATCAGCGCGTCAACAGCTGGTAAGTCCAAAAGCGCCTCCAGCTCAGGGACAGGGCAGTAAAGTTTCTTGCCCTGATTGCTAGGCACAGTCAATGACCTGGGCTGACCCCAACGAGCTTGGAGGACGTCCGTGAACAGTTGGGGACATGGAATAAAATCTTTTTCCTGCTTGGCTTGTTTGAACAAGACATCATGAGGACCCACTTCCGACTGGGAAGAAGTGGGTTGTGCCCCCACCGAACCCAGATTAGTTGTTAAACGAGCCTTGTGGAGGAGGGACTTAAACAAGGCTGGCCGAAATAACCCCATAAAGGCCGGGGAGTCAGGCAACAAACCCTCGTCCTCGGAAAATTCGAGATCTTCAGGATAGTCCTCCTCCTGGTCAGAATCAGCAGAAGAATCAGACTCACGTCGGCGAGGGGACCGGGTTTTGTGAGGCATCGGAGCATGAGACGAAGCTTGAGTCGACCCAGGAGACGGCCCTTGAGGCGATTGCTGGGCACCCTCTGCCATAATGGCCACCAAAGCCGTAGAAAGCATGATTTGAAAGTCAAACTGTGTGCCCGCAGGAGGCACGAAGCCCCGCCGCCATGGGCGTAAAGGTAGCAGTAGGTGCCAGCCTGCAGGCCGGAGGAAAAGTGTCCAATCCTGCAGCAGACACATCTGGCAGAGACTGTGACACACCCTTGGACAAGGCCAACGGAACTGGTGAAGGAGTCCCAGCAGCGGCGGGCCCGGGAGCGAGTTGCGTTGATTGTGATTGTCCCACCTCACCGGAGACCGAAGTGGCCATTGCTTGCTTAGCCTTCGCGTACTGCCGCTTGAAAGCCTTATGGCGCCGGAGGGCGTCCCTGTCAGCTGTGGCAGAGGCCTTGGAAGGATGGGACTTGTGACTGGCAGATACAGACCACTTGCCCACTTTCTTCTTTTGAGACCTGGCAGATCTGGGAGGGCTGGCCTCCTGTTCTAGATCCGACGAAAGTGACGAATCTGACATAGTCACTCGTTGAAATGAACTCTTCCAGAAGCAAATGAAAAGGTAATGTAATGTTTTTTTTTTAAACTCAAGGAACAAGCCAACAACTGGTGGGACTAAGGACCCCAAAGTTCGACCTCCACTGTAGGGCAGGCACCGAGCACAAACAAGCAGAAATAGAGAACAGGAATAGCAGCAAGGAGAACAGCGGCCGCTGGGTAGAGATATAAAACCAGGTCCCTACGATGCAAAGGCAGTCAGCCAGCCAGGGATGACAGAGCCTTGCAATGCTGCGGCAACGTAGTGTGAACCGAGGAAGGCCCCACCACGACAACCTGCCAAAGGCCAGGGACTGTCACTCAACAGCGGCCTTCACCCAAACAAAATGGCGGGCGCGATCTAGTGAATAGAAAATGGCAGCTGCAAGGCGACTCTGATGCCTGTTCTGTCAGCCACGAGGAGTCTGGCCTAAGGGTGAGGAAATCGGCAGCGCCAGGGCTGGCGACCAGAGAAATGGCCACCCTGCTTCCTTCAACAAAAATGACTCACTCCGTGTGTGATCTGCCGCCAAGCCTCAGATCCGCCACAACAAAAGATGGCGCTGCCCGCAGAAACTGATGGGACTGCTGCCACTCATCGGGAAACTGCTGGGGCACGAAAAATTGCGCTAAAGCCGCAATAGGCCGCACTTGCCGTTCCGCCGCCTAACTGGAGAGCTGATAGAAATGCAATCTGGTGGCGGGGATTACGACGGCGAACCGCCCAGCCCCCCCCTTCACCGGCGGCAAATTCGTCAGCCGGATCCACCCTGACTCCGGCGGCTGCGAGAGCTCAACGCGCTAAGCACGGAATGGCCCAGATCACTCAGGCACGCTGCAGGCAAATGCAGCTGACCAGCGGCAAGCAATCACCACGTCTTCGCTCTCCACACGAAACAAAAAACCATTCAAAAATAAAGAAACCTCTAAACGCAAGAAACTAGAAATAGAGCACAGAGCCAAAAAAAAATCCTCTCAATCTGTCAGCAACTGAGAGAAAGACTGGGGAATTGAGGGCAAGGGGTGTGTGGCTAGAGCAGAGTGACGTATTGATTTAATTGAAAGTTCTCTCAGTTGATGTCAGAGAAGAGGATTTATCCCAGCTATGGAGTGTAGACGCAGCGCACTGGAAAACACATTATTCCCTCATCTCCATCCCATTGACTCAACAGGGAAATCTGGGAACAAATACTAGCAGCTTCTTTTTGTCAAAACTTAGTGTTTCTTTAGCTGATTACTGATAGTGTGAGTAGAAATAACTTGCTTATGCTTCCTCAAGAAAAGCGAAAGCCTATTTTACTTGTGTACTGTAGTTTGGATTCTCATTAACTCGTGAGTGTATGAAATCTTTTGCTTCTGGAAACTATTACAAGCCTCTTTAATTCATTCAGAACTGTGTTGTGGTAAAGACAATGGAAATATTAATCACTGAGTCTCTGATCTGAATCTTATATATCTTGAAAACACCTTTATTCCATTATTTAATTTGAGTCTCAGGTCTCCATCTATATTGCAAGAATGTGAATAGTAAAGTACCTTGCTGATTGTTATAAGGATATAAACAAGGTAATCTGTACAAAGCCCTAGAAACTTCCAAAATCTTTAAGCACCCTAGGATACCTTCACCACAGAAATCTCTTTTAAACAAGGTTGGGAAGCCTCTAATAATCCCCCTTCTGACTGGGGGAGCAGCATGGGCAAAAGGCCTCTGCTGGGATGGGTGAATGGGGCGCTGGTGAGTTGTCAGGCAGGGCCGAGAGCGCTGCCGCCGGCTTGGGAACAGCTGTCTCGCTAGGGTAACTGGTTGTCCTCTGGTAAGAAGCGCGCCGGCCCTCTTGGAAAAAGTGGGGGCACATGCGTGGCGGCGCACACATGCACAGTGGGGATTGCATGTGCAGTGTAAGGCGTATGCGCATTAGGAGCATTGGGCGGGTCATGTGCACATGGGCAAATGGGGCGCCCATTGCATTACGGGTGCTGGCACAGGAGAGCGCACGAGGGTTCGCACGCTCAGATTTTTGACACGCAACGCCAAAAAGGTTCGCCATCACTGCTCTAACTGATAATATGACTTCAACAAGGTGCGCATATTGAATTCATGAAGGCTCCTCTTCCCCCAAGTACAGTACGATGGGAAATAAACAGCTTTTAAAATCAGTAAAACTGGGTTTTAGCATCTTCTAATACAAAATATACCATAAACCATAGCCTTTACAGTAAGAATTGTAGGTAAAGCTGAGTCAGAAGGATCTTGGTGTTTTAAAAAATAAAAAGGAAGAAAGAAACAATAAAAATCTCCATAAGAGCTGATTCTTATTATATTCTAAGTAGAACAGTTTTAGAACATCTTGCACTTCACAAGAATTAATGGAAGCATGGAAGCAGTAATTTATTCCACACTATTTAAAATTTAATATGTTATCCTATTCTTTTCCCTAGAATGATTAAAGCAAAATAATGTAAATGTAAATTCAATAGCAATGGCTAATCTCTTCAGCAGGAATTATTATCCCCTATTGCAAACACCAGATAGTCCACAAGTTTATTATTTATCTTCAATTAAGATACCTGAAGCAAGAATATTATCTTCTGAACAAGAGAATTTAGTATGTTATAAAAAATGTACTCAGTTATGCCCCTGCCAAAAATAGTTTCCAGGACTTAACCTAGCAGTTTTGGCATTTCTGTAAAAGGTTTCAAGACAATCTTCTACTTGGCCAAGGGAGAAACAGCAAACAAATCCTTTATAAACTTCAGATAAGAGTGCAGAAGAATCCCATTTGGCACACAAAATTCTGCCAAAATCACTGTCAAATAACCAAATTGCAGTAAATGGTTTGTATATGAGTTGGTAATATAGAAGTGAAGCTTGTAATTATGGCACTAAACACTTTTAAAAATACTTTTTTCTTGCTTTGCTAAAGTCATGTACAAAAATAGAACCAAATCTGTGACATCTGATGTGCGTGTGTGCATGTTGTGTTCATTCAAGTCGCTCTACCAGGGACTGGCTGCCTGACATTTTGTCACCTGCTTTTGGACTTTCTATTTTTAAGTTACACTTAACAACTATCTTCTCAGAAAATCAAAATGTCAAGATGTATAATGTGTATATAAGTGTGTGCATGTGTGTGCATATATGCATGCAACCATACACGTACTTTATATGTTATTGCAATATAAAGAGATTTAACCTAAAAATGTCATGATTTTAAGCTCTTCACTCAAATTAAAACTGAAATACATTACAGAAACTATTTCATTCAATAGTACTAGTAACGATAAACACAGTTTCAAAAGTATCTCATGCATGCAGAAAACTGAATGCATTCTATTTTATTTCAGCTAAACCCAAGAATCACAATCCAAAACTAAACTTTTTTAAGTAAGTAAGATAAGAGCTAAAAAGTAAATGATAATTGACTGAAACCATTACAGACACAATTGGTTTTCTGGTTGAAATTCTTAGGTTCAAGATAATTAAGTAACTAACTAAGGATCCTTATTCAGTTTTCAGATTATGATTACTACTGGTCCCACCCATCCTTGATTATTGCATAACCTCTCTATAGTCAAATATTTTCCGCTTAGATGTTCTCTATTTTACTCCCTAGTCTAGATAGAGTAAGTATGAGATAAAACACTCCTATAGGGGGCTACTCTATTTTCCTATTTATTTAAGTATAGCACACAAATGTTTCTGCAATCGCTTTGCCTCTCTATAGTAGATCTGCAGATGGTTCTGGGGGCTATTCTGAATCATCACAGAACGCCAAGCAAATGTTCAATTACAATTATGAAATGTCCATTTGTATGTATTATATTTTAAGATTCTCAGAGCTGAAAATTAAGATGATAAAATATGGCAAAGAAGTAAAGGGGAAAAAAACCCAACAGAAATACTGTATGGGGTAGTCCGCTTAACCTAGTCAATGGCCGGAATATATTTCATTTTTGCTCTCAAGCCAAAGGTAGTTAGCAGTTTGGGATGGATTTTGTTTTTGTCGTCCAGTAAATATACACTTAACAATTCCCATTAACATAGTGAGAAAACAAATTAGTCACAGAAGCTTTTAACAGTTGCAATATTTCATTAAATATTGACTTTAACAGTATTTTTCAATATTGCAAGTAATCCTTGTTTAACAATGACAGTGGGGAGTGCTGGGATTTCCATCGCTAAGTAATACAGTTGCAAGTGAGATGTCACATGATCATACTGCTTAGCAATGGAAATCCCAGCATTTCCTATTGCCAGCATTAAGCAAAAATCATTAAGTAAGTCCCCAGGAGGCCAGTAAGTGGCTGCTGCAGGGCAGGGGAAGGTACATGGATTGCCTGTAATTTACTGGTGTGACTTGCCACCTGCCTGGCTAGCTTCCTCTTTGGCTTTGCTTGGGGAAAGTCGGCAGAGAATGTTGCAAATAGTGATCATATGATGCTGTCATAAGTGCAGGCCAGTTGTCAAGGGCCAGACCGCAACCACATGACCACATGAGTGCTGGGACTGTGGGAACTTTGAGGACTGATTACTACTTGTTCGGCACCATCGTAACAGTTGTTGAATGAGAGTGGTTATTAAACGGCTACCTATAGACAATATATTTAATATTGGTTGGTAGTTTCAATGCAAGAGAATCAGAGCAAACAATAAATCACTTTTTGCTAAATTTCACTGCCAGACGTTATCTTTTATAACAACATCCGTCATTGTCCCAAAGGTGCTTTTTCAAGAGGCAACTGGACTTTCTGGTTTTTCTTTGTAACATTTTGCTTCTCATCCAAGAAGCTTCTTGAGCTGAAGAAGCTTCTTGGATGAGAAGCAAAATGTCTTCAAAGAAAAACCAGAAAGTCCAGTTGCCTCTTGAAAAAGCACCTTTGGCAGAACCATGACCTGGATGACTGAGAATCTCCATAGGCAACATCCCTCATTCTATGCCACCAGTTTAAAGATGTATACAGTGAGTATAGAGGGCTTTATCCAGACTTTCACGAAACTGTATGTGGAAATTTTAAATAGGTCTATTAATGATGATTATATTATCCAGCAGAATATAGCTGCTGGGCTAATTCCAAGCTCTCTTTGTTAGCTTATGTTAGGATCTCTCAGAATTTAATCCACTATTTATCCAGGCTTGCAAATGTTAGTTGACCTGAAAGTGACCACTTTCCTGTTACCTTGTGCCTGAAAAAATTTTATAGGCTGTTTTTAACTTCTTGCCAGATTGCAACAGTGGCTGATGACCTTTGCTCAATGGACATCACAGCAAGCAGCAATAATAATTAACTTTATTAGAGGGAAACCAGTCAAGGCTCTTTATTCAGTAATAGTGGATAGTAAGTTTCCAATTTCAGCTTGTACAAAACACAAGTAACAAGATCATTTGGTATGTAATTTAAAAACCATAATAACCCTTGAAAGAGTGACATTGATTAATAATCTAAAATATCAGAAATATCTTTCTGATCCTAAGAAGGCTAACGTAGCCTCTTTTTGATGTCCTTAATTGAAGACATTATTCTGCCAAGCTTTTAACAATTTCATTCTCCAATATCATTATTCTGTTAATACTTTGCTATTCAACTATTTTAGTATACATATTTAAGCTTTTTATTGTTCTCATCTCTACAAATTCCCTTCTGTTAAACAGATGAGACTGTAGAAGAATATTCTAAATATATACATGTATTCTAAATATATATATGCATATATTAGAAAGTAGCTGACTAAACAGCTAAGTAATGTTTAATTTTAAGAACCTTTGCACACTGCTCAATTACTTCTCAAATTTTTAAAGACTCTGAAATAATTCCATTTTCCAATACATGAAAAAGGAAAAGCATGAATTTATCAAACATATTTAATATGAAAAATCTTTCCCTGGCTTTCAAGCAATCAATTCAAGATGCATAGAATTAAAAAGGGTTAGAAGTGAATTGCATAATTTTAGACACATGACCTCAGCTGGCTGCACTTGGAATAGAGATTTTGGACAGTCTTGCAAACTAAGTGTTTTTCCTTTAAGTGTATATTTTTCACTTAGCCTTGCTAGAATCTTAATACAAACTACAAGTAAGAAGCACTAGCATTATCAGTTCTGAACAAAGTAACTATATAACTAACAAAATAATGACATAACCCAATGTTGGATGAGATAACAGCTCTAAAAACTCAACCAATGAAAGGAGATACAGAAGTAGGGATGGGTTGGGAAAGATCTAGAAGCACATTTTCTGCATAGTGTACAGAAAGCAGAGTTAGGAGGGCCTGCTAAAAAATCTACTGCAATAATTCAGGTGGGATACCACTAATGCAAGGACTAATGGCATTGTAAATTCTAGAGGCATGAACATTATTTTATTTTTTCTAATTGTTTGATTTAACTTTATACACCACCCAGAAAGAAATTACATATGTTAGGTTTTAGTTAGTAAATGTTTCTGGACCATTTATGGGTCTCCTTGGTTAGGTTATTCTTAAAAGTATATACTGAATTAGGAATTGGAGCTGATTAATATCTTTTTTCTAATTTTAAGATTGTTCTTATTCATGTGCCAGGCAGCACATCTACTGAGTTCTTAAAAATAAAAAGGAAAATTGTAGAAAAAGGGCCAGCCTTTTCATGAGAAATTATAACTGTGAAAATTCTTACAGTTAATTGTAATAGTTGATTACTTTGGAAGTTATATATGTCAAAAGCTCTGGCATCCTGTCTATCTAACAAGATTTAAAATGCACATGCCACAAGTTTGTTACACACACTCCTTTCAAAATAGAACAAACCAGGTGCTTTAACATTATGTTTATTTCTTTGACTTAATTTAAAATAGATGATCTAAGATATTTTTGGAGAAAAAGGCCAATCTATAAACTATGATTTGACATCTAACTGTATCATTAATCATACTATATACTTACTTTTCATCTCAGTTAACTGAGATTCTAAAATTAAAGAATAGCTTTAAACATTTAACAATTTATTTACTAGCAAAAAAAAAAGCAATAACACATCAAAATGTTATAGCAGAAAAAAAGCTGATTTTCTTTTAAGGTAAGTATGAACATATGAATATTCCTAACCTGTAAAATGATTCCTCCACATTATATCAGCGAAACTCATTGGTGGGCCACTGGGAGGGTAGTGTTTACCTTTAAGAGGTTCATGATCAGTCCTTATCATATCCATTAATGAGTTTTCCAAAGAGTGCAAGTTAAAAGTATCATAGGGCCGATTCCGGTCCTAGGAAAAAAACAAAACAAAACAAAAAAAGGACCGTTACAAAATTGTCACTAAACAATGCAGTCATTTAACACTTATTCCATTCATCACAAATTATTGTAAGATTAGCAAAATTATGCAAAGCTCAAGTTAATAATTCTTTTAACAAATGTTGAGAACAGTAGGACAAGTGAACAAGAAGGAGGACCATACTTATCATTGGCCAGAAATGCAATTTTTTCTAACAAATTATTTTAACATATTAGCATAAAGGTACTTTTTCACTTTCTAACTGCATTCTGAAGCAAAGGCATTGATACATCCTATTTTCTCACACACTTAGTATGATCTATTAAAGTGTACAGTGGACAAAAGTTAAACAACTGACATATAAATCATATGATATTAACTGTCAACTGATCTAGAATGGGATGAAGGAGATGCCTCTACTCCCAATTAAATGAGTTTGTGTCAAGATGCATGTATTTGAATTTCAAGTTTATTGCAACTGTATTTCTCCCTCTTCAAAATCATCAAGTGTGATTCTACAGGTTCTTTCAGGCATAAAAACACTTTAGAGGAAGAGAAACAGTGGAATGCAAGAGTTATTTTTTGTGAATGGAATATTGCTTGCAATTTTTTGCATCCAAATCAGTTTACACTAAAACCCTTTACTTTAAAAAAATATAATTTAATGCTTCTATGAAGATTATAAAAATACAGTACAGAAAAAGACACTTTACCAAGATGAATTTTATATTTTATATATTTATTTCTGTTTGACAAACAAAAGCCAAGATACAAAGTAGGCAAGGAAATAAAATAAGCTTAATTTAAAATATATGCTACAAATAATACCATTTGCACCCAAGAAAAGGCTCTGTCCCTTTTGCTTGCAGCATAAGGCAATTATTTTAATAATACTGCTGTTTCTATGAAGATTACAAGAAGTTAAATACTGTACAGAAACATATCCTTAACCAAAATGAATTTTACATTTCAAAGTATGTTGATAAACAGAAGCCAAGATACAGATGAAATAATCTTAATTTGAAATATATCCTGAAAATAACACTGTTTGCATCCAAGGAAAGCTCTACACTTTTAGCTTGCAAAATAAAGCAATTATTTTGATACAAAACCCTTGGGTAGAGTAAAATTGTGCAAACAACTTGGGAGCAGATAAATGCACTGAAGCACAACAGAAGAATAAGCAGTACGCAGCAGCTCTTGAAAATCTTTGCCAGAAATATTTTATTTTTTTAGTGCAAGCACAAAGTGCACACAGAATTAACATTCAAGGGACATTTATACTTTTTAAAAATGAATAAAATAAAAAGTTAATAAATGTTGGGCTCCAAATATTTTCTTTTTGCTAAATGTTCATCTTCCAGAAGAAAATACAGCACTAGGCTCCATTTACCAAGTTCAACTTGAAAAAATAAGTATAATTGGAGGAACCATCTGATTTACACACATACACATATGCACACTATAATTATCCTTTAAGAGGAATTTATTTCCACAAATTATATTTAAACTTGTAGCTGATCTGGACTTGTTTACTGTTGGAAACGAATATATATGGAGTTATTCGTTTTATCATATTTCCAATACTCGTTCTGTATATTTGCCTATTCCCCCCAAATCTGAACTGTCTGATCATGGGAATGTCATTTTTCCTACATTTAAATTCCCAATTAAAGGAATGCTGGTGCCATAAAACCCAAGTTTAACAGCAACATCAAAGTACTTGAAGGCAAGAACTCAATGTTTGCTACTGATACAAGCAGAATAGTTTTTATAGTGATCATTAAAATGCCTAGCAAATGACTGCCAGGATTAAGATGGGGCTTGTTTATATAAACAAACATTATATACAGATTATGAAGCTAACTAGAAATAAGAATGTACAATGGTTTGGATGTGATCTGAAAGTGGTATTCCTGAATACACTGGAGTATAAACAAAACACTTATTTGCAGAATCCAATCTGGTCGGTCACGAAGACCAGAGGTTTAATCTTCTGAGCTTTCGGACTCGTGCTGGAGCCCATCCTCAAGGAACATCTCTCTAGCAGAATGTGTTATAATAAATATGGTTATTTTAATAAATCACTTATTTGTGATTAATTAAAATAACCATATTTATTCTCAGGTTTCCATGCATTTAGAGTTGGATCTAAAGCATTGCCCAGGCATATTAAAAACTGACTAGAAAAATTAAGATTAGATTTTCTGATAAAGGGTTATTAAAGATCCACCAGAGCACTTATGGTTGAGGAAGAGTTTTTGTGAATTGGAAGCCCCATGGAGTTCCACTATTTCATGGCTAAAAACAGAAATTTTTAGTGCCTCAGCTGTACCCAAAATAAGTTTACCTAGATGCACAATGCATGCAATGCTAAAATAGAACATTGAAGCTACTTTAAGAGAGGTATAAAATCTTCAATAGAAATGCCCTAAAAGAGAAGTTTAAATTTGTCTGGTTAAACTGTAGCAGAAAAATACTTCCTGCAAGTTTCCCAGTCCAGACATTATATAATATATAGACTATTGCTTAAAATCCAAGCTACACAGTATGTTTTTTTCTGGAAGTGACTAAGTCACCCCCAAAATACTTTGTAATTGTTACAAACAAAATAACAAAGAAAAAAAAAAGCTAAAACCAACAGTTTCACCATGAATAAATTTATCCTTACAGAACTATATACATGAATATTCAAAAGATAAAATATAGATATATTTTAAACATTCTGTTTGGTAGTTTTCTATTCAACATAATGATAACCTCATTCATAAATCAATTTTCTACCAATTAACTTTTTAGTGCCTTACATAAAAATACAACAGCCAATAATGAAGTTCATTGTTAAAGACTACATGAATAAAGTCTCCATAGGACAAATTTAATGTATAGATGGCCAATTCTGCAAACATCACTGCTTAAATTCTGCGAATGAATTAATGCATAATACAATCTCCTTTAACCAACCACCCCATTTAAACGTGTCTGAACTATTCCTCCCTTGGAAAGAGGTCAAGATAGCAAGTAACTGCACCAAAGACTGGAAGATCTTGGTATATTTCTCCTACTCTTGTCATTTCCTCCCAAAAAACTGTGAAACTACCAATCCAAACCTAGGGATTTACTGGTAAAAAAAGGGGCTCAATATGGCTTGTCTTAGAACAGGGGTGTCAAACTCAAGGCCCAGGGGCTGGATCTGGCCTGCGGGGTACTTAGATCTGGCCCGCAGGGCTGCCCTAGAAACAGCGAAGGACTGGCCTGCGGTGCTTCTGTGCTTCTGCCAGCAAAAACGAGCTCCCAAGCTCCGTTTTCAGCTGCCACGGCCTTCTGCAATCCTCTGCCGGTGAAAATGGAGCTCGGGAGCCCGTTTTCGCTGGCAGATCGCTCGAGTGACCACATGTGCCCCTGACAGGAGAGATGTCAAGCTGGCCACACCCATCCTGGCCATGCCCAACCCGGCCCCCCAAGGTCAGACACAACCCTGATGTGGCCCTCAATGAAATCAAGTTTGACACCCCTGTCTTAGAGTATACCATACTAACTTTTTTGCATAATCATTTTTTTTCTACAATGAGCAATCGGATATCTCAGTATGTTCTCAGACTATTATGTTTTTTCTCAGTACAGGTTGTCCTTGGCTTATAACTAACTGGTTGTTGTAACTTCAAAAAACTTCTTACTATCTGGTTTCGAAGTTATGGTAACTAGAGCACTCCCATGGGCATGTGAACAAAATTGGGATATGTGTCAATCCACTCACCCTTATGATGTACTGCAGGGGTACTACAGGGGTGCCCACGCCTATCTCCTCCATCTTCTACCACTGGGTCCCCACAGTCCTTGGACCTGTTTCCCACCCCACTAGGTCCCATGTCCTCATCATTCTCCACTGATCAGTCACTTACTGACTGATAAATTTACTGTAAATATCCTTCTTGAAGCTCTGGAACTTGCAGGAGTACAGGCTGCGGCACCCTAGGCTGCGTGGCTTCACCCCAGAATCAATTATAATATTGGAGCAGCCAAAATTCATTGAGGCTGCCTCCAAGGCAGAGAAATACCTGTACACTCCAGGATTTGTGTTTAACAGTTGGTGATAGATATATCAAAGGAAATTTCCTAATCACTGTGACATAGAATTTGACTTTATTGTTTAACACTATTCTTTAAAATATTTTTTTTACTACCTATGGCAATTTATTAGTAACTAGGGATTACAGTTAAAAGTAATCCTCAATTATTGAGTGCCTTTTTTTTTATCAATGTTCGAAGTTATAATGGTGTTAAAAAAAAAAACTTTGCGACCAATCTTCACATTTATAACAATTGCAACATGATCACAATTTGTGTGTTTTGTAACTGACTGTTGTGGCCCACTGGTGGCCAGCGAACCTGGCAGCAGAGTCAAACATTGAGGAGGTTAGGGAGGAAGGTGGGCCAATCCTGGGGGCTGGGAAAAGCTCAGATGAGGGCTCTGCATTGGAGGTAGAGAGGGAGTTAGACAGCAGTGAGGCAGAGGACCAGCTGGAGCCCATTCCCAGTGTGCGCATGCGCAGAGCTGCCAGAAGACAAGAACAACTCAGAAACCAGGGTCAACTCGGGAGTAAAGCCACACCTTGGAGGTGATTGGCCCCTCCCATAGGAAATAGAAGAGGAGCGAACAGGGAGTGGGCTTTTGCAGGAAACAATTCGTTTGTTCCGTGATTGTGAGAGACTCTGTGCCAAGTTTTGCCTTGTACTGCGGTTGGAAACAAGTTACGTGGCAGCTTGACAAACAAGATAAGGTCTCTTGAGAAATATTCCTTTGAAAAATTGTTTGGACAAACCTTGCTGACTGTGAATGAACGTAATTCACAGTCATGTAAATAAAAGAGGTTTTGCAGGGACCAATTCCTGTCTCCTGCTTGTGAAGGGAGCCTAGGTCAGAACACTGACAAGCAGTCAGTAGAAAGGAGAAAGTAAAGTACAATCATGGAAATGTGATGTTCCCCTTAACACCGTGATGGTGAACCTATGGCATGTGTGCCACTTTGGAGCCATGTCGCCTGGCATGGGTGGCGTTGCCCGTTTCTCTTTTGAGTTTTTGGCGTGCATGCGCACGGAACTATCAGCTGGCCTTCGCACGTGAAGTGCTCCCTTTTTGGCACTTGGTGCCGCGTGCGTGCATGCGGGCTCCCTTTTTGGCACTCGGTGCCAAAAAGGTTCGCCATCACTGCCTTATCAATTACAATTGCTTAAATGATCAAATGGGAAGTGAAGACAGAAGCCCCTAACAGTCACATGATTTTTCAGAATGGACATGTTAAATTTGATACAGAACTTGAACATGTGTAAATTAATAGGAGAAAATTGGTGCTCTAAATTCACCCCTCTCCTTTTTTTTCTTTGCTTTATTCATAGGCAAAATGGCCTTCCTAAGGTCCCTTCTTATTGGCCCTTCTATTAATTCTAAGAAAATGCTGCATCTAAATCAGCAATAAAAAACTTGGAGACCACAAAAAAAGTTTGAAATCAATAGTTCGGCAACTACGCCCAAGCTTTACAGCTACCTTAAAAAGCACAGGAGACCAAGTTAACAGGCGGTAATATGTAACTGCACCTCAGCTGATTGAAGAGAAAGATATTAGCCAGTGTAATTTCAAGGTCTACTGACTAAAAAAATTATACTAATTTACTGAATTTATCAGGCATCTTGACAGAGTCTAGAGATCAGAGGTAATTAAAGACTCCTTTGTTGGAATATGCTCATATAAACTCTCTGAATAGGGTCTTTAAGAAAACTAACCTTGAAACTTATAACCAATCCTCAAAGTTGTGGACATTGTAGCAGCCTCCTGGTCAAATGATCATGATCTGGGGACTCATGTGCCTAGCTTGCAATTATGATGTTGCAATGAGCTATGGTCATATGATCACAATTTGCAACCTTCCCTGTTGGCTTTCCACAAGCAAAGTGAATAGGAAAGCTGGCAGGAATACTGCAAGTCACTCTAATAAATTTTGACTTTTTTGTTGGACAAAAATAAAAGCTCATTATTCTTACTTCTTTGACTATGTGCCTAGACTTATACAATTGACTGAGCATTTGCCAATCACATATAAATTATGGTTATATTTAGTTCAGTACCAGGGTTTAGATAAAACCTGCTCATATTCTCTTTCCTGAATCACTTAAAACATTTATAAATACTTTCTATCCTGCAGAGTAAATCCAGACCAAATTATTTTGCTGATAATCAAAGCTATCCTATATAGATATAGATACCCAGAGATAGAAATAATTCGCAGGATTTCAATATTTATACTATGAACTAGTTTGTTGATAGAAATATTTATCTTAATATCTTAAGCTATGAGGTGCAAAAACGTAACTCTGCAATAAGCCCTTGCATTTACCGGTATGATTATTGCAATGTTCCCTTATTCATATGATTGACATTCAGGCACTTTGCACAACAGTTTTTTACAACTGTCACAATTTCCTGCAGTTAGATGTATACCATTTGCAAGCTTCACAGCCAGCTTTTGACAAGCAGAACCAATGGAGAATCCAGCAGTAAAATCGTAAGTCACAGTCACATGATATCTCCCTTCACAGTCACATCACTTAGCAATGGATTTGCCAGTCCCAATTGTAGTTGTTAAGTGAGGACTACTTATATGGCTCCTCAAATCTTCTGCAAGAAGCTTCAGAACCTGCAGGATCTGCATACAATGAATCTTGTTTCAAGATAATTAAACAACTGTGTCTTTTCCCAGGCTCAGGCAATCACTTTGAATGAGGGTGGGTGGTGTAAATAATAAGCTTTTAATTTACTATAACTATCCAAGCTCAGAAATACTCAAATTATGTATACAAGAAGTCTCTGACTTATAATCATTAGTTAGTGACAGTTCGAAATTACAACATTGAAAGAAGCCCGGGGCTAAAGACACAGCAAGAATTATTTGGTGAATGTCAAAATTTATCATGCTTGAATTCACAGATCTCTAGAATAAAAAGTGACATCAAGATAGAAAGGTTTTTAAGACAAATGATAGAATTTGAAATGCTTATACCGAACCGAGATACACCTGTGTCTGATGTGTACAGACACAGACACACATATACACTATACTGTATATAGACATTGTTATTAAAATCTTATACAGAGACATAACAAGTAAGATTATGGAAGAGTGGATGGAGATGGAATTTACCCTAAGCTATAATTAAGAGAAAAATTGTACTAATTGTTTTACAGATTGTACATAGCTCCTACCCATAATTGCAAAAATAGATAAATCATAATAAATGCTTGAAATGTAATACAAAGGAATATTTTGTCAGATTTTATGTAAAAAAAATCAAAAGTACTAGAAATAAATACACAGGTTTATTTTTATAAAAAAATCAAAACAAAGTTTGAATTGATAACTCATCTTTTTTCTACTAGGAACTTTTCAAGAACAAATATTTTTAAAAAATATTAAGAGACATGCTGAAGGCCACACAGGGAAATTTAGCCCAACATTGGGGAAGTGACAATTAGCTGACAATATCATATACTCAGAAACCAAACTAGGAGAATACCTACTAATGGCAAAAGTAAAAGTATAGCTCTAGAACATATGGTAAGTTTGATTAAATTTGAAGAAGAATAGCTTCTGTAAATATTACATGTCATACAATAAGGCAAACTCAGATACTTAGGATTTGGTTTTTATGGGAGAAATATTTAATGTAAAAATAGTAGAGGCAATTTTAATATTTATAATTTGTTGTATTCAACAGTGGAGAACAATAAAAGGAAATCTAGAACTTAATACTGCATTAGTTATCTTTTACTGGTAGTATTTAATATTTAATTTTTTTAATTTAATTTAATTTAATTTAATTTTTAGTATTTAATTTTTAAATTTTATAACTATGAATTTTATTTACTGATATTTTATTTTCCATCCACATATTTCTTTCTTTTTCTTTTATATAGTCATTTATTTTATACTTTAAATGTTTTTTAAAATACAAATATTAGGCCTGCTGTTTAATGTGATATTAACTGTGTAATGGGGTGAGCGCCCATTACTTGTCCCAGCTTCTGCCAACCTAGCAGTTCGAAAGCACGTAAAAAATGCAAGTAGAAAAATAAGGACCACCTTTGATGGGAAGGTAACAGCGTTCTGTGCGCCTCTGGCATTTAGTCATGCTGGCCACATGACCACGGAGACATCTTTGGATAGCGCTGGCTCTTAGGCTTTGAAACGGAGATGAGTACTTCCCCCTAGAGTCGGGAACGACTAGCACATTGGGGCCACCCCAGGCGTTCTACCCTCCTTGGGAGGGCCTAGCATTGCAGTGCAAAGCAGCCACTTTGGAAGCCCCAATAGCATGTCGTGAAGCCATAGCATGGTGTGACACCATAGCCCAGCAGGACAGCACAAAGCAGCCCCTTCAGAAATCCCCAGATGCCCTAGAAAGTTCCAGTACAACAATATAAAGACACTGTTCTGGACACCTTTGCCACCCTGCACTCTGCCACCCCAGCTGACCTTGCTGTCTTCTTGCTCCTGCTGCTCCTGCTGCTGAGGTTTGCTCACCTGGCCCTTCATGTGCTGGCCACATAAAGTCAGATTTCCCAGGTCTTTTGAGGAAATTCCCATGCATGACCTGGAGAAGAAAGCCTCATGCAGCCAGCAACTACCTCACAAAGGGCCAAGCAAGACATGCTTGGTAAGCAGTGGGAGCAAGAAGACAGTGAAGGTCAGTTAGGGAGGCAGACAGGGGGCCAAAAGGGCATAGATGAGAGAGATAGGCAGGCGAGGGGAAGTTGAACCATCCCTGCAGTCGTAAATGCAAGCCAGCTGTCAAGCAACTAACAATTAGGTTACATGACTACAGGAGTACTGCATCAACCACAACTTTGGAGACTAGTTTTAAGTCTCTTTGTTCAATGCCGCTCTAACTTTGATTACTGAACAAATAATCATTAAGTCAAGTACTACCTGTATGTAAAGGTAAAGTTTTAGACATACTCATTTACTCAAACATAGGTTGAACTATGGAGATAAGGAATCAATTAGATTTGGACAAAATTATTTTACAGTTTATATAGAGAATAGGTTTCCATGTTATTATTTATGCAGTACCTGATTTGATAAAAAAACATTTTATCGAATTCATCTAATTCTTTTTAAATGTTTTCTTTTTTTCATTTAGAATCAGAACTCTGGGGCCAGGATCAATTGCTTTGAAGCTAACGCCTGCAAAAGCAAACTGGTACAAGAAAAACTAAGCATCCTTATAACTATTATCCAATCTATCCAATTAAGATAAGAGAAGTAGGAAAATGCCCATAGAAATTTAACTTTATGTGCAAGGAAACAAAATGCACACGGGGACAAAAATGTTGATTATACCCATACCTTAAAGTAGAACTGAACTTCAACTGACTCTTATAATGAATTTAAGGTTTGGAACAAAATGTTTTGTGAGAAAAGACATGCTATTTCTTCTTCAACAAACTCTGACATTAATCATGTCAAAGTTTAATATCTGTATCTCATCTTTTTTTAGATCACCAGAACAAGACTTTTCAATTAGATTGCATTCTTAAAAAAATATTCTCATAATCACAAGTTAAATGAGTGATTTGAGTGAAAAGCTGCATACATCTCTTGTAGAATTAATTTCTGAATTGAGTTTCAGAATTTAGTTATATACTGGATTTAATGACATTGATTTTAATTTGTCTATTAATTCCAGTCCTACTACTGTACTTGTAGCACAATTCATATTTACTCATTGAAAAAATCCCATTATATGCAATTTTACTTAGCAGAGTGTACGTTGAATTTTAACTTTTTTTATACATCATGGTCCCTTCCCTAAATCTTTTTCAATGGCAATCCACATAAATACTGCACTATCATTTTAGATTTCTAGTAGTGAATTGCTGACATTTCTGCTTTGCCTTAATTATACAACTGTTTTTTATTGATAGCAATTAAAAAGTACATGTACATTACAATAAAATGCTTGTTTTCCAAATTTAAACAAATTGCCACTTTTTAAAAATGCCTTTTATACATTATTACATTACTGATTCTGCTTTTCATAATCTATTGTGTGTTTTTCTATACAATATTGCTTTCAAAAAAAGGCAAGTATCCTGAAGTTTAGCCTCTTGATTCTCTCATTCAACATCCTTTTAATTAATCTACATTTTTAATTGTTGCCTTTTGTAATTCAATATCTCTGCATTAGCTTTACTGGACCATTTTCATTCATATTTTGAATCTGATAGTAATCAAGATAATGATTTCTCATCTTTTCCATTACATGTTCTTCTCGTGCTATAACTTAAAGACAATTCAAAATGAAGCTCAGGACTGCCTTTCTCTTAAGTTTTATAGAGTGTATACATAAGTAGAGTGCACTTATTCTTCACGATACACTCAACACATGGCCTTCTTAAAATTGCTGTTGATATGTACAGATTCAACTGATGATGCTTTTCACTTTTCTAATGTGCATTAATAATTTTGGTTCAGAGAATTGTGCGTATTTATCTTCATCTTGCACAAGGTGGATTTGATTTAAATCAAGTTGATTTAAATCATGATTTAAATCACTAGTAAAAAGGCTTGATTTAAATCAACTCAATTTAAATCATAATTTTTAAAGAGCAACTGTCATCTCTATCACGCAGTAGCTCCTCCTCTGATCTGCTGTTGACTCTCCGACAGTCCCATTCACTTTAATGGGACAGCTAGTGATGCGGCAGTGACACAACAAAGTGGAGGTGAGTGGATGCCCGCTAACAGGTGCTGCCATGATGGATCTGAAATGACAGGTGCTCTTTAAATGTAAGGATTTATTCTTGCTGGTAGTTAGAATCTTTAATATTATTAAAGATAATAAAGTTTCCTATTTAGCTTGCAGAGCTTGGATTCATTTAATGAGTTTATCAAAAATGTAAATATTGCAGAATATACAGCCTCATGCTACATAACTAAACTCCATTTCATGCTGAATAAACTAAATTACTAATTATCTTAAATAGAAAAGTATCTTGATAGATTTTTACTCCAAAAGCATTTTACTAAAATAAATTTGATAAAAATAAAAAAAAAATCCAATTTAAATTTTAAAAAATCCAATTTAAAAATCCATTTATTTTTATTTTTTTTAAAAATCATCAATTTTTATCCACCCTGATTTTGCAACACTGGTTTGGAAAAAATTTTCCCACTAAGAAGGTCTGTCCCTCTCTCGCTGGAGTATCAGTGTTTTTAAACAGGATTTTTTCAAAAATCTGTGAATAAGTAAGCTTTTTTAGAAAAATACACAAAGTACACTTGCATTGTAAATGTTACAATCAATGTGTGAAATTAGGCATTTTATAGAATGCCTAGGAAATCTATAAATTCCAAAAATGGGACATCAAAGTATGAAACCCTTAATATTTCACACATTTCCTATGTATTTTATGCAATACCAAAAGGTAAACCAGCAAAGTATAAAATACTCCCACTAAAATGCCATCCTAGCCACTTTTGTTGCAACAAATAAGTTAAATACTGGTCCTTTTCTTCTTGCTTATTTCAGTAAGAAAGTGTTGTACTTTATTTCGCATTTCTTCTTTCATTAACTAACTAACATGCTTGCCCTGCTGGTTTTCTGTTTCGTGGAGGCAGTCTCCCACCTGTTTTCCATCCACCCGCTGGCCTATATTATCCAGCTATACACCGCCTGTACGAACATTGTGGACAGTTTCCCGGAGACTTTGGGACCTGGCTCTGTTTGTCATCCAGTACGCTTGCTGTATGGAAAATGGCAGTTTACGGGAGGTTGAATGGAGCCGGTATCTTACCATCGTTTCACCACCGAATGGGATGCACCATCTCCCCATGGCCAGTTGGCCGACCAGCGTGAGAGGCTGGTTGGAGGATCACCCTGAGCGGGTTGGAACACTGGACTCCGCCACTGCCGTGAGAGGACAGTGGAGACTCTCTCGTTATGGTCAACCTGTCTTGTTTTTTCCTGGACAACTTCTGGACTATCATAATGGAGCCCTTGGCCATGCCTCACTACTATCTCAGGGCTTTTGATGTACCTAAGGTCTCAGCTTCTTGGTCTGCGAGACTCCCCCCTCTCGCAAGCCTGGCCCTCCACGTTATCGAGGGCCTACCTCAATGACGGGCTTTGGAACCCAGAGAGGTGGCATGTGGCAAAGAGGGGGCTGAGGGGTTTTCTGTGTAAATTTTTAGATAAATTTTTAAGGGGTCCCGGGGGGGGAGGGTAGGATTCGAACTAGAGCAGTGGGTTTGGGGGATAACCCACTAGGGGGAGGGTCGGGCCTGGCCATGATGCGCGGCAGGGGGGGTAGGGGATCCGGGGGTGATGGGGGGGGTCGAGCTTGTCCAGATTGTGTTTCTACCATCGGTACTGTGAGTGGGAGGGGTAGATATGGCGGGAGCAGGGGGCCATATCATGTGGAGGGAGCGCGTGCCCGCTGTCTTCGAGCGGTGGCGCGCTCCGGCCCCCAAGGCTCCACTCGTTCTCCAGGTTGCACAGACCCTCAGGGCCTGGGCCTGCGACTGATGTTGTGCAACGCCAGGTCTGTAGTAAATAAAGCCCCCCTCATTTGTGATCTTGTTCAGGAGGGGGGAGCGGACCTGGCGGGTATTACGGAGACCTGGTTGGGCCCGGAGGGAGGGGTCCCTCTGGTAGAAATGTGCCCACCAGGCTGCCACGCATTCCATCAGCCAAGGTCACAGGGGAGGGGTGGGGGAGTAGCGGTTGTTATTAGAGAGGGCCTTAGGCCGAGGGAGGCCACTGTTCCTCAGACAGCCGGCTGTGAGTCTCTCCTCGTGAAGTGGGGTCATGGGGTTCAGATGGGTTTGCTGATCACGTACCTGGCTCCCTGCCACGTGGCAGCAGCCCTGCCCGAGCTTCTCAATGTCATCGCCGCGGTGGCGGTTGATACCCCCAGACTTATGGTCATGGGGGATTTCAACCTGCCGTCCGTGGGTGAGGCATCTGAGGCGGCTCGGGAGTTCATGGCTTCCATGACGGCTATGGACCTAACCCAGTTAATTCATGGCCCTACACACGTGGGGGGAAACACGCTGGATCTGGTTTTTGTCTCTGGACAGTGGCTGAGTGATCTCGAGATAGGGGATATAGTCATTGAGCCCTTGTCATGGTCGGATCACTCTCTCCTTCGCCTTGACCTTCGAACCGCTGCACCCCGCCGCAGGGAGGCGGAACCGATAAGATGGTACCGCCCCAGGCGCCTGATGGAACCTGACAGGTTCCAGATGGAGCTTGGGCCAATCCCTGAGGTTCTGGCTCACGCCTCGACTGGAGACCTAGTGGCCGCCTGGGATAGGGCGGCTGCTGGAGCTCTGGATCAAGTCGTGCCTTTGCGGCCTCTGACCCGGTGCCGAGCTCACCTGGCTCCTTGGTTCACTGAGGGGCTAAGGGAGATGAAGCGCCGGAAAAGACGCCTAGAGAGTAGTTGGAGGGCCAGTCGTGCTGAATCTGACCGGACACTGGTAAGATCTCATATTAAGAATTACCTAGTGGCGATAAAAGCAGCAAAATGTACCCATTTTGCTGCTCTTATTGCGTCATCAGATAATCGCCCGGCCGCCCTGTTTAGGGTGACCCGCTCCCTGCTCCACCAGGAAGCACGGGAGGACCCCTTGGAGGGAAGAGCCGAGGATTTTGTGCAGTATCTGCATGACA
Source organism: Arizona elegans (assembly GCA_022577455.1). Classification (NCBI taxonomy): domain Eukaryota; kingdom Metazoa; phylum Chordata; class Lepidosauria; order Squamata; family Colubridae; genus Arizona; species Arizona elegans. Next base: position 72,364,842 of record JAKOOJ010000005.1, read on the forward strand.
AAATCACTCAGATTCGGGAAGATCTGGACTCCGACTGGGTAGATCCAACGGGGATGACGGAGGCAGGTCCTGAGAATGTTATCTGGGATGAGTTTGATCCTGTGACCCCTGAGGACGTGGACAGGATTCTGGGTAGACTGAATGCGACCACATGTTTGTTGGACCCGTGCCCGTCCTGGTTAGTGCTGGCTTCCCGGGAGGTGACACGAGGCTGGCTCCAGGGGATTATAAATGCTTCATTGGGTGAGGGTGTCTTTCCCGCCGCCTTGAAAGAGGCGGTGGTGAGACCTCTCCTCAAGAAGCCTTCCCTGGACCCGGCAGTATTGGCTAACTATCGTCCAGTCTCCAACCTTCGCTTTGTGGCGAAGGTTGTTGAGAGTGTGGTTGCACGACAGCTTCCCCAGTACCTGGATGAAACGACGTATCTAGATCCGTTCCAGTCGGGCTTCAGGCCTGGGTACAGCACGGAAACGGCATTGGTCGCGTTGGCGGATGATCTCTGGAGGGCTCGGGACAGGGGGTGCTCCTCTGTCCTGGTCCTGTTAGACCTCTCGGCGGCTTTTGATACCATCGACCATGGTATCATGCTGCACCGGTTGGAAGAGTTGGGGGTGGGAGGCACCGTATTACGATGGTTCTCCTCCTTTCTCTCCGACCGGTCGCAGTCTGTGTTGACGGGGGGGCAGAGGTCGACCCCGAGGCCCCTTATATGTGGGGTGCCACAAGGGTCGGTTCTCTCGCCCCTTTTGTTCAACATTTATGTGAAGCCGCTGGGTAAGATCATCCGTGGTTTCGGGGTGGAATACCATCAGTACGCTGACGACACCCAGCTGTACATCTCCACCCCAGACCACCCCAACAATGCCCTTGAAGTGATGTCCCGGTGCCTGGAGGCCGTACGGATCTGGATGGGGAGGAACAGGCTCAGGCTCAACCCATCCAAGACCGAGTGGCTGTGGTTTCCGACGTCCCGATATAGTCAGCTGGTGCCATCGCTGACTATTGGGGGCGAATCATTGGCCCCCACGGAGAGGGCTCGCAACTTGGGCGTCCTCCTGGATTCACGGCTGTCTTTAGAAGAGCACTTGACGGCCGTGACCGGGAGGATTTTTCATCAGGTTCGCCTGATCCGCCAGTTGCGTCCCTTTCTGGATCGGGACTCGTTACGCACCGTCACTCATGCCCTCGTCACCTCCCGTTTGGACTATTGTAACCCTCTCTACATGGGGCTCCCCTTGAGGTGCACTCGGAGGCTCCAACTGGCGCAGAGTGCGGCCGCGCGGGTGGTGATGGGAGCGACGTGGCGCTCCCATGTAACACCTCTCCTGCGCGAGCTGCACTGGCTCCCGGTGGTCTTCCGAGTGCGCTTCAAGGTTTTGGTTATCACCTTTAGAGCGCTCCATGGCTTAGGACCTGGTTATTTACGGGACCGCCTGCTACCACCAATAGCCTCCCACCGACCAGTACGCTCCCATAGAGAGGGGCTCCTCCGGGTGCCGTCGGCCAAACAATGTCGACTGGCGGCCCCCAGGGGGAGAGCCTTCTCTGTGGGGGCACCTACGATCTGGAACGAGCTCCCCCCGGAGATACGGAGGATCCCGGATCTGCATACCTTCCACCGCGCGCTTAAGACCTTTCTATTTCACCAAGCCGGCCTGACCTAAGTTTTTTCCCCTTTTTAAATGGAAATTTTAAATTTGGTTTTAAATTATTGGGGTTTTAATCTGTTCAGCCAAATTATTTAATTTCGTTTTAATCTATTTTAAATTTTGTATTTATATGTTTTATTCCATGGCTGTTCACCGCCCTGAGTCCTTCGGGAGTAGGGCGGTATACAAATTTAAGATAAATAAATAAAATAAAAAAATAAAAATTTTCATAACTCTTTTTTAATACTCTGCCTAAATAAATCTTGTCATTCTGCACAATGTCTAGGTATTATATACGATGCCTAGGGAAAGGATATAGTCGTGATGGCGAATGGTGATGGTGACATGCAGAATCCTCTCTGTGGGCACGTCAGCTGTTGCCCCAGCCCAGCTCTACCACGAATGCATGCGCGCCTCTCTGGCCAGCTGGTCTTTGGGTCTCTGTCACACATGTGCCGGGTGCAAGCGGGGAACGCTTGTGCATGCGCAGAGAACAGGGCACAAGCACAGGGCGGGACGCATACATAGAGGGAGCTTGAATTGCATTTTGGGGGTTCGCATGCATGTTGCCCCCCGTGCCCCATTCTGGGCCTGGAAAGCCTCCTGCACCAAACTGGAAGCCAAAACGAGGCACAGGGGGGGGCTGGGATGCATGTGGGGGGACGCTGCATACAGGGGTGAAATCCAGCAGGTTCTGACATGTGCTGGAGAACCGGTAGCAGAAATTTTGAGCAGTTCAGAGAACCAGCAAATACCACCTCTGGCTGCTCCCAGAGTGGGGTGGGAATGGAGATTTTGCTACATCATTCCCCCAGGAGTGGGGAGGGAATGGGGATTTTGCAGTATCCTTCACCTGGAGTGGGGTAGGAATGGAGATTTTGCAGTATCCTTCCCCTACCATGCCCACCAAGCCACAACACGCCCACCAAGCCACGCCCACAGAACTGGTAGTAAAAAATTTGGATTTCACCACTGGCCACGTATGCGCGGAGGGGTTCTCATTGCATTTTGGGAGTTCGGGCACGCGTGCTTGCATTCGTGCGCATGCAAGCATGCTTTGGGCACTCGGCACCAAAAAGGTTAACCATCACTGGGATATAGCATATTAAAACAACCCAGACATTTCATACTTTGCCTAAAAATGTTACATTCTATAGATTTCCTAGGCATTCTATACAACGCCAGCTTTTCACATATTGCCTGTGACATACATATAACTTCTCTGTTTATTGGGTGTGACAAGTCGAAATGAAGTTTAAATCAATTTTCTCTACTTTTTTCTTTGAAGGAATTTAATCGTGGAATATTTTTCAAGCTTTTTAAATTATCATCACTTTCCTTCACTTTCACAATAAATATATTTCACAGAACAATCACATGTCTGTTCATGAGACCCTTTTACTTCAAAGATAGTTATTCCTAACTAAATTCAATTTACTGCCTGATTCATATGCCAAGAGAAAGAAGATCAAGTATCTGTAATTGAAATATGACAGAAGAATAGGATAAGCATGTGTTTGCATTTATTTAAAGATATGATTAAATGATTGTTTTGATGGACAGAGAAAGGACTGTAATCATTATTGGAATTTAGAAAAAACAGTGGGGTGAAATTTAAAAATTGTAAGAAAAAAATGGCAGCTTCTATAACAATCTGCATGGATAAAAGAAGGACATGTCAAAAGACTATCAGAGAAATTGGAGAAATGAAGAACAGGAGAACAGAGAATATTTTCCTAAGATCTCCATAAGAAATCTGATTGAAATTATCTAGAAAATACATGCATACAATTTTTTTGCAGAACTATGGACACCATTTACTGAAGATTTCAGAAAGGTTCTGAAAAAGTTTGAGTCAGTGATCTTCAAATCAGTCTAAGCCTGGTTCCTAACACTGCAGCTCAGTTTATAGTGTCTTTTCCAGAGTGCTGCTCCCACTGTCCATAGCTGGGATCTTCCCTCAGATCTTGACACTAACTGACTGACAGCTGATCAAACTCTCCCTGTTAAATCACGCCTCCAATCCCATAATCCTCCAGTCTATCACTCAGTTACTGACAAGAGCTGAGGTGAATTTCAGAGCTGTGGAAAATAGAACTTATTTTTGTTTTAGATTACTCTCCCTGGTTTCTGTTTAGGTTTTTCCTTTAATTTCGATTATTCTTGTTTTTTTGTTCAGGTTGATTACGAGTGACTGGCTGCTAACTGCGTGTGATAAGTCGGGGGCTCCGGGCCGCCCACGCCTCAGGGGATCGCAGCCACCGGATTCCGACTCTTCGGGGCGGATCCAGCTATTTTACTTAAGCCGCGAGCATGGGCTGGGCTTGCAGGCTTGCTGTTATCACCACGACTTTTTTCCCCATTATCGGTGGCTCCGGGGTTGTGTCACCTTGGCGGTGCGCTCCCCGTGCATATCTCTTTGAATTGGCGGCGTTGGACAGTTGGTGCGCAGGCTTGCCGCCATTACTTTGAACTGACAGAAGTTGCATTCACCGGATTCGGAGGAGCGCCCTCCGCTTCGTATACCTCCTTGTTGCTGGCAGCGAAACTAGGTGCTATTCAAACGCACCTTTGTTTAACTCCTTGTCGGCGTGGGATGGCTTTCTTGGTCTTCTGGGCTGCCGTTTACAGCAGCCATTTGTGGAGATTTGGAGCTGCTGCCATTTTGGTTCTTCATTTCCTTGCGGCTGCCATTTTGCTCACCACAGTCCCTGCGGCAAATAAAAGGTCTCCTGAATTTGGCTCGCCCTCCTGTTTGGGAACCAACTCGTGGTTTTTGTGCCAACTGGCATTATTCAACTGGACATATTTCCGTCTGAGAGCTGCCATCTGTGGTGATCTCAGAGACAGTTGTTGTATATAGTTAGTTGTTTAAAAAAAAACCAAAAAAAAATATTTGAAGCCCCTCCCTTTATCAGACGTTGAGTCTGTAAGGCGCCATGGTGGACTCTTCATTATCGTCAGACATGGAGCCTGAACTAAGCCCAGCACACAGGCCATCCAAGCGGGCAAAGAAATCCTCAGGGAAGCGGTCTGAGACCTCCAGCCGCAAATCCCATAAGTCCAAGGCGTCCAAGGGCCTTGATAAGGACGCACAACGCCGTCATAATGCCCTGGAGCGTCAATGGGACAAGGCACGGCGTGCGGCGGTGGCCGAAGTGGGCCTTGACACCAGCCTTCCTCAACATGCTGCCTCGACCTCTGTGGCCGGGGTCACTCCTCCTTCAGAGTCTCCGGCCTCTTCACCTGACCGCGGCCTGCAGGAGACTGCACAGAACATCCAGCCGCTAAGACTTGCCAAAGGGGTGTCCCAGTCTAGAAAATACATGCATACAATTTTTTTTGCAGAACTATGGACACCATTTACTGAAGATTTCAAAAGGTTCTGAAAAAGTTTGATGTAACATTACATTTCTGAGTCAGTGATCTTCAAATCAGTCTAAACCTGGTTCCTAACACTGCAGCTCAGTTTATAGTGTCTTTCCAAATGGGTTATGTATAAGCTTTCTATATCTCCTCCACTACAGATCGGAAATTTTGTTAGCATCTCTAGCCAGACTGAAAGTATTTCCTTCTGCTGTTTTGCTGGAGTATTATAAAACTACTTCTCTGTAGTCAGATGCGTATTTCTTGGAGACAGCTCCTTTTACAGGAAATTACAGAGGACATTTATTCATTCTAACCTGAAGTAATTCCCTACATAACTACTTTTTGTCACTTCTATCCAACCATTATGTGAATATATTGTCCCACGTTTGCCCAATTTAATGCCTCTAAATAAAAGGGATGTGGTGGCTCAGTGGCTAAGACACTGAGCTTGTCGATTGAAAGGGCGGCAGTTCAGCGGTTCGAATCCCTAGTGCCCCGTAACGGGGTGAACTCCCATTACTTGTCCCAGCTTCTGTCAACATAGCAGTTCGAAAGCACATAAAAAATGCAAGTAGAAAAGTAGGGACCACCTTTGGTGGGAAGGTAACAGCATTCCCTGCGCTTTTGGTGTTTAGTCATGCTGGCCACATGACCATGGAGACGTCTTCGGACAGCTCTGGCTCTTCAGCTTTGAAATGGAGATGAGCACCACCCCCTAGAGTCAGGAACGACTAGCACATATGTGTGAGGGGAACCTTTACCTTTACCTTTTATGCCTCTAAATCAGGGGTGAAATGCTCCCGGTTCGGACCGGATCACCCGATCCGGTAGCGATGGAGGTGGGTGGTTTGGAGAACCGGTAGCAAAAATCCCTCCCCACTCCCATGCCCAGCTGAGCTGCGCAATCATCAGAGGCTTTTTATTTTATTTTTAAAAGCATTTTTTCTACAACCTCTTTGGCCGAAAAAATGCTTTTAAAAGTAAAAAAAAAGCCTCTGCCGATCAGGCAAGTCAGCTGGAATCGTCAGAGGCTTTTAAAAGCATTTTTTACAACCTCTTCGGACAAAGAGGTTGTAGAAGAAATGGTTTTAAAAGTAAAAAAAAAAAAAAAAGTTGGCCACGCCCACTCAGTTTTATTACCCCCACCAAGCCACACCCACAAAACCGGTAGTAACAAATTTTACATTTCACCACTGCTCTAAATGCACCATTGGTCTTCTTTCTGATTGCAAAGTTGTATAATTTCTTTTCTTTTAGCTATACAGGTCAATTTACGACCATAATTAATATGCGACCTTACACTGGTAAGGTCGCATATTAAGACCTACTTAATGGTGATAAAAGCGGCAAAGTTTAATTACTTTTCCGCTCTTATTGTGTCATCAGAGAATCATCCGGCTGCCCTGTTCAGGGTGACCCACTCCCTGCTCCACCCGGGAGCGCGGGAGGACCCCCTGGAAGGCAGGGCCGAGGATTTCGGACAATATCTGTATGACAAAATCGCTCAAATCCGGGGGAATTTGGACTCTGAGTAGATTCGGGCAGGGTGGCGAGGAATAGTCTTGAGAACGTTATCTGGGAAGAGTTTGAGTCTGTGACCCCTGATGACATGGACAGGATTCTGGGGAGACTTAGTGCGGCCACATGTTTACTGGATCCGTGTCCCTCCTGGTTAGTACTAGCTTCCCGGGAGGTTACATGAGGCTGGCTCCAGGGAATTATTAACGCTTCGTTGAGTGAGGGTTACTTCCCCACGGCCTTGAAAGAGGCGGTGGTGAGGCCTCTCCTCAAGAAGCCTTCCCTGGACCCAGCAGTATTAGCCAACTATCGTCCTGTCTCCAACCTTCGCTTTGTGGTGAAGGCTGTCGAGAGTGTGGTCGCACGACAGTTTCCGCAGTACCTGGAGGAAATGTCTTATCTAAATCCGTTCCAGTCGGGTTTCAGGCCCAGGCACAGCACAGAAACGGCATTGGTCGCATTGATAGATGATCTCTGGAGGGCTCGGGACAGAGGTTGCTCCTCTGTTCTGGCCCTGTTAGACCTCTCAGCGGCTTTTGATACCATCGACCATGGTATCATGCTGCACCGGTTGGAAGAATTGGGGATGGGGGGCACTGTGTTACGGTGGTTCTCCTTTCTCTCAGATCAGTCGCAGTTCATGTTGGCAGGGGGGCAGAGGTCGACCTCGAGGCCTCTTATATGTGGAGTGCCTCAGGGGTCGGTCCTCTCGCCCCTTCTGTTCAACATTTATGTGAAGCCGCTGGGCGAGATCATCCGTGGCTTTGGGGTGAAGTACCATCAGTACGCTGATGACACCCAGCTGTACATATCCACCCCAGGCCACCCCAACGATGCCCTTGAAGTGATGTCCCGGTGCCTGGAGGCTGTGCGGATCTGGATGGGGAGACACAGGCTCAAGCTCAACCCTTCCAAGACTGAGTGGCTGTGGTTCCCGGCATCCCGATATAGTCAGTTGACTTCATCACTGACTATTGGGGGTGAGTCTTTGGCCCCCTCGGAGAGGGCTCGCAATCTGGGAGTCCTCCTGGATATGCAGCTGTCCTTGGAGGAGCATTTGACGGCTGTTGCCATGGGACTTTTGGTCAGGTTCGCCTGATCCGCCAGTTGCGGCCCTTTCTTGATCGGGATTCCCTGTGCACAGTCACTCATGCCCTCGTCACCTCTCGCCTGGACTACTGCAACTCTCTCTACATGGGGCTTCCCTTGAAGAGCACCCAGAGGCTCCAACTGGTCCAGAATGCGGCCGCGCGGGTAGTCACGGGAGCCGCATGACAGTCCCATACAACACCTCTCCTGCATGAGCTGCACTGGCTCCCAGTGGTCTTCCGGGTGCGCTTCAAGGTGTTGGTTATCACCTTTAAAGCGCTCCATGGCATAGGACCTAGTTATCTTCGAGACCACCTGCTGCTACTGACGGCCTCCCATCGATCTGTGCGCTCCCACAGAGAGGGCCTCCTTGGGGTGCCATCAGCCAAACAATGTAGGCTGGTGACCCCCAGGGGGAGGGCCTTCTCTGTGGGGGCACCTACCCTCTGGAATCAGCTGCCCCCAGAAATAAGGAGAATCCAAGACCTCAATGCCTTCCGCCGTGCCCTTAAAACCTTCTTTTTCCAGCAAGCCGGGCTGGCCTAACACTTTTAAAAATGTTTTTAATTGTATGTTATTGTTTTTAATCATGGGTCCAAATTTATATATTATCTTTTTAATTGTATTTTAATGTTTTTAGTTTGTTTTTACTTGGCTGTTCACCGCCCTGAGTCCTCATGGAGAAGGGCGGTATACAAATTTAAAAATAAATAAATAAATAAATAAATAAATAAATAAATAAATAAATAAAGCACAACATTTATGTTGCTAAGTGAGAAATTTGTAATGTGAGTTTTGCCCCATTTTATGACTTTTCTGGCCATATTTGTCAACTGAATCACTGCAGTTGTTAAATTAGTAGCACGGTGGTTAAATGAATCTGGCTTCCCCATTGATTCTGCTTCTCAGAAGGTTGCAAAAGGTGATGACATGACCCCAGGACACTGCAAGCATCATAAATGTGAGTCAGTTGTCAAGCAACCGTAAATTATATGACCATGGGGATGCTGCAACAGTTATAAGTGTGAAAAATGGTCATAAGTCACTTTTTTCAGTGCTGTTGTAACTTCGAACAGTCACTAAATGAACTGTTATAAGTTGAGGATTACCTGTATGTATGGATACATACATAATACAGGTAGTCCTTGACTTACAAGTGTTCTTTTAGTGACCATTCAAAATTACAACAAGCTCTGAAAAAAGTGACTCATGACCATTTTTCAAACGACCGTTGCAGCATCCCCATGGTCATGTGATCAAAATTCAGATGTTTGGCAACAGCTAACACTACTAGAAAAAGAACATGCAACCACAAGACTCCGCCACACAAGTTCTATGGACTCCCCAAAATACACAAGAACAGGATCCCCTTATCCCCGATTGTGTCTATACCTAGAACTCTGATGTACAAACTAGCAAAAAGCCTGCAGAGAAAACTCAGACACCTGGTCAACGACTCAAGCCATTCAATAAACTCTCCAGAACAATTTCTCCAATGCATCAAACACACCAAAATCAATAAGGAAGAAATTATGGTCTCCTTTGACGTCACCGCTCTCTTCAGTTTAATTGACATCGACCTAGGTAAACAAACCATACACCACCTACTCACTAAACACTATACCCACAAAGATAATGCCACCACAGAAACTCCATGTGCACCATCATGAAATTCCTGGGTCTATGCCTCCACATATACTTCAAATTCAACTGGAAAATCTATAAGCAAGGACAAGGTATTCCTCTGGGATCACCCATATCAGGCCTAATAGCAGAAACAGTCATGCAACGACTCGAATCCATAGCTCTACCCACCATCCAACCAAAATTCTTGACACACTACATCGATGACAACTTCGCCCTCATCAAATGCTCCCAAATTGAAGAAACATACTACCTACTCAATAACATATTCCCTGGGATCAAATTCACATGTGAAGAGGAAACAGACCACAGACTCTCATTCCTTGACATCGACATAAGGAAATTAGTAGACAATGAAGAACTGGAAACCCACATTTACCGCAAACCCACGCAAACGGACCAGATCTTCAGCTTCGCAAGCAACCATCCATAGGGCCTGGTGGCCTGGTGGCTCAGCAGACTGATAGCATTGTGATTAACACCAGCTGTCTGCAATTACTGTAAGTTCGAATCTCACCAGGCTCAAGATTGACTCAGCCTTCCATCCTTTCTAAGGTAGGTAAATTGAGGACCCAGTTTGTGGGGGCAACAAGCTGACTTTGTATAAATATACAAAAGTATGAAGGCTATTGCTTAACGCATTGTAAGCCGCCCTGAGTCTCTGGAGAAGGGCGGCATATAAATCAATTTTTTTAAAAAAACCCATTCCACTGCACACAAAAGAAGCTGTGTCCAGACTCTCTTCAGAAGGGCCTGGACACACTGCAGCACCACAAAATTAGGAAAAGCAGAAGAGAAACTGCTGCTTGATGCCTTTCTCTGTAACGGCTATCCAAAAAAATTCATATACCGAACATAGACACACCACACAGCCAACCACCATGCAAAAACTAACTCTACCATACACAAAAGGTGTGTTGGAAATGTCAGCCAGAATTCTCTTTAGGAATAGGAATAGCCCACAAACCCATAGTCATAATTCACACCATTCCTGCAAAATGTATTTAAAATTAATTCTAACTTTGCAGGATTATTGTGGGAAAAACAGGAAGGAACTATACACCAGCCTGAGCTTCTAAATGAAAGGCGGGCTATAAGTATCACTTGATTTCAAAATTACAACATAATTTTTACATGGCAGTATCAACACATATTCAGATTCATGATTTAGCATTGAACAGAAAAAGGATATACTAAGAACTGAATAGTTTAATTAAACCTAACCCCAAAGGACACTTCTGGAATTATGAGAGCATGCCAAGACACTCATTCACAAAATAACAGTCATTGCATGTTGGCAATCACAAAGCATCCAGACACTAGAATGTAAACTGATAAGGATGCTTTAACATCCCATCTAGTTCCCAGGACACCAACTACAATAATTTTTTCTTGCTTTTTTCCTAGCTAAAGGAACATATTTAAAACACTAAACTGTACTGTAGCTGTCATTTTTATTTTCTCTATTTTTTTAGTCCAAGAAACATTTTTTGAAATAAAGGTAGGCTGGTATTAGGCTTTACACAGTTTTTGTTTCTTTTAAATAAAGAATTAGTGAATACAAACCTGGAGAGTACCACAGACATAATTACCCATAGATATATCACTAAATGTATTTCTGGGATTACAGAGAGTCTTTGAATAACAAAAAATAAGGCAAATACATTAAAAAAAAGGGCATATATCGCTTAAAAAATACATCATTTAGTAACAGAAGTTCCAATTTTAATTATAGTTGTATTTTGAGACCATCTACACAAGAATTTAGGTTTTCAATGCAATATGGTAAAATGACATATGTGCTCTGGGGATCCATTTATAGTATTTTAATATTAAAGTTCAATACTGTATAGAGGTTATATTAAATGACATTTTATTCTGTTGATTTGTCTTATTGAGGCTTTAGAATCAATAGCTACTTAGAAAAGAAAGGAAATATTTCTAATTTTTACCGAGGAAAAGCAATTAGCCATGGAACATTTGGATATGAAGCTGTTTGATTGCAATCTTGTACTGTGTTATTAGAATGCCTCTTATTACCAACAGAAAGAGTCATGACAATCTTACTAATGAAATTTAAAATTCCTCCATCCAATGGTTGTGATCTCGGATGAACTTTTTCTTGCTTTTGTGTTTTGAATTAGAATATAGTAATTAATTCAACTTTTTTAGCTCACTGTTCTATTCTCAGTAAATGATTTCTGGCAAATTAAATGGAATCGATCTTTTGTTGGAATCTAAGTTTTATGAAAAATAATTCAGCAAGCATTTTAATCAATTTTTTCAAAGTAATGATATAGTTTGACAATAGTCACTGAAATATTACAATAAAGATTATATGATTTTAGTGATAAAATCATAGTTAAGATTCATTTATATTCATTATTCATTTATTTACTTATTGTTCTTCAGAATAATATTTTATTTATTTTATTTCCCACATTTATTGGCTGCCTATCTCACAAAAAGTGATTTCAGATTGTGTAGCTCAATAGAAACAAATATATACAACCAATCATTACAAAAATATTAAACGTCCTTATTATAAAAATTCTAAAAATATTGAGAAATTTAAAATATGCAAAGCACCTGGAAAGAGTAAAAATAAACCACAATGGAGCCAATCTAAAAATGCCTCTGGCTCCCTGAAACTTCCAGGCCTCATATCACAACCAGGGAGTGTTGTGGGTCTTCTACAATTATAAAAGGGATGTCTTCATGGGGCACAGAGTTACATAGGATGGGCACAACAGCAAAGAAGGCCTATGTCCTGGGCCCCACCAAATAGCAATAACACTTAGACTTATATATTGCTCCATAGTGCTTTACAGTACTCTGTAAGCGGTTTACAGTCAGCATTTTTCTCCCAATAATCTGGGTCCTCCTTTTACCAACCTCACAAAGATGGAAGGCTAAGTCAACCTTGAACCAGTCAGGATCACAATCCTGGCAGTGGGCAGAATCAGCCTGCAATAATGCATTCTAACCACTACGCCACCATGGCTGCAGATCCTTGGCAAATGGTACCCATAATATGTCTTCTCTGTCATATCTAATGGGATGAGCTGATATAGTTGGGGAGAGGTGGTCCTTCAGATAACCTGGTCCCATGCGACGAAGGGCTTTAAAAGTTAACATCACTGAGGAAGGAAGCAAATGAACAAACTCCATGTCACCCACCCTCAATCATCTGAGCTGATTCAGAAGGATACATGGTTGATGGTATTGAAAGACACTGAAATATTAAACAGGGCAAAGATGGATGCAGAAATCTCATCTTGCCTATGCCAAAAATCATTCAAAAAGCAATCCATGCCATTTCAATCCCATATGAGGTCAGAATCCTGACTGAATGGTATTCTAAGTAATCCACATTATCCAAGGCCTTCTGAAGTTATTATGTAACCAGCTTCTCAACCATCTTCCCCCAAAAGAGGAGTTAGTTAATGGATAAAAATTATACAGTATGTTAGAGTCCCATGATAGCTTTTTGAGTAGGAGGTCAACCAAGGAGCTGCTAAAATACTACTTTGTACCAATGTACAAAAGCAGAAACATTATCATATTTTTATTTTATTCTATTTCAGACAACTGAAAGCATCGCAAATAGCATTCTCCTACTTTCATAAAAAAGGAAATGTGTATGCAGACACTGACATATATGAATCTTAACTGGCTAGTAATTAATGAAATGAAGTTTTTTAAAAAAAAAATCTGTAAGGAGATAACATTGCGACCATAAATAGATTTTGAAAATCTTACATTAGAACTAGCTGGATACCCGTGCTTCGCTACAAAACTATGTGATCGGGCTTGATAAATCGACACATCTTGAAAATCAATGAGTAGTTACGATCAGCCTCTCCTCTCCCCTTCTCTCCCGCAGCCTTGCCCCACAGAAACGTCTCCTATCCTATCCCCTTCTTTCCCTCAGGCTTGCCTCACAGAACCCTATCCTATCCTACCCACTTCTCTCCCTCAGCCTTGTCCCACAGAAGCCTCCCCTATCCTACCCCCTTCTCTCCCTCAGCCTTGCCCCACAGAAGTCTCCCCTATCCTATCCCCTGGCTGCTGCTGTGAAAGTGAAACTGAAAGTGAAACTCCTCTCCTCTGCTTCTGTTTTGAATTTGGAACAGATTTTTCAGGTGGGGCGGGGGAGTAGAACTCCTTAGCATCAGAGCATGTTAATCATAATATAGGAAATACTAATACTCTGATGGTCTTGAAAAATCCTTTCTTAGTGAGCACCTAGAAGCCAAGAGGAACATACGTAGCAAATTTCAAGTTTGTAGGCTTTATGGTTCTGGAGATTTCGTGATTACGGCGTGAGTGGTTTTCGCTTTTATCTATATAGATTTTATTATTTATTTTTTTATTATTTAAATTTCTATACCGCCCTTCTCCAGAATAGGACTCAGGGCGGTGAGTTCTCTAAGGTCCAATATCCAAAATATATACAATCCTGTTGGAAATATTTGGAATGGGATCAGCATCCCAATGAAACATGGAATATAAGAATTAATTATCTCAGATGCACAATGTGCTACACTTGGGAAGAACACTACATTACTATCTGTATTAGCAAATAAAAATGAAAACTAAAAGTTATTCATAGGTGGTATTATACAGCCATCCACCCCAAATACAAGTTGCTGGAATTACTGGGAAAGGCCCAAATAAATGTTGGAAATACGGTAAAGCAACAAGCATCTATATGCATATATAGGTGGTCCAGTAAAGTTTTACAAAGATGCTGGATAGAATTAATTAGAGAGATTCAACAATATAGATATCAGAAAATCTAATTATAGTCTCAAAGAACATTTACTGCCATTATTTACTGAAATAATTCATAAACTGAAAAACTAACTGTTCAGTGCATGATAGTTGCTGCAAGGTTGGCTATTGCACAATACTTGAAAAATACAAAGCTTCTATCATTATATCACTGATATCAAAAATTATGAAAAATTGTTGTTATAGAAAAATTGATACATAAAAGAAAGGAAATGTTGGGATATATATACAGTACCAGAAAAGTTATCTTTAACTTGGAATGAGTTTGCCCTTTTTGCAAAACATAATAGGCCAAATTCTTTTTGTTTACGCCAAAATTGTTTCTGAGTCTTAATTTGTTCTTAGTTCTTTTTAATAAGATTGTTAATCCTGCTGTACTATTTTTAAATTTTAACTGTTTCTTTTACTCTGTCATAGTTTTACTATACATTTTATTATCTATTGACAGGTCATATATCCAGGGGTGGGCTTCAGATTCTTTAGCAACAGGTTCGCTGCCCCATTGCTGGATCAGCTGCCTGCACCATGGCAGGGGGGAGTGTTTTTCATCCTCCCCAGACTCCAAAGGCTTTCCTTGAGCCTCCAGCCCTCTGGAAGCTGAAAAAAGTCCCATTTCTTACTTCCAGAACTTCCGGGAGGCCCTTTTTTCGCCCTCCCTAGACCCTCCGTGTGGCCCCTGCACTTACCTGGAATGATGAATGGGCTGCATGGAGAATCCTGGGAGGGGAGGGGTGGGCGTGGTCAGCCAGGGATGGCATTTGGGGGTTTGCTGAACCCTGGCGATCCTTGGCTAGAGGATCGCCTGAACCCTGCCAAACCCCCAGGAGCCCACCCCTGTATATATCCCTCACCTGTATCTGTTTTCTAAGCAAAGTAAACTTTAAAAAAAAAAAAAAACCCAAGCAACTGTGTGAAATCAGTTGATCTGAGAATGGTCCAGTTTAGTAGAATTTGCTACTGTGCACTAATATAACACATTCCCTTCCAGCAAATCTGGCTGTGCCTCATTGTCATGGTATTCTTGGGACAAATGAGCAAAGAATATCATAAGTATATGACAAGAGTATATAACCCAAACAGGACACCCCACACATAAAGGTTAACCCAGCTCAAACAAACAGGCGTCTTTACTACACCTAACCAAAGCGGAAGATGTTGCATGTGGATGATCATTTTAGAGGCAACAGCATAGATAGCAATTAATACTATGCAGCAGAAGGCAATGTTAAATCACTCCTGGGTTTCCTGTTTTCCAGAGATGGAAAAAATAAAATATGTGCTAGATTATGGGTGCCTCAGGTGGATGACACTCAACATGCCACTGAGAGAGAGCTGAGAATTTTTGTGACTACTAATTGTGTTTATGATGTGGCTAAGATAAAGCCTTTGAGAGTTTCACTGCTGATGTTGCCATACAGGAAAAGAAAAACTGAAGGTGGAAAGAAAGAATTGCAGTAGGATTATGCAATTTTTAAGAAACATGAAGACAGGAAAGCTCAATACAGTGAAAAATGAAATGAAACTACTGCACATTGATATTTTAGGCATAAGCAAATTGAGATGGACTGGGATTGGACACTTTCAGTCAGAAAGTCACATTGTTTACTATTCAGAACATGGAAAACAAAGAAGGAAATTTGATGTGGTGGTTACAGACAGGCTAGCCTGTCTCTCTCTCTCTCTCTCTCAGCCCAACCCATCTCACAGGATTGTTGTGTGGAATATAGGATGTGGAAGGTGTGTTGGATATA
Organism: Arizona elegans; assembly: GCA_022577455.1. NCBI lineage: Eukaryota > Metazoa > Chordata > Lepidosauria > Squamata > Colubridae > Arizona > Arizona elegans. The sequence continues at coordinate 72,380,659 of JAKOOJ010000005.1, forward strand.
TTCACTGCCTTGAGTTATTTTTAAAAATAATAAAGGCAGGATACACATAATTAAAAAGGAACAATGTTGCTTTTACTTTTAGGGCATGTATAAGCAAGAATACTTGACTACAATGAAATCAGTGACTGGATAATATCAGACTTTATAGACAACTGTTTAATATAATACTCATCCAAATTTATGCTCCTTCTGAGGTAGAAGAGGAAGTTGATCAATTTTATAATCAAGTTAAGTTTCAAATTGACAGAACACCCCAACAACATGAACTTCCTGCAACTGGAGACTGGAATTCCAAAGTCTGAAGCTTTAATGAGAAAAATGTAGCTGGATTATGTGGTTTAGGAAATTGAAATAAAGCAGGAGACTATTTGATCAATTTCTGTCAATCCAATGATTTCTTCATTGCTAACACTGTCTTCAAACAAAATTATGCCTATATAGATGAGTATCAGAGGGAATACACAGAAATTAAATTGACTACATTATTGCTAAACTACTCTGCTTAACTTTGCAGAAGAACTATGAGGAAAAGAGTGGAAAAAATCAGAATGGGACCAAACACACTGCATGGTGGTATAAAGAGGTTAAAGAAGTTATAAAGTTGAAAAAGAGTTATACAAACGTTATACAAAAGTACTCCTCAACCCTCTAGGAGAGTGTCTTGCAACTACAAGACTACAAAACAGCATTGTTAGAACCAGAAATAATGATTGAAGAAATAGCAAGAGTTGTAATGTTACCTAAGCACAAAGCAACAGGAATAAATGGGCTACCAACAGTAATAATTCAAGCAGCAGGGGAAAGCAGCATCAGATGGCTACACAGAATCTTTAATGCTGCACGGACACATCTAACAGCACCCACAGATTGGCAACACACAGTAATAATTCCACTGTGGAAAAACAAAGGAAATAGATGAGAATGCACACAATATCAAGGCATCTCACTTTTGAGCCATGTAGGAAAAAATGTATGCCAAGTGATAGAAATAAGATTAAATTCAGTTATAGAACCACAGCTAACAGAAGAACAGATTAATTTTAAAGAAACAGAAGCTGTACAGATGCAATTTTTTTACTTAATTAATAGAAAAAGATGGAGTACAATAAGAAACTCCTTGTAGCTTTTGTAGACACAAAAAAAGCATTTGACAGAGTAGACAGAAAAATATTGTGACAAACAATGGTCCAATATGGAGTAAATGAACATCTTATTGGATTATGCAAAAGCTTATACAACATTGGCAGAAATGTAATTAGAACAAACCAAGGAATATCAGAACCCTTTGTTGTAACATCTGAAGTAAAACAGGGATGTGTACTATCACCACTATTATTCATCACCTATATTGACAGCATAAGGAAACAGCCAAGCTCAGGAATGGAATATTAATAATATTAAACAAACGACTCTTTACAGACATTGATAGCACATACAGCTAAGGAACTGCTGCAACAATATATTCTATCCATGAACCAAGTGCAAAATAAATGAGTATCAAAAGAGAATAAAGAAGTAAAAGCAATCGATAGGAAAAAAGCACACTCTAAACATAGTAATAGAGTTCAAACTTCTAGGAACGATACTCACTGAAAATGGGGAAATGGACCAAGAGATTAATATATGATGCAGTAAGGCTGATCAAGTATTGACAGCTAGTTCCACTCCTACAATACAAGGTAGTACTGATCAGCACAAAGAACAATCTCATACAAAGCATATTAATTCCTACCTTATGTTACCGTTGCCAAACATGGGCATTTGCATTAAAACATATGCAATAGTCACTATGGAAATGACATGTTTGAGGAAAGCTGCCAGAAGGGATAAAATAAAAAATGAGATCATAAGAGAAAGAACTGAAACAGAATCACTTTTAAAGTACATACAAAGAAACTAGTTAAGTGGTTTGTTTACCCGAAGAGAATGTTTTAGGATTCTATATCATACAAGGCATATATAAAAAGAGGAGAAGGCCAAAGAACACAAAGACCCAGAAGAAGATGGAGAGACAACATCTACAACAGCATCAGATAACAATGGTTGAGGCTGCAAGAAGTGCAAAAACAAGAATTTTGTATCTCCCTTGTTATCTAGTAAAAGAGGAAGTAAAGAAAAAGATTGCTAAATTGCTAGAGAGAGAGAGGAGGTCAATTATTACATCAAGACATGGCCAAATCCTGATTGTATAAAAAATCACAAATGGCTCATGTGCAAATTATAAATTAAGCTACAGAAGAAGAAAGCCAACTAGTTTCCACCATATGAACTTATGTGCATGTACCCACCATTTTGGAGGAACAGATTAGAAATAGCTTTTAAATCCTAAACCCCATTACACAACTATGAGAACTGTGGAAGGAAATCAAAATTAAGGATAAATGAAAAGGGACCGCCAAAGAACAGAAGAAAACAAACTGGATGTCAAAACTATGGAAACTACCAAGAAGAGAAACCAAGAGAGGCAAAAATCTCAAGAAGAAGCTTAGCAAAGAATTTCAGAGAGCTATTAAAGACAAGAAACAATGTTACACCACCACCTGCAAAGGCACTGCAGATGAAAACAGATATGAAAAAACAAGGAAAGCCTTCCAAAAGATACCTGAAGATCCAGCTTCAAACTGGTGTGCTAAAGGATACAAATAGACAGGGATTCCTATAAATCAAATAAAGATGGAAGGAATAAACTGAAATGCAGTACAGTAGAGATGTCAACATCCAAGATCCCTTAGAACAGGGCTGTCAAACTTCCGGCCCACTGGCCATATGCATCATGTCCTGGCCACGCCCACACCTGGTTTAGTAAATGGGGAAAAGTTCCAATATATCACATGATAATGCCATGATGATGTGAGTTTCACACCCCTGGCTTAGAATATATTCCCCACTTACAAGTACCTGTGGTACTGGAAGATGAAGTTAAAATAATATTCTGGTCATTACCAGGCTCAAAGGCCATAAGAAGTGACAGAATACACCACAGAAATATGGCAAACAACAGAAGAATAATCAGGCAAGATTCTAACTAAGCTATATCAGCAAATCTGGTGAATAACACAGTAGACAACAGATTGGAATAAGTCAATCTATTTTCCAATACCAAAAAAGGGAAATTTTAGAGAATATGCAAAGTATTCTTAATTTAACATGCCAGCAAACTAAAACTTCGGATCCTCCAGCATGGATTAGATGTCAACATCCAAGAAAATGCCATCTGTTCAAGGTGGCTTTAGAAAAAGCTGAAGAAAATGGAACATTATTGCTAATGTACAGTGGATAACTGAGGAAGAAAAAACAACTACCCCAAAATAGTCACTATGTGCTCTACTAATTATAGAAAGGCTATTCATTGTACCAAATGGGAATCTCAGAACATCTCACTGCCCTCATGAAAAACCTAATACAGGTTAAGAAGCATAGGACTGATAGAACAGACAAAAGAGACTGGCATCAGGTTAGCAAAAGTGTCAGGCAAGGCTGTAACTCATCCCTTATTTAGTCAGCCTACGTGCTAAATATATTTAAAGGGAAACTGGATTGCAAGAAGATGAGTATCATTTTAAAATGACCAGACTCCAATTATATTTTGCACACATTACATATGTGTTGTAGAAGGTCCTGATGCAGTGAAAGGAAAGGAGAGGCACACAAGCAGCAAAATGGATATCCTTTCTTAAAGTGACAATGGATATACTATGGAAAGACCTGAAAAACTAGATTAGATATAGATTATCATGGAGAAAATTTATGTAGTTGCTAAAAGCTGACACCAAATTGATGGCACATAATCAATGAATCAATCAACCAATATAAAGCTGGATGCTACATTAAGTCCTTGATATTCTGAAAACCAAATTTCAATACAGGTGGTCTTCACTTACCAAACATAATTGGGACCAGCAACTCTGTCATAAATAATGGGATAATTAAGTAAACCATCACATGATCACATCCAATTTACAATGTCAGTTTCAGCTGCGATTAAATGCAACATAATGTGACTGCAACTTGCAACTTCCTTCAAGTTTCCCCATTGACCTTGCTTGTCAGAAGCTGTCTGTGAAGATCACAAATGGCAAACATGCAATCATAAATGCATACCTGTTCCTAAGCACTCAAATTGCAATTTCATGGCTACACCGGCTATAAATTCAAAGATCATAAGTAATCTTTTTCAACACTGTCATAACTTCCAATGGTCACTGAACACAAGTTGATAAATGAGAATACAATATATATTTTCAAGTAAGTGATGGAGATCATCCCATCACCTTCAACAATTGCCAGCAATTATCAAATGACATTTTGATAATGTTAGAATCACAGCAAGACACTATATCTTTTCCAATTGTTGAACATAATATATGTGGAACATATAACACTTATTGCTAGGAGAATATGATTGAAGAAGTAATATAACCTAAAGATGTTAATCCCACTTCTATATAATAAAAGCAAAATGTAATCCTATAATTGTTGAATTTTGTATACTGACAAACATTTTTGAACTGTTCCCTTGTGAGTCTAATAAAAGGAAATGAAGAATGCTCAAAGCAGAAAAAATTACCTATTTTGAAAAGTTAATATATGGCTTCCACCATTTTTCAAAAATCTATAGAAGAGAATTGAATTTATGTGTTATTGCAAAAAGCATTTTAAGTTCCAGGATATCCTGCTAATATGTCAAGCAGGATCTTCCATAAGAACAATAGAACAATGCTATCTTGCAGAATAACTATTAAGCAACCTGGGACTTAAATGTAATTAAATAAGGTGAGAAAAATGAGAAATAATAGTTTGATATTCAAGAAGAACAAGCTATATAACAGATAATGCGGATAAAAGAGGTTTCTTAGTGCTTACAACTGATAAATTAAAATATTTTGTACATTCTATCACTTAAGAGCACATTATATAAATAGATGTACAGAGTAGGTTGTCTTTTTTTAAGTATGCCACTTATTCCCTCATGTATATCTGTAAACAAGAGTGACTTGCTTTCTAAGATTGAACTGAACTACATACATATTACATAGTGCTGATTAAATATAATACAGCAAATAATTAATGTCCATAATTAATAGAAGAGAGTTTTTTGTATTTTAACATGCTCTTATTTCTTTCAACGGTTTGGATGACAGTGCAATAGTATATGTGATACGATACTGTCACATATTGACAATTTTATGTCTTTTTAAAAAGTTACAAATCTTACAGTATGTAAAAATGCATACTTTATATTTTAACAAGGTAATAATTTCACAAAGTATAAAAATGTTTATAATTCCAACATGATTATAACACAACATACTGGGTTAAAATTATATATTCCCAGACAGCACCAAAAACCAGTAATAAATTGTTTAATTGTTCTTTCAAAATGTTGATCATATACTGAAAACAATCATTGTGACATTAGGTGTTCTTAACAGTACTCAAAGCTCTCAGGTCAAGGAGTCCTGCTATTAAATCTTAATTTTCAATTGTAAGGTCTTACAATAAAACCAGAATACTTTAATAAGTATTATAAGAATGATAAAACATTCTCATGCCCAAATTTCAAAATCATGGTTCCTTGGATTGTCAGGGAAATAGAAATGACAACTAAACAACTACTAAATCAATATACAGCTTCTCTGCATTTATATTCAGTATACAAAACATTCATGATCACTAGATTCTGTGTGGAGCTGGCTATATGTGTTCAAAATGAAATGTTCTTCCAAAGAATGGCCAAATTGTCAATGTAAAAACATTGGGACATTTAGAATAAGCAAGAAATATTCAAATACTTCAAATAATTATAAAATAAAAAATTCAATGGAAATGTAGTGTTGAAGATAACATATATCCTAAACTTGAAAAATCTAAGTATATGGTTTGGCAAAAACACAATGACCCTGTTTGTACAGTAATATCAAAAGAATACAGTAATATCAAAAGAATAAGTATCAATTGCCATTAGAAGACAACTCTAAAAGAAAATAATTCTTTGGCAGGGCAGAGAAAAAGAGCAAAAGGGAATAATTTTACATAATAAACCTACAGTATCCATTTCTTCTATTACAAATATATATTCAATTGAGGATCACATTTAATCTCTGAAAAGTATGTTTGCTTTTAGTTAAATGTAGCATTATAGTTCCTCAAAAAGGAGTGTGGGTTATTTTTGCATTTTTTTATCATAAATTCCTTCAATTTGGGGCTTATATTCCAAAGCACACTATAGCAGGGCTGTCAAACTCCCAGCCTGCGGGCTGGATGCATCACACGCTAGCCACGCCCGGTTTAGCCAAGAGGAAAAAGTCCCGATATGTTACGTGATGCTGCCATGATGACTTTTGACACCCCTGCACTATAGCAATAGCAGACTTATATACCACTTCATAGTGCTTTACTGTCCTCTCTAAGCAGTTTACAGAATCAGCATATTGCCCCCAACAATCCGAGTCCTCATTTTACTGACCTTGGATGGAAGGCTGATCAGGAAAGTGTTATACCTTACCTTATACCAACAATATTATTTAGAATACCAATATTTTTCATCTATTGTAGCATAAATATTTATGCCTTCAAAATCCAATATGATGTTGAATATTGTTAGAAGCATATACTGGGTCTTCAGAGGAAGAAATGGAGAACTGAAGATGGCTCTGCTAAAAGCAGAATCTACAACTATAGTGGAACGAAGAGCCTGCAAGGACATCAGCTCTTCAAAATTATTCTTTAAAACAGGGAGAAGATTCAGGGTCATGTTCCAGATGGTTGCTCTTTATGAAGAGACCAGAAGACATTGGTATCTGGTGAGTTTAGTAGTCTGCCTAAACTGCAGTCAGAGCCATTTTTATCATGATTAGGAATTGCTTGTTAATTACTCTTTAGCTATTAGGAACTTTTGAACTGACAAAGGTTTTTTTAGACCACTATAGTAAAAGAAATTACTTTAAGGACTTAAAAAATTCATTTTGAGAAAAAACAGCAAAAGAGTAATTAGAATATTAATTTTGGAAAATTACAAATGGAGTAAGGGTCTGGAGGGATTTGAAATAAGATTTTGAAATTAATTATAAAATTCTTTGCATGAGAAAATACTTTTCTTTTGAATTCTTAAAGATAACAGGGACATTGAACATTGGACACTAGAGGGAACCAGAAAGAACTAAAGATTACAATTAAAATCACACTTAAATGTGAATTACTGATAAAGAATGAGGTAGAATACTTTAACATTAGAGGATATTTATGAGCAATGGACCCAGAACTTAATTTTAAATCTGTCTCCCTTTATAAAATGTTTAAAGGATGATATGAAAGAAGAACAAGTTTTACTGGACAAAACCAGACTGATTTGAAAGTGGATTTAAAAACGACAGCCTATAATATGGAAAAAGATACACAGGGTATACAAATGAAACCAATTGATGTCCTAATTAAAAGGGATATACAAATAACAAATCAAAAGAATGACCTGAATAACTATTCCATATTAGAATTACAAGAGACATTTATTAAAAGTTTTGAAGAGTTTTGTAAAAACAGACAAAGAAATTAGTAAAACAAATTAAATTCCAGGACTGAATTTGAAGGGGTTAAAGATTGAGATTGTTAAAAGTAAAAGGAAGGAATATAAAGTTGGTTTGTCTGATCAAGGCTAAAATAGATACGTTGCTCTCTCTAGTAACTCTTAATAGACCTTTGCTAATAAGGACTGAATGATGAGGTTTTAAGGATCTATTTATTATAAAGGACATAAGGGAAGAAGAGACATTTGTTGCATTTTAAGAGGCAGTAATAAGTTATTAAAATTATGCATATTTATGATGAATGGGAAAGTCATTTCTTTATACCCTGTTTCCCCCAAAATAAGACATCCCCTGATAATAAGCCGAATCGGGCTTTTAAATACATGGCAATAAGGCTGAGCACTTATTTCAGGGTTCAAAAAAATATAAGACAGGGTCTTATTTTCGGGGAAACACGATATATATTTTCTTTTTACTATATTTTTTTCTATTTTTCTATTCTATATTTTTCCTGCATTTCTTTTTTTGTTCCTTTAGTTTCTATTAATTTTTATCTTTTTAATTGTAATGTTTACTAAAATTTCTATAAAAATATATTCATACAATTATTTTATCATTTCATATATTTAGAAGCATATACAGGTAGTCCTTGACTCACAAGTTCATTTAGTGACCATCCAAAGTTACAATGGAACTGAAAAAAGTGGCATGACCATTTTTCACACTTATGACCATTGCAGCAACCTCATGGTCACGTCATCAAAATTTAGCCGCTGGGCAACTGACTCATATTTATGATGGATGCAGTGTCCCAAGGTAATGTGATTTTCTCACAAGCAAAGTTAATGGGGAAGTCAAATTCACTTAACAACTGAGTTATTAATTTAACAACTGCAGTGATATGCTTAACAACCAGGATATAAGGTTGTAAAATGAGGCAACTCACTTATCAAATGTCTCACTTAGCAACAGAAATTTTGGGTTCAATTGTGATCGTAAGTTGAGAACTACCTTACTGTAATAATGAATTATAGAATGCAACACTGGAATACAATTGTAAAAAACAGCATATTTTTAAAAAATCTCTCTGTCTGAATCTGATCTATCCTTTAGTTTTAAGATTGAAATACTAAGTAACAGAAATATGCCCCTCCCTTAACACTGCAGAACCAATAAAAATTATTAACTATTTTTTTTTGAACAGAGTAAAGTATCAAATGGAGGTCTAAAAGCAGCAGTTCTCTAAATGAAATGAAACATGATTAGTAAGTTGATATTCTGTACCACTGAATATATTGTATTTTTTATAATAGTTTATATTGTATGAATTAAAAAATGAAGTAGTGCAAAACCAAAATTAGTTAATTTCACAGCATAAAGAATCTAATATATTATATATTTATAATAGCTTATAGGTAAAATACATTAGAATAAAGAAAAGCTTTTCTTAATAAACTGATTTGGATATAAGATAACTGAATAATTGGCCCACATGCTGTAAGAAAACATTTAATACCAACTAACGTTCCATTCTACATTAAAATTGCAAAGCTTCAATTTTACTCAGTCTCAGTTGTTGCAATTGATCTGTCTTAACCTCTTAGATAACAAAAACATTGCAAGACACTGCCGCTTTAAATATTTCAAGGCTTATATAGCTAGTAAATAGGCCCCATTGCAATACGGCTGTGAAGGTCATGTCCTATTGTATCTTTCCTCCAATATTGAGTATGAAAGAATAAAAATGTTTACTCTACACAAATATTTTAATGAGTCTTAATCTCTGTATTGCCATTATACATGTTCTTATTAATAGTAAATGCTATTCAGGTCAATACACACCCAAGCCTCTTCCTGAATCTATTTAAATCCACACCCTGGACATATTATGATGATTACATTTTAGCAATTTCAGCATGTTATTTGCATTCATATGCCTAATTTTGCAAACACAATCCTGTTGAACCTCATTTCTCAGCATTAGTGAGGCAGAGCAGTTTTAAGCAAAAGGGATTGGCCTTTAATGTGGAAAGGATAATTAAACAGATTCCTCAAGTATTGTTGGATTTGGTCATACTATTTAATTTACAATATAAAACCACCTAGACAAGATCTGAAACTTTGTATTTCGGCATTTTTAAAGAATACTATTTTAGTTAAAATGCATAAAATGGAAGGCAACTGATATTAAGGAAAAGAGCTAGAACCAAAATGCAAATATTTTTAAAACTGAAAATCAAATGGAAACAAGGAGCCTAGAAATAATCTGTTTTTGAATCCCTAACATATGTGAATGCTGTCTACAAGTATATAGGTTTAATTATATGAAAAAAGACTGTTACCTAATGCTGGCATAAACTGTAATGACAAAAACATTTAATTTTATAAAGGATTAAATTATAAGACAAATGCTAAAATATCTCTGCCCATTCTCCCCCATCCCTTGTTCTGCACTCCAAGAAAGGACTTTACCTGAAAAGGCAACAGATTATTGCCATTGTCTGTCCTGAAGGCGTTGTCTTCCATCCAGGATTTTGGAGCTAGAGGAGCAGCCCGGGGAAATTTCGGTGGGGCAATAACATTGGTAGAAAAGGGCTTTTTAAGAGGTGAAATGGGATTGAGTGGGGATGGCACTCCAACTCCAACTCCCACACCAACTCCCACACCTACTGCCCTTCGAGGGTCTCTGCCAGCTTGCAGCCCACCCCAAGGATTGGAAGGTGTACTCCAAGCTGCATTTTGATGGTTATTCCAGCTGGAAGGAGAAGATGTGGAGGTGGAAGAGGAAGAAGGTTTGCTGGTCATGATGGGCTGATGGCTATAAGCAGCATTTCTCTGGGCAAAAGATGCCTGATTAGGGCTGACCGGTGACCTCCTTTGCTGCTGCTGTGCTTGTTGCTGCTGCTGCTGCTGTTGGTGGTGCTGAGTCTGAGCTAGGCCAATCTGGGGGGAGAAAGTGCCTCCAAAAACAGGATTGACATGATGAGGGAAATTTTGGAAAAGCATTGTCCCATTAACTGGGGTAATCCCTTGAAAAAAGCTATCATCCACTGCGTTTGTGGTCCCTGTAGACCAAGTGCTTCCGAAGGAGGGAGACAAGGACGTGCTGGCTGTAGGCTCCTGCTGAGGCTGGTGGAAACTTAAGCCCGGCAAGATGGGAGACTCCATTTGCATCTTTTCTTTGCTATTTTGGGCAGGAGCTGCTGAGCCGATGCTAGTCACTGGACTGTCCTCCGGTTTGGGTGTCTCTGACGTTATGGGTGTAGAAGGAGCTTCTGCTGCGTTTGGATCTTGCTGCTGCCGCTGCTGCTGAGGCTGGACTTTGCTTTTGTCCATCAGTAAATCATCCTGCATGGTTTGCGCAGCTGAAACGAGGAGAAAAGGAAAAACCATAGAGTATTAACATTCATAAAGCTGCTTTAGCCTTCCGCTGCTCACTAAAATTCCACTGCTAGTATAATGCCGCCGCAAATTGCAAGACACAGCAATACTAATACGTAATCCCCACCCCCACTCCCTTTAGGGGTAAACGGTTTGAATCGGCACGATCAGTTCCCATTGCCTCTAAAAACACATTTGAAGAGGTTTCACCCTTTTCGATGTCTTGCTTCCTTTCAGTGTAAAGGAAAAATGTGCTTATAGGGCACAGATATACAGCAATTTCGCCACGTCTCTTTCTCTTATACCGGAACTCAGAGCTCTCGCCCTGCAATGAGAAACTGATTCTGGTTCCTGTTTTTCCGTACACCCTCCTCCTCCCCTGTTATTTGCATACGTCAATAAATACTGCTGCGTCCTTCAGCAAGGTTAAAAAGACAGCAGCCTTTACTCTTCTCCACCCCTTTCCTATGAATAGACTTTTAAAGGAGCCGAATACCCATTTTGATTAATCAACAAAAAGGTTCAGCCAACTAATTCGAAACCATTCGCGATCTAAAGTCTAGAATAAGTGTAAACGCTCAAGACGAGACATTTTGCTCTTTAAATTACGGGGGAAGGAACAGAGGGAAAGTACCCTACATAACGAAATATTCCGTTTGGCTTGCTTTAACAACCATTTTGGATAAAACCGGCTTAATAACTACTTCGTTTTCTATTTGTTTCTGTATTCCTTTCAAGTACGTTAAATACAACGCAACGTAATCTATTCGTAAATTTTAAAGAATTCAACGTTGTGACTGAGAGTAAAGTTAATTGAATTCAGTTATACTCCTTTTTAACACGAATGCATTTGTAGGATTAACCCGTCTTTAAAAATAGTTTATTTTGGCTTAAAAATACTGAAATATACTGGGACCCTCAAAATTGATAAAAGTATTAAACAGCTGTAACAATTTTCCAAAGGCAAATGGCAGGATTAGAGTATGCATACATTATTTAAAATACTGTCCATTGTAAATAACTAGACTTTCAGAAATATATAAGTATCATTGCTTTCATTCATGTTAATATTCTTCCAAAAATCTTTTATTACTGGGCAGTTTAAAATGTAATAAATACACAAATAATTGTAAAAATATTAATTAGCATTCATTAGCTTTTATAGCAAGAAAGCTGTGAGAAAAAGTAAAATAGTAAAATAGACTAAAGGCAGTCATCCATCTAACATACTTAACTTTGTAAACTGATTTAGTTAGTAATTCAACATTCAAAATCTAGTGCTGTGTCCTGGCTTCCTTCCCTCCCTCCCTCCCCTTTACCCAGTATTGAAATCACTCGGTTTTTTTCTTGCTATTTAACTGCATAGAAGTAATCAAGGTGTCATAACAGCAGCTGCTCAGAGGACTTAAGAGAATTATGAACATAGTAATTTTCTTTCTCACATCTCTCCTATTCCAGGGATTCATAAATTTATCATTCCTCTTCAAACAGATAGTTAATCAAGTAAGAACAGCCAGCAGCATATATTGTACGGGTATTAATCCACAGCAGGATAGTTCACAGTAATAATTTTCTTCACTACTGATCTACACACGAGCTAAAAATAATGTGTTGCGGAGGGTGCCTATATAGAGTCTTCTAAGCTAAATTCAGAATCCCCAAAAGGAGTAAACTAGCGCATCTTTGCACGCAGTTCTGACGCTGCTGTAGGGGGTGCAGGCAAACCTTTAAAGCAGCACTGCAGCAAGCCATAATATCAAAGCCTTTGTGTAGTTTTCTATTAGCTGCACTTGGATCAAATTCATCAAAGCAGTAGTGTAGACAAAATATACACAAAATATTTCATGCAAAGGGGGAAAAAATGGGGATATTACTCTGCACCAGGTTTTAAAATGCCTATTTATGAAAACATTTCTATAAATAAGGATATTATTAAAACTACATCTTCCAATGTAGATGATAAGATATACTGTAACAACTGATTTAAATACCACTATGAACTTCATATTACACTTAGGATTTCACTAAAATTCACACCTTTCCCTCTCAAGGTCAAAATCCACTTAGTGAATGTAGGCAGTCTGAATCAGAAAATAAAGGACGTTACTCTAAAAAAAAAAAGCAGGTAGCCAAACACCTAGTTGTAGGTTAATATCCAGAGTCCCCTGCTTTCTCCACCCCTTTTTCTCCCACTGAATATATTGTGTCAATCCAAAGTATACTACGGAAAAAATAATATCCCCTTCGTACTTCATTTGCATGCAGTAACCCATACTGCCCAGATGCCCAGAACATTTACCTTTTGAGTGTTCTGTATTTAAAGATCAATGAAAGGTAGGGACAGTATGTCTATTTCCTTCTTTCGGGTTTGGTATATGATAAATAGAAATTGCTCTGGCAAGAGCACTTTGACAACTGTAAGCTTAAAGCGCGTGCGCGCGAGTGGCATTGTGGGGGTTGAAGTCTTCTGCGAATGAGCTCTTTTGAACGGAAGCAGGCTGGGAGAATACTGTAGTATACTATTCAAAGCAGCGACGCACGTTTAATAAGAGGAACTACGGCTATATGGATTTTCAACAAAGAAAACTGGCCTAACAGGTACGTTTGGAATTAATAGTTACTTAATCATATATGAATAATTGATCTTAATTTAGACATGGATCAAAATGCTAACGTTTCCTTGTTTTTTTAGAGATTTGTATCGTATCTGAATTAAAATCAACCGGGTAATAGCTGCCCAAAGTAAGTTGTTATAACCTTAAACCTTAACTAAGCACTGGATTTCATTCCATTAAAAAGGCTTAATATATTTATCAACATATTCAGATCTATTGTGTCCCTCCTTTTCCCTGCTTTGCATATATTTTTTTAAAAAATCATACATATTCCATTCTTCCATACATCCATGGATTTTTTTAAAAAATCCCTTAGTATTTATCCCTGTTTACAATGAAAGTTAGCCCTTCTCTTCAGGCAATGTGCACATGTGCACACACATTCATACACAAAATCTTATGTGACTTTAAATTAAAATCTATCATGGATAATATGACAATTTGATTTCTCTTTTCCATAACTGACTTTACATGTAGAAACTCTATTAGAACAAATGAGAAATGTAACATACTATATTTTTACAACATTCTTTATGGTGGGGAACTTCTAGTTAATAACTGTAAATAAAGAAATTATAATTTTAAAAAACATACAGGAACTGACTGAAGATAGATTTTAACTTTTTTCATCAAAATATTAATATCCTTTTTATGAAGTATTGACTTACTTAACAATATCCATACATTTTCAAGTCAAATATAGCAAAGATAAGAATGAGCAAATATATAAATCAATGTTTTCCAAAACATTACATCTGGCAGTTTCCTGCTAAAAATTCTTAAACTTTATATGACTAACCAGTATGTTAGAATTACAAATCACTTCAATTAAGAGGATGGATTAAATTTTAAATGCTAAATTAATGCACAGAAATATCTATTTTTCCAGTTACTGCCAGTTGCATTTTGTCTGACAAAATTACATGCGGAAGACATAAAAGATCTAAGTATTCCATTATAAGGTAGTTTCAGATATTATATGCTAAGATACAAAGGAGCTTTTTTATTTTCATATTTTTTGGATTTTTAAATTATATTGGAATTTAAATATTTGAATCATCTGTTTTAGTTATCCCTGAGCAAATGAATTCTATCTATATTTATTCAGATGTAGTTCAAGGGGTCTTTCTCCCAATAAAACCATTATACTTTAGTCTCCCTTTTGTTCTTTTTGAGGGAAGCAGTTGGATCTTTGATCCAATGTCTGAGAGTGGTGTGGAAGTCGAGATGTGTGGAAAAATAAATACAATAGAGATCCATTTTACTGGACAGTTGGCATTTACGGTCAAGGGCAAATTATATTCATTCTTAGTCTTAGGTGGGCAATCTGAGAGCATTCTCTAATGGATACACAGATAGTGTCAACTGAATGAAATGTATTTTTATTAACAATGACATGTTAAAGCCAAATACTGTCAATTGCCTTTTCCAGACTAAATTACTAAAAGAAGCCAAACAGAACAAATATCTATTTGTTGAAGGCCAGCCTATTCTCTGAAGATGGCACCCTGAAACATCACACTTGTATTTGATCTGTACTAGTTTCCATTTTAGTTTCTAGTCCAATTTAAATGTCTAATTAAAGATGGCAAGGATAATTTCTCCCACATTTATTCATAGTACTCAATTATTTCATTCAGCATTATTGTTTTGCCCCAAATTCTTTTTAGTGACTCACTTAGGGAGGTCTTCAAAAGGAGTGAGGTTGTTTTATTTGTGATACCAACATTGTAAATTGCTTACTACCTAGTTGAAGTAATATGGTTTTTTTTAATATGAATCTAGGGTATGACTTTTTGAAGGGCTTTTGGTGATTATTTTCTCTTTTCTTTATCTTTAATGTCAAAAATTATTGCTTTTGCTAATTTGACCCATTTTCTCTGCTTTTTTATTTATTGTTCTAACCCCATGTATTGGGAATATAAATCACTCTGGTTTCCTTTGAAGTGAGACATGTGTCCTACAATTGACAATAATAACCAAGCAATTACGATAAACAAAATTTCTTAGAATTAGTCATATGTAAACCACATCAATACATACTGTGGATGGCCCAGCTAGATGGCAGCACCTAGCCAGCATTGGCTAATCTCAGAAAGCTAAACAGTTGGATCTTGTTATTACTTGGAATCCCAGGCCTGTAGACTAGATTAAGAAGTCAAAACATTATGAAAAAGGTAATGGTAAATTACTTTGGTATTGTCGCCAAAGAAAGCTATGTGAACTTACTGATGAATTCATTAAGATAAAAATAAAAATAAATCGTATTACCCAAGAAGGCAAGCTAAGATATAGAAATATGGCTTTGAGGAAAAAGAGAAACTGTTTAAAATAATTAAAGTAATCCGCAATAAAAATGAGCAACAATCACAAATCTTCAAACCATGGTATAAAAATATTTAAGTAGCAATTGGAAAAAATTGGGGGGGGGGGGGAGAGAGAGAGAAGGGCTATTAGGATGTTTTTTCTTATTTTTTATATAATCTATTTTCATTTTCATTTTCATTCTGTAATTGTATTTTCAAATTTTCCCTGTAATGTTTATTATATCAATGTATAAGTATTTCTTTCCGTTTTCTTATTTTTGTATCTTTGTTGTTTTACCAAATTAATAAAAAATAAAATCAGGGTGAAAATTCATTTATACTATAGATGAGGAAGTACTAATAGATACAAAACATGGCCCAAATATCTAATGGAATAACATGTTTTCTTTTAATAAGAAAGAGAGGAAAGACCCAACATAAAATACAAATGAGTAAAATATTCTAGATAGATTACACCAAAACATTAATGAGAAGATTAAATTACTAAAAGAATTTTTGTATTACAAGGTCCTTAGTATATATTTGGAAACAAAATGTTTGTTTTCTCATTATTCTTTGAATAAGGAAAGCAATGTAAAATGTGTTAGATAGGAAAAACATACTAGTATATGCATTTGCAGATGAAATACCAAAATTTGTATTTTGTAAATTAGTTCAAGATAGAGAAAAATTAATGTAATTGGAAGTATCTTCTATGAAGTTTTGATTATTGTCAAAGCCCTAATAGACACATCCTTGAAATTACCAGGAGTCAAATGTCACTTGAAAGAGATTTTATGTTATAAAAGGGCATGAAAATAAACAACTTCATGTAAGGGCAAACTCTTCAAATGTAGAACAGTAAGGAATATTTTTATTTAAAGTTACAGTATTTTGAAACAGAAATAGCAAAATAAGGAGAATGTACCCTGAGGAACAAGCATTTATGTGTTATTAGAACGGAAGATACAGTGACATCTACTCATTCTTTCCCCAGGGTTTCTTTTTGTCTATTCATTTCTATATCCAGAGTACTAAGTACCGGTAGAAGTCAACATTTGTCTCATTACATAATGATAAGCTATTCGGAAGTTAAACATATAGAAAGTCCAATGACTTGCGCAAGACCTATCACTTAAAAGTCAATATTTCTGTATTTCTATAAGTGGTGCCTTCAAAAAGTTCAGAAATAGTATAAAAGAGAGGTAAATTTTGTCTTTCAAGTTAAATAGTCATATGTTTCTTAAAGACAACATGTTACACCCAAAACTGAAAAGTAAATGAACATGAGAGATTTGAGAAAAAAGACAGGATCAGCTTGCTGCTATATTTACAACAGTATAACACTGTCCCTCAATCCACAACTTGGTGTAGGTTCATGATTCCCTTAAGGAAAATGATGAGGCTGTGAGTAACAGAATTAGAAATACAACATAACTGAAGTATCATGTTGAGAAAAACTGGTATACACTGATTCTTATGTTGCAAAATTAATATGGAACTGATATCAAATGCTACAGGTAGAATGCAAAAACATGTAGTTTTTCCTATAAAATTCAGCATGCAGAGTTCTATATTTAACATAACAACATTCTGTATTTATATCCAATTCACATATTGATAAGGAAATAACTAGTTCCTTAAATATACAACATCCCATTGTTAAAATAGCTGTACAAATCATTATATCCTACTATGTGTCTTGTTAGTGTTTATCAGATAAACAGGTTAGCAGCTGACATGTATCTCTTTGGCAGAATCAAAATTATTAAATTAGGCCATTGGAGCCAAAATGACCAAATTAGGTCATTGGATAGTTTTAAATTTGCAGTTTAGAAATGAGAGAATCCATTTCAAAACAAACTGTAATTTTTGATTACAACTTTTTAAGGATATGAAATTTGTTCAATCCCTATTAACTGTTAAACCAAAGCATCTGCAATCTTCTAAATCAGATGGACCTATTTAATCTATATTTTTAAAAAACAACAAAGCTAAAGTAAAATTAGCACTATTTTGTTACATTCCTAGAAGAAAACCCATCGTAGCTATTTACAACATACTGAAAAACAACTTGCCATACATATTTTAGCGAAGCCCATTGAGGGAACTTAGCCTATGTAGTTACACTGTGGTTTCATCTGTTATTTCAGACTAAAAAAAATTGGGTTAATGGAGTAAACTGATTCTGTTAACCATGGATAAGTGTGTGGTGTGAACTAAGCCATTGGTTTCTTGTGTTTTTTTTTTCCTAACAAAGAGCTTGAGCTATACTGTACCATGTTTCGATAAGAGGAGAATATTTGTAGGTTGGGGTTGAAATGAGGAGTTCTTGATGCTTCTCTGAGCTTGGTTGTTTTCTTTCAGACATTTCACTATCCAAACTAGGTAACATCATCAGTCTGGGTGATGAAACATATGCAAGAAAACAACCAAGCTCAGAGAGCACCAAGGACACCTCACCCACCCCATGTACTATGTTTTATCTACATCATCCTGATATAATTTGAGGAAGATCTGACATTCTAGACAATAGCTAGAAGTTCAACACTTCTTGCCTAGGGTATATTTCTTCCTTCTGCCCCATTTCATGTATCTCTGTAAACAACATGCAGGTTAAAGAAAACAGATCAATTCCCATTAAGCTCTTCCTTCAGGAGTAGACATGATATTTTAAGAGGTTACCCCACTGAAACACTAACCCACCCCAAAAATATGACAAGGTTTTGGGACGAAAGGGGAAAGTAATATCCTATCTTCAAAAGAGAGCATTTTTTTTGTTTCCCTCACTTTGTTTCTGGCTACTGACAGCTAAAGAGCCCCCATTTTATTGGTCGAGTTGGAATAATAATAATAATAATAATAATAATAATAATAATAATAATAATAATAATAATAATAATAATAATAATAATAATAATAAGTCACGGATGAGACTTGGAAATAGGAGAAGGACATAGAAGACAAACCTGCAAGAAAAGGAAATCCGGGGTGGGGAGAAGGGGGAGGGAGGGTGTAATTCACATAATAACACCTAACTACGAATCAGTGCCTTTTCTTTCCCGCTCTCCCAAGAAGGGAACGAGACAAGGTGGACGAAGGGGAAAAGCCAACCCGCAGAGAAATTGACAGGGGCGAGGTGCTGACCTTTCCGGCAGCGAGCGTAGCCATCTCGCCGCGTCCGCAGCCGAAGGCAAAAAAATGCCACCCGCCTCGCGCTCACACACCCAGCTGCGGCTTAAGGACGGGGTGAGAGCAACCTTAACGCGCGCGCCGTTAGAAGAAGGAGGAGGAATGGGCGGGCGGGCGGGGTGGTAGGAAGGGGATTTAAATCCCCTCACGGGTAGCAAGGAGCGGGAACTACATCTCCCATGGTGACTTGAGCGCTGACTGCAGAGGGAGGAAGAAAGGAGCCGAGCACAGTAGCGGTTCCTCTGTGAGGTAAGAGCCGGCGCGTGCGCAGTGGCTCTCGCTCCTCCCTCTCGCTTCTCGCTGCTCCGACGCCGCGGCCTTACTTTCTGCCCCCCCTCCCCCTCTCTTCCCCGTTTTCTTCGTTTTTTCTCGCGCGCGCTCGTTCGCTCGCTCGCTCGCTGTCGAAGCTTGCCAGGTGTGAGTGGCGCCTGTCCTCAGTGGCGTCTTTGGTTGCCGTGAGGGAAAACGTGTCGGGCCACTCCGGGTTGTGGTGTTTTTTGGTGGTGGTTTTTTTTTTGGCCCCCCCCCCCTCCTCCTGGCAGGCTCCGGGCCTTGCTTTCTAGAGTGGTTGCTGGCGCCTGTTTTAGCCGAGCCCCCGGGTTTCCCGCACCCGGGGATGATGTCGGAACAGACGGGCTTAGTAGTGTCGCAGACCCTGGACAGGTAGGAGAAGAGAGCAGGAGTAAAGATGGGGGGGGGGGGCGAGTAACGGGCGACTCGGGTGACCGCTGAGGTGCGTCAAGGGGGCAGAGACACACGGCGACGGAGTGAGGGGGGGAAGCCTCTGGGAATGCCCCCCCTTCCAGCTGAGAGGCCGTTGGAATAAAGGGCCGTGTAAGAAATAGAGGACAGCTTATTTAGGAGGAAGCGAGGGGAGGAAGGAAAAAGAGGTCTGTGGGTTGCAATTTGTTGCGGTTGCGGCATCTTTCAAGAGCAGAAACGAATGACACCTCGGACATATTCACCCCTCTCCGCTGGGAAACGTATATTCCAGTTGAAATTGAGTTGATGTTATGCACCGTAAGCAGCTTAGAAGTCGTAATATTGATTCGTTTATAGTATTGACTTGATTTTATGAATGCATTTATATAATATTCTGATTATTGTTTGCCTTCAGTTTAGCTTTTTTTTTAAAAAAACAACAACATCCCAGATAGGTGAAAAAGGAAGTTAGTGGAATTGAACCGAATTTGGATACTTTATATGGAGCTTTATATGGAACTCCCTACCTTCTTTTTGCCATTATCCTTCAGCACTTAATACGATGTTATCAACACACAGGATCTTGTTTGTTTTGTGATCACTGTAAAAAAAAACATTTGGGTTGAAAATGTTGCAGTTACAGCAATTACAGATTTAGATTGATTAAACATGGCTGTAAGCATCAGGTGTTAGTACAAAGAGAGATGCAAAACAAATCAACCTTAAGTCAATCTGTATGGAATTTACTTTCACGAAGTTTAATGAAGGAATTAAGTTCTAACTTTAGTATTACAGTGGCAAGAGAAGCTACGTGCTGAGAAACTGGAGAATATTATTTGATAGAAAAAGAGCTTATCTTTAGCAGAACTAAAATACTACGAACCTGATAAGGCTCCCTTTCCCCCCCCCCCCACTCCTATACAAATGAATTCAAGGTAGAGTGAATTATATAACAAGATGCATTTTCTATCTAGGATTGATAGTATATATACAAAACCTTTCTGCCAGTGGGATTTTGTGGAATCCCACAAAATCAGTATTTTATGGTGGCTTCCCTTTTATCTCCAATGTATAAAAATAATATCTCTTGATCAGAAAGGATATAATTAGAATAAACCAAAGAACTATGATTTCATGCTTTTGATATTTCACTGCTTCAGAGGTTGGTTAATTTAAAAAATCTGTCGTATTTTCTTTCAGTAGGATCAACTATGGTAGGAGAGAGAATTCTATGTTCCAAAGTGGTATATAAATTTTACAAAATCTAGGACAATACTTTTGAGGGATTGGTGTATAATTAAAAATCAGTGTGATGTAGTGCTGGATTAAAAATGGGTAGACCCAGGTTCTAGCCCTCGGGAGCTAGCAAGATGACTATATGTCAGTCTCTCTGTGTCATACTGGGAAATTAAAAAGAACATTTACTTACCTATCCACAATGCACCAGCATGGCTAATTATGGTGCATAACCTTCAAACCTTTATTCTGCTGTGGATAGATTTGGAATAATAATACTATAACTGATGGTTTGTGACTTGCCGAACAATCTTTTCATCCTGTGTTGGCGGACCATTGCTCTGTACCTGTATGGCAGTTTTAGTTGTTTTATCTCTTAGTTTTATTTAAAATATACTGTTTAAATGATGCATAAATATCATTTTAATATAATATAAACCATTATCTTATAGTAAAGAATTGTAAGTGTCTAATTTATATAATTGGATGATATCAGCAAACTTGAGTGGTTTTTAAAAAGGAAACTAGTCAAAGTCATAGATAAAGCTATGAATGGCTATTAATTATGTTAGCTAAATATTATCAAGATCAAAGCAGAAATGTCTGCTTTGATCTTGATAATATTTAGCTAACATAATTAATAGCCATTCATAGCTTTATCTATGACTTTGACTAGTTTCCTTTTTAAAAAACCACTCAAGTTTGCTGAGTGGTTTTTTAAAAAGGAAACTAGTGGATAAAGTATTTAAAAGCCATATATTTAGAGATTCTTTGATGAGAGTTTGGAAGAAGCACCGATTCAAATGGGATTACAAAATACCGCTATGGTTGGATCTTGGTCATATCATGTGGAATACAAATATAATGTCACTCGGGGGGGTTTTATATAAAGAGGTTCTTTCTACAGATGCGGGCAGATGGCAACTGAAGACATTAGAGACACTGTTGGACGAAGGGATTAATTTAACTTGGTTACAATATAAACAACTTGAACTGAGATGGAAAGAGGACCAAAAAACTGGTATTATGTTGCATGAGGAAGAATTGGTTAGACATATAAAAGAGAAAGGTCCAATGCATATTAAAAGGCTATATAATGTTTTGTTAGAAAGGGATTCAGAAACTGAATTGGTTAAAGATTGTATGATTAAATGGGCACAGAATTTTGCAGAACCAGTAATGTTGGAAACATGGGAGAAAATATGGGTTCAGAATGTTAAATTTACACAATCGCAGAATTTGAGGGAAAATTTTTATAAAATATTTTACAGATGGCATTTAGTTCCCAAGAAATTATCCTGTATGTATCCTAATGTTCAGCCAAAATGTTGGAGATGTGACTGTTTAGATGCTACATATTACCATGTTTGGTGGAATTGTAAGAAAGTTAAGGCTTTTTGAATAAAAATATGGTGGGTTATGCAGAATGTTTTGAAGAAAAAAATTCAATTTTCTCCACAATTGTTTCTATTGGGTATAGTAAAGGGTTTTACATTGGATGAAACTAACTTGATATTGTACATGATAACAGCAGCGAGATTATTGATAGGTAAATATTGGAAAAATGAAGCTTTACCCACTATTGAAGAATGGACTGTGAAGATGGCCAGTTTTGCGGAGATGGCGAAGATTTCAGCATATTTAAAGGATCGCTCACAAGAGACTTATGAATGGGAATGGAAAAAATGGATAGATTATGTGCAGAACAAATATCAAATTAGGAAGTATCAAATAGCTTTTCATTGAAAGTATTATATAAAAAGAGAAAAGTATGAATTTTGTGAAGATAAAAATTTATAAGGGGGTTTGAGGGGTTCAAGTTTTATAAAAGGGGATTTTGATGGGATTATATTCTGTGGAAGTCAGGGGGGAGGGTTAGGGGGTTTGGGGGGGTTAGGGTGGGGACTGGGGTGGGTTGGGGGGGAAAATGGGGTGAAAATGTAATTGTAAAACTTTTGCAATAAAAAAAAATATCAAAGCAGAAATGTCAATATTAGAGAAAATGAGCAGAAACATAAAATTGCGCTCATATCATATGGACATCCTATAGGCACCTTCTTGGCTACTATGGGAGCAAGATAAGTGAGTGGGGGTCAGTTTAGTTATAAATGTAGTTTAAGGATGGTGTATCACTTTTATTAATAGTAAGGATTTTTTTAAAAAAAAAATAAGGTTTAGCAAAGAAAAGTAAAATATATGCAATAACTATGCTGAAGTCTAAGGCTGTACTCCCATACTTTATTAAATCCTATATTAAATTCAGTGGCCTTCTCCCTAATGAGCATGTGTAGCATAGACTAGACTTGGAAGTTAAAAAAAATATTGAAAGCCATGCCAAAACCATTTGCTTTATTACTTTTACAAAATATATGTGAAAATGGACATGTAGTTTCTAGGAGTTCATTTGGTCTTTGATTATAAATAATAACCAAATTATGTTTGTTTTAGATCACAATTATTTCTTTATAATAAATTGGCACCATAAATTGCTTCCTAAAAAGCGCATGAATATACAGTAATATTGTGAGGCTTTCAGTAATACTGTTTTGCGCTTCTAATGTAAAGCCATGCTATGTAAAGCCATGATAAAAAATGTATAATCTGAAAAGTTTTTTCATTTATTGATAGAAGTATACAAAAATCCTAAAAGTTAACATTTCCAGCCATGATACTGCATTAAACAGTATCAGATATCCTAAAACACTTTTAATTGGACAATGTTAGATTTTGAGGAGAGGAAAATGTGTCTAAATGGCTGTTATTTAATGAGTGGTTTACAGCAAGCAATATAATATAATTATATTATAATAAAAGATCTACTGCATACTGAAATATTTAATATTTTGATATGAAACTTTTCATTCAAGGTCTCATGGTTTTGTGTTTGTCATGTCCACTTTACTTTTCAAACAATTATATGAAGTATGGTTAGTTGAGGGTCATCACTTAATTTTGTGACCAAATAAGAATATGAGACTTCCCACATCTAGTTTAATATTGTGCCCCATGATTCTCAAGGTCTAATAGAATCTAACATTTCTAAATCTATAGAAGAACAAAATTTTAAAACATAAATCAATATTTAGTCAGTTTTGTCATAAGAACACTGTCATCACCCTCCAATTCCCAAAACCTTTGTACGCATCCTTTTTTCATTTGTCATTCAGATGCTTCATGAGCATTTGTTCCATCAGTAGACAAATTAGATGAAAACATAGCTTCAATTCACATACTATCTTTGGGATATAACACATACTATGTTTTATTATGGTGATTTATATCTTTTTTCTATATGACATTCAAGGTAGATAATTTCCATTAATTCTCGAGTCACCTGCAAAAACATAAGACATCACTTTCTGAGCCAATAATATTCTAATGTTAGGTAGGCAATGTTTACAGAACAATTCTATGTTATTGCTTTGCATTGATATTGTAATAGCATTATAGTATAACAAAACAGGACCAAAGTTATACCCCCCCCCCCCAATAAAGATAAAGGTTGAAAATAGATTAGATTAGATTCAGCTGGGAGTGGACCAAAAAAGATCAGAATAAATGCCCATTGTGTCCATATGGGAAATGGCACAGAATACACATACACATAGATGCAACACGTTCTAACTTAACAAAACAAAATTCAGACATGTCCTATGGCTACTTTAGTAAATTAATTGGAAAAGATTCCAAAAAACATGCTCTGCATATTTTTGCCTTTGCTTTTTTTCATCCCAAAGGAATTTTGGGACAGTTATGTAAAAAGGCTTAGAACTCTTCTGTCTGTTGTCCAGAAGGATAACTGTCTGAAAACAGAACATCATGGGACCAAATTTGGTGTGACAGAAGAAGCCAAAAAAAGAAAGATCAGGTTTGATTTAACCAGAGGTGAAAACAAAACCTTACCCAATGCATTCCAGTGGGAGAGGCCATTGGGTGGCATTCGAAAGGACTGCTCTATTTGTTGCACTCTTCCTTTCCAGTTATGTGAATTTTGAAAGCTACACACTGCATGTTCTCTGCCATTAACAGTAAAGAATCATTCTTCATCTGTTTCTATCAATGTAGAGGCTGAGCAGTACTTTGCAGTATTTGCACAGTGTTACGTAACAGAGGCAAAAACATTATACTGACTTTCTATTTAGAATTCAGGAGCTGGTGGGCTGTATCCCTAATCTGACAGATAATTAAGACTATTAAATATATTGTCATCAAGTCATGATAATTCAGGTCACGTTATTGTAGGATAGTAGATATTTGTATTCCATTTTAAAAATAAATGATTGTATCTGCTTTTATGTAGTTTTTTATGTATTTAGATTAATATTAAGATGCCATTTTCAACTGCATTATTTTTAAAGCTAATTAGCACATAACTATTGTACACCATAGAAAAATAATTTTGAAACTTTTTTTGTTCTTTAAATATGGCAATTATTTTGAAAAGGAATGTAAAGAGAAATTATTCTCTCACTTGCTAAGTGGTTTCCATTTATAAACACATAGAATTCAGTTTTTAGAATATGATTATTTTAGATACAGTAGCACATTGCTGTCTGTTCTGAGAAAGAAAATAAATGTTCTAAGCTTTTTACATAACAGGTGAAACAAGACTGCTGTCAATAGCATTTAGAATCTTTGTTCACATGTTTATTAAAAGATCACCTCCCCCAAAGCAGGATTAATTTAAGAAGGCACTTTATCTCACCTTTATTTTTTCTGTGAAGTTACTGACAAGATAAATTAATAACCGAGATAGGTGTTGAGGAAGAGTGGCTGATTAGTGTTACTGACAGAGAATGACAAAGCACATTTTAGTTTAGTGCTACAATAGGAAGCTTTGTAGAATCTTTAAATAAAATTGAAATTAAGTGCTTAAATTGCTGCTTAAGATTGTTCACATAATGGGTTTTCAGTTCTAAAAACTGAAGTTTACTATTTTGTAGATTAAAATATACTTGAAAGTATAATTCAATATGTTTAACAGGATCTTTTTAAATATCTTCATACTGTTCTGAACAAAACAGTGCCTTGTACCAGCTGTGCTTCAGTTTAAAGCTTTATTCTTACTCTTGAAAATCAAGACGTGTTCGAGTGCTTTGAATATACCTTAAAAAATAGTGAAATGCTTAATTTCAGATATATTGAAATCCTGGCTCATTAAAATGTTACAATT
Source organism: Arizona elegans (assembly GCA_022577455.1). Taxonomy (NCBI): domain Eukaryota; kingdom Metazoa; phylum Chordata; class Lepidosauria; order Squamata; family Colubridae; genus Arizona; species Arizona elegans. The sequence goes on from JAKOOJ010000005.1 coordinate 72,406,787, forward strand.
ATTTTTAGATACAATTTTTTTTCTTCTTTACAGTCTAATTCTATTTTTAATTAGAACAACTAGGATATAAATGACAGTCAAATACAAATGAGTCAGTATTCAAAATTCACAAAAATTATAAATTGAAAGTTTTGAAATTTCTTATTTACATAACATTCAGTGTTGCTGAGGCTTTTGTGTTATTAATTTATTATTTGCCTATTTTAAAAAGGGAAAAGTAAACTCTTTGCCTTCAAAAGAAAGCTAGTTTGGTCTAGTGATTAAGGCACTAACCTGGGAACTAGGAGATTGCGAGTTCTAGTCCCTTCTTAGGCATGAAAGCCAGTTGGGAGACCTTGGGTCAATCATTCTCCCTCAGTCCAATCCATCTGACAGGATTGCTCTGGTGGGAAAACAGATAGAGGAAGGAGTATTATGTATGTTCATCGTCTTTAGGTTTTTTTAATAAAGATAATGAAATAATAATAAAGGCAGGATAAAAGTAAGAAATAAACTTATGTCCAACAATATATTTTGGATTGTTACATCCTGCATAGAAATGCTATGAACTGTACAAATCTATTATTTCCTCATCTAACATAAAAACAAAAGGTAATAATTGTGTTGACACCTTGAAAATGGCTGTTAGATTTGTAAAAAGACTATGGGTATATTCTTGTTTTATCCTAACTTTATCACACACAAGGCTAACAAAACTGTCAGTGTAAATCTTACACTAGCTGAAAATTGTGATTCTGACTCTGATTTCTATAAATCTCTTTCTGTAAAATTTGAACACAAGTAATAGCCAACTTTGTAGCATGGAATACTAGAAAATAAAAATATGATCAGTTTGCCTTTTATTAATATTGATTGGAAGAAAGAATTTTAGACCACTTCTGGAAGTTTATAATCATTCAGTGAAATATCTTTGACTGAAAAAAATGGGAAAAGTTGTCTTTTGCATATATAAGTATTTTGTGTAAAAAGCAATAGATACATAGAATTTTTTTAAAAAACCTGTTTTTTCCCAATGCTGACATAATAAACCATATCCTTTAATAGAACTTTAAAACATGAAAGGTTATTGTACCTTTCTTAAGAAATAGTAAGGACCACGAGCTGATTTTTAGATTGTGTTTTGTTTGACAGGGCAAACTTTCTATTTTAGGTTGCTGACTGATTCCGTACTAGCTAAAAGTAATGTTTTATTCATTACAAGAAAATGGAAAATTTGGCAAGAGCTAAGATTCTTATGTCAGTGGTTTTATTTAGCTTTCTCCTGTATCAATAACAAGATGAATCATCTGACAGAAAGCAATCCTTTACTGTTATAGTATTTATTCATTTTGTGCTAGGTTTAAGACTATAAAAGTAATTATACAATTCTTTTGCAATTCATCCATTGTTTGTGGTGCTGTATGTATTATTTAAACTTATTTGATAAGTACATATAATGTTCCACTGATGCTTTTATTTTTGCTCTCATTCAAACGAATATTAACCCTCTTAGTCTGTTGAGTTGCTTCAAGAATATTCCAATATGTGTCTTTCCTTTACTCCACTTTGTATGAAGTAGCAATCAAGACTTAATGTGAGTTATTAAGATAAAAAATAATGAATATGTCCTTTTTTCCCTTGATTAGAATAATTTGTAATTATAGTTATATAACTATATGCCCCTCAGACATTGAAATTTTTTTTACCTATTTTGGTTTATGCTTAAGATGCCATTATTTTGTCATTGACCCAAGAGGGTCTTAATAGTCTCATCGAACACTGTAGAGCACAGGTGTCAAACTCAATCATGTCATGTGACGTATCATGATGTATCACTGTGTTTTTTGCCTTTGCGGAGCTGGGATGGGTGTGGCCTGCACATGACACATCTGGCCTGTGACTCGCCAGTTTGACACACCTGCTGTAGAGAGATGCAGTTGCTCATTAACTATCAAAAAACAGAAATCATGTTGCTTTCCAACAGTACCAGGAGTGAAAGATGACATATAGACAACTATGACATAGAGCAAGTTAATTTTTTTAATTATCTAAGTTCTTTTTCAGGCTTCTAAAAGAAAAGTGCTTATGTTTATTATGCCTTTCCTGTGACACAAAAGAAGTGCTGCTACAGCACTTTTACAAGACTTCATTAAATGCATGGAAGCAACTTTATTCCTGTTGCCATCAAATTATTTGCTGCAGAATTAATTATACAGTAATTGTATGATGTGCCCTTAAGTGCTTATGCCAACTTCAAAAAGCACAACAAGATTTCTTAAGATGTATTTTTTTAAAAAAACCCTGGATATGTTCCTAATGCAACCTAGAGCCAAGCTATTCAGAATTGAAGCCAACGTTTGGCTAGTAATTTTATTTGTTCAGATAGAGTTTAACTTGGCTCCTCTCATTAATACCATTTGACAATTATAGGCCTAAGTGATGGACGAGTATTATATGTAATCTTCCTCTCACCCAAACATCTATTATTCTTAGAATCTGAGAAGGCTAAAGCTGTTATTAAACAGTGGATTTTAGTTTCAGAGCAATTTAAGTTAAAATTTAATAAAGTTAAATGTATTAAGTTTATTAAATTGAAACCGATAAATTAATTAAAAAATCAGAGATGCTTTCCAGCTGCTTGCTTATATTCACGTGACCCAAGTGTCACTGGGTATTCTTTAGTGCCCTCTTCAGTGTTTTCTACTCAGCATTTCTAGAGGGCAGATAGCATAATATCTTAGATCTTCAGAAGTCATGTCCATGTGCACCATGGAAGATTTAGCCCCATCTTGTCTCTTCCAGCCTTAGACATAAAATCAAGATCTCCACACTGTATCCAATTTAGCTTGAAGTGGCAATGTACAGCTGAGAATTATCAGTTGTATAATATTATCCGTGTATTAATGATATCTCATCCCAAATCTATATTTGACCAATTTCACACGGATATTAAATAATATGGGAGGGAAGAAGAAAGCCATGTCATATGGCACTCTGCATTGCTGAATCATGGACTTAACTATTTCTCACAGTTACTAGTGGGAAATGCCCACTCTGATAAGACTGGAGCCATTATAAAACAATATCCAACCCTCTTTCTTTCAGGGGATCCAGGGAGACATTATATTTGGTAGTATTGAATATTGCCAAAAGCTCTCAAAATGCAGGAGTTCTAAAAAGATATATATTCTGACAAATTTCATCCCTTAGAGCAGAGGTTGGCAAATCACGGCTCATGAGCCACATGCAGCTCTTTGGACCCTTGAGTGTGGCTCTTCCATACTCGTGATGCCCTGGCCGGCTGTGGCTGAGCTGGGAGCATGCGCACGCGCAGGGAGACCCTCCTCAAGCAAGCGCCGAAGCTCAGGAAAGGTGTGCAGCGGTGTGCAGCGGCTTGCTTAAGGAGGATCTCTTCACGTGTGCGCATGCTCCCGGCTCAGCCACAGCCGGCCAGGGCATCACGAGAGGAGGAGGAGGAGGAGAGTGCAGGAGAGAAGCTGCCCTGTACCTATCTTCGTGCCACATTTGCACGTAAGGCAGCCTTTGCTTCCTGCCACTTCAGGCTGGAGTTCGCACCCTCTGCACTCAGCCGAAGAACTGCTGGGGGTGGGGGATGAAACAGCAAGGCAATGGCCAGAGCATTAGTGCAGGAAAGAAGCCCCATCCTGTTAAGACTCTCCTAATTGAGCAGCCGCTCACCCCGCGGGTGCCTTTGCTGTGCTTTGGTGCTTGTTTGGGGAGAGTCTCCCCACCCATGTACACACTTCTGGCTCAGCCACAGCCGTCCAGGACATCACAGGAGGGGGAGGAGGAGGACGGTCACCCAAAGGGAGGGGGAGAAACACAGAGAGAGAGAGAGAAATGGGGGGAGAGAAAGAGACATAGAGACGCATACAGAGTGATACATAGAGAGGGGTGAGAGAGGGGAAGAGAGGGAGAGATACAGAGGGAGAGAGACATGGGGGGAGAGGGGGAGAGAGAGAGAATGGTTTTGTGGCTGGGTAGGCATGGCTAGGGGGGGTCATGTGACTGGGTGAGTGAGTGACATCGAGTTGGCCACACCTACCCAGGTTTTGTGGCTCCAGTGTGTTTTTTTTCTGTGGGAAACGGATCCAAGTGGCTCTTTGAGTGTTTTAAGTTTGCCGACCCCTGCCTTAGAGCAACCAACGCTTTATATGTCCTACATTCTTGCCAAATGACTGCATGAGGAGCAACTTATTCCACTTCCTAGCTACCCTTTCAAACTACAATTAGTACTTGACTTACGACAAAAATTGGAACCAGAATCTTGATCGTTGAACAAAGCAGTCTAAGTGAAATGCCCATCTGACTGCTTCATTCAATGACCGCAATCCTGATGCTTCCAGTTACACTTGTTAAATAATCTCCAGAGTCATTATGCAGATGGAGAAAAAAGTTTCCTACCAACTCTCTTCCATACATGAAAGGGAATTCTTCCAAAAAGCTGCAGAAACAGAGATCAGATCTTTGGGATAAGACCTCCATTTCTGCAGCCTGCCAGAGGAGTTCCCCTCTCTTCAGTAGGCAGCCCTTTTGCTCTTAAAAGGCTGCCTGGAGAAGGGCAGATTCTCAGGTCTATGTAGACCTGAGATTCCCTCCCAGTTGAAATTTTCTCCCAGGAGCCAGTTCTTGCTTTCAAAGAACTGGATGGAATTTCCGCTTCATGGCAGGTGCCAGCAGCTTGCAACCTTCCATGATGGCTTCCCCATTGACTTTCTAGGGAAATGAGCAGAGAAGATTGCAAACGGCATTCATATGATTACAGGGTGTGTGGCAACTAGTAAGTATGAACAGGTTGCCAAACCCTCAGATCATGGTCATATTACCATAAGGTTGGTAGTGCAATGTTTTGCGAAGTACTTTATATGTCACAAAGCACCCATTCCATACCCACTATAATCCCAGAGCATTGTTAAAACAATTGTAAGTCAAGGACTATCTGTCTGGCCATTAATTTAGAGTTTAACATCAGAGAAAAGACACTCATCCTGTAGTAGATCGATTCTGCCAAAGAAGAAGTAATAGTTGATGAAGATTCTTGCTGGAACTCAGATTTCCAAATACCAGTCAAAGATGTGATCCTTTCATTTGGTATTTTTATTGTGTTGTTCTTTGATGAATAAAAACATTAAAATACTTCTAGGTTAAACTTTGGTTAGTGGCTTTTTTTAAGAAGGAAGTGTAGAGACAAATGAGGATATTTTGCTCTTGTTTGTAATTGTAACTGAGATAAGACTTGTGTTTGAATTACAGGAGTTGCTGGGTTTGTTTTGCTACTGATGAGGATGACAGAACTGCAGAATGGGTGAGACCGTGCAGATGTAGAGGCTCTACAAAATGGGTTCACCAAGCATGTCTACAGCGTTGGGTGGACGAAAAACAAAGAGGAAACAGTACAGCTCGAGTTGCCTGTCCACAGTGCAATGCAGAATACTTGATAGTATTTCCAAAGCTAGGTAAGACACACATATTGACTGAAACAGGTTTTTCCTCCCAAGATTTTAAGTATGAGTCTCCTGTATTTGAAAATGTGGATATGGTGTGGGAAGCTTTAGGGTTTTCCATTAACACTTAATATTTATTAAGTTCTTTATCCTACATGAAATCTTCAGTGTAATTTATGGCATCAGGGAAGGATTATTATTAGACAACAAGTCAGTAATAAAGTAGATATGGTATAAATGTCTAAAGTATAAAAGTTCAACAGAGATATCCGTTTCTAGTCCATGTCAACATTACATGTGTTTGCTTATAAATCATTTTGCCTCCTTAATATGCAAGAAAAAATCACACAGAAATCTGCCAATTTTAATACATGTAGCATTATTATGGTTGACATTGCTAGCCAGATGTTTAGGCTGGATTTGGTATTTTTATTCACCCCTCAAGTATTTCCACAAGACCCAGGATAGGCAGATATTGTTTGATGGTGTAAAAGGTATTGTCACAGAATGTACTGTATTTTCCAGCGTATAAGACGACTGGGCGTATAAGACGACCCCCAACTTTTCCTGTTAAAATATAGGGTTTGGGCTATACTTGCCATATAAGACTACCCCTCTTCCAATGCACACCAAATAAAAATTAAAAAACATCAACTGGCTCACCTACAATGTAAAAGCAGCTGTGCTAGTCCCAAAATGGCCCCTGCAACAAGCAGGAACCTCACACAGCCACAAAAAGCCCCCCCAAAAAACTTTCACATTCTAAACACACACAACACAACACAACTGGCTCACCCACAATGTAAAAGCAGCTGTGCTAGACCCAAAATGGCCCCTGCAACAAGCAGGAACCTCACACAGCCACAAAAAGTCCAAAAAACCAACTTTCACACTTTACACACACAAAATTCCACATACAGCTTTGTGAGATTTTGTGTGTTTGTGTAGTTAGAGTGAAACACTACAGAAACACACTAAATCTCAGAAAGCTGCATAAATATTATTTTATTTTATTTTATTTTTATTTTTATATGAAAGCTAAATTTAAAACTTCCTAAACTTTAAATGGCTAGGTCTAAAAAAGAACAACTAAAAAAACCCCAATTGACTATTTTTTTTAAAGCTCCCAAAGGGGGAAAAATTTACCCAATAGAACAGGGGTCTCCAACCTTGGCAACTTTAAGACTTATAGACTTCAACTCCCAGAATTCCTCAGCCAGCTTTGCTTTGCTGGCTGAGGAATTCTGGGAGTTGAAGTCCACAACTCCCTGCTTGCTTGATTGCAGGCAGGGAGTTGCTTGCTGATGGAATAGATTCAGGCAAGCAAAGCAAGGCAAGCATTGCGACTATCAGCTGAGGTAAGCAAGCTGGAGGGGGAAAACTTTTTTCCTTTTACATGGCTCTGGCCATCCCAGCTGAGTTGCAGGGAACTCAGCTGGGATCGTCAGAGCTGGGATCGTCAGAGCTGGGATCGTCAGAGTAAAAGGGAAAAAACTTTTTTCCTTTTACATGGTTTCTGGCGATCCCAGCTGAGTTGCAGGGAACTCAGCTGAGATTGTCAGAGCTGGGATTGCCAGAGCCATTTAAGGCTCGTCAGAGCCTTTCGGGCTGGTCTGCCTGGTTACAGGAGAACGACACCCGGCGTATAAGACAACCCCCGACTTTTGAGAAGATTTTCATGTGTTAAAAAGTCGTCTTATACGCCGGAAAATACGGTAAGCTGTTCCAAGTAGAACTTCCTTTTGCAATTGACTTTATTATCATTATTATCCTAAATCGATCCATTACAGGAAATTCTCTTCATTAAAGTTTATGTATGATAATTTATCAAACTTGTCACATGCAAGTTAGTAGGTAGATCTTTTTTTAACTTTCCAGTCTAGAATTAAGAAAGAATAACTGGCTTAGATTACAGCCAGCTTCTATGCCTAAGGAATACTACAAACAGGGTTTTTTTCAGAGTCTAGCAATTAATATATACTCTAACCAGATCTTTTATTGTAAAATACACATTGTTTATTTTTTGTAAATATTTGTTATTTATGAACTCTATTGAAGATGTCAATACTAGAAAATAAATGAGCTCTATTTTTCATGTTAAGGCAGGTTGTAGTTAGATTGATATACTCAAAATGCAGCTGAATAAAATGCTGATGTTTCTTCAGAAAAGTCAAACAGACTGCAAAAAATATACACAGTATGACCGATCCATTTTCATACAGTCTTCACTTTTTAAAATCAGTACCTTTGTATCCTTACCTATAGTAGATAGCATTTCTAAACTTTACTGCCTTAAATATAAAACTCTTCTAAATATATTTTACAGTGACCCATTCAACTTAATAAAAAGGCTAGAACTGTTGGTGTAATATTAGTGAGGAAATGTAAGAATTTTGCTCAGCTTGGTTAGATAATTTAATTTAGAAGGGAAATAATTTAAGACTGGATTTTAAGAAAAATATTTTGTGAAAATATATTCATTAAAACATTGGCATATATTTTTCATAATTTGTCAATTATTCAATATCAGGTTGCAAAGTTTTTTTTACTGTTTTAAATACATTTCTATTTATTTATTAAATTTATATGATGCCTGTGCCCCCAATAAGGTGAGCCTGGGTGGGCTACAATACAAACCATAAAACTATAAATAGAAAAATGTAGGCAAAGAGCAGGCAGAGCTGGGGGATGCAGTTAAACATGTTATTGCCTTAGAATCCTTATGTTGCCACAAACAATCCAAGTCCAGCCTCCTTTGAATTCCTTTGACCCTTATCTAGTGCCAATTTAATGCTAACAATTAGTTAACTAGATACTTGTGTATAGGCTTCAATAAATCTTCCGTGCTGCAACTTAACATAGGGATTCTTTGTGCTTGACAAAAAAAAAGTTAAAAACTTTGCAAACTAGAACCAAGGAAACAGACTGCATGGAGATGAGATCTTCTTACCCTGTCAGCCACATCCAGCAGTGAGCTCCCCTTTAGAGCCTCAAGCCAACAAGCGAAACCAAATTATAATACCCTTCCAGAAGACCAAAAGGATAAGATTCTCTATCTATTCTTTGTTAATTTTGTTTCAATGCTCTTTTTATTACAGGAATTCTTTTAACATCTGTAGGATATGTTCTTTAATATTTGTAGGTGATCGTAGTTGTGAATTTGCTGGGCATCTTTACACTAAAAGCATTTTCACCGCTTCCCCCAACATTTCTTTTATCCTTGGAAACAAAGTTAGAATGGCCCACAATCAGTTTCAGATATTTATTCAAAGAAAGGATGATCTGAGTGGTGTTTCCTCTGCTTGACTAAAGAAGGTACATTAAAAAATTCCAATGCTGTGCTATCCCTTCTTTGCTCAGTTTACTATTTGCAAGGGGAGCGGGGGAGAACTAAATCAGCTAATTCAGGATTGGCTAAACCATCCTGAATCCAAGTGCAAATACACTGAGGTACTATTAGGTAATTTAGCAGCATTGGAGGAGAGTTTCTTTTAATGGCCTGCATTAGAATAAAGACTAATTGCAAAATGGACAAAGGAAAAAAGTGGCATGGCATCACTTGAAACAATAAGAAAGCCATATATGGAGGTCCATGAGTTAAGAACAATTACTAATTGTGATAAGGATGAAAATAAAATTAAGGAGAAAAACTAAGGTGGAACAATATACACATATTAACTTGTTTTTGTTTTTTTTTAATTTATTTATATGCCGCCCTTCTCCGGAGACTCAGGGCAGCTTACAATGCGTTAAGCAATAGCCTTCATACTTTTGTATATTTTATACAAAAAATATATTGTATTTTTTTGTATATTTTATACAGCTTATTGCCCCACAAACTGGGTCCTCATTTTACCTACCTTAGAAAGGATGGAAGGCTGAGTCAACCTTGAGCCTGGTGAGAATTGAACTCGCAGTAATTGCAGGCAGCTGGAAGCTAAATACTACCTTTAACAGTAGCAATAATCTGCTGCGCCACTCAGGCTCCTCCACTCTCTTTTTAAGATCATGATGCAAGAAATTAGGTTGCCAGTTTAGTGTTTTCAATTACTCCCATTTTCAGATTAAATTGTTTAAGAATATGTATATTACAGATGTACAATTAGTTACTTGGAAAGGCACAATAATGGATTAGAAGTCTGGGTATATTATACTTCTGCAGAAAGAAACAATTTTATACAATTATAAAATTTACTAATAAAACATAACTTTCATTTGCCCACTTGCTCCTTTGTCAGTTTATGATGGTTGCTACAGAATCTCATTTCTTCTTTACATTATAGGTCCAGTTGTTTATGTTTTGGATTTAGCAGATCGTCTTATCTCAAAAGCTTGTCCATTTGCTGCAGCTGGAATAATGGTGGGCTCTATCTACTGGACAGCTGTCACCTATGGAGCTGTAACAGTGATGCAGGTTCAGATAATGTTCTAAATGTTAAATTACTGTAATTGAGCTGGAAACTGCTAGAGATTTGCTGAAGACGCCCTTGAGGGTGGGTAAGAAAGAGAATTCTAAGGCAGGATTGGAAAACCCAATTTACTACACCTAGATCCAGATTATGTTCCCTTCATCCTTGTGGGGGTTTTGCTTCTTTTGAGCTGCCTTACATTTTTCATTATGATTCTACAGGCAGTTTTCATTTTACGATTGGTCAACTAACGACCATTCAAAATAAGATGGGTCTGGAATGTGATTTTTGGTGCATAAAGCACTTCTGGACATCATAAAACATTATGTCACACACTGTCTTCCCATAGTTACATGATTGCATTTTGGGCACTTTGCAAGTGGGTCATTACAACGAATTGCAACATCCCACAGACAAATGAATGCATTTTGCAACATTTTTGCCAGCAAAAAACATGCATTCAGAAGAATGGTTTCACACTTACAACCACATAGTTTGCTTATCAGCCATAATGTTTTGCTTAATGACTGCTACAAAAAATGATGTAAAATCAGGTCCAGTCATGTGAATGCCTCAACTTAAATGCAGTGATTTATGACTGGAAATCTAGTCCCATAAGTCAAGTATTAACTGTATTACTTCAGCAACTGGTAAAGACATTGGTGACAAAGAAAATGGCAATGACTCTCTGATGTTGACAAATCTTTAAAAAAAAGTTCATTTCTGGATATGAGACCACCTATAGAAATAAGAGACTGCCATAAATAACATTTGAGAGCAATTCCATTGCCTGTCCTCCTAAAAAAAATCCGCAAAAGGAGGCAGTGTCAAACCTATCCTATTGTTATGAAGCCACATGGACATGTTCATGTGGTTACTAGGAGTCAAGCTTGACACAGGGAGATTTTATATTACCATATATGAAGGCATTTGTAATTCAAGTTTATCAAACATGAAGGCATTTGTAATTACGATACATATTTCAAGCAAGTACAATCCAGCTTCTTCATATATCTAATACCATTAAAATATTCCTACTAAGAGCAGAACTCAAAAGATTCAGACTTAATGAGCATTTTTCCAGTTTTAATGCCTTAAATAGTTATCTAGATTGATAAGATTCAGATACCAGGCTGGTTATATTTACAGGGCATATTTTGGTTGACAAAGCTAGTGCTGGTGTACTGTTGGTTGTATTGTTAATATCGTTGTTCTAAAAGGGAGTGAGAGGTCATTTTTGTTATGTTTGTTTGATGTATATTTTTATCACTTTTAATTTATTTCCCTTCTCTTTCCCTTTTATGTTAGTTTGTATATTAATGTTGGATGTTGAAATCTAATAAAGGTACAATTTAAAAAATAAATTTTATGCTGCCAACACAACTTATTAAGATCATGTTTCAATAGATTTGAAAACTATATCAAAAGAAATACTTTACAAATGATAAAAATAGATAATTAGTCTTAAATGGTGCTAAATAAAGTTTATCCAGCTGTCAGTTTTCCTTTCCCTAGTCCTCTTACTGGCTGGGTAGAGGAAAGGCTTCTTGTCCCAGTATAATAGTATAGTGCTACTTGTATTCCCTGGAAGTGATTTGGTGTTTTCCAGCTCTTCTGTAATATTTTCTGAATAGACTTGTTCAACTGAAACTATTCTTCTTGCATAATTGAAAAGGGCCAGGTCGGGTTAATAATACACTTGATAAAAATCCTTTATAAAATGATTATGTGTTAACAAAAATGAGATGCTTGTAATAGTTATGTAGTAATGTGTAGTTTTGTTTTGGTCAGGTTGTGGGTCATAAAGAGGGCCTTGATGTCATGGAAAGAGCAGATCCATTATTCCTTTTAATTGGACTTCCCACCATTCCAGTTATACTTATATTGGGAAAGATGATCCGCTGGGAAGACTACGTGCTTAGATTGTGGCGAAAGTACTCTAATAAACTGCAGATACTGAACAGCATATTTCCAGGTAATGCTACAAATTTTAATATCTAGGCTGGCTTGGTTTCAGTGAGAAAGAATGAAATGGTAGAGCAAATTTCTCTTTCCTTAAGGAAAAGCCTATCTAGCACAGTTTTTGCTGCTTCTGGTTGAATTCTATCTCAATTGACGAAGTAGGTTGAAAAAAACCAAACTATAAAAAATAAATTTACTTTGTATAGCATTATTAAAATTCATACTTTGTGTAATGAAATTTAGTACAAAAATGTAAAGAATTCTGATTGCATTGAAAAGTTTGTTGCATAGAAATGTGTAAAATATATATACTAATATTTATTTAGCAATGGTATTTTTCTTCAGGGATTGGATGTCCTGTTCCTCGTATTCCAGCTGAGGCTAACCCTTTAGCAGATCATGTCTCCGCTACTCGTATCCTATGTGGAGCTCTTGTCTTTCCCACAATCGCCACAATAGTGGGAAAATTGATGTTCAGCAGTGTTAATTCTAATCTTCAAAGAACAATTTTGGTAAGATGAAGTTTCCTTGTAGAAGTAAACCTGCAGGATTATAGAAACATTTCTAACCATTTGTCATCTTTTTACATAATTATTTTTATACTTCTGCTAAATAACATTCTGTATAATAAATACCTAAATTCTCATTTTAAAACCGTAACGAACTGTATGTAAATATTACATATACATTCAAAGTCACAGAAATCACGTAGAGGTTGTGTCAACTTTTGTTTATGTAGAATGCCATTGAAACATACAATTTGACCAGGGTTGCCTAAATTTTGCATACAATATAATGGGCTAGGTTCACATAGCTTTAAATCATTTAATGAGTCACAATTGCTATTTCATGAACACACTAGACCTATCTAATAAATAGGTTTAGGTTTTAGGTTTTATTAGATTTCTATACCGCCCTTCTCCCGAAGGACTCAGGGCGGTGAACAGCCAAAAGATAAAAACACAGAAAATACAAAATTTAAAATAGGTTAAAACAGATTAAACAGTTTGGCTAAATTTTGAAAATATCCCATAATTAGACAAATTCAAATTCGTGTTTAAAATTTAAATTTAAAATTTAAAAATTTTAAAAAAGGAGAAGATTTAGGCCAGGCCAGCTTGATGGAATAAAAACGTTTTAAGCACACGGCGGAAGGTGCGCAGATCCGGGATCCTCCGTATCTCCGGGGGGAGCTCATTCCAGATCGTAGGTGCCCCCACAGAGAAGGCTCTCCCCCTAGAGGCCGCCAGTCGACATTGTTTGGCCGACGGCACCCGGAGGAGCCCCTCTCTATGGGAGCGTACTGGCCGGTGGGAGGCTATTGGTGGTAGTAGGCGGTCCCGTAGATAACCAGGTCCTAAGCCATAGCTGGTTTCCTATGTCATGCTAACTATAAACTATCAAATATAACCTTACCTTCATGGTTTTTGTGAATCCACCTGTATAGTATTTTGAGATACAATTTTGAGATACATTTCACAGTGTAAAATGTACCATGTTTCTCCAAAAATAAGACCCTGTCTTATATTTTTTGAACCCCGAAATAAGCGCTTGGCCTTATTTTCGAGGTGGTCTTATTATTTTGGGGCGCATGGAGGAAACGAGTAAATGGCGTGGACCGGCTGCACATGCATTTAAATATTTTCAAGGAGGGCTTATTTTTTGTGGGAGGGTTATTTTAGTGCATGTGCTCAAAAGCCCAATTGGGCTTATTATCAGGGAATGTCTTATTTTAGGGGAAACTACCCATGTGTCATATAGCAGGGTTTCCTAATGTTAAAAAGTGCCATTTCACAAGACTAATTAGTGATTTCATAAGTCCATACTGAAACTTTTTTAAAGTCTCAGACTTGCCTTATTCAGAACTGATTTTCAGTCATACCCAGAAATCCTGTTATTGTATAATTACATGATTTATTGCAGGAATGGGGGATTTTCAGACCATGGATTTGATATGGTCCAGAGGGCTTCCATCAAAGTTCTTTCCCAGCAATTGAACTTATCTGTCCCCAGATCTCTGTTACGTTCAATGAGCAAGAAGAGGCTGGCAGTTCCCTAATCCAGATGCAGGAGGTGGCTAGCAATGATGACATTCTTGGTCAGAGGTAGAAGACCTGGGTCACATCCTATTTGATTGTTGCCTATATAAGAGGGTGAGAGTCAGGCACCTTTGTCTCTATACCAAATGAATGACCCATTGGAATCTCCATATCAAAACAACTTACCGTATTTTCCAGCGTATAAAACAACTGGGCGTATAAGACCCCCGACTTTTCCTGTTAAAATATAGGGTTTGGGCTATACTCGCCGTATAAGACTACCCCTCTTCCAACTCACACCAAATAAAAATAAAATAAAATAAAATAAATAAATAAAATAAAATTAATAAAAATACACACATACAACACAACACAACTGGCTCACCCACAATGTAAAAGCAGCTGTGCTAGACCCAAAATGGCCCCTGCAACAAGCAGGAACCTCACACAGCCACCAAAAGTCCCAAAAACCAACTTTCACACTTTACACACACAAAATTCCACATACAGCTTTGTGAGATTTTGAGTGTTTGTGTAGTTAGAGTGAAACACTACAGAAACACACAAAATCTCAGAAAGTTGCACAAATATTATTTTATTTTATTTTTATTTTTATATAAAAGCAGCTAAATTTAAAACTTCCTAAACTTTAAATGGCTAGGTCTAAAAAAAGAATAACTAAAAAAAAACCCAATTAACTATTTTTTAAAAGCTCCCAAAGGGGAAAAAAACTCACTGAATAGAACAGGGGTCTCCAACCTTGGCAACTTTAAGACTTGTAGACTTCAACTCCCAGAATTCCTCAGCCAGCTTTGCTTTGCTGGCTGAGGAATTCTGGAAGTTGAAGTCCACAACTCCCTGTCTGCTTGATTGCAGGCAGGAAGATTCAGTTGCTTGCTGATGCAACCGATTGCAGGCAAGCGAAGCAAGGCAAGCGTTGCGGCTAGCAGCTAAAGTAAGCAAGCTGGAGGGGGGATTTTTGCTACCGATTAGCAGTCAGTCAGAGCCATTTAAAAGAAAAACTTTTTTAAATGGCTCTGGCAATCCAAGCTGAGTTGCCTGATTACCAGGCAACTCAGCTGGGATGGTCAGAGCTTGGCTCATCAGAGCCTTTCGGGCTGGTCTGCCTGGTTACAGAAGAACGACACCCAGCGTATAAGACCCCCGACTTTTGAGAAGATTTTCATGTGTTAAAAAGTCATCTTCTACGCCGGAAAATACGGTACCTTACGTGTGACCAGAATCTGAAAATAACATTTAACACAGCACAGAACTTAAGCAAAATGGTTCGGTTGACATCTGCATATGTGGGACTGATTGGGGTAGATTGTAGGAGTGACACTGAAATATAATTTTATCATATTTTATCTATATCTTAAATTATTGTATTTTATTCCAATTTCATTTTAAATTGTATTTTGTCGAATTCCACTTTAAATTGCTTTTATCAAATTTTAGTAATAATTTGTTTCTGGAACACTGCCCTTTGATATGGCCCAAGGGCTAATCAATAAAATCAATCAATAAATAAATAGATTACATTTTTGGGCAATGGCAGATGAACACAAGTGGTTCTTAAGTGGTTTTGATAGAGCCTTAGTTGCGCAGCAGACTAAAGTGCTGTTAAGTAACACCAGCTGCCTGCAATTACTGCAAGTTCAAATCTCACCAGGCTCAAGGTTGACTCAGCCTTCCATCCTTTCGAGGTAGGTAAAATGAGGACCCGGATTGTGGGGGCAATAAGCTGACTTTGTATAAAAAAGAACACAGTTTAGTGGGGGCCGAAAGCCCTACTAAGCAGGATATACAAAAGTATGAAGGCTATTGC
This sequence comes from Arizona elegans, assembly GCA_022577455.1. Lineage (NCBI taxonomy): Eukaryota > Metazoa > Chordata > Lepidosauria > Squamata > Colubridae > Arizona > Arizona elegans. The sequence continues at coordinate 72,422,469 of JAKOOJ010000005.1, forward strand.
TTAATGTATTGTAAGCCGCCCTGAGTCTCCAGAGAAGGGTGGCATATAAATCGAACCAACCAATCAATCAATAAATAGATAAATAAATTTTACTTGGATGTTATTGGTAGCGGTTATGTACTTATAAGCTGTAGGGTGAATAAATACGGGGTAGACATTTTGTACTGAGAATTCTGGAGTTGAGGTCCACTCACCTTCAATTTGCCAAAATTGGGAAACACTGTACTAGATGCAGTTCCTTATTCCTAATTCATTGTTTCGACTAAATAGATAGGAAAGTCAGTTTACGCAGAGTTGTGCATGTAGAACCAAGGCTGAGATTCACAGATTAGTGTTTTCTAGATTATAATGGCTGTAATTATATGTCGTCAAGGTTCAAAATACTTCATATAAATGCATACATTTACAACAGCAGCTTCTATGCTGCTTGTTATCACTTAAGTCACAGTATTCAAAAGTTATTCTTTTTCATCAATTAACTAAACCAAGGCTGAATACAAAGCTAGCTAACTATGGATATCAAGGTTACATGAATTACCGTAATTAAAAATATGACAAAATATTATGTAATGTAATTAAAATGTTATTACTGCTACTGGAAGATAAAGGGGAGCTTTAAATGCAAATATATACTATAAGAGAATTGGAAATGAAATGTATTACTGAAAAACATGGAAAATGAGCAAATGGACATTTCACCCCATCTAGTCAATGAAGCCTCAGTCCATTAGTTAGGGAAAGTATAAGAAAGAAATTTGGGCAACACATATAGAATTCTCATTAAAGTACAGACTAATAAATTAAGAACACAGTTTTCTTATTTAGTTTCCAGGATTCTATAATCTAATCCCTTCCTGGCATTAAACCTTATTAATAAGACTGAATCTTGCTTCGTGGTGCTGTTAGCAGCTTGACACACATGGAATTTGATGATGTGGAGAAATGCAGCACTTGCCACTGAGAAACGGGGAGGATAGCTGCTGAAGAATTTTGTCAAAGGCTTAAAAGGTGGGATTAAGAGAGTGTAAAATGAATAGCATCACGTATGAGGCAGCAAAGGAAAGAAAAAGCTGTCTCCTTTGAAGGGCAAGCAGTGACAGAGCTTTTGGGATATAAAATCTGAGATTAGTTTGGAAACATGGCCCTGGACAGCATAGAAGTGCAGGAAAATTGGACTGAATCCAAGATTAGGCAAAAAGCCAAGTGTTCAGATTTAAGGTTAAATATTGAAGTGTTCTGAAAACAAATCTGGGAGCAGAGTATTACAAAAAGTTCAAAATGGAGGAGATGACGTTTGAAAGAGATGAAGATAGATGAAGATATTCAATAAACTGGTGAGGTGACAATGACTTTTAATTTTTTTGAAGCACTGTACTGGATTAAGTATCTTGCTAAAAGATGGGAAATGAAACTTCAGAGAATAAAAATATAAAAACATTCTGTTATGCTCTTGTTCAGCAAAATAAATGGTAATATTTAGATGAGAGAGACATGAAATCAAAGTTGAAAGAGGTGTTGGACTTACTGATTTTGAGGGGGTGCTGAACTTCCAAGCAGAGAGATCATGGAAGAAATTGAAAAATGTGAAGTGAGAAAATGAGATAGGGGCAGTCATATGAATGTAGATGCTACCCAGAATTATAGCATAATATTATCCAGGGATTATTGTTTGAGAAGTTGAGAGAAACTAGAATCCAAATCTGATTCCTCAAGGTCATTTGAACTTGGGGTGGGGATGGGAATTACAGAAAGAACACCTCTCTCCCATTGAATGAATTAAGAAAACCCTTCCAAAATAATGTGTAAAATCAGCATGAAATATTTTTTTATAAGAGAAACATTTCAGAATAACATTATGATAGAGAATGGCATGTCTCCAGTATTTATATAAAATTGCTTTAATTAACCTAACTTCAAGGCATATTACAAATGTGTATTAAAAGCCACATTAAAAAAAAAGATTAAATTTCTCTGGTAGGCTTTGAATAATTGTTCCCTTTTATTTTTAGGGTGGAATTGCTTTTGTTGCTATAAAAGGAGCTTTCAAAGTCTACTTCAAACAGCAGCAATATTTGCGACAAGCTCATCGGAAAATTTTAAACTACCCCGAGCAAGAAGGTGCATAAATGACTACAGTATGCCTGTCAGACTCTTACAATCTCATTTCCTATATTCTGCAACAATTCTATTAGTTAGCTACAGGAGCCGAGATTGGATGAGATGCTGCTGCATTTTGTATCTCTTCCCTTTCCACATAGACTAATAAAAGACTATATAATGTCAAGGTGAATTCTACTTAGTTGTTAAGCTTAAGAATGTAATTTGTTTTCATTAATGTATTTTTCTTTGTGGCAGGAGACATCTGAATCCATTTCTTGTGGGGATATATTGCCTTTTGGGGGTTTTCTGAAACAGCCAAACACTTATGAAGTCAATAAATTATGTGCAGACTGTATTGAAATATCTTTTGTATGCTCGTTGCAGTAAATTCATAACTCTTTGCTAGTCAACAACTACCTGTCGAAATAGCCAACATTTCTAGAATGTTAAAAACTGAACATGCCTGTTCTTAATAAGCACTTGGAATATTAACACAAGGTTTTTTTATTTAAAAGTTTCATCTGATGGTTTACCTTTAGTCCTTTCATTGTAAGTTGTACTATATACAATTGAGTATCATTTGCCTGCTGTGAAATGAAAAAAGTGAATCACAATCTGCTTGTAACCAAGTTGCAATATTGGAGTTATTGCTTTGTACCAATGTACTATGGAATCCCAGTCAAATGATGGATATTATTAGTTCAAGATAAATATAAAAGTAAGATTCAAAACCAGGACTGATAACATACAGCTATATGTAGAGGTATTCTGCCTATACTTCCAAAAGTATTCAGGAAATTATAAACACAATACAAATAGTATTTACTAGTAGGGCTTTTTTAAAATAGGAATTGTTTTAATATTTTACTCCTATGACATCCGGCACTTTACTGTTTTTTTTTTGAGAATACATTTTCTAAGTGTCTTTGATTTTGATGGAACCTCCCAGCAAATACTTGGAGTAGTGGTACTAATTCTATATACGCACATAGGGAAACCCTTTTCTAGTAAATGAAATGGGTTTCTTAGAACATAAAGGGTTGAGATTTAGGAATGGTACTTGAGTGATCTTTTTCTCGACAAAAGAAATAAGCATATCAGTGTGAAGTGATATTTATCTATGTAATCAATTCCAATTCCTGGGATTACTGGTGGCATTTGTGTCAGCAGCATTAGAGAACTAGATAATGCTAGATTCAACAGTGTAATATTCACTGTAAATGGTAGAAACTTATTATTTTTAAGAATTGGTAAATAATTCATCAGAAATTAAACAAAATGGGCTTCATGTTCGTTTGCAATAATGAATGCTAACAAAATACGATTTTCTGAAGTGAACATTATTTTAACTATAGAAATGTACTATTTTAAAAATGTATAAAATGTATATTATGACCAACTAGTATTCCAGTATTAAAGTATGTGAAGAAATATGAAGTATAGAATACTAGTTGTATCTTCTAACTACTGAGAAGAATTACAAGTTTAATTCAGTTGGACTCTGGAATTAGAGAGAGAGAGCTGTATTTGCAAACTGCTGGATTTCTTCAAGGATTTTCAGTGCTATAAATACTTTGTAAAATTCTTTTGAGGAAAAGTCTTGTGAGTGTTCTTTCTGGTATAGGCACTAGTCCTTTGTTACCTGCTGGATTTTTTAAAACAGATAACACATAGTCTCATAATATCACCTGGTGCGGTGTGTGGATTTGAAATTTATTCTGTGGTTAAACTTCAGAAACTATTCTGTATCTTCTGATTCAAATGTACTGTGAATAATGTGGAATTATTTTTAATTCAGTAGCAAAACCATTATTCTGTTGTTGTGTTTAATGTTTCTGTTGTGATCACATGTTGGATTAGATTGAATAAATTTTTTTACATTTAATTGGAGGGCATTAAATATTTTAACAACAAAAATAGAACCTTGACAACCATAGTTAACTCTACTAATAAATAATCTACAACAGGTTCCTTCTCTCAAAACTATTTTGCTGTTCATTTTATTTTTATGACCCAATCTTCAGATGTCTAAGATGCAAATATTCAGAATTATGTTGAATATTTTGCCTTTTATTGTTCAGTAGAGTCCTGGGAACTATTTTACTTAATTTTGATACGAGTTTTCCCATTGTTCTCTTCCCCATTTTTTATCTTAATAATGCATGTCTAAAGTGAGCAAGCCTTCCATGTTCTGCTTCAGCATGCCATGAACCCATCATTTGCTTGAAGCTGACCTATTTACTTGATGGAGGAACCAGCTTGTTTCATACATGAAGGTGAGGAAAACAGGGTTCAGTATAATCTTCCACCAAGTGGAATTGGCCAATTGCTGAGTTGCTAAGCAGTAGATCTTGCTTGTTTGCTATAAGTATTATTGGGTAATTCATTTACACAGAGAAAGCATTATGATTCTTTTTTAATTGAGGATAACTTACTGTCACATGTAATTTTTTGAAAGAAATGCTTTTGCCAGTTTTATCTAAATACAAATAACTACAGTATTTGTATTTTTTTTAATTTGATTTATATGCCGCCCTTCTCCGGAGACTCAGGGGGCTTACAATGCGTTAAGCAATAGCCTTCATACTTTTGTATATTTATACAAAGTCAGCTTATTGCCCCCACAATCTGGGTCCTCATTTCACCTACCTTAGAAAGGATGGAAGGCTGAGTCAACCTTGAGCCTGGTGAGATTCAAACTTACAGTAATTGCAGACAGCTAGTGTTAATCACAATGCTTTTAGTCTGCTGAGCCACCAGGCCCAGTATTTAATTTTGAGGTTTTCACTGCTTATGTGTGTCCAGCTTTTACACTGATATTTGGGGCACAACTTGTAGCTTGGCAATTATACAGTGATGAAATGAAACAATTATTTTAAATTTCATTTGTTTAACTGATATTCCCCTCCCCCATCCCAAAAATTCCATAATGAACAATGAAAACACTACAATGCAATTTTGGGAAAGATGGATGTATTGTAACAATGTAACTAAAAAGTTCTTCACTTGTCCCCTGGATTCTGTCTTCACCTCCCCAAGGGAGGTACACCTGTTCCAAAACCCCTAATTTAACTAATGCAATTTTATGTGCACCTTTGCCTTACTTGCTTTGATGTTATCTCTTATAAGAAGGATATTGTAAGCTTTCCAGTGTACTCTAATGGTAGGTTTGTGACTGGAATAATCAGAAAATGTTAATCACCAAGTAACAAATTAAATTTATAGTGAAAGCAAAACATTTACCACTGGAACATGTCTCGTATGCATCATCTGACTTTGCCTGCTGTTGTAGTTAAGTCAACACTAGTTTTAATTAAGTTCCTCCGTAAATAATTGAGAGCAGTTATGCACATTCATCCTGACTGTATTATAAAGGGACTATACACTGTCAAGGCAACATTGTTGTAAAGTAATAATCATTTCGATAGAACAGCAGGAAGGCGTTAGCAAAACAATTTTTACGAGCGGTCTACGCCTTGCTGCATCAAGATGTTTAGATTGCTGTTTTTAATGTGTCTGTTAATTAAAGGCTTCTTAGAGAGTAGAAGCACCTAAATAGATGCTTTCTGCTGGTGCTTTTGTTCAGTAACCCTTTAGAAGGCATTGCTTTAATTTCTGTCATCATAGCACAGATCAGGGATAGGCCTAGCGATGCACAGGATATTTATATGTGTTCTTAGACACCTACCTTGGCATCTCTGGATTTCCTCCTACACTAATTTCAATATTGTTTTAGATTCTTAATTAAAACCAATAACTGGGCAACAAGCACATCAACAGAGCAAACTGTCAGATGCCGACACCTTAATTTCTAGACTGTCCCTAACATAGTCCCCAATATAATTTTTAAAAATAATAATGGTGGAAGAGCCTATCTTGTTTTGAAGTGTCATGCCTGAAAGATAACGACAAAATAAAAGTTGGATACTGGCTTTCCTGAAGGTGATGAAAGAATCTCACATGCTTGCCATCTGCTTAATGTGTAGCTGGGGCTGGGGCTGGGCTGCCTGTACAGTAAACATTTTTATGAGAACTCTAAATATGACATGGGTGTTTCCCTACAAACTACCAAATATTCCATTTTGGGACAAGCAACATCCAAACTGCAAATGGCAAAACAAATTATAGACAGGAAGGAAAGGGGGGAAAATTGTGGTAAATCCAGATTCTTCTAACCTTTGTGATTTGACCATTCTATATTCATCCAGCTACTTCTTTTGTACTGATTATTCCTATATTGTCTACATTTATTTAGCACTTTAATCTTGATTCTTTTTTTTTGACATGCATGTCTTTAATTACATTCTACATGTGTTGCAAATATTACATGTACTACTTCCAAGATGTCTCTGAAATTCATTTGCTGAAGTGTAGTAGGAATTTTCATCATAGTTGAATTTTGGTGGCAAATTGGCAGGTTTTCAAGAAAAACAACAAAGCCTCAGGAAGGGCATGCTGCCCTCAGGATTACCTGCCTTTCCTCTGCATTTAACCTCTTGCATGCTTCCATGCAGAAAGAAAACAGTTATGGATCAACAAAATCACTTTCCATCAGTTCTAAAGGTTTTTTTCAGTAGCAGTTGATGCTAGAAAATTGTTATATCAATACCAGTTGCTTAAATTTCAGAAAATAAATCCATATTGAACATAGAAACAATAAGTACATGCACATGGCATAACCATGGTGCAAATTTTGATACACCCACATGTCAAATCAAGGATTAAATATCTCCATAGTCTGGGTTTTGTGTACAACACATGGACCTGAGATAGTTATCTGAGCACAGTTCTTCATATTTGATTATAACAGCTTGATACTCTTTTTTTGTTGGGTGACAAAAATCAGTGTGGATTAAACCAGTGTGGGTCTACCATTTAGGACAAAATGTATCGATACTGTGTGGTGTACAGTATACTTAAGGAAGATTAACAATGTGGTTAGGGGAAAGCTAATGTGCTGTTCGCCATTTGACTGCAGCAATGGCTATTTCACAAGTAGAAGACATAATTTAATCCCACATTGAATATATAATTACTGAAAGATGTGTGGGAGGTCAGGGGTTTGCACAACATGAAGAAAATGCTTTGTTTTGAACAAAACCACTGTGTTTCAGGAATTCATTTGGAGCCAACCATGCTTTGGCAGAACTGGACCCTACAATCTTGGTTCCAGGTTTGGGACAAAATAAAATCCAGACAGGGTGAATAAGCAAAGAACAAACACATCACATCACCTCTTCCCTTCTCTCAATTCTCTCAATCTCCGTCGTGGTTTATCCCATTATCTCACCTGCTCTTGAAGTGTCTGGTTCCTCTGTCCCTCCTTCCAGTCACTACCACCAATGTCAAAGTGTAGCACATACCAACCACTCTCCGTTTCCTATCTCCTGCCTTGGAGCCATACACACTGAAACCCAAACCAGATCTTTTATAAACAGAAAGGATTGTGCATGAATTCCACATTTCTGTTTGGAAATAATTAGCCTCCATTTTTATTAAATACGTCAGATGTTGCAGGGCAATTCCTGTCAGCCCCTGTCACCCTAACTAGTGGGGTAGCTTCCTGGAAATTGCTTTTGAACATCTGGATTTATACCTTGGACAGTTACTCAATGAGACTTTTGCAGTAGTGCCTAAATTACATTTGCAGAAGAAAAAGCTACAGCATTTAACAGATTAAACGAACAGCTACGTACGTGGTGCTCAAGTAAAGTAAGTCCAACATTTGCTTAGCTTCCTACCTTCTACTGTTCTCATGATTTGTTGCCCAAAGTTGCTGCTTCCTTACATCTAAAATGGTTTTCAAGAATATCTGGTCACACTCTATATTCCTCTGCATTGAGAATGCTTTCATAGCAATTTAATGCAGTGAATGTGATGTAGGCCTGGGTCTTTTTACTGAGGGAACTGCAGTCATTTCACAATGCATTGCATTGAAGACCCACCCACCACATTGGAGTGGTGCTCATGGGGCAGCTGGGTCTCCACAGGGTGAATGAGACATTACTATCAGCAGGGGGAAAGGAGCAGCTTTTTCTGCGTGTATCACTGAGACATTCAACAAAGATTCCCTCTACGGCAGTATGTTTGTTGATATTTGCATGCCCTGCCCCAGCAGAACAATTTCAGAGTTACAGTGAAAGGATTTTAGTGGCTGCCTCCTACACCTTTCAAAGCTAAAGTCAGCAGTGTGACACAATGATACTATTTCCTCCCACCAAAAGGAAAATATAAAGAATTACACATCAGCTTCCTTTATATATCGTGGCAGCCTACATTTAACCTCCTATTAAGTCTTGCATAAGATACCAAAACTCGAGACCAATCGATACAAAAATACTATTTGCTTCCTTAGGTGTAAGGAAGGTATAGTGTGTCAAAATTGCACAATATTTCTTCGTGCCAATGCACAATTGTCATTTTTAATATCCTTCTACTATCACCTCTTCACATACTGTCTGTTGAAATTCTTAGTCATCCAGGTCATGGTTTTCCCAAAGGCGCTTTTTCAAAAGGCAATTGGACTTTGTTTTTCCTTGAAGTTATTTTGCTTCTTATCCAAGAAGCTTCTTCAGTTCTTCAATGGTTGTTTTTTAATGTTTTAATTAGTTGAGTTGTACAGTGATTTTAAGTGATTATATATATATTTTTTACAAAAATATTTTGGATTGGGAGCTGCCCAGAGTTGGTTGAAAGAAGAGTGGATATATCCATGTTTTAAATAAATAAACAGGGAAACAAAAGCAGCATGCTAGCTGGGGAATTCTGGGAGTTGACATTTACCCTTCTTAAAATGCTGTGGTTGACAAAACACACCAGTTACACTCTTTCAGTCTAACCCAGTGATGGTGAACCTTGTGTGTCAAAAATTCAGAAAATGCTTAACTTGTTTCTGCTAGTGTACCGCACACCCCAACAAACAAAAGCAAAACAATTCTCTATTTTTCTCTCCCCCTACCCAAACCCCCAGAGGTAAGGAGCTAGACCAACAGCAGCACTCAGTGGCAATGCTAAGGGTGGGTCTGAAATAGAGACCCAGGCCTCAATTTCAGCCTTAGTGCCACCACTGCCACTCAAAAAGGTCACCTTGCCCCATTCCCTGAAGAGCACAAGCCGTGGGGACTGGCAAAATTGCCCAGCCTCTCCAGGATCTGCCATACATTGCTTACCTCAGGCGGTGCTCTCTTCCTGTTGACTGCTTACCTAAGGCTGTTCGGGGTTGCACGAGGCCTTACTTTTTGAAGGAGTTTTGAAGAACGCCTTTCTGTGGGTTCTGCAGCCTCCAAAATCTCAGAATGGGCATGCTTTTGAGAATATATGTTGTCGTGTGTCACCCAAAATGTCATATCTGCTTTGACATGTATGTCATAGGTTCGCCATCACTGGTCTAACCCAATGTGCTTCAAACTCACTATGTTAACATGTGTGGACTTCAATTCCCAGAATTCTCTAGCCAGCATGCTAGGTGAGAAACTCTGTGAGTTAAAAGTCCATACATCTTAACATTGCCAAGTTTTTTAAAAAGGTCTAACCTACCTCACAGGGTTAATATTAGAAGAAAAAGTAGGAGGGAGTACTACATTTGCTGCCTTGGCTCCCTTGAAAAAGTTGATATATAAATCAATAGAATATTTACTGGTATATAACCATGCAGAATTGTCATGTGCAAATTATAAAACATTTTCAGATATGGTCTTTATTTTCAATAATAGCATTATTACAACTGTCCATGGGAAAACTTTATATATGCTGATCTGTTAAAACAATACCATTTCTTTGATACGTGGTGTGATATTGAATCAATAGAATTGATTTTATTCAAATATTAGTTTTTCATTTTTTTCCATAGTAAGCTGGTAATAGATATAAAATAAGACTATTACTCCAATCAAGATCTTCACAACATTTTGGTGCATTATTTGCTGGAAGGACAAACTTATTTTAGAGACAGCATCTAACTTGATGGTCAAGTACATTTGCAAGTGTAATCTACTTTGTCTTTGCAGTAGGGCTAAGGAATTTGCAGTAGGGCTAAGGAATTTTGGCCTTCCTGAGATTATCAGCCCAACTCCCAAAATTACTGACTCCAGAATAAGGTTGGTATTTCCCCTAAAACAATGCTACTTTTCAATAATAAACTAAGCTGCTTATTCTACCAAGGCCTGTTTTATTTACTAGTACTTCTATAACCCAGATAATAATGGGTGGAGTGCCAAAAATAAACCATTAATAAATCAGAAATTTGAACTCAGGTTAGAAACCAACCAGAATTTAACTATGCAGTGTTCGTTTAGTGCTTGTGGGGTGTGTCACACATGATGCTACCACCAAACTAATCATATGTCATCATCAAGATTGGGCATTTACACTTTAATTAAGAGTAGCAAGCCTGATGATTACCAATTACAATTTAATAGAAAAAACCTGAGCTACATCCAAGCTATTTAAGCATGATACTAATCTTACATATGGCTTTTTAATCTGCAGAAGCCATTCTGAGCAATTGTCCACCTCAGCGAGAGCCCAAGTTGTCAGCTGGACAATTGACAAACTCCATTTCTTTACAGCCCCTAAAAATGCAGGGAAGTCAAAGAATGGTGAGGAGAAAGGAGATATTTCAATACCTCTAATGCAGGGATGTCAAACTTGCATTGTCACGGTGGCGTCACGTATCAGGACTTTTTCCCCCTAAAACTGGACGTGGTCAGCACATGACGCATCCGGCCTGTGGGCCGCGAGTTTGACCTCTTTCAGCATTGTTACTGTATTTTGAGAATTTGCACAGGCAGACAAGTACATATATGATACCCTTCTGATACTCAGTGAAATCAAGATCATTATGGGAACTTTATAGCTCCTTTGGGTGAATTGAGACTAGAGCATTCAGAATTCCTACTAGTATGAGAGAAGGCAATTTGTTATATGTTATTTTACAGAGGCTCACTTACCTGGAAAGAATGATTGTTAGTCATTTATTTAGGTCAAGATGTGAAAGGTTTACATTCCAGCAGTCTGACAATCTTCATTTTATTGCCTTGCTTTGAAAACCCACCCCCTTAATTATACTGACAGCATTTCAATCAGACGGAAGATTTAAGAAGAAAAAATGAGGAATGGGATGTGAAGTGCATCAAACTAGAGGGGGTTTGAAGGTGTTGGCGAGGGGAGGGGATAACACAGAAGTTGGGTGAAATTGGGGTCTCCTTCTGGACTGTTGGCTCCTGCTCAAAAAGACATGGCCAGGAAGACCTTTGCATAAAGTCATCCCTTCCAAATAAAATGAAAAAAAAATCTCTGATACATCAAATTGCAGCTCATATTCCCTGTTTAATTGTAACATTTGGTTTACAGGTAGTCCTCGACTTACAACTATTTGTTTAGTAACTGTTCGAAATTACAAAGGCACTGGAAAAAAATGAGTGTTTTTCACACAACTGTTACAGCATCTCCACGTGATCAACATTTGGAGGCTTTGGCAACTGGCATGTATTAATGATGGTTGCAGTGTCGGGATCATGTGATCGCCTTTTGCAAACTCCCAACAAGCAAAGTCAACAGGCAAGCCGGATATACTTAACAACCATGTTATTAACTTAACAACTGCAGTGATTCACTTAACAATTGTAGTGAGAAAGGTCATAAAAAGGCAAAAAACATGTAAACTCTTGCTTAGTAATAGAAATTTTGGGCTCAATTGTGGTCATAAATCAAGGACTATCTGTATTTGCATGGGCATATACTGTATGCCTTTACCTGGGGGTCATCATGATATTATTTTGTTTAATCCCAAAATTTGTTGGCTTTGACACACTTCAACTCCAAAGAAAAAAAGGCATATTTTTAAAAAATAACTGGAATAAAAGGATTAACAACTTCCTTTGATACATGTGAGTGTGAGCCCAGTCAAAAATTTCTCCCAAAATGTATGTTTTGGAAAAGCAGCTAATAGCCATTGTTAACGTATTATTATTTAAAGCTGCCATAATTAGCAAAACCTTAGCATCACCTCCTGTATTCTTAAAATGGCCTCCTCAATTCAACAAATCAGACTGACAACCACATTATTAATCAAAACAATCTAAGAAATCCAGACAAGGTATTCAGATTATTTATTATCAAGAGTATGACAAACACTCCGCCATACTGTGTCAACATGCACCCGGATTCTAAATCAACTTTTTAAAACAGCACTTGCAAAAATTACAGTTATTTAGTCATTATTTATGATTACATACATTTTGTGAATGAGCACTAGAACTGATTAACAGTATAACTAAGTAATCTGTTATTGCTTGTCGACACTGCAGCTTTGGATCTACTAGAGAGAATCCACTGAATGCCTGAGTTATCAAACTGCATTGTTTTATCAAATGCAAACTATAAAATGCTGGAGAACACTTAAATACCTACTAGTGAATATGATCTATTCCTACTACAAGGGCATGCCAAGTTCATTATCTTCTAAAGTAGCCCTAATCTCGCCATTGCTATGTTATCATACCTTTGGCTAGAACCCAGTCCATGTGGCTTTCCAGATATAATTAAACTATAATTCTCAGGAACATACTGTGTTCAGCAGGGTCAAAGATGAGGGATAAAAGAAACAGTTTAGTAATGCTTTGAAGGGGCCATATTCTTCCATTCTATAATTGAGTAAAAATCCAATAAATGAATATAGATCGAGTGACAAGAGGCTGCTTTCAAGTATCCTTCAATTGATAGCCTCCTGCAAACTTAAATATGATTTTTAAAGGGGGGACTTTGATTAGGCAGAAATGATGGCTGCTGAGAGAAAAACTAGCCAACTTTTGTATGTCCGCTGACCCTCCCTTTGCATTTATGGATCAATCTCTCATGCATTCCTGTCCAGGATTCCAGATTGAGTACTTCCAAATATAAGATTCAGTCTGAAAAATTGGCATGCACTCTGCCAATGTTATGTCAGAAAAAGATGTTTTGTCCATGTTGTAACTTTAGCCCTGATATTTAGTGTTGTAATAATGATCATCCCCTATATTTTACTTGGATACAACCCATGTTTTACTTGTGACATAAATGAATTTCTATGCTTTTTTTCCTGCTTGTAACATCTGGTATAAAGAGAGTAACATGTATGACTATGGAAGTAATAACTACAGTGTTTTAAAATACTTGAGATACATTAGGAACTACACTATATTCCAAAAACGTATTATCATTGAAGGAGTAACTGACAGCTCTTGGCCTCTACAAGCTTAAATATCCCTCCCACATCCACTTTAAATTTATAGTACAGGCAGTTCTTGATTTAACAACTGTGGCAAGAAAGGTCATAAACTGGGCCAAAACTCACTTAGTAACTATCTTGCTTAGCAATGAAAATTTTCGGCCCAATTGTGGTCATAAATTGAAGACTATCTGTATGAACTTCTATCTTTAAAAAAACCTCATACAATATATATAATTTTTAACTAATTTGACAAATAGATACAGCATTAGTAATGGGATATTGGGCAACGACAAAGACAACTTTGTTAGGCAGATGTAGAGACTAGAGGTGAAAGTGATTACAAGTAATCCTTGACTTACGACAACAATTGGGACCAGAATATTGGTCACTAAGTGATGCGGTTGTAAAGTGAGAATCCTGGCAATTATCATCTTTCCAAGCCATTCGATGCTTGGTTCCCTCCAGCCCTGGGTCTCAGTAAGATAAGACTGTCTCTGACACACACACACCCCAATCTCTTCCATTTTAGCCAGCTGCACCCTGTCATCACCATAAATTTTATTGATTTGATCTTTATCCCATCTTTATTGTTTTTAATTTTAGTGAAATAGTAATCACATTTTAAAAATACTGCTCACTGATGTTTGAAATGTAGCTCCTGCCATGATGCTTGAAGACCAAGTGTGGTCTTTGGCCTGGAAAAAATGGTATACCCATAGTCTAAAAAGGATCCAGGTTTTCTGGAATCCTGGCTTAGAACCTTAATAAAACTTGGAACTAAAACATCTTTTTGACATTGACCTGGGATATGATGAATCGGAAGAGTCTTCCTTGCAGAGAGTGAAGGCTTCTGGTAGAATTTACAAGGGTGTGAGAGAGATGTCGCTGTATTTCCTAATGTAGATGGCTGATGGTCTTCCTGAGTGGGTGTTATTGAGTGGTGAATATCTGAACTACATCAAATATTTTTGATCTGCCCAGCAACCCCAGAACTGCACAACTCCCGGGCTGTATGCTACACTCCAGGCAGCTGCAGCCATCCCCATTAAGTGCCAGTTCTCTCACCACCCTGCATTCCAAGACTCCTTACACCCTCTGGGCCTTGCCACTCCAGCTGACCTTCGCTGCCCCGCTTCTGGACTGGGTGCAGCTAACTTTGTGCAGCCAAAAAGGGCAGGAAAAAACGCAAAGTGGCCCTTTCCTTTTCATCATGTTTTTGGGTTGTACGGGGCTGGCTTTGCAACTTTAAAAAGTAAGGGGATCCCAAAGCAGCCTCACCTCTCACCTCTCTTTTCGCAGTTCAAAGCCAGCATCAGCCCTGCCTGGGAGCTCTTTGCAAAGGGACACTGGTCCTCTGCTGCCCTTGGTGCAATTTTTTTCTTTTCTGCTACAAGCAACCAGCTCCATACAGCCCTGGATCCAGGCTGGGCACATTCACAGCGGGAGAAGATAGCAGTGAAGGCCAGCTAGGGTGGTGAAGCACAGAGCAGCAGGGTGCCAAAAGGCCCTAGATGGGGGAGGTAGATAGATGGGGGGAGTTGGAGTGCCCCAGGGGTCATAAGTGTGGACAAACTGCCAAGCAGCCAATTTTTAAATTAGTTTATAATATATAATACAAAAATACAAAAGAAAATAGTAAGAAAATAAGGGAGGGAGAAGGCAAGGGAAAAGTGTAGGGAAAAGGGAAAAAAGAAAGAAAAGACATTGGTGCAGTAGAATAAGATAATAGCATCAGATCTCAATTTTTTACTTTAGTGTAAACTAGCCATTTCTATATCAACAAACCTATTTAATTGGTACAACCCAAAATCAAAGTTTCATTTTTTTTCTACCTCAAGCACGAAGTCCAATAGAAACAAAAATAATTGTATTTTTTTTTAATCAAAGCAGTCAATTTAGCCATTGCAGCAAAATTTTGATCATGTGACTGTAGGCGCACTGCAATGGCTTTAAATTTAGGCACAGGTTGTAAGTCCCTTAGTAATTTCTAATGGTTGCTGAAGAAATGGCTGTAAGTCGAATACTACCTGTATCAGATAGATAAATCCATTAACAAATATTTGTGTGTTTTTGCAGACAAAGGTCTATATTTCTATAAAGTATAATAGAGATTTGATTGGTTTGCTTTCTCCCTCCAAATTCCAAGTAGCATTTTCTTATTATTAAGAAATGGGACAAGATAAATGAAAATAGATACAAAGAACATTATTCAAACTCAAATTATAGCATCTTTCCTCCCATCTGAAAAAATAATCAGCAGATGAGAATCACCAAAAACAGACCCAATTATAGGTGTTCTCTTTTCATTCAATATAGAACTGAATAGGGCAGTAAATTGGCCATCCTTGTCTTAAAATGTGACTATAACTAGCCCCAGTAACAAGAAAGTTGTGCAAATTTGTACTGTCATTCTATGACAGCCTCCTACCATCTAGCAATCTCCAGATGTGATAGGATTACGATTGTCAGAATTTTCACTAAGTATTACCAAACTGCCTGGGACTCCTAAGAGTAATCCTGCAATGTAAACACACCCAAAGATACTAAATTGGGAAGAAAACTATATAAAAAGAGAAATCTTTATATGGATTTTGCCATATATGTTGTTGCATGTTTTTCATGGTTTGTGAATAAAAATAATTTGATACAATTATGTTAAGCATTATTTACTGGATTCTTCTACAGATTTAATGGGGGTTCCACAAGATGACATGCATCTTGAAGGCTATAGCTGTGTAGATACCCTTGTTCTAATAAGTGGCAAACAGAATTGTGTTCACATTCACATTCCAAATGACCTCTTGCTAATAGACTTCAGAGCACTGAAAAACCATCTATGTAGCTTCAACAAACTGCCATTTGTTACAGTGGGAAGGGAGCATCTGACAGATGCCATCGGATCAGTTTATAGTTTGTTTTGATATTAAGTGACAATGGTCCTATCTTGTACCAATAAAGAAGGATCTTGTAAACTGCTCTATATATTGTTTCTTACGGAAGATGTAACGTACATTTTACAATAAACAAGTAATCAGTGGAATTAATCATAACGAAAGCATGTAAGTGGTGTAACCCTAATAATACACACATTATAGTCTCATCTTTTAAAGCCTTTAATATTTGAGTGTAACCAAATGTCTAACCACTTAACATTAAAACAGGGGAATGAACTTGGAAACTTAGCACGAACTGCAATAACATACTGCCATTGGAAATACAAATGCCATTTCACTCTCCAGCCCCAGCCTCAAATTAGCACCTGGTCTTTCTCCATGTGCTTTTGGTGGCATAACCATTCAAAAGCTTGATTAATATTTTTTTAGTTTGACAATTAAAATATTAACTCCATTTATACTTGTTTCTGATTCATTTTGCACAATTGTCTCCGCTTCCTTCCTCAAAATCAATTGGCAAATGGTTGCTACTCTGAATCATAAATAACAAATCACACCATGCTATTATAAGTAGTCTCTGACATATTACGGTTGTTTGTTATGCCAGTCATAAAACAGGCCACAAGCCCAATTTTACCTTTTTATGGCAGTAGTTAAGAGAGGGCTATGGTCATTAAGCAAACCATGGTTTGCTATGGGCAATTTTACTACAAACTATTGTAAAACACAGTCACATGACCATGGGATGCTGCAAATGCAGCATGTTGCCCAACACCTGTAGTTCAGTCACATGACTGCAAAGGGAGTCTGACTGTGAGAACTTCAAATTTGGGTTGTAAGTTCTCTTTCTTGGGACAGCTGTAACTGAACGGTCACTAAGCAGCAGGTGGGAAGTCAAAGATGCCTGAAGTGTCACATAAAAGTGATGCAGGCTAAGAATTTAGGCTGCATTTAAAATACTGAGATCTTTTGAGCAGATGAATGATTGGGGGAAGTTCAACTTCTGCATCATTAGACTGATAGTTACTGCTGACATGCATGAACTCTGTAATTGTGTATTAGTTCCCACTTTCTATTCCTACAAAGAGTTCTGTGAGGCAGGAGAATTTGCAACAAGTCTTAATGGAGAAAGGTGCAGACTGAGTGTAAGGCTGATTGTGCTAGATGATCACATTTGATGTTCACACAGTGTGCAGGGGATCTAGGCAAATGTAAAATTGTGAGTTTCTGATAAAGGAGGAGTGTTTGCCTACAATTTAAATAACTACCAAGAATTATTGATGGCCTTTTAAGAAGATACAGTATACCCAAATCTCATTAGATTTGTCCTAAAACAGTACATGACAACTGGAAGGAAAAAAATTGCCATAGTAATTTTATTTATAAGTCAAAGAAACATTATCAGTGCAACCCTAAAAAAAAGTAAAGTTTATAAACATAAACTAACACTCTTGGCAATAAAAACATGGCTACCCAAGTGTTTCCAGCATTTTACTAGTCTGTATATAAAATCTTCTCAAACAGATATAAAGATTAAAACTATTTTGACTTTTCTAATAACTCTTCAAAGATATTTGTTATTTTTTTTCCCTCCCCTTTTCCACTGATTTTTACATAGAATCTAAATGGCTGCTTCCAAGAATCTATTTTTTTAAAAAAATGGTATCACTCCATGCTTCCCTTAAAAACATCAATATGGCCTTTTAATAATATTTTCTTTCTTGTCCAGTAAAATATGCTTCCAAAACAGTTGATCTTTTAAAAAAAGCAATGATTTGCAAGTGAAGATCAGACTGGTAAGGAAACTTCTTCACAATCCATGCAAACTAAACTTTTAAAGGGTCACATTATTGTAAAATATACCATTTACCTACACATATCTTCATATATACCACTTAATTTTAGTTTCTGGTAGTGGCTCTATGACAAACATATAACACATAACTAGAGCATACTTGCTTAACTTGCTGTATCCCTATTGCAGCATTGATGCTGGATGAACCTAGAAGGAATCAGGAATCCTGGATCACTTATCCTAAAGGATAAGATTTTTGTCCATTATGGAAAGCCACTGAAGGCATATTAATCCTCTTCCAGTTCTTCATCCAGCAAGATTCTTCACAGTTTTGCGGCCATGAAATTGATATGAGGTTTCACCAGAGGGAAAAGTGGTAGGCTGCGTTTGAACTCAGTCATGTTTTCAATCACAATTGGCTGTAAACAAAGCATTTTACAAAGATAGCCATTGAGAACCAAGCATGCTCCTTGTGATATGCTGCACAAGACAGGCAGAATCATTGAAAGCTGAAAAAGGCACAGGTTTTAACTGCAAAACTGTCATTAAAAAACAAACCCAGAAATCAGACTTGGACCCAATTCTTCTTAAATAGGATTGTGTATTCTATTGTATAAAAGTTCTATGCAACAATAAGGTGAAAGCTGCAGACAAAAACACTCTATGTGCCAATGTGAGTGAAATTAAGCTCTATGTAAAATGTGCAATATTATTATCAAAAGATGGATTTGAGTCAACCAGGAAATCAGCTCAGGAAAAATTGCTGACAGCTTAGAATGGCCAACTAAGAAGCTGACTATCAGCATTTGAATGAATTAACAAACAAATGCTAAAAAAGGGATTTTAGACAAGCTGAAATCTGAACAAGTGCTCAATTAAGGCAAACATGCCTTAATGATAAATGATAAATTATCTATTGCATTAAACTAACTGTACTGTCATACACTTAGTTACCTAATCAGTGTAAATATGTGGATTGGTTGTGCTTGTTTTTCGTTGTTTCTACATTTGGATGACCTGATTAACTTTTTGTCAAGATTGTCTGGTAGGAACTGCTTCTTGTGCTTTTTGTAAGTTTATGCTTCTGTTGTTTAGTGATACCATCTAATCAACTTATTTTCTATCATCCTCTTTTTTGATTATTTCCATTTTTCAATGGTTCTCTCTAATGATTCTTGCCTGCCCGAGTGAAGTGGGCACTTCATCTGATACTGAAGTGAAGTGGTCACTTCATCTGATACTGAATACTGAGTCTTTCGAGGCCTCAAAATTCTAACTGCTTCTCTTGGTCATCATAAATATTCTTTCGTAGGCACTTGGTATGGTGCACTTTTCTAAGGTCTATTCACAATTTGTAATGGTCTATGTAATCAAAAGCCTATATATCCATGATGGCGAACCTGTGGCACGCAGAGCCATATCTGTGGGCATGCGAGCATTGCCCTAGCTCAGCTCCAGCGCAAATGCGTGTGGCAGCCAGCTAATTTTCTGGCCTTCCGGGCCCACCGGAAGTTGGGAAACGGGCTGTTTCCAGCCTCTGGAGAGCCTCTGGGGGGCTGGGGAAGGCCGTTTTCATCCTCCCCAGGCTCCAAGAAAGCCTCTGGAGCCTGAGGAGGGCAAAAAACAGGCCTACTGGGCCCACTGGGCTATCACGTGCCAAAAGCAGGGGCAGCGTGGGGGGGGGTCACGCGCACAGGCGCGGGGCACATTGAATTATGGGTGTGGGCACCCCCGCACTCCCCCTGCTTTTGGCACGTGATGGCAAAAAGGTTAGCCATCACTGCTCTATATAATCCATTAAGCAAAACTAGGTGTTCTTTTGGAATTCTCTTGCCTTTTCCAGAATCCACTGGGGATAAATATGATCTTGGGTGCCTTGTTTTCTTTGAACCCAAGTATATATCTCATAATTCCTGTTTCATACATTGTTGAAATCTGGATTGCAAAATCTTAATCATTAACTTATTAGCATGTCAGATAAATGTAACTGTTTAATAATTCAAACATTATTTAGAACTGTACAAACCAGATGGCATTTTGAGCATTTCTCTTTTAGAAATAGTTATGAAAGTATCCTTTTTTTTTTTACCTGTGGCAGTGGTGGTGCTGGTGTTAGACTTATATCATTTTGGCTTGGAAACTCTCCTACTACAGGACCTATTTAATAATAATAATAATAATAATAAATATTTTAAAGACTAATAAAGAACTCTATGACATATATTAAAAAGTTAAAAGATATGCATTGCTTCCGTGTACTTAGAAATCCTTGCTTCCTTGTACTTGGAAATTTGCAGATT
The DNA here is from genome assembly GCA_022577455.1 of Arizona elegans. Lineage (NCBI taxonomy): Eukaryota > Metazoa > Chordata > Lepidosauria > Squamata > Colubridae > Arizona > Arizona elegans. The sequence goes on from JAKOOJ010000005.1 coordinate 72,442,767, forward strand.
TTTATCAAAATAACAGTCACAAAGGATTGTTGCCTGCTTAAACTCATATGCAAGGCAATGTGTAATATAGCAGAATATCTTTCAATAGGAGACAAACACAAGTCTTTCACTATTGAACCTGTTGGTAACAGGATACTGTTGACAAAACTGTACATAGATATTCCCTCAGCTGTTTCTAATTTTGAATTGTGACCAGATTGTGGCAGAATTTAAGGAAAGGATTTTGTAATCAAATTCCAAACTGAATTTCTAGTTAGAGCTGAAAACTTCAAGAAAACTGTTTTCTGCCAGCAACTCACAGTTCAGAGATATGCTAGGGCATTCACCCTAATGTAATTTCACCATGAGCCCTTTACAACAGTGCTGTTGAATCACTATTTCCTATTCTGACTTCTACAGAAAATCGTGCATCAGCACTCTACAGCATTCACCACTGATTACAACAGCTACAACAGATCACAGTTGATCTAATTTGGGCAGTACCAATTCTACAAAATATGGTTACTACTTTCATCTGATAATTATTTCCATGTATATAAATGGATTGTAAATGGTATATTTCAATGCAATTGGTTCCTTCACTATTACATTTATAATTTAAGTGTCATTCATGTAAGTCAATGAATATATTTCTATTCATCCATTAAAGGTCACATGACAGCATGTTTGCTCTACAGTACAACAATCTTTAGGGGCCAACTTGAATAGAGGTCATTTGTGAGAAGGTATATGCATTTGTTACTTACAGGAATTCATTTCCCTTGCTAGTACATGGACTGATATTTTGTGTCTTCTTTGGGCACCTACTGCCAACAATTCCTAAGTATAAATAAACTAGGGTTAATTATTCCTGTAAAACCCAAGAAAAAAATCCATCTTTGCAATGGTAAGAAATCATGCAAATGAGCTAAACAAACTACACCCTGCAGCAAAGGGTTTTCGAGAAATATTAATGCTAAATCAAATAAAATCAAATTTATCTAACTATGGTAAATGACCAACCAGGTAAAAAAGAAAAAGGAAACAATGATTAAATATAATTAAAGCAGTATAATAGTAATATAAAACATTAAAAAAAATAGACTTAAAACCAGAGAATGAATAAAATAATAATGTGTAAAACGTAATATAAAACAATGGGATAAAATAAAAATACAATAACATAACAGAATAAAGATGGTTCATTATATCATCGCTCCAAAATTAGGACATATTATGTCTTCCTAAAGAAATTCCTGCAGAAAGAAATTTAGCAATTCTACTGCTAATGGTGGGGTTCCGGTCTGTGAGTAGGACCCAGACAACCTCTCCCTCACTGAAAAATCCTAGGCTTTTGTCAAAGAATGGCAAAGGTATTTCTGCATGTATACTGATGTTAAAAAAAAGTACATGACAGAAAAGTACATGTGAAGGGGTCTCAGGTTCATTCTGATCTCAAGGACAGCATCTTTTGGTGAATGGAGTCCTATGGTACTTTTCCTCAAGTCCTGCCAAGTGAGGTGAGATAAGAAATGGCTCTACAAATGAGTGAACTTGTCAAATAAAGCTAAGTAAATAGTTTGCCAGTATAACATTAGGATAAGTATGAGAATACAGTCAACCAAATTAGATGCAATTGATTTGGTCACTTTACTGCAGACATCATGAACTGAAACAGGTTGCATTGTAGCCCCTATTATCAAGGCCAGTTCAATGGGAGCTGCTTTAACCAAAAATAATTTTGAACCTCTGAAACAGAGTGACAGGTATTCAGCAGCAATACAATGATGGGAAAGCAATTATTTTGCTCACAAGAAAAGTCTGCAGGTCATAATGGAATTCTATAAGGAGGTAGAACTTACGATGAATGGGTCTTAAAGCCAAAATTCTGGTTTTCTTGGGAAGGCCTAGTCACCTAAACACCAATGGCTAATTTAGAGCCATAAAATTCAACATGTTTTTATCTTTCAAACTGGCATAAGATTGAGCGGGAACAAATTAGTAGCATTTCTAAAAAGCCAATAGCAGGACCCAGGCAAGCTTTGGCTTTTTTTTCCCCCCCACTCCAAAAGGGGTAGATGCATACTTGCCACCATTAAGTTCTTTAAGGCCAAAAACAAACGTTGCATGGTGAGTAGATTGTATGCACTACAATTTAAAGCCCTTAGACACTGTACGGATTAGGTTCTTACACGCACTGTTCCACAACTCGTGCTGTATTTAAAATACTTTAAATCTTCACGGACTGATGATGATTCCACTGGAGTCTGTGTTTGCAGACTCTCTTAATGTCTTAAAATCCTGTTTTCTATCAGCTCACTGGTTCCATTAATTCCCCTTCATAGCTTTTCATCAAAGTGGAAAGAAAAAAAACTTAGCTGACCTCCATAATGGTGTTTTTCCCCACCTACCTCTTTGCTGGCCCTAGGTTTAGAAAAGCTAAAGCTGAAATCCACCAAGGAGCCTTTAATATTGCATGACGAGTGATCTGGGTGCTACCATGAATACTAACAGGAAGAGGTAGCTATGTACAAGGCACAAGATCCTCACTGCATCTGATTTCGCTGTACGAGTTATATTATCTAACATCATGATGTAGCTTTATTTTTCCTAACTAAGGCCAATCCTTCCTATTTTCTTCAGTACAGCTCCTCTACTAGGAAGATGTTCAGATTCAATACACATTACACGAATACATGAAATTCAGAACAAAGTTAGTAAATGAGCTACAAGACAAAATATTATAAGAACTAATAATTCTTCTCAGCTTACTTCCAAAAATATGTAAGCATTGGGCTTAGGAGAAGTACTAAATACATGGTAAAAATAAATCTAGCTTGCATCTCATCAAAAGCCTCATTAAGTGTTTTAGCTGGGAAAGGAGTAAATCAGAATTATTCACAACTGTAAACAGACAATCTAACTAAACACACATTTTAATTATTTTTTTAATTCTCTGGCAATTAAAAGTCTACTATAAATAATAGTAGTTGGCATCTTCACATTTTGTTATCACTACTTCAAATAAAATGAGCATTCATAATTTAAAGCAATTATTGCAAGGTTTCTCTATTCCTAAGGCTAGAAAGAAAAATTCATTACAAGCTCCTGTTAACTGCAATCCCCCTAAATTACATAGCCAGAGCTTCAGTAATACAACTGAATAACAATGGTCTATAAAAACAAGGCACACATTATCTTGATTCTGTTTAGAACATTAACCTACAATTAATTATTACACTGATAACTATTTTTATTTTCACAGGATAGATGCTATAGCACCTCTGCAAATCACAAAAAATGAACACGCAAAATAAAAATGTCACCTTCAGATCAAAATATTCTGTCAAGTCTTTGTTTAGAAAATGCATTCTGAATATACCAACACATTGTCATCCAATATTGATTCTTTGCTGAATAGTTAACCTTTTACTAGAATCTGCATAGTTTGCTAAAGCTCTTGAAAGAAGCAGTATAATAAAGCATTTATTAACAACCATATCTATTAACATCTAAATGGCAATTATTAGATGAGATTATTAGATTATTAAAAATGTGGAATTAATTGTTTGGTATTCGATGTTTTCTATATATCTATTTACAAGCCATTGTATGTTTCCTTTATATAATGATGATAATCAATGAAATAACTGTTAATATGCTATGTTTGGATGTTGCTTACCTGAACATCCTTTCTGGGCGCGCTGCTGAAGAATCCAAGAGCGTGGGTAATATCCCTCAGGTAGCCTGAAAACATTGAGTGTATATCACTTTAAATTGATTGTTGACTCCTCCCCTAGGGACTGGCTGAGGCTCAGTTTCTTTCACGAAGGATGTCCTAGCGAAGAGTCACGTCCATCCGGGATCAGGAAGCAGAAGCCACAACGGGTGGGTTGGATTCTTCAGCAGCGCGCCCAGAAAGGATGTTCAGGTAAGCAACATCCATTCTCTGGCGCGCTGCTTGGAAGAATCCAAGAGCGTGGGATGTACCCAAGCAAGTACTAGATGGGAGGGGAAGCTGAGTGCTCCCGGTTGGGCGTAGCAGAGATGACTGATTGCAAAACTCGCCGTCCGAAGGACGCCTCAGCCGCGGCAAAGGAGTCAACTTTATAATGTCGCACAAAGGGAGTGAGAGAGGTCCAGGTGGCTGCACGACAAATGTCCAGGATGGATGCCTGTGTAGCCCACGCCGCCGTAGTCGAGGCGCTCCTAGTTGAGTGCGGCAAAATGCGGCTAGGCGGGGACTTGTTTCGAAGGGTGTATGCCGTAGAGATGCAAGCTTTGAGCCACCGCCCAACGGTGGACGAAGAGACCTTGTGCCCCATCGAAGCTGGCAGGAAGGAAACGAACAGCGCTTCCGATTTCCGAAACTGGGAAGTCCGCTTGATGTAGTAAGGGAGAGCGCGCCGGACATCGAGGTTATGCCATTGGGCTTCTCTGTGATGGCGAGGTTGTGGACAAAAATCCGGCAGAACTAGCTCTTGAGCTCGATGGAAGAGCGAATTAATTTTGGGCACGAAGGCGGGGTCAAGCCGGAGAATCACCCTGTCTGGATGAAAGATGCAAAGGTCTGAGCGGACAGAGAGGGCTGCGAGCTCAGAGACCCTTCTCGCTGAAGTGATCGCCACTAGAAATACAACTTTGAGAGTCAGAAGTTGGAGCGAGATAGAAGACAGGGGTTCAAAGGGGGGGGGACATCAGGGCTTGGAGCACTAGCGGGAGGTCCCAGGATGGATATCTATGAACTACTGGTGGGCGCAGGTTGGTAGCTCCTCGAAGGAAGGTTCGGACTCTGCGATACAAGGACAGTGGGCGATCCGCTGACTTAGACAAAACTGAATTCAAAGCAGCTACCTGTCGTCTCAGGGTACTCGGGGCTAGACCGCCGTCCAATCCGTCCTGGAGGAATTCTAGGAGAACGGGAACCGAGGCTCCGGCCGGGTCTACATTGTTCCTGCGACACCAGCGGCGAAAGGCTTGCCAGGTAGCCTCATAAATTCGCAAAGTTGAAGCCCGGCGAGAGGCTTGCATGGTGGTAATGACGCGCCCCGACAGGTTGTCCTTTCTCAGGAGGGCCCTCTCAAATGCCAGACGGCCAGTTGGAGCCACTCCGGTTCCGGGTGTAGAATGGCTCCCTGGCTGAGAGAGACCCTGTCCTGGGGAATTCTCCATGGCCGGGAGATTGACAGTTCCAGTAGATCCGCGTACCACGGTTGTCGTGGCCAGTGCGGGGCGACCAGGAGAACCTCCGCGCCCTCCGACAGAATTTTGTGCACTACTCTTGGGATGAGAGGGATTGGAGGGAAGGCGTACAATAGGCCGCGGGGCCATGGACATCGCAGGGCGTCCGTCCCTTCGGACCCTGGACTTGGGAATCTGGAGTAAAAGCGAGGAAGCTGTGTGTTGCAGGGGCTCGCAAACAAGTCCAGAATAGGATGGCCGAATCTGGCCGACAGAAGCCGGAAGAGAGTCGGGTCCAGGCGCCACTCTGCATGGTCGATTTGGGAGCGGCTTAACCAGTCCGCCTGGGTATTCTCCATCCCGGAGATGTGTTGAGGTGAGATGGATAGCATGGTCCTCTCCGCCCAGGAAAGAAGGGAGATCGCCTCGTCCAGCAGTGGTTTGGAATGCGTGCCGCCCTCCCGATTCAGATGTGCCTTGGCCGTGGTGTTGTCGGTCAAGACCAGCACGTGTCGACCTTGGATGTCGGGCTGGAAATACCGGAGGGCTAGGTGGATGGCCCTCAGCTCCAGCCAATTGATATCGTGCTGTAGGTCCGAGGCTGACCAAAGACCCTGGGTCATCTTCACGGACAGATGGGCCCCCCACCCCAGTAAACTCGCATCTGTTGTCACTGTTATCCTTTCTGGCTCTTGAAAGAAGCATCCCTTCGAAATAGCGGGAGAAGTCCACCAACGGAGTGACCGGCGAACGGAACCAGGGAGCCTGACCTTTGATGTTGAATTGCTGCCCAAGGACTTCTGATGGGGCAGGAGGAACCATTGGAGGGGGCGAGAATGTAGGCGAGCCCACGGCACGATGCTGATGCATGAGATTAGTTTCCCGAGGAGCTGTGACAATTGAAGAATGGACACTGTCCGGGAAGACTGAATCTGGGCAATTGCCGTGGCGATGCTGAGACAACGATACGGGGCCAGGAATACGTGACATGAGGCCGAATCGATAATGGCCCCAAGGTGTAGAATACGATGAGTGGGCTGGAGGCAACTCTTCTCCAAATTTAGGGAGAAACCATGCCGCTGAAGGGAATCTCGAACCGTCTCCAGGTCCCTGAAGGCTTTGTGTTGAGAGTCGGACAGGATGAGGATATCGTCCAGGTAGCATAGGACTCTGATGGGAATGAGCCGAAGGGAAGCTGCTACTACAGCGAGGATCTTCGTGAAGGTCCTGGGGGCAGACGAGAGACCGAACGGCATGGCCCTGTATTGGTAGTCCTGGTTGTCGTAAGAGAAGCGAAGGAATCGCCGATGGGAGGGCCTGACCGGAATATGGAGGTAAGCCTCCTTGAGGTTGATGGAAGTCATGTAGTCGGCTTGTCTGATGGCGGCCAAAATCGAATGAAGGGACTGCATTTTGAATTTGTGGTAGGCGATCAATTTGTTTAACTGCTTTAAGTCCAGGATCCCCCTCCAGCCTCCGGAGCTCTTTGGAACCAGGAAAAATATTGAATAGAAACCGGTCCCACGGTGTTCTGTGGGAACGGGCTCTATAGCGTGAATGTCCAAGAGGTGATGTATTTCCGAGGACATCAGGCGTCTCTTTTCAGGGTTCCTGGAGACCGGGCATCGGATGAAACGATGAGGAGGGCAGGAGGAGAACTCCAGGGTGAGTCCCAGACGAATGGTTTGCAGGACCCATTCGTCCGTCGTAGTTTGGAACCATTGGTGGGAGAAATGATGTAGGCGGCCGCCGATAGGATAGGGCTTGGAACAGTCATTTCCCTCTCCGGAAGGGCCAGGAGGCTCCTCCGCGAAAGGGACGTTTCGAAGGCTGTTGTCGCCTGGTGCGATCCCGAAAGGATTGCCTGTCCGACGGCCGGTCGTAAGAAAAGGATGAAGGGCGATGGGGGGAAGCGGAGCTGGGGCCAGGATCCGCCCGAAAGGAAGGACGCTGATTATAAGATAAGTAGCAACACTCCGCTCGACGATAGGACGATGGCATGATTTTCCTTTTGTCCTTATCCTCTATGAGAATGGGGTCGAGTGCCTCCCCGAACAGTCGTGATCCCTTATATGGAGCTGAAGCAAGCTTCCATTTGGATTTTCCGTCTGCACGCCAATGTCGGAGCCACAGGAGGCGACGAGAGGTGACGGTCGACGCCAGAGATCGCGAAGCGAACCTGGTTGCTGCAAGAGCCGCATCTGCGGAGTATTCCGTTGCTGCCACCAGCTTGTTAACGTCCTGGTGGAGGCGCCGGTCATCAGGCGGGAGTCGCTCCTGAAGCTGGCGGAGCCAGATCAGGGAGGCCCTGTTAAAGAAAGAGGCCGAAGTGGCGGCGCGTATGGCCCAGGCCGCAGTCTGATGGGCCTTGCGGAACACTAGTTCGGCTCTTTTGTCTTCAGAGCGCAAGCCATCTGCGATGTCGTTGGATAATACCGTGGAGGATGTTAAGGCGGCAATGGGAGCGTCGACCGACGGGAGTTCAAGTAAATCCTGTAAACTGGGCGCTGAGCAGAACAGCTTTTTGTCAATGCTGTTGGGTGCTGTGAGCGCTCCCGGCTGTGCCCAGGGCCGCTGAACCGTTTCAGAAAACAGTTGTGAGCAGGGGATAAACTCCTGGTCGGGTTGCGGGACAGCAAAAAGAGCATCATGCGGGTTAGAGGACCTCTCGGTGTCTGTCAAGGACTTGGAAGATGCCAATTGCATCGTAGCGATGGCCTTGCGGAGAAAGGCCTTGAAGAGAGAAGGCCGAAAAAGTCCCGTAGAGGAAGGCTTCTCAGGTGGTTCATCCTCGTCCTCCGAGAGCTCCATATCTCCTTCCTCATCACAGCCAAATTGGGAGTCGTCACTGTGGTCGGACTCCTGCAGTAAGTAGTCCCCAGGGTCGACATCGGGACGATGTGCGGCTGATCTGGGTGGGACCGGCATGTATTGGTGTGAAGTCTCATGAGGATATGGAGCTTGATGATAACCTCCCGCCATCATTCTGGACACTGTGGCCGTGATCATTGCCTGGATGTCATAGTAAGGAGGTTGAGGAACTTCTGGAGGTCTAAGGCCTGCCGCGGTGGGCGTGAACGTAGCCTCAGGTGCCCTGACAAGGTTAGAGGGCTGGAAAACTGCTGAAGAAGTTGAAGGGATTGCAGGAGGCTCAATTTGCTGGGAGTAGACGGATCCCTGAATCGCAGGCTCGGTTCCTGTTGGCAGCCCCTGAGAAGGGACCGGATGAGGCGAAGGGTCACTAAGAGATGGAGGCTCCTCTCCAGGGCGCCTGACTGGTGGTGCAGAAGTAGGAGCCTTGCGTTGCGCCTGTTGGAATTGACGCTCAAGAGCATCATGGCGACGCTTTGCGGCCTTATCCTCAGCCGAGGAAGATTTGTGGCCTTTAGAGGAGGCAGATTTAGATGGTCGTGATGACTTTTTTGACGCCTTCTTTGGTGCCTTCCCCGAAGAATGATCAGAGTCTTTGGGCCGTGGTGGAGATTGGTCTTGCTCCATGTCTGAAGAAAAATCTGGATCGCCCATGGTAATTGAGTTCAATTAATGAAATAATATCTTTTTTTCTTTTTTGGGGGTGTGTGTGTGTGGGGTGGTGATGGGATAGACAGAACACACCCCTCTTCTACGAGGAGTCCTTCAAGGGCAGGAACCGACTGAGAAGAAAGGAGACAGTCAGAGGTTCAGGGAAGTAACGGGCCCAAGAAATTGGATCTTACTGAATGGAGTAGCAATGTCATGAGGCAGGTACTGTAGCGTCGCTGAGGCCCGGCCCTGATGAAAACAAAATGGCGGCAGCCACAAAATGGCGGCCGCGCAGGAAGAAGCGCCCTGAAAACGTCGCCACCGGGATCCCAGTCAAGAAGGCCTCTCTGCAGGTGTGGACGGGCTGCGGGGCTGCTGAATCGCTTCCGCGGTTGGAGGGAGACGACCAGATGCGTGCGAGCGCTACAGAGCGCTCCAAACGCCTCCTGAATTGCCGGCAAGGTGGAGTAGGCAGGCGAGGCTTGAGGGCGATGGCGGCCGAAGGATCAGGCCGCTAAAACAGCCTTTCGTTGCGTGCGGGCGCTAACGAGCGCTCCTGACGCCTCCTCAATTATATAAGAGTGCTGACGATCCGGCGATGCTAGAGAGCGTGGGTGGCGGGAGAAACGGGCTGCGGCAAGGGAAAAACGCCTCCGGATCTGGGCGGCACACAGAGATGCCGATTAGGGCAGAGCTCGGCGGCGAGGGCTATAAAGGGCACAACAGAAGGCTCACAGGGATGCAGAGGTGGGAAGCAGAGCCCTACGGCAAATGGATGCCCAGGAGGGGCGTCTGAAGGCCAGCGCCTTCAGAACGCCGCTGCCCTTTGATTTGAGGAAGTTAGAGAAAAAAACACTCACAGTAGTGAAGAACGGAAGGTAGGAAACTAGTAAAAATAAGAAAGTTAACAAAAATAATAAAAGTAATACTGATGTAAACTGTAAGGAAGGAGGAAGTCTCAAAGAACACTCGTTCAGGCTGCACTGAGTGAAAGGAACTGAGCCTCAGCCAGTCCCTAGGGGAGGAGTCAACAATCAATTTAAAGTGATATACACTCAGTGTTTTCAGGCTACCTGAGGGATATTACCCACGCTCTTGGATTCTTCCAAGCAGCACGCCAGAGAAATGTGGAGTATATAGAAGAATTTGCATGCCAATATTTAATATTTCATCCATATGATCTTAAATTACCACAATCTTTATAAAACTGTCAAGTACATTATATCTTAGTATTGCAAATATGTCTTTTAATAATAATTCAACCAGAACCTGGATCAACTTACCTTATAAAACTGCACTATATTATCCTTAGTAAGGGTTTTGAGATATGCCACTTCAATGTTATCTGGACAACAAAGTTAATAAATTTAGTATGCAAAAAATATGCAAGTTTGATGAGTGCAATACATATCCATGGCTAACAAATCTTTTAAAATAATCCAATTTGGCTCCTATTGCCATAACTGTTGGCAGAGAATGTAATGTTTTAAATGGATAACCTTGTATTTTAACACTTCAGTCTAGAAGATGTTACCTAATTTGGCAATAAAACATTTGCAAGAAAATCACTAAATTCAGACAGCACCAAGGACCCCAAAGTTAAGCCCTGTTACACAAGTATTCCATCGGTAATACTTTATCCATATTATCTATGTCTTGCCTGATTTTATAAACCTCAATCCTGTCACTCTTTATCCTTCATTCCATTCTAAACAACCCCAATTGCAGTATGGAAGCTGTAGGCCACTAAGTATTTACAATCCTCTCTTGCATAACTTTTCTATAATAATTCAGAATTGTACAAAATGTTCAAAGCGTAAAATAGCAATAGCACTTAGACTTATATACCACTTTACAGTGCTTTACAGCCCTCTCTAAGCAGTTTACAGAGTCAGCACATTGCCCCCAACAATCTGGGTCCTCATTTTGTCCACCTCGGAAGGATCGAAGGATGAGTCAACCTTGAGCCGGTGAGAATTGAACTGCTGAACTGCAGCCAGCAGAAGTAGCTTGCAGTACTGCATTCTAACCACTGCATCACCACAGCTCATATTCCAGTATTGAGACTGTCACTAATTTTAAAACTATAATAGGAATTATCATGGAAGGTGGGATTTCAGTTGATCTCTAATATTTTTGTTTCCAATTGGCTCATGGTAAGCTTAGTTTTTTATTCTTACCTCTATCAAAGTTATATTGCTGGGAAATGATTTCATCCCAATATTTTGCACACTCGGCAGATAGTTTCTTTGGTTTGTCAAGGCGGCGAATTGCTAAAGCCTGGATATGTTTCTGGAACGCTTCTTCGGACATATCTTCTATAGATTTCTCCATGGTTTTTAAAAAGGCTTCCACCCTGCTTTCTAAGTAGTGTGGGGGCTTTTCTGATTGGATGATGAATCGCAGACCTTGGACACCATTAGCCCTCCGTGGACCACTGAACACAATGTAACCTAGGAGGGGGGGGGAGTCAGCATATCAGCAATTGTAATCTCTTGCAGTTGTAATCTCTTACCATTCTTTTGTCAAAAAAATAAGGCTTCAATTTCTTTTCTTGCAGCCTGACCTTTAATTAAAATTTTAATTTAACATTGAATTTTAGCATAACTTTTTTAAATAGTTATTAAAATCAAACTGTTAACTGGACTTCTGGTGAGATGGCGACACGGGAGATTGCATTTATGTGAGCTCCAACTGATAATTTTAAATTTTATTCTATAAATATTAGTAGGAATTGGGGTTTTTTAATGAAGCACACAGCATCATTATCAGCTGTGGCTTGACTGTGACAAGCTAAATTTACTGTTGAATTTGGAGGCAAAACAATATGGTACGTCTAGATTGTTTTCCAGAACAACCATTGATAATAGAAGGATCTTCTGATTTATAATTTATGTTAAAAAAATAAAATGTTGTGGAGGAGGAAGGAGTATTTTGTAAGTTTGTTGCTTTGACAAAGTAATAAAGGCAGGATTTAAAAATAAACTTTAATAATAAAATATTTCCATAAACACCTTTTTCTAATTCAACTTTCTGTTTCATATTAGAGTTTAATTTTTTGAGAAAGACCCAACCTCCATACCTTTCACAACCCATCCTACCTTGTCAGGTAAGATTTCCCACTGGATACAACCAGTATTTGTGTTATTTCAAGCAATTAATGTTTGATATTATGTTAAAGATTCTTTATTAACAAAGAGGAGAGCCACTGCACTACAAGGAGTGGAATTTTGATCACTGTGCAAAGCATTTGTTAAGCAAGACACCCATGGGACTGCTTTACTCAACCACTGTAATCCCAGCACTCCTGGTGTGGCCATTAAGTGATCACCTCAGTCATTAAGCAAACAGGGCAAAAGAGCTATCTGCTGAGTTCAGCTCCCTACCATGTGTGGAAGTAAACTGCTCTGGCAGGCTGTAGGAACAAAGCTCAGAGCTGCAGGATCTGAGCTCCGTTTTTCCACCCTACTGGAAATGTTCATCTCCCCTCCATGTGTAGCCTCTTTTGGACTTATATACTGTAATATTTTTCAATTTAATTAGTCTCTAATTTTTATAATAAATATGACATAAGTGATAAATCTTGGTTTGAATGAGAGCTTCGCAATGGCATTGCCTAGTTTGTAGAAAAGTTGTCCCTAAAGATTTGGTTAGTCCCAAATTGATTGCCTTCTAGTTAAGATGAAGTTGTAATTTTTACAGAGATTACTTGCGGTTCAATTATTATGCTTTTAGTATGTTTTATTTTTATTTCAAAGACAGGAGATTATGGGTTCTAGGCTTGTCTTATGCATGAAAGCCGGCTGGGTGACTTTGGACCAGTCACTCTTAGCCCAATCCATCTCACGATTGTTAAGGGGAAAACAGGTGGAGGAAGAAGTACTGAGTGCATTTGCCACCTTGAGTTATTTATAAAAATAATAAAAGCAGAATATAAATAAATATTACTTTACCATTGATATTTTAATATACATTGGCTTACAATTTATTTTTAATGTAAACTATTGCAAGACTGCTATGAATCTGGCAATATGAGAATCTGATTAAAAAAGCATCCATTGCAGAAGAATCTGCTTCACGCTATTTCTTTCAGTTTTATTGAGAACCAAACACGATCACATTTTAGTTTACAGTGTTTTGTGAGACCTTGTGTTATACAAACGCAGCAAAATCAGTTAAGTGAATAAACCACATAGCTAAATAGCTGATTATCAATCATTTGTTCTTTAGTCACCTTTTGTGCTATAGGTGGAATTTTTAATGAAAAGTTACAACAGTAAATTAGCTTATAATAATTGATTTAAAATATATAGTGATTTTAACGGAGACACACATAAACAAAAGCTCACCTAACTGTTCCTTAGTGCGCAGGGTATTAAAGCAAGGCTCTGAGACAATTTGACAGAAGAGCTCCAAAAACATATTCTCCGAAGTGCTTTGCATATCTGTTTGATAATATATTTCTATCCCACAATTATTATGAACTTCATTTCTCTGTTGATAGACGAACCATCCTCCTAAGAAAAAATGAGTGTGCAAAAAAAATGGAATTTAGGCTGAAGGAGAATCTTATGTTCTATTTAGTGTAGGCTAGCAAAGTAAGAACTGTAGAATATTATTTAATATAAATATCCAAGTCCAATATATTTATTTGTTTTGTGCAACCTGGCATCTCCTAAATATATAATCAGTTTTAGAATTCCCAGGCACCTTGGGAAAAGACAGGCTGATTGCAATTCTAGCATCAATGGTTTAAATCCATCTCAAGGTGCCAGATTTAAAAATGTTCCTTTATTCTATTTGTGGAATAAAAGCACACAACCACAGCACTTTTAGTAGAATCAATTGATCAGATGCACAAACATTCTAAACAAATGCCAAGGAAGCTCTAGATATACAACAGTTTCAATCTGCACATCATCAAAACGAGTGTGACTGCCCTACTACAGTATACACCACTATCAGTTTAAGTAAACTGAATGGTACCCATATCATTCCCCTCTTATACCACATGAAAGAGATAAGTCTCATGATTAAGTTTTTTTTTTAAGGAAGCAAATCATGGTGTTGATTCTCACATATCTGCAGCACAAATTTGAAATTAAATAAATTAAATAAATTTTGAAAAATAAAACTAGCAGAAGACATAATTGTCCTTCTTTATTGCAAGCTATAGTATATGCACTATGAAACTTTAAATGAAGCATTTTATAGTTGATAAGCTAAACCACTTACTATCAGGCAGCTGTACTTCCCTATATCTTACTAGCTGGCTGGGAAGCAGAGGTTTTGTATGAGCATGCTCAATGAGTGTGTCTTCAACCATTTGCATAACTCCTAATGCAGCCTGGAAAAAGAAGAAATTCATTGCAGATTTTATTCATTGCATGATCGTTCTTCATCTGTCTGTGACAACAGCAGAAGGGTAACAGATTTGACCGCAACAGCAAAATTAGGAAGGAGAAAGGAGAAGCTCTCTTGTAAATATTAAAGCTGAAAGCTGAAACTATACATATGAATGCTACTCAGCATTCAGAAATAAAAGGGAGAAAAAAAGGCGAAAGATTTATACGATCTGAAGAGAAACCAGAGTATGAAAACAAGAAATGAGTTGGAGTTGCAGGGAAGACAACTGGATTGGTGGGCTTATGCCCAAATTTGCTCGAAATTTTAAAAAGATAGGGAACAAGTTGGTATTAATTTGAATCAGCATGATCTGGACAATATTATTCTAGGAAAAGAGGATAAAATGTTATCAAGGATATATAAACTTCTAATAGACTATTGGATAGGGGATGAAATAGTTAAAGATTCTATGATTGCCTGGGGGAGAAATATTGGTTATCCAATTGATTTGACCAAATGGGAAGAAATCTGGCTCAAACATATGAAACTCCTGTGGGCAACATCATATAAAGAAAATGTGTACAAGATGCTGTATAGATGGCACCTTCCACCTGCTCGTCTTTCTAAAATGTATTCAAATCTCTCACCAAACTGTTGGAAGTGCGGGGAGATCGGCACCTATTTCCACATGTGGTGGACCTGTTCCAGGACGAGGGAATTCTGGAAAACCATACAGGTATGGATTATGGAAATCACAGGTTATAACCTAATTCTGAAACCAGAGTACTATCTACTGAACATTAGGCCAGATAATATAAGCACAAATATATGGTGTCTGTGTGTATTTATCACCACGTCAGCAAGAATATGTTTCGCCCAACATTGGAAGGGGAAAGACCTGCCGGCTGAAGATTTGATTCTGGAGAAAATTTTGGATTATGCGGAAGCCGACAGACTGACTAAAGCATTGCGAGATCAAAAGGACTCCGTATATTTCCAATGTTGGGACAAATGGTATGTTTGGTTGAACAACAGACACCCAAAAAGTCAAGTATAGCCAGGACTATGTTTAACTTTTGTTAAATTTGACTGAAGCCTACATACCGTAGAAAGTGTAAATATTATGTAAAGTTTCTGTCGCGATCGTTTGTTGGACTATTCCTTTTTTGTTTGATGTATTGTTTTAAATAAATAAATAAATAATAATAATAAAAAAAAGAAATAAAAGGGAGAATTCCTCATTATATCTGCATTATATTTAAAAATGTAAAAAGTTTAAAATATTTACACACATTCATTGCATACTTAATTTCTGTTTTCAACTTCTTAATAATTTAAGATGAAATTGTTCTTTGGTTCATCATCCTTTTCATTTATGATAAACCTGCCAATGTTTTCCTGCTTCACCCTCCTTGACTTGCATGAGCTGTATCATTTTATACTGCTCTGTTTCTCCCAGTTTTGTGCACAGAGCACTCTGCAGATTAAATTTGAATTAACAATTCCTTAAGGCACTGGTATGCTTAAGCCTCATGCCTGGATCCTATTTGCTTCATGTGAATGGGATAGTGTAATACAGACAGATGATTGCCAAAATGCCTTTTATTTCACCATGCAGAAAAGCTAACAACAAAATGGTTAAATAAATTCAGAATCAAAAGTACTTATAAGAGAAACAAGGTATCTTAAAAGTTACAAAATAAAATGAAGATATAATAAGATGCATGCTAAGATTATATAGCACCAATGTGAGAAACAGTAAATAGTCTGACATTACAATTTTATTATAAAAGAGATGAAACACCTCACATTTCAATTGTGTGTTTATTTGGAAATAAATCCTATTAAATGTAATAAGCTTTAATCCAAATGAATGGATTTTGCAGAAATATTAGAAAAACTAAATATCGCATATCCAAATTGTCGTAAAAGATGAAAGCATATGTAAGATGCAAAACAAAAATAACTGAAGTTAGCTACCCTCAGCATGAAACATATAATGCCCATTTTGCAAAATATGTATCCTGTGCCAATACTATATAACTATCCTCCAATTTATTGATATGATAAATTTACTGTTAATATTGCAATATTGAACATTAAGATAATACACTAATAAGGTTATTATTTAAAATTAGAACAAAAAGCTAAGATTTGGGGAATAAATAGGTAATAAATATCCATTAAAAGCACATCAAAACCAACCTGTTTTGTTATATTGCCATGGAGAAGTGCTTCAATATGTAACCGTGACAACAGTTGCGAAATAAAGGCCTTGAGGCGAGGAAGAGTGACATCTACAATAGATATGTAGATATTTAAAATCAAATGCATTTTCCATTTGAAGGAGAGAGAAAAACGCATTATCTTAAAATACAATGTATTTCATAGCTTAGTAAGTAGAAAGAAAAAAATTTAATAATCAAAAAAACAGCGAATGTTTTCTTCACATATATTCATATTTGGGAAATGTTCCAACTCTCTCTTGCTGTGCTCACACTGTGCCTTGTTCAGAATTCATATCTGGTTTGACCCAGATTTCAATATGGAAAAGGCAAAAAAGGCAGCTTTCTGTGCAATCAAACTAAACACACATCCATCTTCAAAATTAGTCATTCACATGATGCTCGAAGACAAAGTCTAAGCTGTTACTTACTAAAGAATGTAGCACTCTTGAAAGGTACATAACTGCCCTGACATCTTCATAATAGTGATTAAAAATGGTGGTTATTTTGATATATTTTTTAACACACATCTGTATGCTACAAGTATCTTTCTACATCTGAGGGTATCTCATTTATTTTGGGTATCAAATGCCAAAATTGAGAATTATCAGAATGGTAGTATAATGTGTCTAGAAGGCACGAAAATGAACAATGCTATGTTACAGCTATTACCTTTAATTCTGTCACATTCATGCCTACACAGGTATACACCTACACACCTTTGAATCCATCTATCTTTCAGACAGACGCAGACAAACATTTGGTATAGAGATTAAGGCATTAGACTGGAAATCTACAGACCATGGATTCTCATGCTTCCTGAAGTATGAAGGTCATCTGGTGACTTTAGTTCAGTCATTTTCATTCAGCCCAACTTATTAGACTGGATTATTGTGGGAAAAATAGTAGGCCAGAGCATAATGCCTTGAGTGATACTAATATATGCCTAGAGCATCATTTGACCACAATCAGCATTGACAAAATCACCATCATACAATTGCAAAAGGCAGCTTTACTTAGAACAGCTTACATCCTGAGACCATATCTTTAATATGATTAAATGACATCTTCCTATCCTAGGTCCCTAAGAAGGATTCAGTAGGTGGACAAAAATGTCAAATCCAGTGTGGCTGACTGTGCAACCAATCATATACATTTTTATCTGGATGCTATTTACTATATACTGCAATGCATTCAGTGGGATATGTATTTTAATACCAATCTTTTCACAGCCATCAATAAACAGACAAAAGATGGTATGCATAGTCCAGATTCACCAACTTCCTATTTATAATAGACATGCATAGTGGGAAAGGTAGAAAAACAAAACTAAACACAAGCTAGGTAGAGGAAAGAAAGGAAAGCTATCAACTCTTTTACTAAGGAAATCCTGTCTTTCTTTCTCATAGAACTCTAATACTAAGATGAATATGGGATGCGATAGCAAGCGAAAATTGTTGCATTTTGTAAATCATGTTTATCATGTAGATTCTATACTCTTTTCCTATACATAGTAAGGGGACAGCTATACTTCAATCCCAATTGTAAAGGAAAACTGTATTTAAATAATAGCTAAAAAAGCAAATGGGCACCAATATCCAAAATTAATTTTAAAATTTGAATTTGAATTTGTATTGTTGAAATACATAAAATCATCACAAAATTTGCCATTGTTTAGTACTTTGTACCTTGCCACTATATACGTAATTTACACTGTGCACTTTATGTAAACACTGTTCTTTACAAAAGGATGCTTCATGTTAAGTGGTAAATATAAGACAGAGAGAGAGGTGGGGGGAAGGAGGGAGGGAGGGAGGGAGAGAGAGAGAGAGAGAGAGAGAGAGGGAGAGGGAGGAGGGGGAGGGAGAAAGAGAACTTGTTTCTTCGCAACTACATGTATCAGACATGAAGTCTGCCAGAACCTTCTTCCTGAAGCTGCACATATAATATTTTGACTTGTAATTAGAACTCTATTTGGATAATTTTGCTAAACTTCCCCATCTATTTATTCTAGATACTTAATTGCTATGTTAACCTCCAGGAATAATGACTTTAATAATTAAGAGTCATCTAAAATTTAAATTTGCAACTTAAAATCCTCAGTGAGAAAACAGAAAATTCTCCATATTTGTTTCAACTTCCTCACAACAAACACAATGTCCAAATACTCCACAGGACCTTAGGGCATATTTACTTTAAAGTAAACCAAATTAACTTACCAAATAACCGAAAACATGCAATTTAGTTTTGGCAAAACCTTACCATCTAAAGCTTCTTTTAATTCATTTTTGGTCCATGCAACTTCTGTCATTAAGAGCCGAAGGTAATACATTGCATGCTCATGTGGCTGTTCAGCTCGAAAGTTGTTAAGTGATCGCATATACTATTAAAAACAAAAGCCAAGGCAAAATAATGTAGTTTTTCAATAACCTCACTGATTTAATCACTTTTATACTCAAAATAAGCATTTAAATAAAATATAGAAGGAACTATGGTTCCTTCTTCTTCAAGACATAAAATCAGAGAGTGAGATTAGTTAATAAAACAGCCCTAAAATTGGACAAAGGCTAGCATTTAATACTGGGGCTCAATAATTGTAAGCAAATACTTGCATGACTAAGCAGGTAGAGCTTGGGGAATGGGAAATGAATACCGGTACATTGTTTCCCAGTCTTTCCACCCACTCTCTGAATCGGAGTAAAAACCAAACCATCGCAGAACATTTTTAATGGTCAAAAGGGTGTGGCTGGAGAATCAGGAAATCACTGCAATGAGTGAAAAATCCATCCCTAATAAACGGGATGGTGAGCATTTATTTATACTATGGATTCCTAGCCTTTTGCAAACTGAAGGGTTAAGGATCACAGCTTACATTGTCTACTCATAAACAAGTCACTGATTAGTGAAGATCATTCCCTATTAAGTGTTCAGGGTTCTAACTTTAATTTAGAATTATGCATTGTGCCCACCCATCGTCTTACCCTTTTCTACAAATGTTCATTTTTATGGCAAAGATATAGAACAATTCATGTTTAATGCTTTTCTTTTTTTTCATCTAGGGTGTTTCTCATTCTAATAGGATCAAATTTTTCAGACAGCTTACCGCCTCCTTGATAATTTCAAATCGCTTTTCATCAACCTCGAAGGTAGCCATTTTCTCAATGATCTTCTTCAGCAGAATATGTTGCTTATCATTATAACCTTTTACAGAAAGCTACACAAAGAGAATACATAAGTAGTTGTATACTTTAAGCAGCCCTTCCATCCATTAAAAGAAAAGATCTCCAATGAGAGCAATAGGCACCAACCAACATTGGGGAATTCTCTCCCTCCAATCAACAGAAATCCAGTTTAATCTTTAATTGCACAGCATTACATATATGATATTATAATGATTTGTTTCTTTCTCTGAACTCTGAACAAGTTGAGTTAAACATAGTGGGATTTATATTACAATGGAAAATATATTGTACCATGTTGCAGAGCAAAGTTTAATGTGGTGGTATGCAATTGGTTTGTGGGGAAAAAACAGTATTTTTAAAGAACTACCTTGTTTCCCTCAAAATAAGACATCCCATGATAATAAGCCCAATCGGGCTTTTGAGCGCATAGCAATAAGGCCAAG
The DNA here is from genome assembly GCA_022577455.1 of Arizona elegans. Taxonomy (NCBI): domain Eukaryota; kingdom Metazoa; phylum Chordata; class Lepidosauria; order Squamata; family Colubridae; genus Arizona; species Arizona elegans. Next base: position 72,462,645 of record JAKOOJ010000005.1, read on the forward strand.
CACTTATTTCAGGATTCAAAAAAATATAAGACAGGGTCTTATTTTCGGGGAAACACAGTATGTTGATATGGTCTGAGAGAAGAGTAAACAAACTTAGCTTTTTTCTCTTCATGTAAAGACTAAAAGTACTCTCTTATTATTACAGAAAAACATGGAAGAAAAACTTTCCACTCAATGTTTCTAACACAGAACAGTTCACAAGGTTCTTATTAAAATAAAGCAGACTATCAGAATGCTTAATTCATGAATATGACGGATTACTAAACTACAGTACTTCATAAAGTGGTTAATTGCAAACCATATAAATGTTTTAACACTGTCATTTAAAGTTATGTTAATAATATATATTATCATTACTCATCACTCTGAATAATGCAGTGTTTGCATATATAAGTGAAGAATGGATGTTTCCTTCTTCTAGTATGTTATGTTATTATATTGTAATACAGAAATAATTAAGCATAAAAACTGAAGTATAACTTTTAAGAGAACACAGCTCCAGTCTCTGAATATAACATTTTAAAATGAATAATTATGATACAAGAAAAATGAAAATGTCATGGTAGATGAATTAAGAACCAATTTTATCTTTATCGATCTCAGTTTGTGATCCAAAAATATAAGATACAGTAACAGTAACACTGCTGAAGCAAAGTAGTTGCCTTACTAGGTACAGCATTTCAAGTTTAAATTGAAACTAAAATGTTGTTTAAATTGTTTTTTAGTTAGAAAAGAGGAGACTATTATAGCTCAAGGTCAAATTGTTAGTTTTTTGGGGCTAAGGTGTTTTTTTTTTCTTGCAGATATTTCATTGCCAGGCTAGGGAACACCACTAGCCGGGGGTAGGTTTGCTGGCTGTTTATATACATTGTAGTTTGCCCTACAGTGGATGCTTCCACCTTGATTGTTCTTTAATTAAGGTAATCTTGGAAGCTAAGTATTCAGCCATATCAGCCTTCAACAGACACAAACAGCCTAAAACACATGCCGTCTAACTACACGCAGATAAGCAGAAAACAGCACCACATAAATAGTAAAGGAGGAAATAATATCCCATTCAAGAAACCATCAAAGAAAAAATCACACACACCAGCAAAAGTGCCTGAGCAAGCTACAAACAGCCAGCATACTCCATTCTTCTTTGCACTGCTTTCTAGCCTAGTAATAAAATGTCTGCAAGAAAATAACTAAGCTCAAAGAGCATTGAGAACCCAATTTTTTACTCAATTTTTAACATTCCATATTATACAATATTTATACAATACACACTTCTTTCGAAACATCTTTTCTTCAGATAATAACATTAAACTCTTTAAAGTGACAATTAAAATATTAAAAACAGATATTTTATATTTAACCAAAAATCTCAGGAATTGATGATATATAAGAAATTGTTATTTGTAAAAATAAATAAGCTCAATTTATAAAACTCAAGTTGACCCTTTCAAGCAATTTTTCTACAGCCAATAATGCAATTAGTGGTATTTAGTTCAGTGAAATGTTTAACAAAGTAGACTCTACTCTGCAAAAGCTCATGCCTCAATGAACATGTTAGACCAGGGGTCCTCAAACTTTTTAAACAGGGGGCCAATTCCCTGAGACTGTTGGGGGGGGGCGGACCAACTGGGTGGGCAAGGCTAGGTAATCATGTGACTGTGACTAGGTGGGCATGGCCAATTTAGCAGTCCATTAAACAATGCACACAAATTAAACTTTAATTTGTTTTGCTCCGGGGGGTGTTTTATTTGCTTTTGTTTGCATGTTGCTCTTTTGGATGACTTTTCTTTTTACTAGATCGTTTTTTTCAGTTGTTTAGGAGTCTAGTAGTCCACTCCAGGAAACTCAGTTTTGCAGCAATTCTTCTCAGCCTCAAGGAGCTTACAATCAACGTCTCTCTCTCTCTCTTTCTCTCTTTCTGTCCCTCTTTCTCTCTCTCTCTCTCTCTCTCTCTCTCTCTCTCTATCTTCTGGAAGCGGGGGAGGTCACAAATGGGGTGTGCAGATGCCCTGGGAGATCTCCGCGCGCCCCGTTTTTGACCTTCCCCACCTCCAGAAGCACTCTGCAGGCCAAAACATTTGGCCTTACCTTTCAGTTCCAGCCTGAGGGGTTTGCGAAAGTAAGTTCTCCGCTTGGGCAAAGGGTGGGGGCCGGCGGGTGAGTGGGCCAATGTGGGTAGGGTAGCCTTGTGGTCCTGCGTGGGCTGGATTAATGGCTTTGGTGGGCTGTATCTGCCCCGCGGGCCATAGTTTGAGGACACCTGTGTTAGACTACCACCACTGTTCATTTTTAGTGCAAAATATCTAAAAGACTGATAATCTAAAAAAGTCAAAGTAATACTTTCTAGGATATTAAATACATAAAGATGCAAATTAGAAATGTATTACAAAGCTCTATATGGCCACAAAAAAGCACTCCAATCATAGCTAAATCAAGTGTCTTTTTCCAGACACTTCCAGACAAGAGAGATGCAAGAGAATACTCAACTGGTAACTGTTATGCAAAAAATATTGAAAAAAGCAAGCATTTTCCAAGTGCATAACTCTCAAGCCATCTCACTTCTTTCTGTTCCTCCATCTTACTTACAAGTATTGCATTCATTGCTGATGCAATGAAATAGCTCAAACCTGAGAGGCGTGCTGCATATGTATACTCTTTTAAATCATCCTTCAACAACCTCATTAATAGGTATGTCATGTTGCAATGGAGAGGGTCAACATAAAGATAGCGACTAACAAAAAGAAAAAAAGGATGCTTTGATACTTTGTGACATGATAATAGATGAAGAAACATGACTGAAGAGTATGTATATGCAGCCTCATAACCAATATTTCTGGGAATGAAATACTAAGGTAAAATAAGGAATTTGTTTCCTCGTTAACATTAATGATTTAACTTCTGGAAGAAAGAAGTAGAATCTGAACTCCAATTTGGGCTAAATTTCATTTAATTTCATTAATTTAATGAATGATATAAAATGAAATGAAAAATCTGAATATGAATGGGAATCTTGAAGACTAAGAATACTTCATGTAAAATCCAAATTATAAGAAATTAGAAATCAAGGTTGAAAAAGGAATTTTAAAATTAGATCCACAATTGGGAAAATCATTTTAAAAATGCTTCCAGCAAATCAAATTGTTCCTTGATTCCTGGAAGTAAATTTAAGACTCTTAAAAGAGTCTTCTTGATGTTGGTACTTACATACATCCCATAGATGGTATTTTGGAGCTCATAGTTCAAGTCAGCTAGTTCTGCTGCATATGCATACTCGTTGAGGGAATCTTTGAGTAGTTCAAGGTACAAATAGGCCATGTTACAATGTAAGGGATCCACGTAAGCAAATGGGCTGGAAGAAAATGTTAGAAGTAAAATATTTGATATAAATAATTCCTAATTCTATAGAACCTCAATACTGGGTCTCAAGGTACAATGTTAAAAAAAAGTTGGCACTTCCTGTTATGAGTACCATTAAGACAATACATGAATAGAAAAATACAAAAATGGAGGATTGGTAGCATTGCTACTCTAGATGTGTAATGGTGAAACTGGACTTTCATCTATTCTGAGCATGTTTCAAATTAGACTTCAGTTAATTCTATACTATTCTATTCAGTTAATAGTATGTTTTTGCTACCACTGATCATGGTTTTTTTTATTTATTTATTTTTTTTGGCTATTTTTTGTAATGTAGTGAGTTTGGTCATGTCCAAAAGATGTTTGTTAAATACTAATTTGAAACTATATTTTATTTTCTACACTATTTATTAGCTATATGAAACAGTTAAAATAGGTCATTTTAGATTTTGGAAAACAGTATCACTAATAGACAGACTTTTGTCATTCAATACTAAGGAAACAAATGATATTCCTGAACTTGACAACTGGCTGAATGTGGATGAAACAATCCAAGGTCATAAATAAACAAGATGGAGGTGATGCTGGTCAAGTACTTAGAATAGAAAACTGAATCTGTTCCAGAAGCAAATGAATTTCCTTTGAAATATCCATGTTGTGATGTTGAAAGAGATGCACTATGTGCTAATTATTCATCTGATTTCAAATCAAACTGTTGATCTGACTTCAAAGGTCCAACTCCTGAATGGCTTAAGAACTCTCTCATCTAAGAAATGATTGGTGTTGTGCAATTGCATGTTGCAATTCTTCATGATCCAATGGACTAATCTGCCAGGATGGCCTGCAAATGTGCTGAGTTCTTCTTGTGATAAACAGATTAAAAGTCTCATTTTATATTTGTCCTTGCAAAGACTAATTTGCTGGGCATGCATGAAACAGCTTTAAATGCACAAATACAAAACTGTGGAAAGCATTTTAAAGTTATGATTTATGTATTTATTAATTTTATATACTGCCCATATCGGTGTTTGGGGCAACTCTAGGACGCTTTTGTAAAAGTATGTATATTTTAATGTTACAATTACCAATATTTTGCAGATTTTACAAAATGTATTAATCTGCTTTTCTAAATCTGGCTTTTGAAAGCTGTTTTAGCAGCTCATTATTTAATTGCTCTTTTTTAATTGGTTGTTCTACACTTCGATGTTTTTTTCCGAAAGAAAGTATAAATTCACATTTAACTTATATATCACCTCAGTAAAACCTCTGTGAATTGGATTTCAAGTGTAAGAAAAATACTTGTTGTGGGTTATTACTAAAATACAACCATCTTCTATTTTAAGCATACAAGATATGTCTTTTGATCATCTGTAGTACTTAAAAAGTTTCCAATATATTTTTGCAATATCCAGGGAGATAAAATAGTCTGCACAGATAGTATTTTGATAAAGACAACTCAAAGACTCAAGTCATGTTTCAAGCAACAACTTCTCAATACCAACAATTTGATGTGGATTGAGGCAGTTTATTGTACAGAGAAGTCTAACTTCTTATTTGCATAGATAGCAGTTAAGAGAATACAAAGTTGTCATATTGAAATTGTTATAAAAAGTTTACGGAATAATTTCTCTGTCACAAATAAACAAACAAATAAAAGAAACAAGATGCACAATTTAATACTTATTAAAAATAATTGAGGGTTTGTAATATGCTTCAAATTTAAAATGTTGTAACATTTTTAAACATTTCAAATCGTTTATCTAGTATGTTTTTTTCATTTTTAAGAAAAAATGGAAATGCCTTGAAAGTCATAGGAATGTTGCCTCACTCACAAATGTCTAATGGAACAACTATTCTATGTTTAATAAAAATTAATCATCTTGTACATAATGGGACTTCCTTTCAGAAAAGCTTGAATAGTGTTACAGCTGTGTTTCTCAAATTTACTGTTGTCATGCACCAAGTAAATGACAGAACATGCACTCAATTAAACACTCATTCTTAACTGTCAGCCCAGAATAAGAAAGAATCTTGCAAGTCTGAATGTGCTTCTCCCCTTCATCACTTTATGCCAGTGTGAAACAGGGAGGAGCTTGTATGAGACAATTTATAAAATTACTTTCTTGGCCCAGACTCTGACTGATAAGAGCAGTCAGAGCTCTTAGCTGATCATTGTTTTTGTAGGATTTTTTTTAAATCTATACACATTTGGAAGTTGGACTATACATGCATTCTAATCCAGAAGAATTCCTTGCTTCTTGAATAATTGATTGTGATCACAGGCTATTCACATTTACTAAATCTGTAATATATCTAATTAGGTAAAGGTTTCCCCTGTCGTGTTTGACTCTAGGTGATGGTGCTCATCTCCAGTTTCTTAGCCAAGGGAGCCAGAGTTGTCCAAATACACTTCCGTGATCACATGGCCAGCATGACTATATGCCAAGACGCATGGAATGTTGTTATGTTCCCACTGAGGTGGTACCTATTTATCTACCTGCATTGGCATGCTTTCAATCTGCTAGGTTGGCAGACACTGGGGCAAGAACAGGAGCTCATCCCATCACATGGTATTTGCGCCTTGAATTGCCAATCTTCCCATTGACAAGCCCAGGTCTTAACTACTAGGCCACTGCACCTCCTTATTATACTTAATTAGCAGCTTTAAATAGACAAAATGTATGTTTAGTAAATGTGGAGCTTTATTGTGCCTAGCTAAGTGGACCTAGGCAGGTTACACATTAGTTGATGTGGGCAATCTGAAATCCCAAAATAGCTCTTTGAAGTTTTGTATTAATCTGATTGATGAAATAAAAAAAAACATGTTCCTTTTCCTAACAGCAGATGAGATCTTGTTCAATGGCTCAATATATGGAAGTCAACAAGACATTGATGCTCAATGTGGAAAGTCAAGAGAGAGACAGATTACAATCACAGAACCTATTACAGACAGCTAACCCATGGAAAGGAGGCACACCTACCTTTAAACCTGTCATATCAATAGAAGCTGGAAAAAACTCAGTAGATTGAATGGACAGTAGTTTTGTGGGTTTTGCAACCATATGACGACTACTTAATGGTTACCACTTAGTAGTAATGTATAGGCAGTACTCAACTTACTGCCACAATTGCGAACAGAATTTTTATAGTAAATCGGTGCAGTCATAAAGCAAGTCATCAAGTGACTAAACCCAATTTAAAATTATTTTTACCCTATTTGTTGCCAGCTGGATGAATTTTGGCCAGACACTCTCTCTCAGCCTAACCCCCCCTCACAGGGTTGTTGTTGTGGGGAAACTAGGAAGAAGAAGGTGTATTGGATATGTTTGTCGCCTTGAATTGTTTAAAGGCAGGATATAAACAAACAAAGTGGTCATTAAGCAAGCCAGCTTTGACATTTTCCATCAGAAACCAGCCGGGAAGACTGCAAATTGTAACTATCTGTCTGCAGGATGCTGCAATTGATAAGTTAATGTGAGCCAGTTCCCAAGTGCCTAAATTGCAATCCCATGATTATGGGTAGTGCAATAATTATAAGTGTGAAGATAGGTTGTAAATCACTTTTTTCGAGGCTGTTGTAACTTTGAACTGTGATTAAACTAACAGTTGTAAGTAAGGATTACCTGTATTAAGCAATGATATTCTTTGTTCAAGTTCCAGTTAAAGCTGCAACTATCTCATCTTCTAATATATTTTTCATCCTCCCCATTCATCCTGCCCATTCTCGCACTCCATTTCACACAGAGATCCATGACTTACAATCACAATTGGAACCTGGATTTTGGTGGTAAGTTGTGATGATTGTAAGTCAAGGCATCCATGTGATCTGACACAATTTTATGACCATTTTTACAGCACTCATAAGTCTGAATCACATAGTTGTAAGCAAATCATGCAGTTGTAAGTGACAACCTATGCCTGTGATGGCGAACCTATGGCATGCGTGCCACAGTTGGCACACGGAGCCATATTAGTGGGCACGCCAGCTCAGCTCTGGGGTGTATGCGTGCGCCAGACAGCTGATTTTCGAGCCTTCTGGGCCCACCAGAAGTAGGAAAACAGGCTGTTTCCTGCCTCTGGAGGGCCTGGAGGGTGGTGAGGAAGGCCCATTTTTCTTTCTTACCTGGCTCCAGATCCTTTCTATGGATCTGGGAAGGGCGAAAACAGCCTTTCCCACTCCCTCGGAGGCCCTACGTAGGCTGAAAGGGCCCATTTCCCGACTCCTGGTGGGACAGGAAGTGACTTTTTTTGTGTCCCCTGCCTCCAGAGACTCCTAGAAAGGCTCCTAGAGACTCCTAGAGAGGTTCTGGAGGCTGGGGACAGCAAAAAACATCACTTCCTGCCCCACCGAGAGTTGGGAAATTGGCCCTTTCAGCCTCCACAGGGCCTCCAAGGGAGTGGAAAAGGCTGTTTTCGCCCTTCCCAGATACACAGAGAGGATCTGGAACCAGGTAAGAAAGAAAAACGGGCCTACCAGGCCATCATGTGCCAGGAGCGGGGGGGGGGAGGGGTTGCATGCGCATGGGCACATGCATGCGCAACCCTCCCCCCGCCCCCCTCTCCTGGCACGCGAAAGGTTAGCCATCACTGACCTATGCCAACTGGCAAAAAAAAAAAAAAACCTCACAGGAAACTGGCAGAAAAGTTGCAAGTTGACTTGCGTGACAATGGGACACTGCAAGCAATTATAAATGTGAATGGATTGCCAAGTGGCCAAAATGACATAATTTGACTATGGGGGGAGGGGGGTACTACAACATTTCACAATGCCCAGAAGCACCCTTTTGAAGGCAGTTGTAACTCTGTATGGTCATTAAATGACCAATTGTAAGTCAAGGGCTACCTGTAGAAATAGTATTTTCTCTTTGAAAAAAGATATTGTGGACAAATTGATTATACTATATAAATACACAAATACATGCATTCACTTTTACACGAGCTGTTCATCAGTCCAATTCTATCTTTCTTATCTAGTCAATTCTCATTTAAACTACTGAGGTTCTTATAATCTTAACATTTTTCTTCCTTTTGTAAAACCACAAATATTGGAAACAATAAAAAGACTACTCAGCAAAAACTTACTCTCAGTTTAAGGAATAGTTTCTATTTCTGTTTTATGTCTTATTAGAAAGACAATATACTGTAATACAGAAATTACCATTTCAGGATGTTAAATCATCTAGATTTCTTTTCTAAATTTCTTCAAAAGCAAAGATCTTAAAAATGGGCAATATCAATTTTTTTGAAAGTTAATAATTTTTCTAATTTTTCCTGGGAGACAAAGTAAGCTTATATTAATAAATTCTGAATTTAGTATTCAATCACTATATAAATGAGGCAATGTATTAGAAGATTGGTTTGCTACATCTATGTGTTGGGAACTATAAAACAATTCAAGTATACCCAGCAGGGAGATAGAACAGAGTTATTTGTTCTTAAAAAAGTTCACTGGAAGGAGGTAATTTCAAAAAAAGTAGATAATGCAGATACACAGGAAGAATTGGACATTCAAAGCAGGGTGGATTTGATTTAAATCAAGTCGATTTAAATCATGATTTAAATCAGTAGTAAAAAGGCTTGATTTAAATCAACTCAATTTAAATCATAATTTTTAAAGAGCAACTGTCATCTCTGTCCCACAGCGGCTCCTCCTCTGACCTGCTGTTGACTCACCAACGGTTCTAATATTGCAGAATGTACAGCCTCATGCTACATAACTAAGCTCCATTTCATGCTGAATAAACTAAATTATTAATGTATCTTAAATAGAAAACTATTTAAATAGAAAAATCTATATTTATATTTTTACTCCAAAAGCATTTTATTAAAATAAATGTGATAAAAATAATATCCAATTTAAATTTAAAAAAATCTGTTTTTTTATTTTTTTTAAAAATCATCTATTTTTATCCACCGATTCAAAAAGACTTTCAAAATATTGTAGCATTTTCTACCATCCAATGAGCAATTTTCTTGCAAGCGACCTGCAATTTTTGAAGTATTCCAAAACCTCCTATTCTCAAAGACAGCACAAAAATATATTTTCTTCTCTCTGAAAAATGATTGTCTATATTAATGATGTCCAAATCTGAAGCTGAACTTTGTTCATTTTTCCAATGTTATTTTACTGATTTTGTCAAGTTGTTTTTTCTTTAATCTATGTATTTGTTGTATGCAAATTTTTCTATCACAATGTTTTTCCACCAGGAATGCATTTTATATAAACTTTTCCCTAATGTAAACAGTTTAGCAGAAAAGATCAAGTACAAATATTTAAGTATAATTGCCTTTCAATTTACATATTGGTATAGGCAATAAAGTTAGAATTTCTTCTCTATGCCTCCCCTTTACAGTAATAAACCAAATGGAATTATTATATTAATTATTAAATCCAGTAGTTTCATATTATTACTCTTTAATGAATGCATGCGTATGTATGTATGTATGTATGTATGTATGTTTGTGAAAGATGGAAACATTACTCTTCTGGACAAAGAACAGCTAACATAACAATAAATTATTACACATTATTAATTTGTAAATTAATGCTTTTACATTTGCATAATAAGGTCAATCAAGATGTCATTGTTAAGTAATTAAGATCCCTTGAAAAAAATCTCTCAATAATCTCTGAGGATGAAAAAATTCTAAACAATAAACCAAATGAAGGCAGCAATCACAATGGCTGCACATCTATCCTGTTGTTAAGAAATCTAACAAAAGATACATCTATTTGCAAGCAAGTTCATATACACATTTCCAGGATGAATTTTTCATCTGCAGAAAAGCTCTAGCTGGGTATTACTTACTGTGACCTGTTTTGAAGGGAGAGAAGAATAGAGAGGTCTGAATTCAGACCTCTGCTTTCAAGTAAAAGCTCTTGGATCATGTTTTCATCCTCTGGGAAAAACTACACAAAATTAGGCCAAGACTGCAGATATCAAATTCTGATTTGAGGCAGAAGGTAGGGATAGGCAATGTTGGTTATACAAAGAAAGCAATTCCATGGGGGTTCCAAATTACATAAATTCTGCTATATGTATATCTTACCATATTTAATATGAAGAAATATAAACATAAACATGTTTGCCTACCTGAAAAATTCGAAGTTGAGACAAGCTTTAGGAAGGAAAAACTTGTCATCCTGCTTGAACCATAGTTTGCACATAGCAGTATCCTGCATTTAAGAAAACAGCACATTTTCTATTAAAAGAATTTTCCAGCCTGTGGGACTCGCACTGCTCTGCTCACTGTGGCTGCCAATAAAGGTAAGGCCGACGGCAGGGGAGAGAGACCCATTCTGGGCCTGCCGTGTTTGGCCAAAGGGCACGTGCCACAGATGGGCCCGCTGGGGCGATATGGGAGGCGCAGCCTTGAAGTCCCTGGCCACCCCCTGCCCATTGGCAGCCACAGCAGGCAAGGCGCCTCCTCCCAGGCCCCTGTCCCTTTTCCTCCCGACAGCCAGACAAACTTAGGCAAAAAGCCAACCAGTGGCTGGGAGGAGAGAGGCGAAGGGCGGGGCCAGCTAATGATGGGATCAGCCGGTTCACTGAACTGCAGAAAAAGTTAGCTACCAGTTTGCGACTAGAATTCAGGATTTCCTGTTCCTATTTCAGTACCATTATCACTAGACCAAACTGGCTATCTGCATTGTATAATGGGATTGTGCAATTTGACCTGGAACTAAATTTAAAAATTACATTAGAAATTCAAATTAAACAATTTAATGAATATGAATGGGAGCTGATGATTCACTACTAGCCTAGAACTAGCCTACAGAGCACTAGTGTAAAATCACATTCACTATTATTAATTATAGAACAAAAATATACCTTAATTAGAGTTGGGTACTGTGGTGCTTCCTTCTCCAAAGATACAATTTCAAAGTTAGTAGGAATAAATTCATTTTTCATTGGAAGCTTGAATTTCCCATTAAGGTCAGCATTTTGCCATTTCTATGTACAAGAAATGTAAATAAGGGAAGTATTTAAAAAAAAGAAAAGAAATTGCAATGAAACCCTGCTTATTATCACCTTTAGATATTTGTGTTCCTCAAAATTGTAACCAAAATTAAAACTGGTAAGTAACATAGTGCAATATTTGATATATGATTGTTACTGTCCACAGTCCATTGTTTTGATTTTTTTGTAATCATAATACGGAATATGACATGCATAAGCTGAGGATTGTTTCCATACTATAACCATCACACTGGATTACTAGACTGTTCCATACAAATATTACAATGAAAATAGTTGTCTTTTGTCAGCTTCAATTACACAAATTCTTTTGGGTGGTTAAAGACATTAAAGGTATATAAGTTTATATTTTATTTGTATTCCACCTTTATTTTATAAATAATTCAAATGGTGAACATATCCAACACAGCTTCGTCCTCCTATTTTCCGTACAAGAACAACCCTATGAGATGGGTTGGGCTAAGAGAAAATGACTGGCACGCGTGCGCACACGCACACCCACCCACGCTAGATGGGTAATGCAAGCTCAAACAACAACATGGATTTAAAATCACCTTTTAAATAATGGATTCAATTGTAGTGAAATTTGTACTTTCAGTTCTTTGCATTGGACTACATAAGATCAAAATAAGCAAATAACATTTTTGATAGACCAGTTTAGGAAAATAAATATTTTACATTTTTATATTCGAAATATCTCATTTTTAAAGAAAGAAACTCTAGTAAATATACAGAACAAGATCAACATAATGCCATAAAACTAGATAAAGTTGGTAGAGAAAAACTTCAAATTATTCATTGCACTTATACAAGTGACAGCTAATATTTATATTCAAAATAGTTTCCTTTGCAGTAGTGTAAATATTTTTTAAACACATATTTGGGTCTGTTACCACTAACAAGACACTATCACTGCTCTTAGCATACCTTAATGACTTCATCAGAAATCTTTTCTTGCTTGTACTGGGTTCCATACCACCGTTCTTTTTTATCAGTTTTTCCTTCAAATGTCTTAGAGACAATTGCAACCCTATAAATAAAAATATATGTAACTATATAATCTATGTAACTAATCTGATCAAAATTTACTGCTTTGTCACAATGAAATTTGCATTAGGACAGTTTAATATTCCTGTTGAAATGTCTGTTCACATTCATTTTAAAAGAATTATGTTAATTCTTAGTGTTATATTAATACTCTGATATTTGAGTGAGCAAATTAAATTATAATAGAACAGTGGCTCATACATTGTTTGACCTACTCCTTTTCCCAGTTTCAGATAATATCACTGCTCTCATAAAAAACCCACTCAGTTATTTTATACAACAGTATATTGTATCCTTGATTCACAAATAAGTAATTGCAACTTGCTCCAATATCCAGGATATGCCCAAATTACTTCTTAGAGGTAATAACCACCAGTCTAAAAACCACTGTTCTAGAGCATTTAGTAGAGACTTACGATTTTTTGTCAATTCAAGGGAAGAACAATTCATAATTTTATACCTGAATTGAATTATAAAAATGGAATAAAATCCCTAAGCTATAACTATAGCCTGAAATTCTATTTTCTTAGGTGAAAATCTGCTAAGAGGAACAATATTATTGTATTTGTTTATTGAATAGCCCAAAGGCCTTTTCAAACAAAACAGAAAAAAAAAGGGAAAAAGACAAAACAGTTACAAAAATAACAATCTAAAAATATATGATATATGACATTAAAATTTTACAATATCAGATTTCAATAGCTAAGTTGCCAAGACTAGATAACCCAAATAAGATAGCTCCTCTCTAACTCAGCTCATCTTTCTTACAATCAATGAAATTTTTTTCGATATAACTGGCTCGTATTGCTGTCATCCTTTTAAGATAGCGAGTGATAGCTCTTACCAGGGGAGGAGAGTCAGCCTTCAACAGAAATGCTAATTTATGCCTTATATTCCAGTGGGGAAATTTATTTATAATTGGGGACAGATATTGTTTTCTTACTTCCTCATACAGCCTACATTCGAATATTATATGTGCCGTGTCCTCTATGACGTTTACCCCACATATGCACGTTCTTTTGTCATACGGGATTTTCCGGTAACGGACGAATCTAATGTTGGTATCTAAAAGTTCGAATCTAAACTTAACAAATAACTGTCTCTCCACTGATGGCATTTCTAGATGTAAATACTTTTCCAGGGTGAAAGTTGTTTTAACTGTTGTCAGCAGTTTAAGGGAATGATTAGTTGAAAGAACAATATTAGAATTTGTGTAAAGGAGAGAAGATCAAGACAAAAAAAACTGCACAAAAGAGGGGATTGGACTAGATGGCCTCTGAGAATACTCTATAAAAGAACCCTTCCCACCCCTAAAAAGATCTGAGCATTGGCTTAAATTAAAGGGTGATTTCTGAATTTTATCCTCAGCTGATATAAGCTTATGCAACGTTCAAGTTTCAATTCAATTTCCAGCCATTTTAAATAAAATACTTGGGGGGGGCGGGGGGGAAGCTTCAGGCCTTCCATGGTAGAATCTCTCTCTGCCATATTCCAAACTGCTTTAGTAAGTATCTCACCAAGTAAAATGAGGAGATTCTATTTTTCTTTCCAGTTAAAATAAAGAGGCAATTATCAATTATCACTATCTTTGCAGCATATTACACGCAAGAGAAATTATTTACTATCAACATTGTTCTGCATTTCAGAGACAAATAGTTCTTAATTGGAAAAATATAAGGCACTTTGATGGACAAAATATTATCAATTTAAACATTAAATACAAATTAAATCTTATAATAATGGCCAGAACTAAACAAATAGTGGAACAATAGTTCGATTTAGACTTGTTCTTTCTTGCCAAATAAAATATCAACATGCATCTTCTGTGCCATAAATGAAACAGTTCACATAGCTTTTTTGTACTTTATGTATGAATACAAAGCACAATAGAGTAACATGAGAAGCTTTACTTCCCTTTGAAATTAGTTTCCATGGTAACAGTTCCATTACTGACATTGATAGAATGCTGCTTATCTAAATGTTTCTAGTGCACTCCCCCCGCAAATCAAGATTTTAGCAATAAAAGAGAGAATAAATTATTTACACAACAGCTGGAAGTCTATCTTTACAATATAGATGGCTGTTCTACAAAGACTGTGAATGTTAAGATAACACAACTATCATCATTCCCTAAATTTATTCATTGCCAATGAAAAAAATTGTTGCCAGTAAGCAATTGCTATTTTTTTTTTTGGGGGGGGGGGGGGGGTTGACCTTCATTCAGTTAATTATCGAAACTGTAGGACAAATTTAGAACATGTTCTATTAGTAATGCTAATGTAACTGAAGCTAAGCAAACATCAAATCAGTTGATAGCAGTGATGAAATTGAGCCGGTTCTATCCGGCTCAAGCGAACCAGTATTGCTGGCAGCATTTTTGACCCTCTGCACATGCGCTGCAGGCTCTGCACATGCATAGAGGAGGCACGAACGCTCACATTTGTGAACCAGTAGTGAAGGTAAGTAAATTTCACCCCTGGTTGATAGGAGTATTTTTCTTCTTGTATTACAAACTGGAATGAACCTCAATGCCACAAAGGAACAGACCATTTTTTTCTTGTTTTCTGTTCCTCACAAATCATTTGTTGGAGGCAGCAAAATGAGCAGACTGCACAAATACCGGTAGAAGTAAAGATCAATAGGCACTCTATCTTCACACTTTTTTTTTTCTTTCCAATACCTGTTTCTTTCAAGAAGCAGGCTGTAGGAAGGAACAAATACTTCTTACCAGGGACAAACAAATAGGGGGTTTTTGTACTGGGATATTTTAAACAGCAAAATTAGTGTTTTAAGAGTTGTTAAGGTACTGATTTGACCTTTTAACGCTTCTTACAAACACACACACACAAACCAGAAACATTTTGGAATGTGTCCCTTGACATGCTACACAGAACTTGGAGGAGACTCAAGCTGGAGGAAGTGATGTACTTCAGCTCTAGAGCAACTGTGTGGAAAGGGAATTCATGGTTCTCCTTTGTCAAAGAGATGTGATGAGTCAGTTCAGATGATCCTCAAACGAAATCTGGTATAATGCTTAAAAGAAGGAGCTCATGGGGAGACTTTGGAGCTCTCTTCCAACCCAATCTACCTCAAGGTTTGCTCTTGTGAGAAAAAATAGAACAAGGGAGCAAGAAATTGAATTCCCAACCAAATTGGAAATCGACTTCCAATTATATTCCCTGGTTCTGACTTGGAAGACAAACATTAATCATAACAAAAACAAGAAAAGCAGATTCATAAAAGAGGAAGGCAGGTGCTGCTTATTTTGAGTCTTCTCAGGGTTTATTCAGGCACACCTCCTAATCATACTTAACAGTGAAAGCATTATGACTGAATGCAAATTAGTATTATGTGGAAGGCGGGAGGGATGCCTTTGAGTCAGTTTTGACTCCTGCTGACTATCTAGACAAGTGTGTGCAGTTTTCTTCGCAATGTTTTTGGATATGGTTTGCTTTTGCCTTTTCTCTATGGCTGAAAGAAAGTGAGCCAATTGGCTTCCATGTCTCAGCCAGGACTCGTTTTCAGATCGTCCTCACTCCTAGTCCAGTGTCATAACTACTAGTTTGAATTCCCTCTCCATAAGTGCATAAGTAGTGATGAATTTATTTAGAAAGGCAATGCAATGTTTTGGATTCTGCTCTCAAAAGGTGCTTCAGAGCCTGCAGGAGTGGAAATGCATGCAGCACCTGTAGGCATTTCATTAAAGCAATTATATCTGCTTCCTGGAGCTCTTGCCAGTTGACAGACACTGCATTTGTGATCATTTGTGTTTTAGAAGCATCTGTCTGAAATCAGACTCAAAGCATCATACAGCCCTACTATTAAAACTGAATGACAATCCCTCCCTTAAAAAAAAATCACATTTGAAAAGCATGTAATTCTCATTACAATATAAAAATTACTACTAAATTTTGCTCCTAATGTATTATTCCATGCAATGTCTTCACAAAGACATCTAAAGATATTTTAAAATGAGGCAAACTTCAGGTATTAGTTTAGAAAGTATTTGCTAATCCTTGTTATTTAGGGAAGAAATATAATCTGTATCTTTCAATAAGCAACACAATGTACCATTTATGAATCACAGTAATACATCAGAATATGGCAATACATCTTACCGGACATTTTCAGGTTTCAGTTTGTTCAATACCATTTCTATTAAATCTGGCCTAAATTCTTCAAGTAAATATTCAGCAGCAAGAACTTCTTCAATAGGATAGTACTAAAATAAAATGTTACACTTTTAGTTTAGACTGAAAATGATTTTAAAAGTGCTCAATAACAGTTAAACAAGGAAATGGTGCCACTTAGAAGATCTATTAACACAGCTATTAACAGATCAGAAGGAAAAACATCCATTCTAATATAAGCTTGACATTGAATAAAAAGAAGTAAATGCTGACCCCTAGAGGATATCTCTGCAATTGCAACTGCACACCCACCCCAGCTCCGTGAATGGGGAAAACATCGCAAAAGTCACGTGATGGCAACGTGATGCTGTGAGTTTGACACTCATGCTCTAGACCTTCAGGCATTAGACTCACATTGAGAGTACTAAAATAATGTAAAACCCAAAACATAATGCAAAGAATAACAAAAAAATGTAACCTTTTAACATCAAACTGTTTAAGCAACAAATATTTCAGTTCACACTAAAAGTATGCTATTTATTAAGCAGGTAAACGTATAAACCTCTGATTGGAAAAGGAATGTTGTAAAATTGTTCAGCAACAACAAGCCAGTTCTCTTAATATTATTTCATGATCCTCCATATGAGGACATTGGGCACTGTACCATCAACAACTACCACTGTTTATAGTAGCAACCCTGATTTAGTCCTGTACTTAGCTGAACAAAGAGAGGGTTGAAGCCATGTGAAGAACCACACATTGCCACTGGCTCTTCCTCTCTCTCACCTCTACTTCAAAACATATACTCAGAGAACCCAGATACAACACAGTCCATTGACCCCAACTTTTATTATTAGAGCCCTGAATCCTGCAGAGATGGATAAGCATTCAGAGTAACACACAGCCCTATTGTCTCACCTGCTGCCAATCTTAGCAACCTTTGTCTACTTGAGGTACAAAAGCAAAGCTTTGCTTATAAGTCCCATTGTTACTAATAACTTTTTCTCAAAAGTCCCAGAAATATTAGGAAGCAATACAATATTAGATACAATATTCTAAGTGATATACTAACATAAATAGCTCTATACTATAAGTTGCAACTTACATGAAGCATCCCTGCAAGTTTTGATGTATAACCTCGGGGTCTTTCTTTATCTTTAAATCTGAATGCTACAGCATTTAGATCCTAGCAAAAGAAAGAAAATAAAATACTCTTGCAGATACAGATTAATATTTTAAACAACAGAAAATTCTTCTTAAACATAGATTTACGGTAGTTTGATTTCTAATATTCAGAATTAATCACATGAATGGAGCTGGAAGACTGCTTACGTTATTATGAATGTTCCAGAGTGCATAAAAATATGATTCTTTGCATTATATGGATACAAAGAAAACATCTCATCAATAATAATGATAAATAAATACGAGGTTTGAAGTGCAAGTTATTTTAAAGCTGAAATAAACACATGGAACCAATTCTCTGAATCACCTAAGTACGTACTATTTTTCAGAATTAAAATAGGATCATCAACAGTTTGATAAACTATATGTATATTTATATAAATACCATTTTCTTGAAAAATATTATTTCATTATTATTTTTGTCTTCCTCAATTCTGGGCACTTCTGAGAACTATGACCATTGCTAAAAATTCTTGGATTTTAAATCCAAGCATCTGGAAGGCATTTTGGTTGGAGAAGGCTGTATTTTATTAATACAGAACAGCTACCTAAAATAGTTACATAAAATATTACTTGGGAAAATGTTTCAAAATAGTTATGTCTATATATGACAGATTCACTTGTTCAGACTATGTTTATAGGAATATCCAAACTAATGTATGGATAACCACCATTGAATTCAGTAGGGTTTACTATATATTTGCTTAGGTTATACTTACTGAGCTCAGATTTTCACAAATAAATTCTTTCTCTGGATATATGAGCATTTTTTAATATGAGATAATAGTAATAGTTATTCAGTTAATTTTTTTTGCCCTGGCTGTGATCTCTGGCCAGATCTCTGACAATCCTTATTGACAAAGATAGTATTCTTGGGCAACATGTTGACAAGTTGCCTTGTCTTAACTGCTGCCACAATAAATGTGGTTATCAGATAGTGGCTTCAAGATTTGAGGCTAAAAGTAAAAACAGGGTATATAATACATCTGTTCTACTAGGGAAATTTAATAAAAGGGGAAAATCAATGCCCTGTTGAAGATCCTTATACTGTAAGAGTTACAATAGCAAACAACATGTTAAATTGATCAATTCCCTGGAATCGCCAGTCAAAAGTGCTGAGACAGGAAAGCTGGCATTGCTGATAAATAATGTTGTGAATAGGAGGTGGCTGTTGTTGGCCCTGAAAAGGTCCTTCCTCAAGCTAGAAGAAGATACTTGCAGATTCCCATTTCTGGGCTGCTTTCAGGGCTCAAGAGAGGGAATTAAGTTTGGAATGACACTCCATGTCATCCAACTTTTGTATTACCAGTTTTTTTTTAGCTGAGCATTGTCTGAATTTGTAAGGAATCTAGAGGCACTCCAGATGTTCTTAAATTTTTGCTCTATTACTTTTTTTCACAGTGAAATTTAATTTTTAATAGATTGGCTATAGCAACACCGTAGGGGGGAAAATCGGATCTTTAACCAGTATGCCACCAATACTCTCCATGCTCGAGTACAATTTTGGACACTGAAGACTCAAGCCTGATACTATCTTGGGGATATCCCATGGTGCCATAAAAACCTTTAAAAACTTAGTGTGTATTGTCTCTAACTGTCTTTTTCTTCATATATAAGCCCTCTGAGCTGTGTAGAATATTTGGGCTAATGTTTTAGCTTCAAAAAGCTTTAGTACTGGACATGACATATCAATTCACCTCCTTGGGAATAAAAAAAACTTCTAATAGCCCTTGTAGATTTTGATGTTACTTGATTAATATTATATTCATGATAGGTTTTCTAAGATTCACTATCATGAAATGCCAAACCAAAATGTTTAAGGTACCTGTTCAAATGACAGACTTTTATTATTCTCCTTAAGCCAATAGAAAATAATTTTGTAAAGACATCTTACCTTACATTCTTGAAAAACCCATTCTTGAGGTCCTTCTGTGCGTAACTTTTGAATATATTGAAACATATGCAAAATAATATCTTCCACATGTACTGTACAAGAAAAAAATACAGGATTTTTAGTTTTGTCAGGTTAAAGCAAAAGTGGTACCAAAGTTCTAGAATTACAACTCCCATATAATGTTGTTACTGTACAGGCAATCCACAATTTACAACCACAACTAAGACCAGAATTTCCATCATAAAATAATGCAGTTGGAAAATGTAATGTCACATTATTGCATTACTCAGTGTTGGAAATCCTGGCAGTTGTCATAACCTCAGATGCGCAAATCTGGAAGTGGAGAGAGTCCAAGTAAGGAGGATAGGTGTGCAGCAGTGGGATTGGGGAGGCCTTGGGAGGCCTGATGCAGTTTATGTGCGAATTGGAGGGTGTTGTAGTGTAGCACAAGCTCAGGAAGGCTAGGGAAAGAAGGTGTATGCATGCATGCATACATAGCTTCAGATAGTTTTCAAACCAATTTGATTATCAGGAGCTGTTTTACTTTCTAATTGCCAGCAGTATTTAGAACAGGGGTGTCCAATCTTCTGGATTTCAACTCACAAAATTGAATGACTGGCTGGGTCATTCTGGGAGTTGAAGTTCAGAGGTCTTAAGGTTGCCAGGTTTGGATACTGCTGATTTAGAACATGAGAAATTATCACATTTGTAAGATCAGGAAAAAGCACACAGAACTGTTAGCAGCATTCTGAAAAATAAGAAAATCCTTCTTACTATAGTACAGGTAGTCCACAACTTATGACCACAATTGAGCCCCAAATTTCCACTGTTTTTAGGAAGGCAGTTGTTAAGTGAATTTTGCGCCATTTTATGACCTATATGCCACATTTGTTAACAATTGAATCACTGCAATTATTAAGTGAATCAAGCGGTCATTAAATGAATCTTGTTTTCCCCATTGATTTTGCTTGTTGGATGATCACATGAACCTGGGACAATGCAACTGTCATAAATACATTGCCAGTTGCCAAGCACTCAAATTTTGATTATGTGACCATGAGGATGATACAGCAGATATGAATGTGAAAACCAGTCATGTCACTTTTTTCACTGCTGTCATTAACTTTGAACAGTCACTAAATGAATGGTTGTAAGTCAAGGACTACCTGTCTCTATGAAACTGAATGTGATTAAAGCCTTTTAAATGTTTACATTTTACTACACTACAGAATATTTTTCACAGTGGGATACACAAAAGGTCTTATAAAAGAAGTGACATTTAAATGATATTTAAGCCCTAGCATAGCAAAATGATTGAAGGGATCTACTTACACAGTCCTTCTTCAGTAAGATCAACATTAATGATAAAAAACATAAAGCCTCGAGCACCTTCTTTCTGTCCACCAACCAGTGTGCTTACCCAGCCTATGATAAAATCATATAATACATACAATATTGTTTGTATTTTTAAAAAAGTTATATTATTTTTAAGCAAACACTGATAATATATGTATTTTTGGTTAATAGCCTTCACACATTATGACAGAATATCATAAATGGAACTCATAAAATGTGACCGTTAGAGATAATGAATTTCCAGAAATTTTGTAGCAATAACACTTCTATAATGACAGATGAGCCAATTTTGTCACTGCGTTTTTTGTATTTGTCAGCTGGGCTCCCATTCTGAGAGTTACGGTAGACTGACTCTTATCTCTGAAGCTACTGTGCATGTCCACATTCTTTCACTTTCTTCTAACTTTCTTTGTTCGCCTGCCAAGAGGTAAGGCAGGAACGCTGCCAAGATGTAATTAATTAGCTAGTAAGACTGTTTTTTACTTCTTTATAATAAAATGTGTTTTATTAGAATATATCTCGGGTTTAATTTCCTTAAAAAGTATTCTCTAAGGAAAACCCACGATCCGTCTCTAATTAAGGTGCAATTACCCCAAAGCGGAATGGGATTAATTGCCACCCTGACAAATTTTGAATATGAAACATATGTTCTGAAGTTAAGGCAAATCCAAACATGAACATTAAGACACTTAGTTTTTAAAAAATATTATGTGCAGTATTCCTTTGGCATATATAGAGTTAAAATGTCCACCACATTTAAACAAATAGAAATCTGATTTAATATACTTTAAAATGTTTTAAACTATTTCACAAACAAAAACTTGTTTAAGAAAAACAAGAACGCAAAAAGTGAAAACAGAAGAAATCAGCTTGGTTGTAGTGTAATTCAAGAAGCTCTTCAGCATATTGTATGTTTAGTCTTCTACTAATATATTAAAAAAAAATTAAGAGGGAATCAAGGCATAGAAATTTTGCTACATGAAATTTTGACAAACTTAATTTGAAGCAGAAGCATCAACCACTCATCCTTCCGAGATTGGATGGAATCAATTGTTGGAGACAATATGCTGACATTTGTAAACCGCTCTAAGAGTGCTGTAAAGCACTATGGAGCAATATATACCGTAAGTCTAAATGCTATTGCAATTAGTTTAAGACTTCTATCGTGTTCATGGGATTTTAGAGAATCAGCATTTGCCTGAACTGGGACAAGCATGCCTCCTTTTCAGATGTTCATTTCTTTTTTTGAACCATTGCATTTCCCGAAAAATAACCAATTGCTTTCACAATACTTTGTGAATTACTTTAAATCAAAATATTACAAAATACTTTATTATCCTTTTCCCCCACCTTTTGCCATTTTAAAAAATACACAAAAGTTTTCTTTAGATATAGACACATTTAACTATGCTATACATGTATTAGATTATGTGATCTGCAACAATAACCACTGCATAGATGCATAAAATTTTACAATTGATTTGTTGTTTATAATTTTTCATTTGACAGATAAAATGATATATATAATTGTGTCTTATAACACAGTAAAGAAAGACTGCAAACAACATAAGGCTCCAAGAATCAATTCTTAACAGTGAGTGAGAACAGCTTGTTTTACCAAATGTTTTTTAATCAACCAACTGTGGATTCCCATATTTGTCATACACCTGCACAAAAGTTTAATTGGAAATTTTAAACCAAAAGTCTATCCTTCTGAGTACACTTTAAGAAGAAATATTGGCTTTCCTCTCGGTTACCTAGGATAACACAGCCCTGCAATCAGGAATTAACTGAGATATGTGTGTGCACAGGAAGAAATAATCTTTTCTAGGAACATTGTTTAAAAATAAATAACTGAAGATATATGTTGTGAATGGTTTGAAGAATTCTGTGCTTTGAAGGAAATACATTACATAGTAGCAGGTTATGTTATCAAATCCATTCAGGAAATATTTCATCATTGGATAAGAAAACATGGAATGGTGTCTACTATTTTGTGCACAGCAAAAAAAAAAATGCTTTTACAGAAGAAAATACTAAGTTGCTAAGAGACAGCAACATTTGTATGTACATCTGTAAAATGTACGAAACAGCCAGCTTTGGAAAAAGCAAAGCTGAAAAAATAAATACTTATTATGATACCATGTTATAATGTCAAATATGGTTTATATGACATGGCACTAAAGGATGAACTCAAAAATTTAAGGTGCCTTTATTATAGTTTGAAGATGAAGACAACTGATATGCATGTTCCTCAGAAATATGATGATTTTACTTTTCCCTTAGGAACCAAGAATATCATGGCATTTGTATATTTTTGTCTGATCAACTTGTCTGATCCTGGTCCCTTCTAAATCATATAATTTTGCACGTATTTTCTTCAGTCTTGGCAGATCTTATCTATGGAGAATTGATTTTTCTATTTTTAAATTACAGAGTTCCTGGATATGGATGATTTAGAAGCTCCTTAAATTTTTTTTCTTTCACTGTTCTCCTTATAACAATAGAAGTCAAAGATATTATCAGATATTATCAATTTAAAAAGTGATATCATCAATAGGTGATATATATGTTTTTGTTAGTACTTTCATAAGCTAAAATCCATTTTTAGCCCTCTTTTTCTTGATTATTTTAATTCTATTACTTCCATCCAATACATTTCCATAACTAAATCAGCCAGATTTAAATTGGCCTCATTTCCAGAATTCAATGACATTAGAAAGTTTCTGAAAGAGTCCTGTATTATAAAACTCAGCATGGTGTTAAGTGTGATGCCACTGATGAGGGAGCCAAAACTGCAACTAGTCATATGATATTTGATCAGTGTTCTTCAAGCTGCAGGCCATCGCAAAGATGTTATTGCCAGTTCTTTATATTCAGGAAGATGGGGAAAGGAGCATTAATACTTTCCTAGAAGAAAAGCTGACTGTCCCCTAATAAAGATTGTTGAACTACAATGCAGAAAAAGGGCAGAAGGCTAGGACGACATTATCTCGCTGCATTCAATATTAGATATATTTATCATTACATCTATTTCCTTTTGGTCCTGTGAAGCTCCAAGAATGGAACTCAGCAAATTCTCTATCTTGATATTAAAATATAAATGAATATCTTATTTTGCTCTAAAAGGGAAAGCCACAACACCACATTTTAGCTATAGACAGATTTTGAAAAAGCCAGGGTTCTTAGTATTAGGAAAAGTAAAATCAAAACCAGACTAGGAAGGCAGATACAATAATAGTAGGAAAATCAATGTGTTGATGATGGATGACTAAAGTACTTCTGCCTTTTTCTTTTAGAAATATCAAACCCATGCGCAGGAAGAACCTTTTGCTTCTTCAGTTTGTTTTCTGGCAAGGCAAAGCACCTACTGATCAACTTGCTATAGGCAAGCAAAGTCCTACAGAGGGAGTGAGAACCATCTAAATGATTCTGCAGGAATCTGTTGATATACAGGACGCCTCTAATAACTGGGCCATAATTAATGGAAGTCTGGAGCGAATCAAGATAAGCATAAGAATATTTGCTGAGGAATGTGATTATTCAATAATCATAAATAACATTTCCCAAGGAAGTGCTCTCAGAAGAAGATTGATTGCATCAGGCTTGATTAATCCATTTTTGAGAGCGGACACAAATTTAATATTCTGACAGCCAATCAAACATATTAAACATAGAAATTTGCCTATTTGTGGACAAGGAATATCAATTAGAAAGATACAGGTAAGCTTTTGAAAGCTTTTTTGGTGGATCCTAGTCTCTTCTTTTAATATTTCTAGACCTCTGTTAATACTTCTCAAACCATAGACCCTACCCAAGGGCAAGAGTGATAAAATGTGTTTAGCTCATGAAGGCAGAATGCAGAAGCATTTTCACAATAACAAGTTTAATGCAAGTAGCACATCAGCTAATTTTGAATGACCTTACCTTTAGCTTTCAGTTCTGATAAAAGACTTCCTGGACCTTCATGCCCAATAAGGTGACCAAGATAGTGGCCAGGATTTGATTTGTAGTACTTTTGAAGATCTGGTATTGGAAATGTGACATAAAGATTTCTAAAATCTTTAATAGGTACCACCTTGTAAAGTTGCTGTAAAATTTCAAAAAGAAAACAGGAAAGCCTTATTTAATTTTTTTAATTGTTGTAAAATAAAGATTAAAGATAACTTTAGGAACAGTTCCTATAATTTTCAGAAGTAGATGGTTAAACTTGCATACAACCATCTCTGAAAATCATAAGATTTTCAGAGAATATCCAGGACTATCTTGTTCCATCTACTGTTTAATAAAAGTGTAATCTTGAAAGTTTCAAACCCACCCGGAGATGTTCTTCCTGGAAGGGATGCTCAGGGAATTCCGGTATTGGAACATTTTTATTCTTCACTTCAGAAAATAACTTCACCACCAGTTTGGTTAGTTCATCTAAAGTTTCTGCAAAAAAGAATGAAAAGAAATCACTAATAGCACTAACAGCAGCATTACTTACTCCAAGTCCTTTAAGTGCGTTGGATTTTAATTTCCAGAATTCTTGCCTGTTGGGAATTCTGATAATGTAACTGTTATACATTAGAAGATATCTTATTGGAAAAATATACAAAATAAGATCATTTATAGACTTCTTAACCTATGTTTTCAACGAGCCGTAGGAGGCTATCTTTTAACCATACATCTAAAAACTTATTGTACATATTTCTTATTGCAGAAATTCTATATCCAGAATCCAGTCAGTGTATTTTACAGTGCATAATATAAATAAAATCAGATCTCAAGAAGGAAGGAGGGATGTTAAGGAAAAAAACTCACAAAATTTAAAATGTTCATATAACATCAAGACCACCTATTAAGAGTACATACACAAACTCTTAGTATGACACAGAGACAGAACAAATCAAAAACTGTATGACAAAATGGAGGCCAAACTTCCAAACACACTACACAGGATGGTGAACACTTTATAGTTTCACTTTTAAAGGGGTCTGAATGTCTACAAATATTGCAATGATTAACAAATGTGTAAAAAGGTGCAAATGAGAAACCAATAGTAATAGATTTTATTATTATTATCCTTTTTCTTTTCTTTTTTTACTTTTCAGATATTTTATCTTTATTAAATTTGATTTGCCTATCTTTTTTCCTTTTATTAATCTATATCTATAATATAGATACCTATATCTATAATATAGCAATACAACAGAAATTTTAATAAGTAATTTGTTTAAATGACTTTAGATTAAAACTATTACATTAGATTAATAATCACAATAACAATACTTTGATGTGAGTGCAGTGGTTCTTGATTAACATGAAAAACTGAATAGTTTTACACTTAAACTTTTGATATTCTAAATTTTACTGAATATTGACAGTTTCTTTCCTTTCCCTATTTTCAATACTTTAAGCTACCCAATTAATACAATGTTAATAATCTCATATAAACATTGCTGTATTGAAACAATACAATGAATCATGATTTATAATCATACACTAAAATTGTTTTTTTTAAAAAAAAATGGTGATGTGACATGAATTTAGAGAAAGAGCAGTAATGGTAATAGCCACAGAAGGCAGAAAAGAATAAATCTGCAAAATGATAGAGTGCTTTGCATCCGTGTTCTAATATTTTTATGTTATAACCAGGAATGTGATTTTTATTTTACTCCTGAACATGAAGATTGCCTTTCTTTAATTTCCTAAATGTTTTATTATTATATAAAATATTAATAACATTTAAATATTTCAAAATAATTCTCTCAATGCTTGCCATTCTTACCCCGTCCTAAAACACAAACAGCCATTAAATTTGATGAATAGTAAGTGGAGTGAAACTTCAAAAGCTCTTGCCTTACATCTATTCCGTCTTGGTTTGGTCTAGTTTCCAAAGTGTACTTGTTCCCTATAAAGCGAGAGTAAAATAAAGGATGCATTAAGAGAAAAAAGTTCTAGCAGAGAAAGAGGCATATATCCTCATAAACTGTACAATCCTATGGGAAGTTGATGAGTATATTTTTCAGCAGATCATCCCATAAGCCTGGGTATCTCATAGTCAATAGGCATGGAGTTCCTATGCAAGTTTCCCCTAAAATCGTGGTGGTTCTGTTAGGTGCATTAAATTTATGTGATATGAATTGGGAAAAATAATTTGTAACTCGAAATGTAGCACTCAATTTTTCACCAACAGAAAATAATAGAGATCTTGCAGTGATCACTACATTACTCATAGAGATCATTAATTAGCATCCTCAAACCCAGATGGAAGAAAAAGTATGATGCACGTATGTCAATCAGTCTTCCTAATTCAAAAAAATCATGGTTTAGTAAAGCAAACAAGAAGAAATTAGCTAATATTTCCTTTTTACGTAGGCAAACCCTAGTTTGTTAAGCATATTTATCAGGGTATATGAACTGTGAACCTATTGTTAAGTGTTCACTAAAAATCGAGATCAAGCTATGCTTTGTGATCCTAATGTGTTGAGAAAATTTGTACCTATAATTTGGTAATTTCAATATTTATTTATTGGATTTTGATACTGCCTGACTCCAAAAGCACTCTGAATGGTTTAGGCTTTTTTAAAAAAAAAACACTTAAAAGAAATAGAACCACCTGGACAAAGCCGCGTAACTTTAAAAAAATGGATAGGACTCCCCAAATTCCTAGATCTGGGAATATCTTTAAAAAACTTTGTTATTATGAATGAGTCTTTTCTTAAACCAACTAAGTGAAATTCCTTCCCAATCCAATGCACTGTAATCTCTTCGTTAAGAAATAGTGGAGGTTAAAATTAAAGGTTCTTCTGCACTGGTGCCATAACCTATTTGTCTCCTATGTGGCAATCCACTGGAAATGGAATTAGCTTTAGAATCAGTATTTATCTGTATCCATTCTTCAGCTTTGTCCGCAATGTATGGTGAGAAGGGAAAAAAAAGCCCTGAAAACACTACAGTTTCTATTTTTATTTCTGTCTGCTAGACCAGAAGGATAAACTGGCAAAACTGTTGCCAATGTCATGCAGTTTGTCAGGAAAAAGTCCACGATTGCTGGAAAAATCTTCACTTAAAAAGTCTTAATATTGTACAGTAGTTTTCAACTGATGACTAATTTTTTTTAAAAAGTCTGCTTTTTATGATCCTCTGTGGGAAGGTCCCTTCTGATTAGCTCCTAGGATGAAATGGAAGGCAATGACTAGAGAAGGATGGCTGGGGAATAAACTGTGGTGGGATATCCTTGCAGCTCACTCACTTATTTCTGAGCAATGATTATTTTAACATTCTTCTGTACTAATGCAGGGAGAACTATTTCTAGAATTTTGTTTAAAAACATATATTGTCTAAATGTGAAACTCTGTAAAATTTCCAATTTTCTGGCAGTGAAAAAGAGAAACTAAGGCTACAAGAGCCTTGGTGGCGCAGCAGACTAAAGTGCTGTTAAGTAGCACCAGCTGCCTGCAATTATTGCAAGTTCAAATCTCACCAGGCTCAAGGTTGACTCAGCCTTCCATCCTTTCGAGGTAGGTAAAATGAGGACCCGGATTGTGGGGCAATAAGCTGACTTTGTATAAAAAGAACACTGCTTGGGGGGGCCGAAAGCTCTACTAAGCAGGTATATCCAAAAGTATGAAGGCTATTGCTTAACGCATTGTAAGCCGCCCTGAGTCTCTGGAGAAGGGCGGCATATAAATCGAACCAATCAATCAATCAATCAATGTCTATTTCCAACATGTTGTTTTAAACATTACTACTATATACAAGAAAAACCTATCACTCCTAGATGATATACTGATATAATAATGATATGTGATATAATAATGGTAAAGCTAAAACAAGAATAAAATAATGTGAAGACAACTTCCTAAAATAATGAGAACACATTATTTATATAAAACAATTAACTTTGTTTATGAACAGTTGTATTTATATTCAAGTATGAATATAATTAAGAACAGTTATTAAACATAACTCATCAAGCCTTCACACACTTTGATTACAGACTACCATTATAATAACAATATAATGACCTGCAATACAGGTATTTAGCATTGCTTTGTTTTTGAAAATGCAAATATTAAGAAAAAAAATTAAAAACAACTTAAAAGAGTTTTCCAAATAGCATGCACAACAAAAATGAACTCTTAGCCAATACTACTGAATGAACGCAGTGTATGTCTTGACCTGGTATCTGAAGATTACAAGGGATGAATGTGGAAAACCAGGATGACTTAACCCAAGGAGGATACAGTGGCAGTTGATTCAGACTTTCTTGACTCCAAGATAGTACCAACCTTAAGTCCAGAAGGAGCTCGTCCATAACTTTGGGGGACTCCTAAATTAATAGCTCCTACCAAAAGAGCATGTGGAAATCATAGCCAAGAGAACCTTTTACTTAATTTTGGCTAATATCCCAATTAAATCTATTATTGGAGCAAGCACTAAAAGCAAGTCACTCATGCCCTTCTCACTTCATGTTTAGCTATGGTAATATAAAGGGCTGTAGTGGAAGACTATCTGGAAACTGCAACTGGTACAGAATGCAGTTGCCTACTTGTTAATGAGAACAATTCAATGTTATCACATCACACTAGTGTTTGGGTCACTACCCTGATTGCCAGTTTGTTTTCAGGTCAAACTCAAGATGCTAATCATAATTTATGAATCCCTAAACTTACTCCCACCAGAATCTGCACACCCAAGACATGATGGCAGAGGATGCATATCAGAAACTTAGACTATGGTTTAGATCAGTGGTGAAATGTAAAATTTGTTACTACTGGTTCTGTGGGAGTGGCTTGGGGGGATAATGTGACTGGGTGGACATGGCCAACGTTTTTTTTTTTAACTTTTAAAAGCATTTTTCTACAAACTCTTTGGCCGAAGAGGTTGTAAAAAAATGCTTTTAAAAGTCTCTGACAATCAGGCAATTCAGCTGGGCATGGGGGGGGACAGATTTTTGCTACCAATTCTCTGAACCACCTGCTACCATCGCTACCGGATCGGGCGATCCGGTCCAAACCAGGAGCATTTCACCTCTGGTTTAGATCCTTTGATTTTGATGGCTTAGTAGTTTGTCCTGATATAATAAATAATGCTGATGAATAGATGAATATCACTTACTATATGTTATTAAAATTACTTATAGCTAGATATTCCTTCCATTTCTCATTCTCTTCCTTTTTTTTCTTACTTTCATTGTCAGTGAATCAGCAAGAAAATGGTAATAGAATCTGATCTTGATGAATATAGCCAGCATGGGTTTGTTAAAAACAGATCATGCCAAACCAATCTTATTTCATTCTTTGACAAAGTGACTAAATTAGTAGACCTCAAAATGCTGCGGACAGAGTATATTTAGACTTCACTAAGGCATTTGACAAACTAGACCACTACCTACTTCTTGGTACGCAAGAAAATTGTGGGATAGACATCACCACCAGATGGATTTATAACTGGCTGACAAACTGTACTCAAACAGTAGTCCTTAATCTACATGGAGGGAAGTAAGCAGCGGGGTACCACAAGGTTCCACCTTAGGCCCAGTACTCTTCAATATCTTCATAAATGACTTAGATGAAGGAATAGAAGGGGAACTCATCAAATTTGCAGATGACGCTAAGCTGGCAGGAATAGCAAACATCCCAGAAAAGCTCACAAGACCATGCCTGGAATACTGCATCCAGTTTTGGTCACCACATTACAAAAAAGATGCTGAGACTTTGGAAAAAGGGCAGAGAAGAGCAACTAAGATGATTAAAGGCCTAGAGACTGAAACATATGAAGAATGGCTGCAGGAATTGGGTCTGACTAGTCTAGAGAAAAGAAGGACTAGGAGTGATATGATAGCAGTATTCCAGTATTTTAGGAGCTGGCACAAAGAAGAGACTGTCAACTTATTTTATGGATGGATACTAATCAAGGAGAAGCAACCTGGAATTAAGGAGGAATTTCCTAACAGCGAGGACAATTAACCAGTGGAACAGCTTGCCTTCAGAAGTTGTGTTTCATCCGTGGAGGCTTTTAAGAGGAGACTGGACAGCCACTTGTCTGAAATGGTATGGGGTCTCCTGTTTGAGCAGGCGGTTGGACTAGAAGACCTCCAAAGTTCCTTTCAGCTCTATTCTGACAAGTCAGTTCTATTGCTGAATCAAGGAAATTTAATTACCATAATTCTAAAGGCTGCATCATCAATAAGATTCTACTAAATATGCCATATATTTTTATTTGCATGATAACTGAATGTTTAGAAATATGAGGAATCATATCTTCATAGTGAAATAGACCAAATAATGTAAAATTGCATTCTTAATTACCTGTCCCAAATTTGCTAAATGGATGGTTAGGATTTCCAGTAGCCTTTTCTAGCTGAAATAGTCTCCATGAATCATTCATTAAATTCTTCTCGTGCTCAGAATCAACAGCATTTACTTCTCTATCTTTGCAGCTTTCATCAAAAAGAGGGCCCAAGAAAAATTGGGCAAACCTATACAAAGGAAGTCCCATATTTTCCAAATTAATGTACTGAAATACAACAACATTTTTAAAGTTTAAAATAACATATATAAGTATGGAAGTATACAACATGGCTTTAGATTTTCGTTCAGGATGGATAACTTTAGTTCATCCTTGATTTTTACCTCTGCTTATGTCTCTATTAATTTACTCAATTGGACCACTGCATCTGGAAATCACAGTAAGCTCCACTGTAATTCACTTTGTGGAACACAAATTATTATCAATTTAAGAATTTAAGTTACGTTAGAATGGAATGGGATGGGCCTTTGCAACCCACATGGAGCATCCCAGCATACATTTAATGAAAAAAGGACCTGGGTGGCATACAAAAAATGACCTGCGTGAAAGATATCCCCAGCTGGGCCACCATGAAAAGACTGTCCTTTTGTGCACCAGCGAGGTGTGTACCAGCCAGGTGTGTTGCCCAAAAGAACAACCCAGCCTATGTGCAAAAGGGGACCTGGTTGGCACACAAAAAAAAAGTCTTGACAGGTACAGCACACACCCATCCACCTGTAGCTCTCAATGACAATTTTTGGGACATTTCCATAGCACCTTCTCGTGAACCCAGTGGAGACAGGAATGTGGGCAAAAATGTGGATGGGCCCAAATTTTGCTCTCATATAATGTTAATGTTATTTCAGGATTACTTCAGAAAAGCAGAAATAATCCAAACTCCATAGAGGCTGTCCCTTTATTAGATTAACTGAATTTGTACAAATTGTGAAGTTTTAAAAAAATTTCACTCTGCAACTTGGTAAAGAAAGCAAAAAGGATGAAGCAGATTATGAAGTAATTCATTCTGTATTAGTTTACCTTGTAAAATATAATGGTATTTCATACATACAAAGTTGAATTTAGCAACTGCAGATTAGTTTCATATCAATATTTTCCCAAAACTTATTATGAAGAAGAAACATCAAACATTTCTAAGTTTTCAGATTTGAAAACCTAAATCCCTGTTGTCAGAATCAAAGTAGCTTCTATCCTATTTGTAGATGCATAAAACCTTATCAGTTGAAAAACCAGAAATCAATATTGAAATATATATAATAGCAAACCTGGGATTATTTGGGGTTGATTTTTTTAAGCTAACAAAAGTCAATAAAAATTAAACTAGACAGGGTTGCCTAGTGATAGAACACAATCTTGAGTAAAGATATCTTCCACAGTCCATATGAGAACTTCTTGTAGTAACACTAAATTTAATATTGCAGGATCCAATTTGAGTCGGTCACTGGGATCAAAATTTTATTCTTCCAAACTTTAGGGCTTGTACTGGAGCCCATCCTCCCATCCTTATGAGAATGAGCTTCAGCACATGCCTGAAAGCTTGGAATAATAACGT
This sequence comes from Arizona elegans, assembly GCA_022577455.1. Classification (NCBI taxonomy): domain Eukaryota; kingdom Metazoa; phylum Chordata; class Lepidosauria; order Squamata; family Colubridae; genus Arizona; species Arizona elegans. Next base: position 72,495,438 of record JAKOOJ010000005.1, read on the forward strand.
TTGGTTCTGGTGATCAAGTCAGATTGGATCCTGCAACATTATCTTGGGATACATATATTTTCCTTCATTTGCAAAATTCAATATTTTCCAAGTTGCATGAAAAGAAATTATAACTATATTCACTTAAAATTTCAACTGGCCCAATAAAGGTTATGCTAGAAGTAGAGTACATTAAGTACAATTTTTATTCCCAGTAAAAATCACACAGTGGTTAACAATATACTTGCTGAATAATTATGATATGCTTACCTATCAAGAGCACCTTCTAAGTGTTCATGTGAGACATCAAAATAGTAGTTGGTGTGTTCTCCACTGGTAAAAGCATTTGAACTCCCTCCATGTTCACTGAGAAATTGGCTGTACTCATTTTCTTTTGGGAATTTTTTAGTTCCCAAAAATAACATATGTTCACAAAAATGGCTTAATCCAGGAATATTAATGGGATCAGATAATGACCCTTGTGGAGAGAAAAAAAAATATAACAAGCCATTATAAATGTTTAAGTTTTATTGAAGAAATACTACCAAACTTTTACAATTAGACTGATTTTTTTAAAACAGGAGAGTTGTAATTAAATCAATGTGGTATAAGAAACTTTATTTATTTCAAAAAAGATCAACATATGAAATCAATTAAGTAGATTTATTTACTCTGTAGCTAAATCATGCAAGATATATGAGCTACTACACAATATTTGATTAAATACCTATGTGCACATCAAGTGTAGCTGAAGATTTGTCAGTAGTGGGATCACTGATAAGCATTGCTTTGATGCCATTTGCCAGTTCTAATCCACGATATTCTCGTTTATCTTCAGGTGATTTGATAATTTCATTTGTTATTCTTTTGATATCAAGATCATTCATTTTGTAGTATGTTTCTTGTGGAAGCCTAAAGAAAACAGGAAGGATATCAGGAAAAGTTGAATTCAAATAATTTAAGATAATATTACGAACGTAAGAGTGACATCAGGCTAATTCAGCAGTCTGTTCTTACGAGAGTTAACCAATTGCACAAGAAAATCCACTAATCTCCCAAGAGATGGCCTTCAGACGCATTCATGCTATCACCACAGGCTAATAGCATTGATCCCCATTATTTCCATTTATGAGGTCCAGTTCTTTTTGAAGTCAGCCAAGCTAGTAGCCAGCACCGCAAACTCTGATAAATACATTACTACAACTTCCAAATACAGTTCCAGATAGAATAGAATAGAATTCTTTATTGGCCAAGTGTGTTTGGACACACAAGGAATTTGTCTTTGGTGCATATGCTCTCAGTGTACATAAAAAGACAAGATACACTCGTCAAGAATCACAGGCCACAACACCCAGCGACAGTCATATGGTACAATAAGCAATCAAATCATACTAGGAAACAATCAATATCAATATAAATCGCAAGGATACAAGCAACAAAGTTACAGTCATGCAGTCACAAGTGGGAGGAGATGGGCGACAAGAGCAATGAGAAGACCAATAGCAATAGTAATGCAGTCTAATGTGAATAGTTTGACAATGTGTTGAGGAAATTATTTGTTTAGCAGAGTGATGGCGTTCGGGAAAAAACTGTTCTTGTATCTAGTTGTCTTGGTGTGCAGTGCTCTATACCGTCGTTTTGAGGCTAGGAGTTGAAACAATTTATGTCCAGGATGCGAGGGGTCTGTAAATATTTTCACAGCCCTCTTTTTGACTCGTGCAGTATACACGTCCTCAATAGAAAGCAGGTTGGTAGTAATTGTTTTTTCTGCAGTTCTAATTATCCTCTGAACTCTGTGACTGTCTTGTTGGGTTGCAGAATCAAACCAGAGAGTTATAGAGGTGCAGATGAAAGACTCAATAGTTCCTCTACAGAACTGTATCAACAGCTCCTTGGACAATTTGAGCTTCCTGAGTTGGCGCAGAAAGAACATTCTCTGTTGTGCCTTTTCTGATGACATTTTTGATGTTAGGTGTCCATTTTAGGTCTTGAGATATGATAGAACCTAGAAATTTGAAGGTCTCTACTGATGATACTGTGTTGTCTAGTATTGTAAGAGGTGGAAGTATGGAAGGGTTTCTCCTAAAGTCTACCACCATTTCTACGGCTTTGAGTGTGTTCAGTTTCAGATTGTTCCGGTCGCACTACAAGGCTAGTTGTTCAACCTCCTGTCTGTATGCGGATTCATCATTGTCTCGAATGAGACCAATCAGTGTTGTATCATCTGCAAACTTTAGTAGTTTAACAGATGGATCGTTTGAGATGCAGCCATTGGTATATAAAGAGAAGTGGAGAAAGCACACATCCTTGGGGGGCCCATGTGCTAACTGTACAGGTATCTGATGTGATTTTGTTTAACTTTACCTGCTGCTTCCTGTCTGTTAGGAAGCTTGTGATCCACTTAAAAGTGTGTTCAGGTACCGCTAGCTGATTTAGTTTAGTTAGAAGAATGTCCAGTATGATGGTATTGAATGCTGAACTAAAGTCTACAAAGAGCACCCTTGTGTAGGTCTTTGGAGATTCAAGATGTTGTAGGATGTAGTGCAGAGCCATATTAACAGCATCATCTGTTGAGCTATTTGCTTGGTATGCAAATTGCAGGAGATCTAACAGCGGATCTGTGATGGTTTTCAAGTGGGACAGCACTAGCCTTTCAAAGGTTTTCATAACTACAAATGTTAGAGCAACTGGTCTGTAGTCATTCAGTTCCTTGATGGAGGGCTTCTTTGGCACTGGGATGATAGTGGAGCATTTGAAGCAAGAAGGATGGCAAGATGGCACATTTCTAGTGATTTATTGAAGATTCAGGTGAAGATGGGGGCCAACTGGTCAGCACAGACTTTTAAGCAAGGAGGAGTTATCTTGTCTGGACCTGGTGCTTTTCCTGGCTTTTGTCTGTGAAATAGATCTTGTACTTCCTTTTCTGTGATCACCAGGGGTTGTGCACCCAATGGGATAGGGTCAGTTGCAGGAGGCTTGGCTGTTGTTGCTGTGTCTGAGATGGGGGTTGTGAAAATAGGTGGCTGTAGTTTCCTTTCAAACCTGCAGTAAAACACGTTCAGGTCATCTCTCAGTTGTTGATTTCCTTCAGTCTGGGAAGGAAGTTTACTGTAACCGGTGATATCTTTAAGAGTTTTCCACATGTTTGCTGGTTCATTTGTTGAGAACTGATTTCTTAGCTTTTCGGAGTAGCTTCTTTTTGCTGCTCTGATCTCCTTTATTAATACATTTCTGGCCTGATTGTACAGCATTCTATCACCTTTCCTGTAAGCTTCCTCTTTGGTACGACGTAGCTGCTTAAATTGAGCTGTGAACCAAGGTTTATTGTTACTATATATTCGCAAGTTCCTGGTCGGTTCACATAGGTCTTCACAGAAGCTGACATACGATGTTACAGTATCTGTAAGTTCATCTAAGTCTGCAGAGGTATTTTCGAAAACATTCCAATCAGTGCAGTCAAGGCAGGCCTGTAGCTTTAATTTTGCCTACTCAGCCCAGGTCTTCACTGATTTAATTGTTGCTTTCGTGATTTTAAGTCTTTGTACTTTGTAAAGAATCAAAAATGCTTTTATTCATGGACTTAAAAAGATCATAACGGATTCAGTTTATTAAGGTAACTCATTTTCGAGACTACAGATAGTCTTCAATTTACAACATATCATTCATTTAGTGACCATTTGAATTTACAACAGCACTGAAAAAAGTGACTTATGACTGTTTTCACACGACTGTGGCAGCATCCCCACTGTCATGTGATCAAAATTTGGATGCTTAGCAATTGGCTCATATTAATGATAGTTGCAGTGTCCTGGGGTCATGTTATCACCTTTTGTGACCTGACAAGCAAAGTCAATTGGGAAGCCAGATTCATCTTAGATCTATTTATTAGCTTAACATCTGCAGTGATTCACTTACCAACTGTGGCAAGAAAGGTCGTAAAATGGAGCAAAATTCACTTAACAATTAATTATTTTACTGTAATTTATCCTTAATTGTATCCCTGCTATTGATTAATAATAATAGATACTGTTTTCCAGACTTAAATTCTGAGTTAAATTCATATTTGATAACCTGAATACAATTTGATAGATAGATAGATAGATAGATAGATAGATAGATAGATAGAAAGACAGAATTAGGATTATTGTGGGTGTGGGTGTCTCTATGTATAAAAAAAATATATAATGCAGGAACAATGATAAAAATGAGAAGAATACAGTAATGTGAGGCTCTTCTTCCTTGTACATTACTGCATGATTTTGTTTTATTTTGGATTAACTTTTAAACTACAACTCTGAAGAAAACAGCATATCTTCTTCATCCTATCACTTAACAATATTAGCATACCATAACTGATTTTCCTAAACTAATGTCATTCCTAAATTACTTGTACTTCCATTTGCAAAGTGCTGAATTATTTGTTCCCAACAGCTATCTACTTCAAGATAGCAGCACACCATCCTGAAATTTTAAGACAAATGCAAAATGCATCAGCTTTCTAGAGCAGAAAAGCAATATATTATAACTGTTCTAACACAGTTATACAGTTTTTCCACACAGAAAAAAAACCCTGCTCATATTCCATGACACTATAATCAGAGATATAAAGAAAGAATCAAAACTTGCATTTTAAGAACTGTACTGTTCCATTACAGTGATTAAGAAGAATCAAGAATTAAAAATAATTAAGAAGTTAAGCAAAAAGAAAGCTGGGATAAATTGGAAACAAAATGGTAAATTTCATCAACAGCAATAGAGCAAAATATTTCATGGCTAAAACTAGATGGATAGCAAATTAAATTCCATATTCCTACACTCTACTTTCACTAGTCAGAAAATGATTAATAATTGAGTACACAACAAAGAAATCTATATTCTACTGTTTAGGCTCTTCATTAGATCACATGGACTCCACACTGTACTATAGGTGACCCAAGTATATAAAACAGACCTTGGCTGTTAACGCTAGAGTTCTATGCTTAAAAAAAATCACATACACATTTTTTCCCACCTAAACTCATTTTGGCTACATAGTGAATCAAACAATAAAGCAAAATTCTTTCTCCTAATTTGTCTAGTAAATAATTTACAATGACATTTTATGCCAGCCAGTATGGTAAGAGATATGAGAAAGAATCAAACTGAGAAGGGAGTCAGATTGCTATAAAGTTAAAGAGCTGCAATAATAATAAAGGTTGCCATAATACCAGTAGGATACACAGAGCCATTATATCCTATCAGCATGTCATTTACTTCACACATTGAAAGCACAGCAAGCTCTCAATTCTCAATGATTTTTCTTTCAAAAGCACAATTTTTCCTTGGCTGCCTTTGTGGAGGTTCTTCATAGCTTTCAGATACTGCCCAATGCGTAGACCTTAAAAGTTGCCATGGTATCAATTTTACATGTGCTATGTCATCATTATTCAATACAGTATGTCATAACAATCCATTTCCAGAAACATCAACTATATAGAATTAAAATCTAAAACTATGGATCTTCAATCTATTTTTCAACCATGTAATCTGACGTTTTCCTGGTTACTAACATAGGTTCCTTAGGGAAACTAGGTATGTCAGCATCTTCCAAAAGAAAACAAGAATCTTGTGAGACATCTCTACAGAAAGTTTATATAATAAACATATTAATTATTAATCCTCTAAAATTTCTATAAATACTGAAAGCCACTACAAGAGCCAGAAATCACGGTTTATTAGTTTAATAAAATTGACTACAGTAGATAGACTCAATACCAACTCCCAATCACTTTCCTGATAGTTATGAAAATCAAGAAATCTTTGGTTTCTTTTTTTGGAAGAAAAAAAAAGGCAAGTCGAACAGCCTGAAGCGAAGAAAACATGCTTAAAACTAGTATGTTTAAGACCCAAAATTAGATTTTTAAAAAATGATAGCAACTGGGCTTGAACTCTATTGTTATTAGATGTTAAAAATACATGGTGTTTCTAGCAACTCTTCTTCTTTTGCTGTTATGAATTAGTATTTCATTCATAACAGTGTTCTCATACTAATCAGAGTACACTGCATTACACAGCACTGTTTGTCATGTGCCATAGACCAGAAATTGTGCTATAGAGAATTTTAGCTGTTATCATGGTTTATACTTCAAAGGAGTTTCGTTGTAGATCATAACATAGATTACAAAAAAAAATCAACAAAAGTTTGAGTTGATTCCTAGGTTAAAACCAATAATACAACACATATCTAACAACCCATAATACATAGTTAGTTGGGTGGTGGTGTTGCCCTTAGGCTGTACTCAATAGAGCCTTTTCTGTTCTGGTGCCCAACTTCTGAAATCTGGAGGTCAGATTGGCCTGATTCTGCTGGCTTTCCACAGAGCCTCAAAGGTTTCGTTCTATTTTAGAACCTGGGAGCCTGAGTATTGGATAGATCAAATTTCCTGGTTGTGCTGGTTGCATGTCTTTGGTGATTTTCTCTTAGCTGCTGTTTTGTTTTATTTTGAACATGGTTTCATTGTTTTTAATATTATTAATTATCCAGAATCATTTGATAGCCAGCTATGAGGATTCATGATAAACTAGATGTCTCTTAAGGAACAGGTATGTCATTGCAGCAGAGACTGGCAGCCAGATGGTAAATTTTTGGCCAATGAAGTCTCTCTGGGAAAAAGAGAGATCATTAAAATAATCCACTACTTCAAAGAACTGCTCCTTGTGAGCAGAATGCAGGAACTTAGGCTTTTTGGGACGGCTCATGGATGAGCAGCTGGGAATTGAAATTTCAATCCAGTTTACAGTCATAACGCAGTCTGGACATAAGGTTCACCTACCCACATTTCTTAATTACTTTCAGAAATTGCTTAACTACTTTTCAATTATTAGGAACCTTTAAATTGAGTGACTTAACTTGATGAAGTCTACTTCATATCATATTTGGGGAAGAGAAGTTACACAGACCTCTATAAGACTGGCCTTATTGTGGAAGCTTCTATATTAGATCCAGGGATATCTTACGAATTTAGCTGGTACGGCAAGTAAGATAGCATGATGATGAAAGAAACTCAGAAGTGTGGAGAACCACTAATTTATAATAGTGAATAACGCTAACATTCACAGAAGAGTTCATTCAGGCAAGTGAAATTCAGGATGGCAGCAAAGTGGGTCTGCTCAATGTCATACACTGGTGCTTATCATTCTTATATGAACGCCATTTATCTTAAATTTCAAATACTGAATAAAGAATTATCACATCAGCCTAAGGCACATGTAAATGAGGTTGACAAAATTGAATTCTCCACTATCAGAAACTCATGAAACCTTTGGGATTCCAAAATATCATCCAAGAAATATATTAAATGTCCTGGCCAATGCTTGGAATGAGGAGCTAAAGAAGATGAGTGACATAATGACATTTATTATATATGCATTCCTCTAATCTTCTAAATCTCCTAATCTCTACAGCCAAGAAATTAAAAGACGCTTGCTCCTGGGGAGGAAAGCTATGGCAGTTAGACAGGATACTAAAAAGCAGAGACATCACCCTGCCAACAAACGTACGTACAGTCAAGGCTATGGTTTTTCCAATTGCAATGTATGGCTGTGAAAGTTGGACCACAAGGAAAGCTGAGCGTCAAAGAATTGAGGCCTTTGAACTATGGTGCTGGAGAAGACTCCTGCGAGTCCCTTGGACTGCAAGGCAATCAACCAGTCAGTCCTAGAGTTCAATCCTGACTGCTCTTTAGAAGGCCAGATCCTAAAGATGAAACTCAAATACTTTGGCCACCTAATGAGAAGGAAGGAATCACTGGAGAAGAGCCTAATGCTGGGAATGATTGAAGGCAAACGAAGAACGGAACGGCAGAGAATGAGGTGGCTAGATGGAGTCACTGAAGCAGTAGGCGTGAGTTTAAATGGTCTCCGGGGGATGGTAGAGGACAGGAAGGCCTGGAGGAAAGTTGTCCATGGGGTCGCGATGGGTCGGACACGATTTCGCAACTAACAACAAATCTCCTAAAACTAAGCTCCTTGGACATTGAAGAATCCTTGGAATATGAATATTGTTAAAAGTAACTTGAATACACATAGCAAAAGTTATCCTGAATTCAGAACCCCTTGTTACTCAATGAGATGCTAGCAATGAATATATTTTATATTACAGTTAAATAATAGCAGCTGAATTTTTTGGGTAGCATATAAGAGCCACTGTAGGATGATGTAGCAAATGACAATTTTGCATAATCCTTTGCTGACTAAAAAGTTTAGTTTCAGTCTAATCCGGTTTGCACTCTATAGCTAACATATTTATTCAAAAGGTGATTATTCAGAGTTTAAAATGACCCCTCTAAAAGGAAAGGAAGGCAGTAAACAATTGTTAACACAGACGAAAATCCTGCATAGTGCCCAATTTTTTTCCCATCCTTTACCCCAAAAGTGTATACTTGTAAATAAATGAAGCCATACCCCTCCCCCCACAATGGCAATCAGGACAAAAATATTTTATTCTTGATTTAATAACAACTAATTAAAATTAAATGCCTATAAAATAAGGTGCTCAATTTACAAAATTGATTCCCAAGGCATTTTCCCATTTTTTCATACACAATTTCACATACAGAAATGCAAGTACACGTTTACAAATTCCTCTTTGTCCAGTAATAGCATTCAGGAAAAAACAAGGCAGAGAAGCTGGTGAAACTGTGACAATAATTTCTTAATTAGGAATGAAAAGACAAAACAGGCGGACAAAACTGGATGGAGATAAATCAAGAGAAAGAGAAAACTGGTAATGGAAGGAAAAAGAACATCTGTTTAGATTTTATAATAAGCAGGCAACCAATATCTCCCAAGCAACAACTAATAATCTTGAAAGATGCTATAGAGTGGCTATGTTACAGCCAGTTGTATGTCTTTTTAGTTCCTTTTGTTTATAGCAACTTCTTTTATTCCTCTATCAGTAAACATAGGGACAAATATTTTCCTATTAAGAAATAAATAAATAGTAGTGGGGTGTGATGGCTATCCTACATTTTGAAATGAATCCACACATACCATGGCTGGCTACTCCAGTAATATTGCTATGCAAGACTCCTCTTTAGGTAAATAACTATAGTACACTAACGTTGAATATGATTAAATGAAACAATTTTCCTCCATTTTTCAAAGCCACCAGACTAGTGCTCTTTCAATCACTTGAAAAGTGTATTTAAAACAAATACAGAAAAGTATTTGTTTTAAAAAATGAAATCCTGGGCTTTGCCCAAGGTAAGACAATCCATAGCAATTTACAATAGCTAATGATAAGACAATAGCTATAGACAATCCATCGAATATTGTTTTAGAAGAATGGCCTCTGAATGCTGATATTCTCAACTCTGGCAAGAGAATCTGCTGATGGGATACATATGGGATCTTTCAACCTGTATGTAAACCTCATTTTTTAATTAAAACAAGTCTTCAATTAACATAACATAGCAGAGTTACATACATTGTAAGCAGAAATTAAATTGCTGATGTATGAGAAATTCCTGAAGTTGACAAAAGAAATACAATGCCTTTTGAAGCCAATAAAAATCATTAGCTTGACTTAAATGGAAACTAAAGTTTGGGAGCATTTCATTAGTCACAATTTTATCAAATTAGAGTCCTTCTAAATACCAGTTCTTCTACTACAAATTACCAGCTCATCTTGGAAATGATTCTTCTGAAGGTGAATACTGAATTCATTATATATTTCCCAAAATGACAATGAAATTTCTGCCATGTCAGTCAATAAAAATTATTTTTTTTCTCATTACTTAAGAGTAGCTGGTCTCACGAGCATATCTATCTGCTAAAAGTTCCAATTTAATGTCAACTTTCTGATATTACTTATAGCAATTTACCACATGCTCCTTAAAGAGGTTATCTTTGGACCCAATGATTTTTGATAACTATCATGCAGTCTCCAACTTTCTCTTTCTGGATAAGATTGCTGAGAAGGTGATCAACTGGATAATCCTGGAGGAAACAGATTTGGTTGAGGTTTTAGGTTGAGACTTAGTATTGGGAAAGTTTTGATCACACTTCAAAATAATCTGAGCCAGAGAAGGGATGGGGGTGGTGCATTCATGCTCTTTGATATTTTAACAGTTTTTCATACCATTGACCATGGTATCCTTCTGAGACAGTTCTGTGGGTTGGGAATCAGGGACCATGTTTTACAGTGGTTCTTTTCCTTTCTCGAGATCTGGTTCTCCTTATATTGGTTTGGGGGGGAGGGATCATTTCCCAAGCCTTTGTATATTTTTAACATCTGTATGAAATTTTTAGGTGATATCACCTGCATGTTGGAGCTTTGGTGTCATCAATATGCCCAGGATTTTGAGGACGACGACTGAAGCCCTCTTAGATTATCTGGATTCTTTTTTGTTCTTTGGTGTTATCATTTTCGACATCTTTACCTTTCATTTTTGTTTTTTGATTTGTTTTTAATGTTTTAAACAATTTCTAAATCACCCAAAGTCACTAAGAGACAGGCAGCATATTAATATTACCCGTGTTTTCCCCAAAATAAGACCCAGTCTTATTTTCTTTCGGGTCCCCAAATAAGCACTAGGCCTTATTTTTAGAGAAACACGATTTCAAGGTAATCAGCCCAGCTGGGGACCCTGCGCTCCCGGCGCACACGAGGGGACCAATGGTATCCAGCAGCAGCTGGAGCCCGCCGGTCCCTTGGTCGGCACATTCTGGGCTACACAGAGCAGAAGGCACGAAGCGAAAGGTAGGCGATCCTGAAATGCAGAGTGGAAAGCATGAGATCCTGATGCGCCGTGTGGGCTGCAGGCAAGCTGAGAGATGCGAAGACGAGCCTCCCATGGCTGCCCGCTGCTCCAGCCCATTGCTGCTCAACTTTCCCACATCCCACGCAGCGCGTCAGGATCGGCTGCCTTCCCCACACACCTCAACTCATCTATGCTGCGTGGGCTGCGGCTGCTGCTAGACATCGTCAGCCCCCGCACGCTTGCCACTTCCTATGCTGGCTACAACCACTCCCCTTCACTAAGGCTTATTTTGGGGTAGGACTTAGATTAGGCCCAGGCATGTAAATTGGGCTAGGGCTTATTTTGGGGTAGGTCCTATTTTTGGGAAAACATGGTACTAGTAATAATCATTAAATGGTGAAAACATCATTAAAGCAATTAATACTTGGGCAATCCATGTTATTCAATATGCAGCAGGAATAACTGATTGGACCCACATGGAACTTGATAACTTGGATTGGAAGATAAGAAAACGAATGACAACTCATTATGCTTTGCACCTAAAAAGTTATGTTGATAGACTGTATTTGCTAAAGGCTGAAGAGAGCAGAGGACTTAATTGTTTTTAATGAAAATTGCATTTTTTTCTGCAAAATCATAACTATCTCTCTGATTCCATGAGTTCATAACAAGAAACAGATCTACCTGCATACCAGTGGTATTGAAAGAAACTTGCTTTTATCCATTAAACCCTACTCTAATTTGAGGGAAATAGTCTTTCAAGCAGATATAAAAGTTACACTATAGAATACCTTTATATTTCCTGGCAGTTTCACTATATAGTACTGTTAGGCAACAATGAATCAGTTGGCACTGTAACACAGGAACTTTTTATGGGGAGACACACTGTTGAGCTGGTAACTTCAATTGCTTCCCATTTAACATTTTAAGACATATGGCCCTCTGCAACCACTTCACACCTAAGGAAGAATCAAATGAGAAGTAGTGAACAAGTGAGTATATATCACCAAGTTATTCCTAAGTAATGTATAGAAATATTCTTGTCACAAACATTTATCCAAAAAAGTTATTGATATTACTACAATATTTTGCGATATAATAAAGCACAATCAGATATATGTTTAATAAGCAACAATGCTTGTATGGAGTTTGGTCAAACTAGCATTCTGAATGTATTTTTAAGGTTGACTGGCATACAAGAAGCAATTTTCACAGAACATAGGAGAAATTAAATAGGACAATACAAATGCAATAAGTTAGAAAATCGGGACATAGTCCAACTGCAAAAGAAAACAAAAAAGTGATTCAGTACGAGTGTGTACACAAGAAAAAATGCATTACGCTTCACTCTGAAAATATGTGTTCATTGCTTTCATCTATAATGCAACAATGCAGAGATGGTCATTCACAAAGTCCACAATTCTCTGGCAATGGCTTTATGGGGGAATATAAGGCAGGATAATTTATTGGATGTAGCAGGGTTCGCTCCCACAAAATTGCTATGTGTATCAAGGTAAATAGAAATTCCAAAATTATTCAATAGTATCTTTTGCTGTTTTATGAGTGAGCATATATGGTTAATAATGGTTAATAAACTACAGTGGCTAACCCAAAAGTTACAATATTCACCCATTCCTAACTTTTGGGTGTAAGTTAGGAATCACATAAAACCATAATGTAGTTTATCTTAGGAATGTTATATGAACACAGGCATTATGATTAATTGTTTCAGCTCTGATCACAGAACATACTCTAACTGAACTGAAGTCTCCCAAGGGTGGAGATGGGGAACTAAAATTCATCAACTGTTAGAAGAACAGCAACTACCAATGTCACTCATCACTAATCATCCTGACAGTTACTGCTGGCTATTAGTTCAGAATAGCCGGAGGGTAAAAACGTATTCCATTCTTATATACATTCAAGTAAATTTCACCCATCATGAATAACCTGATTATCATGATCCTGATGATACACATTAAAATAATCTAATTTTGCCTGAAAGTGTTGAATATTTAACAAGTGAATTTAATCTTGTGTTAAATCCCATAGTTTCAGCAAAACAGGCAATAGCAATCCTATCAAGCTACTATCTTGTATCACTGATATTGTTTCCCACTTCCTCCATATAATGTTGAAATGCAATTATGCAAAGGGGTTTGAAACTTTGTTCATCAGCAGGATACTCTCCAATTGAATTCTTTATTGGCCAAGTGTGATTGGACACACAAAGATGTGATATGGCAGAAGTTGGCAAAACAAAGTTCCAGTTAAAAAATAGGACAGATCCATTTCAAGATTGCAAGAAAAACATTGGGGGGGGGGGAGGGGGACAATACTTCCCTATAGAAACAATTAAACAACAGCTTTGAATACTACCCACTTTATCATTCTTAAACTTACATAACTTAATCACATAACTTAAAGGGGTGCTGCTATTAAGGAATTGGAAAGAATTCCGCATACTTTTTCTGCTCTGTTGTTTCATGACCTTGTGTTCTATACTTTCTGTAATAATCTCTCTCCTTCCCCTCCAAGAAAATATCATGGACCCAGATTTTACTCTTGAAATACATTTCTTAATTATACTTTCCTTACTTAATATTTTACACTTTCCTTACAACATTTTCTGTAGTTTGATATTAGATTCCAATTACATCTCCTTAATTTATATTTTTTCTGTTTCATTAATTGCAATAGAGCCCAATTAATTTAACATTTCAATGTCAGAAGATGAAACAGATGTTCTTTCTAATGGGGATACTGTTTACAATTGCCTTTTCTGTAGGATTTCAACCACTTATTTTATAGCATTTTTTTCTTCCTAATGCCTTTCCCGCAAATACAGAGTCTGCTTTTTTATTTATCAATAATTTAGGAAACAAAGTCTACAACTGAGAAAGTCAGAGAAGACTATGTTTAGGCCTTCATTATGGCCATCTAGTCAAAAAGTAGGCCGTAAATCAGGAGTGGCCAACCTTCTGGCTTGTCTGAGCTATATACTAAGTGAAGAGAAATTGTCTTGGACGGCATCCAAAATATATAACACAGTTAATACATATCAATCACAGAATAAAATTAAATTTACAAACTTGTGAGGCCGCCATTACCAACTGTTGACAGCCACATGCAGCCTGTGGGTCATGGGTTAGACACACCTGTCCCAAATAGAAAGTGGTCAGTGATCTATATTAATTTTTTGTGTGAATACAAACATATTATATCAGATTTTCCAATTCTGTCCCTAAACCATTAGCAAAAATCCTACTAACCTCTTTTCCAAACCTACTTATACTTTGACAGTGTCTAAACCACAATGAACAACTTCAAACGTCTCTTGCATGACACCCCTTCAGACAGTCCAAGGTGTCCACATGTTCAGTTCATTTGTTCACCTAAGCTGAATAAAACCAGTTCCCTAATTTCAATCTTCGTATAGTATTGTTAAAACATTTTCAAGTAGTACTAATGTTTTTATCTCCAAATTCAACACCTACATTTTCATATTATCAAAATATTACGTTGAACAAATGCTTGCCATTAGGTTGGCTCACAATATTCCAACACCTATCAGGACTCTGACTGGCTGACCAAGAAAAGACATTTGAAGCATCCGAGTTCTTCTGCATACGCTGAAAAACAAAGGACAACCTAGTGACATTTTGCAGGAGTAATTACCTTATGACCTACCAAATATTAAAGACAACTCTCAGCATTTCTCAGTATCAGCAATGCTGTCCAGAATTCCTGAGGATTCTAACTCAAATATCTAGTCCACAGCTTTTCTATATACCTCCTTGTCAATATTTATAATGGCATAAAATTTGGTGGACTACAGTTGCAATTAGTTATGCACAACAAAAGTATTGAAGTATCACAACCCTGCTACTTCTTTCAACATGAGTGTTAAGTGTAATTAAACCTAATGTCATTAATCCATACTTAACTGTGGGTGGGATCAAGCTAATTATTTCTGGCAACTCCTTGGTAATTACACATTCAAATATTTCACTAACAGATTATCACATCTGCACTTATTTTCCACTTACTACAAATAATATTTTAACCTTTATATTTTTGGTGCATGACAAAATGAAATTTTTGCAGTCCGAAGTAATAGTTACTTATAATTCACCAAATTCAACACAACCTCTTTATGTGTATTAGAATACCATGTATTCTAATAGTATTACCATTAGTATCTTCATTCTCAGGCCAGGCACTTTTGTTTGATACCATTTCTGTTCTTCCTCACTTGCACTCTACTAAAAACAAATAAACTTCCTAATGTTTACTTCTTTTATTACACTTAACCAATGTACAGCCATAGATGTATTCAAATAAGAAATCAAATGGGCCAAATACTGGCATTTAAACATACAATAATTCAACTGTCAGCATCTACAAAAACTTTTTATTCACTGGATTTGCAGGTTGCACAATTCCGTAATGATTTGGGGTGTCTTATATTTTCAAACCGAAAAATAATGAAAAGAAAGCAGAGCTTTTGGATAACAGTATCCCACTTACCCAGTTACTCCACAACCATTCTACTCAAAGGGTGCTCAACGTGGACTCCCCTGGAAGTTTATGATTGCAAACCCACTGAATTTAACAAGATTTACTTCTTAAAATTTGTTTCAGAGGAGCAATGACATATTTACATTTCTAACCTATCAATCACTGGAATTTTCTGAATTTAGAACAAGTATAAACAAAGAAATAATACTCTTCAAAATGAAGAACTGCTGTTAATAAAGGTCAATAAAAATGTCCTGTACATTCTTAACATATGTAAGGTTAAATTAACAGTTTGTAACCGTTTTACTCCTTTTTAATGAAGTTGTCCAAATTACGCATGTATGTGAGAGATATACAAGTAGGCTATTAGAACTCACTCTTCAATAAAGTGAGCCAATATGAAATAAGTACCCCATGAAGAAATATTTTCTATCCACTCCGCAGGTAAATAATTAAGCTTACTAAATCGTATAAAACTACTGCACATACTCTAAGAAGCATAACTAATTAGAAAAAGAATAACAAAACTCTTATCTGGAAAACCAGTTTCACTTTAGACACCGGCTTCGATTATACTGGCCTGAAAAACAGAAAAATAAATGCACAACAACAACAAAAAAAAGCGGACACTTTCCGGTCTTTTACCTCAGCCCAGATTTCTGAGGCAAGAGAAATCTACATCTATACCGACACCTTTCTACAAAAAATGAAAAACAAGAAAGGAAGAAAACACTTTTAAAAGAAGCATTGAAATCGGATGCCTTTGCTGGCCAAGTTCTCCTCAGTTAAACCTGTTCAGCATGACGTTCGCTTCCTCCCACAAAATGTGACTCCGGGCGGCAAGGCGCACAGCAGAAAAAAGCAGAGAAGCGACTTCAACACACCGAAGGGAATCACCGGGGTTTCTCCCTCCTCCTCCTCCTCCACCCCTTATATCGCCTTTACCATTTCTTCTGCCCCCCCATATAAACACGCGTCGCGGTTCGCACCCGCCCTCCGACCTTGCCTGCCTGGCATCCCACCCATTTTGTCCGCAGAGAATCGCTTCTCCGAGGACGGTGAGGGGGAGAAGGCCGACGGCCGTCCCTCCTCCCCAACTCCCATTTTAATCATTTCGGGGCCCGCGGGTGGGGACGGTACGGGAATGTCTTCCCGTCTCCCTCGGCAAAGAATTAGCATTCACGCTGATTCACCCCCTTTCCAGGCAAGGGCTGCAACTATCATACTCGCACCCGGAAGGTCGGTTACACAACCCGGGAACGGGCGAAAGGAGAGCCGCGAGAGACCCAGAGGCGGCCACGGTTCCCTCTCCCATCCACCACCAACTCCTTCCTCAACCGCAACCAAGGCGGGAAGACGCTCGCGGACCACCACCACCACCCCCGCCTCCCTCCCAGGCCCAACTCCCGGCCTCCCCGCGGCGGTACCCGCAAAGGAAGAGGTGCTGCTGCTGTCTCTGGAAAAGCCGGCGCGCTGAAGGAAGCGGCCGCAGGGAGGCCCGGAGAGCAATAAGCCGGGAGAGTCGCTGCCGCATCTCTGGGCCCTGCCTGCTGCCCCCGAGCCGGCCTACTTCGCCGGCCGGCCCCTCCCTTCACAGAAAACAGCGCCCAAGCCAGTTCTCCGGCCGGCGGTGGCGCCATTTTGCGCTCCCCGACGGAGGCCTGGAGGCGCTCGGAGGATCCTACCTGACGCCGAAAAGCGCTCCGCCCGAGGAGAGGAAAGAGAGCCGGCTCCGGAAAGAGCGGCGTGAGGTGCCGGCAGGAGCAACGACGAGAGGCGGCTTGCAGCCAAAGGGGTGCCCGGTTGCAATGTCCGGGCAGCGCCTGTTGCGGCGGCTGCAGTTAAGGAGCAAAGGGCCTCTGGACTGTACACCCTTCCTCCGGGGAGTGTGTTTGTGTGTGCGCCCGCGTATGTGTCTGTGTGTGTTTGTGTGTGTATGTGTATATATATATATATATATGTGTGTGTGTGTGTGTGTGTGCGCGCGCGCGCAAGGGGGAGAGCCAGCGCGCGATCCCGTTATGACTGCTAGGAAGGCAGCCGCCCTTTGCACACCTTAAGTCCGAGTCACTTGATTTACTTCCGAGTAAAGCTATACATGCAAACACTAAGCCACCCTGGCACCCTCCCTATGCCCGCGAAACGCAAAAGGCGAGGACGCGGCGAGGCGCAAATGATCCAAGTTGCATCCGCAGAGCTACTCGAGGCGCAGCTAATCTAGAAACGGGCCCCGTGGACACCCGTCCCGATTGAGGAGCGTTAGCAGCTCGAGGGCCCCGATTTCAATCCTAGTTCCACATTACCTTAATTTGGAAGAGGATTACGGGGCCATAACATAATAGAGCTCAATAGTATGATTTTCCATTCGTTTTTCTCCCGAACTCCTGCACTACAACTGATGAGGGTGGCGAGAGACTCAATTCAACCCCGCCTGGTGGGCTTCAGATGGGGACTGTTAATTAACTGGTGTAATTTTTTGTGGGAGGGGGGTGTTAGCTGCTACTTCCTGGCCTCTTGATGTCTTCAACAACCCTGTGAAGTCTTAAGCAAGGTTAACTATCTCATTGGGTTTGAGCTGCTTAATTACATAGGGCTGATTTAATAAATGATAAGAGACGCTTCCTGGAAAATGAAATAAATGAAATGTAATAACTTAGAACATAAACTTCACAGGTTTGCAATTTCACACTGATTACTAAACGTTTGGCTTGGAAATTTGTACAGCCAGCCTGAAAAATAAAAGCTGAGGTCAAGTTTCATGTTCACTTTTGTAGAAAACTAATGAAAACAATTACATACATTAAGTGTATACTGTTTTCAAAGTATGTTGGTATTTATAAAATGAGAACTGGAGTGAATCAAATACACAATTCATTAAACAATATGTTTCCAAAATATGTCAGACCCTTTGTCTCTAGTTATCTGGTCCTGAATTGCAGTTTGCTTTTTACAGAATTTGATTTGAGCACCGATGAATATTCAATCTAAGCCTAAGCAGCTGAACATATAGATAATGTCTCATGAAGAGCTAATGATGTTTCCACAAGACAATCGTGGAAGAATCAAGCAACTTACACAACCAATACTGTAGAAAGGTTTTTAACACAGACCTAAAACTTTTTTTAACTTTATGCAAGACATTAAGAATTATTTTATTAATGAATTGAAGCTCATGAGCACAGTTGATTAAAAAAAAAAGGTTATAAATGTTGCGGTCTGCAGGGAACATCTCAGAAGCCTTAGGATATTTTGGATCTTTGCTGCCTCATAAAGGATTTTTCTCCATAGAGAATTAAAGCACTATCTATCCTTTGAGCTGGCACTGATTAATTCCAGTGTAAAACTGATTGTACCCATTGATTGTACCTACATGGCATGGGCCCGGGGTACTTGCAGGATCACCTCCTACCGGCCTCCCACCGCCCAGTGCATTCACATAGAGCTGCCCTCCTCCGGGTGCCATTGGCCAGACAATGTTGTCTGTTGGCGCCCAGCATGAGGGCGTTCTCTGTGGCCGCACCAACCCTCTGGATTGAATTACCCACTGAGCTCCGCACCAACCCTCTGGATTGAATTACCCACTGAGCTCCGGACAGCCCCCGACCTCCGCTCTTTCCGCAGTGGCCTGAAGACATGGCTTTTTCAGCGAATCTCCTGATCTGCTGGGAGTTTTTAGTTTTAACTGTTGGGGGTTTTAATTGGATTATTTTAGCATTAATTTATTGTTTTGTTGTTTTATTGTTGTGAGCTGCCCTGAGTCCTTCGGGAGAAGGGCGACATATAAATATTAATAAAAATAAAATAAATCTCTATTTTGCTTCCAGTAATGGGAAATAAACCTGGGGGAAAGCAATAGGCCAGAAATAGTCTGAAAGAGGAGAGAGACAGCCTCTCCTATGATTATGCAACTGACAAAGTCCTGGAGAAAAGAAAACTGAAGCTAAGCAGCTGCTGTGCTATTCTTACTTCATAGAACAGGAGAGAAGTGATAGAGACTGACCTTCCAAATTTTGTAAACACTGCAGTGAGACCAAATAAGGCTGCTATCTTTCAAAATAAGGATCTGCAATAACACCATGTCGGAATCAGTACTCTTAATATGGCACTAATATGTAGGAAGAGAAATAGCTCTGGTTGTGGCTAGGGATCAGAGGGGAGAAGGGTTCTCTACCTTTCAGCTTTTCGATGATACATGAGAATTAATGTAATCAAGAGGAAAAGGATTGTCAGGGCATGTTGTTATCACAACAAACTGCAAATACTGTAGACAGAGTGAGAAAGGAATGTACCTTAGAGACAGAAACCTAACTCTAGCAGCAAACAGCAGCCTTAGCCACCCAATCCCGAAGCTCCATTAGTAGAAATAGGATATATGCTTTTCTGAGATGTAATAGAAGGCTTGGATCTAGCAGTGTTTCCCAAACTTGGCTATTTTAAGATGCATGGACTTCAACTCCCAGAATTCCCCAGCCAGTATGCCTGGTTGAGGAATAGTATGCCTGGTTGAGGAATTCCGGGAGTTGAAGTCCATGCATCTTCAAAGGGTCAAGTTTGGGAAACACTGATCTATAGGAACCTTACTTCTATCACTCTATTAAAGTCATTCAGAAACTGGAAACAATGTGTACTACTGGTATATCAGACTCTTATGTTAGGATGTCACTCCCATTGCAACAAATGGGAAGGAACTTCTATAAGGAAAAAATGTACACTGAATGTATCTCATGTACAGTATTTTGTGGCTTCCTGATTACAAATTCTTTCAGGTATACCAGCTCAAGGTATCTGATTGAGAAGCAGGACAATTGTGGTTTATAATCTACAATGGCTAGTGTCATACAACAGGCTAAGCAAATATCAAAAAGCCACTTTAAGATTTAGTGCAATATGTGAATTCAGCAATGTCCAAGAGATACCAGATACTGGTATCCTCATCAAAAGTTCACACAATGGATATTTTTTAAAGAATTAAAATTTATTCCCACATATTCTGTTTCCACAATAAATAATAGCAAAGCTCCAGAGCACTTTAGCTTTTTAATTTTCTTTTAATTTTCTATTACTTCATTTTGTGCTCCCACCAGCTCTTGCCTGCAGGCAAGTGTTACTTCAGGCAATGCACCATTGTTGCTATTTGTCATGCCATTGTTTGTATTCAGTCTGTGAGATCCTACAGCAGCTAACTAGGTGGCCTACTATTTCTTCAGCTTCTTTGCAGAGATGACATTTGTTTTCTATTGCTAACTTATCAGTTCTAAATTTTCAATTATTATTATTTTAGACGTATTGGCTGTTCAATTCTAATATACAAAATATGCTCTTATTAAGTACAAAGGAAAACAATTTTGAATCTAGTATGGTCAAAGACTGAATACTAGGAGATAGTCCTATTTAAAGGATACTGCATCAGATTGGGGAACCATTTCTTAGCTGAAATGCAGTGAATCAGTTTGGAATATTTGAAAAATATCAACGTGGATATTTTATCAATTTTCTTCACTATAAGGACAGCCAGTTGCTAACTGTGTGCAGGTATGTCTCACTTTATGTGTAATATATTATGCTTATCAATCTCTTCACCTGAAGAGATTGTGATCTGAATCTGTCAATTGCCATTTAGTGCCATTGGGTTGGAAAGCTAATCAAATTACCTATTGATTCAGCTTCTTCTGAACAGTTTACAGGCTTTCCTTTGGAGTTTAGAGGTGGACATTTTTCAATAGGTAGAAATGCCTTGCTCCTGAACCTCTCACTCCTTTGTGCAAACAAGACCTTTCCACCATTTTCTTGTCCTTTCCATTTACTCTGATGTGGAACTTTACTGTTCCCCTGCAAAATGCGTATTTGAGATTTTCCACCCCATTGGCTTTTTTTCCCTTCCAGGAAAAAAAAAATGGGGAGAGAGCACCAATTGGCTTTCATTTTTATGTGGACTCACTAGCTGGCTGGAAAGAGAGGTGGCCACCTTTGCAAGAGAAGAACATTAATTTGGATACCACTGTATCAGTGATAGGATGAAGCCCAGTGGTGAAATCCAATTTTTTTTACTACCGGTTCTATAGGTGTGGCTTGGTAGGCGTGGTGTGGCTTGGTGGGCATGGCTTGGTGGGCATGGCAGGCGAAGGATACTGCAAAATCTCAATTCCCATGCCACTCTGGGGCCAGCCAGAGGTGGTATTTGCTGGTTCTCCGAACTGCTCCAAAATTTCCGCTACCGGTTCTCCAGAATCTGTCAGAACCTGCTGGATTTCACCCCTGATGAAGCCCATTGCAGTGGCTCCAAGGATGTGCCCTTAGTTATATCAAAATAAATTAGTTACAACTGGATAATATAAGTAGAAATGGTTACTGAATGTTTACTTTGTCTTTTAAGCATTTCTATGCATGTATAATTAGCTTATGTAACATGAGCGCCACATCAAGTTGATTAAATTTCAACAGGTAACATGCATCAGTAAAGAAAAACAACACATACCTTAAAGGTAACAATTAGTATTTAAGTAGGTCAACAGTTTGGATGGGCGCTGTGTGGGCAGAGGGTTCAATAGTGCTGAAAATATAATAATCGGGTACAATAATTTATTTTAATCGCTAAAAAAATTATTGGTGAAACACACACTCCCGGATGCAGTGCTTACTAAGCTATTGTAGAACAGGCATAACCCACAACCTGCATGATACATGAACATCCTCTGACCCATTTCATAAGTCCTCAGAGACCTGTCTTATGGCCACATGTGGTAATAAAATGGCAAGGAGAGGCACAAAGTAATAAAACCAAGTGCATCTTAGGCAAAACAAATTAACAGGCCTTATCCTGTAGCATATGTTATTACAAATGTTCCTTTGCTTTTTTAAAATAAAAATCCTATTAGTAGCATTCCTTTGCTTTCTACCAATGTGAGATGTAACTATTTGCAATTAAATATTTAATAATGTGTTCCATAAGGTCATCTTAAGGGATGGAAGGGAACGGAGATTTCTAAAAGATTGATAATTGCTTCGGCATCTGTTTTCCTTCCTGAGGTTCAATTTTGTTAAATGTACATAGAATTGGGTTTTTTTTCTATAAAGAATGCTAATCTGCCTTCCTTCATAAATACAAATATAGGAAAATATTTCTTTCACCGTGAAAGCAAATACTGAAAAATAAGCAAGGGGGGGAAGGCTTTTAATAGTTCAAAATGTAAGAATCCCAGTGTAAAATAAATAAAAAGAGCACATGCACAAAACTGTGAAAGATATGAGGGAATGAATAGAAGAGGGTTATGCAACAGCCATCACTGGTGATATCAACATCACACTCTCCAAAACTGAGGGGAGTGAAGAGCTATAGAACATCTGCATGCTTTTTAAATTTGTATTTCTTACTTCTGAAGTTTAAGATATATTAATTTTATTGGAGGCTCTGGATATCTTCCTTCTTTTGCTTCCACTGAAAATAATTGGGAATTATTTAGGAATAATTATTATCTGGGAAAGTAATTGGGAATTATTTAGTAAAAAGTTAAAGGTTCTCCTCGCACATATGTGCTAGTCGTTCCCGACTCTAGGGGGAGGTGCTCATTTCTGTTTCAAAGCCGAAGAGCCAGCGCTGTCCGAAGACGTCTCCATGGTCATGTGGCTGGCATAACTAAACGCCAAAGGCGCACAGAACGCTGTTACTTTCCCACCAAAGGTGGTCCTTACTTTTCTACTTGCATTTTTTATGTGTTTTCGAACTGCTAGGTTGGCAGAAGCTGGGACAAGTAACAGGAGCACTAGGGATTCGAACCGCTGAACTGCCGACCTTTCGATTGACAAGCTCAGTGTCTTAGCCATTGCATCCCTGTAGGGAATTATATAATTATCTTTTAATTATAAAAGCACATCTTGAAGCCTCCAAAGAAAGCAACTAGGTCTGCTGACTGCCAAACCATGTTCTGTCGAATGTCTCTCCACTGTGCCAGATTGACTTTGAGAATGATCTTCAACTTGTTCTTTTGGTTTTGCTTAATTTCTGAAACAGTTCATTTGGTCTTAGGCCTTCTTGAACAAATATAACAAGTTTTGCGCCAGTGCATATAGAGCATATAATAGCAATAGCAACAGCACTTAGACTTATATACCACTTCACAATCCTTTACAGCTCTCTCTTAAGTGGTTTTACAGAGTCAGCATATTGTCTTCAACAATGTGGCTCCTCATTTTACCCACCTCGGAAGGATGGAAGGCTGAGTCAACCTTAAGCCTGGTGAGATTCAAACTGCCAAATTGCAGCCAGCCAAATATAAGATGTATACATGTTTGTCTTTTTGTCCCCATACCTTTTGAGATGTCAAGGATGATTCAGTTCCCCACAGATAAAAATGATTTAGTAAGAATGCGATTCATACACGTCAACAAACCCACACATCCTTCTCTTGTTATGCTCCTAATGCTGTTCTTCTACCTTCTCCCGCATATAAGCTCCCATATTGGGAGAGGCTGCTATAATTAATAAACTAATTAATATTAAGAACTATGTCACTTAGATTTAAGTGCTCCAGATATATTTTCTGGCCAATCTGTATTCACACTGCATAGTTCTTTGGAATGTCATGTCTTTAGTCCTGAGTGTCTAGGGAGATTCTCTGTCATCCAAGTAATGGTTGTCCCAAAGGTCCTTTTTTTAAAAGGCAACTGGACTTTGTTTTTTCTTGAACACATTTTCCTTCTCATCCAGAGGTGAAATCCAAATTTTTCCCTACCTGTTCTGTGGGCGTGGCTTGGTGGGTGTGGTAGAGGAAGGATATTACAAAATTTCCATTCCCACCCCACTCCAGAGGAAGGATATTGCAAAATCTCCATTCCCACCCCACTCTGGGGCCAGCCAGAGGTGGTATTTGCTGGTTCTCCAAACGACTCAAAATTTCCGCTACTGGTTCTCCAGAACCTGTTAGAACCTTCTGGATTTCACCCATCCAAGAAGCTTCTTCAGTTCTGACTGAATCATGGAGGATGGAAGGATTTATATTCCTTGCAGTCATCTAGTTGTTAGTACTCTTTCTCAGAGTCGTTGAGTCCACTTCAGTCAGTTCTTCAGTCAGAACTGAAGAAGCTTTTTGGATGAGAAGCGAAATGTCTTCAAGGAAAAACAAAGTCCAATTGCCTTTTGAAAAAAGCACCTTTGGGACTTTAGTCCTGAGGTGCAACAGTGTTGACTAAAAATTTCTAGATGGATATTCAGCATTATGTAAGATGGCTGGATCCTGGGCCTCCCCCCAAAAAAATCTGATGACAGATCTGATACCAATCAGAGTATTGGATTGCATTACTGATTTCAGTTATTCAGGTTCTCTGCTTGTCAAGTATTTTAAAAATCCATTCAACCTTTCAAAATGTAAATCCTTATAATTCCCTTTAAAGCAGGGATGTCAAACTCATGGCGTCGTGGCAGCATCATGTGACATATTGGGACTTTTCCCCCCCTTTGCTAAATCGGACCAGGCAGGGCCGGCATGTAACGCATCCGGCCTGCAGCCTGCGAGTTTGACAAGGACTTGTTTTTATATAAAACTAATCAAACAAGTTAAGCCAGGTTACTGAAAGTCTAAGCTTTCTGCTCAAACTGAGATGAGTAGGGAGGCTAGTGTAACCACCCTGAGTCACTTTGGATAGTGAGATGGGTGGCATATAAATTTAATAAATAAATAAAATAAACTGCTTGGTGAAGCATCTCCAGCTGCATTATCCTGTTTTCTGTGTTCTTTAGCCCATCTTCTCATAAATGTACAGTACATCTGCAAAACTGGCACAGAAAGAAGATAAGGAAACTGTCCAGGAGCATGGATTTTAAAAAATAATTGTTCTTAACTGTAATAAAAAGAAAATATAGGAAGTCAAAATTGCAGCGGTGAAGAAGGATAATAGATGAGAGATTCTATAGTATAACTAGAACATACTTTAGTTTTCTAGTCTGGCACCAGATGAATTTCTACCGAGGCCCCCCAACCAAGGCTGCCACCTAATCTACAAACAAGCTGTGAGTCAGGAGAATCTACAAATCACACATCAACTTAATTAAACACCTCTCTGGTACTTAGTGGGGTCAAAAACCCAGATCCATTTTGTCTTGCTGGAATTCTGGCAGAAGCAGTTCCAGACCTTCACAGCCTCCAGACACTAGCTAATCACCTGAACGGCATTGCCTGATGAGGGACGAATGAAAATGTGCAGCTGAGTAACTAATAATAAATTATGGCTCTTCTACAAATAACTTTATTTAAAAAAATACTATGTGTCTGAATTATCAATTTGAAGATGCTGAACTGTTTATAGCCGTGATGGCGAACCTATAGCACGCATGCCACAAATGGTACGCAGAGCCATATCTGTGTGCACGTGAGCATTGCCCTAGCTCAGCTCCAGCGCACATGCATGTGCCAGCCAGCTAATCTTCTGGCCTTCTGGGCCCACTGGAAGTTGGGAAATGGGCCGTTTCCAGCCTCTGGAGGGCTTCCGGGGGGCTGGGGAAGGCCGTTTTCGCCCGCCCCAGGCTCCAAGAAAGCCTCTGGAGCCCGGGGAGGGCAAAAAAACAGGCCTACTGGGCCCACCGTGACATTGCATGCCAAAAGCGGAGGGAGCGCAGGGGGGAGCCTGTGCAGGTGAGGGGGGTGGGGCGCATTGAATTATGGGTGTGGGCACGTGTGCACGTGACCCCCCTGCACTCCCCTTCTTTTGGCACACAATGGCAAAAAGGTTAGCCATCACTGATTTATAGAGTGCTGAACTGTTTATAGAGTGCAGTTTTGAGGTTTGTTTTAATAAGCTGCCTCTACACCCAGGTGATTACTGATTTGCATCACTTGCTGCTGTTTGTCATCCACCCATGTCTGTTGCAGCAAACTTCAACAGCCTTTGCCCAATAACTGTGAGCCTCGGTCAGTTTCAGCAAGACAAAGGATCTATATTAATATTCTATTAAACGGATTCAGAAAGCATGAGTGGGGAGGAATATGCATTTTAATTAAGCGAGCCGTATACTTTCTGCCCTGAGCTCATTTTGCATACAGTAGCAGTCATGCAGGTGAACGTACAGAACTAAAACATACAAGAGGCCCAAACAACGTTGATCAGAGCCAGCCTGTAGAACAGAGCAGAAGTCACCAGTAGGTCAGGTGAAAACTCGTGTATGTTACCACATCTACATTTCCAGGGGATCTGGTGTAACTCACCTGTGTGGGTAGGCCCCTGTTGGTACTCACTAACAAATTCCTCTCTCATGTCACACCTCTTTGCCTAATCCTGCTGTCTTCTATGCACTATGCACATGTTTATGTGTGATGTATGGGAAGGAATGAGAATGAAAGGTTTTTTATTGTGTTCACACACTATTTATATTAAACTTGGGAATTAATATTGTGAGGGGAAGGGCAATAATATCTGTATATATAAATAGTTAAATAATTAAAGTTATTAAAAGTGATATTAAAATTCAGTGAATGGGCTCCTGTAATAATATACCTACACTTGAAATATGTTTATAATTATATAAATTGCATAAATTATATCAGGGGTGAAATACTCCCGGTTCGGACCGGATCGCCCGGTGGGTGGTTCAGAGAACCGGTAGCAAAAATCCCTGCCCCCCGCCCCATGCCCAGCTGAGCCGCACAATCATCAGAGGCTTTTTTTTTACTTTTAAAAGCATTTTTTTCTACAACTTCTTCGGCTGAAAAAATATTTTTAAAAGTAAAAAAAAAAGCCTCTGATGACCACGCGGCTCAGCTGGGATCATCAAAGCCTTTTAAAAGAAAAAAACCCTTTTTTTCTTTTAAATGCCTCTGACGATCCAAGCTGAGTTGCCTGATCGTTAGAGGCATTTAAAAGAAAAAAAGTCTCTGCCATTCAGGCAACTCAGCTGGGATCATCAGAGCCTTTTGAAAGCATTTTTTTACAACCTCTTCGCCGAAGAGGTTGTAGAAAAAATGGTTTTAAAAGTAAAAAAAAATAAATGGCCACGCCCACCCAGTCACATTACCCACTACCACCACCAAGCCACGCCCACAGAATCGGTAGTAACAAATTTTAGATTTCACCCCTGAATTATATATATTATGTCAATATTCCTGAACCAGACAGGGGGTTGCAGCAAAATACCTCCTACGATTCAATTATCAAAGGAGAAAAAATTCTCCTTTTGCAAATAGATTTCCAGCATGCTGTTCAAAGGCTGATGAATCTTGCTTCAATGAAAATTGCACCACGCCTCTGCTATTAGAGTGTAAGGCAGGGCTGAAGCAATAACTCATGGTGGCATTCCAGCTGAAACAAAACAGAACAAAGTCTTATAAATGCACGTATAAATTAATTCCAAGTTCTTGTAGTATAGTCGCTTACTTTATTTCTTGTAAACTACTTGGTTCATGACATGGACACCTTCCACGCCAAAAACGTACATTTATAGCTACACCTAGAAACTACACCATAAAAATATAATAAACAATGTAATTTTTGCAGGTAATTTTTCAATTATGTGCCTTTGTGCAACTGTGAGTTGTGTGCCAGTTACCCCCTTTCCTGAATCAACAATTCTTGCTCACAGCCACTCACGCCTTAGTCATCTCCCATCTTGATTATTGCAATGCATTCTACATGGGGCTGCCCTTTAAAAGTACCTGGAATCTTCAGTTGGTTCAAATACAGCAGCACATATAGCTTTGTTAAAGCCTAGATGTGCTCATGTGTTATCTCTCCTGCGGGAGTAGCATTGGCTGCTAGTTTGCTTCTGCATCCAGTTCAAGATGTTGGTTGTTACCTTACATGGCTTAGGACCAGGTTATCTGAAGGACCATCTTTTTCCGCTCACAACTCCCAAATCCACCAGAGTAGGGAGATGCTACAAGTCCCCTAAGGAGGTTCATTTAGCAAAGACTTGAGCAATTTACAGCCTGCAGGCCACATTTGGCTTGTGGGCGGTCCCAGTCTGGCACACAATGTCAGTAGTGAGTGTCAGTGGCAGCATGAGGGGGACCGGGGACATTGATGCACATTGGTGGCAGGGGCAGGGCAGCATCAGGGGGATGGGCAGCAGTGTCCCAGTTTCTCATGTGGCCTCTTGGGAAAATTAATTGCCTCCCCCGCCAAAGGGTCTTCTCCATGGTGATTTCCCTCACGGTGGAACATCATCCCAAAGGAGATAAAATTGGCCCCCAATCTTGCATTCTTTTGCAAGGCCCAGAAGACCTGTTCATTATATTTGTATTGGGTTTTTATCCTTGTAAGCTGCTCAGAGTCATTGAGAATGAGTTGGATGGCCATATACCTAAATTTTTATAAATAAAATAAAAAAAAGTAAAAAAAAAGTAAAATAAATTAAAATAACATGGTTCAGAATACAACATAGCCATTAGAGTTGTGATGGTAAACCTATGGCACGTGTGTAGGTGTGGGATTCAGTCGGTTCGGACTAGTTCAGGTGAACCTAAACTAATTTTACATCTTGGTAGTTGCAAGGACTGGCTGGCCCATCCTCCCAACCCTCCCTTCTCCTCCCAGGAGTTTCTACGCAGCCCGTTTTGGATGCCAGGTAAGTGCAGTGCCCACACGGCTTTGCTGGCTGAGGAATTCTGGGAGTTGAAGTCCACAAGTCGTAAAGTTGCCAAGGTTGGAGACCCCTGCTCTATAACGTGAATTAGAAAGATTCCTATGTCTATAAGACCTGGGTTAGAAAGATTCCTATCTGCTTTTGCCCCCGATGGTCATTGGCCAGCCCTTTTTCTGCTTTGTCTTCCGCGAGCGAGGAAGAAAGAAAGAAAGAAAGAAAGAAAGAAAGAAAGAAAGAAAGGAAGGAAGGAAGGAAGGAAGGAAGGAAGGAAGGAAGGAAGGAAGGAAGGAAGGAAGGAAGGAAGGAAGGAAAGAAAGAAAGAAAGAAAGAAAGAAAGAAAGAAAGAAAGAAAGAAAGAAAGAAAGAAAGAAAGAAAGAAAGAAAGAAAGAAAGAAAGAAAAGCCAGACGCTTCGGACACCTATTTTTATATAGGTCTATCTATCTATCAGCACAATCCTTTACGTCTTCTAGTGATGATGTCATCAACACCCGCAGGCTCCCATGCATATTTAAAAAAAAAAAGTCCCATGGACCTCTGCGAACCTCGTAGCTTCCCGCCGATTGGCTGACACGCCGCGCGAGCTATTCAAAGTGGTCGGCTTCGCTCTTGGCGCGCTCCTCCCGCGGGGGTGAGGGGGGCAAAAGACTATCTGAAGCGGTTTCCTCTTTTTCTCTCTCTCTCGTCTCTCGAAGGGATCCCTTCGGGAGTGCGGATGCTTCAGACGTGCCCCGCGCGCTGTGGGTGAAGCGCCGGTTCCCTCCCCAGCTTCCTTCTGTCCCTTGTCCCCGGCTCTCGCCTTCCGAACTGATCCCGGGACGAACCGACGATGAGTTTGTTCGTCAGCGCCAAGAAAGAGGACAAAGGCAAGAACATCCAGGTGGTGGTGAGGTGCAGGTAAGTCCTGACGAGGCAGCATAGCATCCTCAACCCTTCGCTTCGGTCCTCCTTCCTCCCTCCCAAAAACCTCCCTCTCGGTTTTTGATCAGGATTAACCTCCGGGCTATTCCTGCAGCCGTGGATATTTTCTTTACTTGGCCTGGATTCGGCTTGGATCGCGTTGAAGGAAGGACGAGCATCTTGCTCCTCGAAAGAGTCAAGAGTCGGGATGGAGGAGTCGCGTCCCGGGGATGGGTGGCTGGGTGCGTCAGCTATGCTGTCAAGATGAGCCAATCTTGGATCTAGTTCCTCCCCGGTCGTAACAATCGAAATGCCGCTTGTTGAAAGAGCATAGAATAGAATGGGAATGGGAATAGGATAGAATGAATAGGAATAGGAATAGGAATAGGAATAGGAATAGGAATAGAATAGGAATGGAATAAGAATAGAATAGAATAGAATTAGGAATAGAATAGAAATGGAATAGGAATGGAGTAGGAATAGAATTAGGAATAGAATAGAATTGGAAATAGAATTGGAATAGGAATGGAATTAGGAATAGAATAGAATAGAATTGGAAATGGAATAGGAATGGAATTAGGAATAGAATAGAATAGAAATGGAATAGGAATGGAATTAGGAATAGGAATAGAATAGAAATGGAATAGGAATAGGAATGGAATAGGAATAGAATTAGAAATAGAATAGAATAGAATTGGAAATGGAATTGGAATAGGAATGGAATTAGGAATAGGAATAGAATAGAATAGAGCTGAAAGGAACCTTGGAGGTCTTCTAGTCCAGCCCCCCCTCCCCCCCCCCCGCCGGCTCAAGCAGGAGAACCTATACCATTTTAGATAAGCGGTTATCTAGACTCCTTAAAAACATCCAGTGATGGATGGAGCGCCCACAATTTCTGCAGACAAGCTTGAACAATAGTTCTACCCACAGTGTTCATTACCCTTCAGGAAGTACCTTCCATTGGAAACAATAATAGGGTGTATTCATCATTAAGTACCGTATATTCCTAAACTTCACTAAAGCGGGGGAGTAAAGCCCTATTATCATGCATCTTGAACTATGGCTCCATGTAGAGTATGTATTCAGAGTACCTTCCATTGGAAACAATAGCACTTAATTCACCATTAAATGTAGTCTTCAGCTTCCCAAAGGTGGAATTTTATTTATTTTTTAGTTTTTTTATTAGAGTTATGAAGGCAGCGGAATCAGTCTGAGGAGAACATCTTTAGCTTGACAAAAGATTATTGAGCAGACATAATTGTCCTGCTATGTATGGACTGAGGTTATTTCATGTACCGGTGCATATCTTCTTTATTTGGATGTATTTGAATTGGGACCAATGACAGACTCCTTTTTACCCTCACGCTCTATAAAGATGTAAAAAGCTAAGGTAATAGTTGTTGAAGACTCTAGCTAAAAAAAAAGCACAGTAGTATTTAGGCTTTTTAAAAAAAATGATATGGTAAATGCTTGAGCTGGAAAGTTTTGTAATGATTATATCATTGACTACATTACAGGATGGGCAAACAATTATCACATTTAGGTGGCTGCCAATCAGTAGATATTCTCTAGGTAACCTACTGAGAAGACTAACAATACAAAATATAAAAATCAGTATAATCTAATATGGGTAAAGATCTGTTTTAAGAGTCTCAAATCATATCCATGTCTTTGGGCTAAAACAAGAGCCTAATTAATTTGCTGCATTTGGGGGGCACTGGTATGAGGCTAAAGCTTGAATCTGAAGAGAATTTATGTGGAGTTATGCAATATGAAGTGTAAGATCTTTGTTGTGATGTGATTTTTGCTGATATTGATATAAAACTTTCCAGCTCAAGCATTGTACCATATATTTTTTTAAAAAACGTAAATGGTACATATATTTTAAATGAACAGATTTTGGTTAACTGAGTCTTTGATGAACCATGCCAAAGAATTATTTTTATGCCATGATTGTATCATGAAGTACAAAATCAAAGTGGTTGTAGTATGTTCTGGGCAGAATTGAAGTAATTACAGCTATGCTTTTTCTTTGAAATTAATTGGTGGATGTGTCGTCTATCTTTTGAAGGTTATTAATGTTATGATAACATCCAAAATGGCCAGATATGTTAATTTTTTGGCTCAGGCAGTGAAGATAGTTGCCATCTATAAATTGATCCTAATTTCAAATGGCTCATATGTAAGGATTTTCAAAATCTAAAAATCTGTGTTTCAGCTCCATTACTTTGCATCATGGAAATCCTAAGTGTCTTTCACTGCTGTTGTTTGACAATAGTTTTGGGTGGGTTTTATCTGTAAAGAATATTTAATGGTATCGACCCCTTGCCATCCACATTATTGTGCCTTTATAGCATCAAATGTAAAAATGTAACTAATGCTTCAGTATACAGAAAGTTATATGCTGTTTCATGGTGGTTCCAGATAAATCCCATGTAACATCACTAGATCTGTTCATTCTGAATTTTGGGACCAAGATATATTTGTTTCTTATATTTGTAATGATTCAGTCTTGTGTTGATACTTTGTGATTTGATTGCTTCATGTGGATCCCATCTAAAAAATAAGAGCTGCTCTGTCAATCTATGCCTTAGATGTGAAATTTCATACAGTGATGATTGGTTCCTTGACTGAATACAGGTAGTCCTCGATTTATGGCCACAATTTATGTTAAGTGAGACATTTATTAATTGAGTTTTGCCACATTTTATGACTTTTCTTGCCACGTTTGTTAAGTGAATCCCTGTAGTTGTTAAATTAGTAACACAGTTATTAAGTGAATCTGGCTTCTCCATTGACTTTGCTTGTCAGAAGATTGCAAAAAGTGATCACATGATCCCAGGACACTGCAACCGTCATATATGTGAGTCAGTTGTCAAACATCCGAATGTAAATCTCGTGATCATGGGAATGCGCTATGGTTATAAGTGTGACAAATGGTCATAAGTCACTTTTTTTTACTGCTGTTATAACTTTGAACGGTCACTAAATGAACTTTTGTAAGTCAAGGACTGCCTGTAGTTCAAACTGAAGATTTTTGTGATTTGATGAAGTTTCAGATGGATTATGTATAAAACCTATCCTCAGATCCATGACGATCCATATTGTACAGGAACAATATCAGAACAAATGAAGCCCAGTGTGGTATAGTGGTTATGGTGTTATACTAGGATCCTGTTCAGTTCCATCTTCAAGCAGGAATACTAGATTCCAGGTTTTGGAATCTTATGGTACTGCATGCATTTCAACTAAACTTAACTCAAAAACAAAGGAAACCGGCTTATAAACTTTGTGCTGATTTGAAACTAGGCTTAAACACTTACTTCAAATAACATATGGGAAACTGTTTTTAAAGGCCCTTCAATGTATCTGAGCGCAAAGCTAATTCCTACTCGGTGGTTGATTGTGATTATGGAAGGAAAGAGGTTATTGTTCGCACTGGAGGAATGGCTGATAAAACAAGGAAGACCTATACATTTGATATGGTAAGTCTTACTTATTGCTTAGTAGGAATGTTTAGGGCCCTTTCCCCCAGTTTGGCAGTTTAGGAGCATCATGTTTACAATTTCCAGTAGCTACACTTGCATAAAAGGCTAAGGCAAAAATGAACCATAGATACTGAGGGGTGATGAATAAAGACGTCTTTTTCATGTTCAAGCCCTGGCACCTTCACTAACAAGGAGCAAGCAGTGAGCAGTCAAAAAGACCTGCTGAAAGCCCGAGGAATTGTTAGGAGTAGAAACTCATGCTAGTTTGGCATTGAATATATTATCAAGCTAGGGTTCAATGTTATGTTTATAGCCTCAAGCTCTTCCTGTTACCATTTTGAGTAACTGGAGCTTTCCGATTAGAATTTCCTTTTCATTTTAAAGGATTAAAAACAAGCCAGACTCCTTGATGTGTCTCAATTGGTAGTATGTGAAAGGATGCACTTCAACTGAGATTTCCCTTCATCTCAGTTCTGACCCTATTAGATAGCTTACAAATTGAACAGCAACTTGCATCTTATGTATACAAAAGATATAACAGGGAAGGCCTCTTTTAGAATAAATATCAAATATGTGTTATAAGAAAGATTTTTATTAGAGAAACAGAAAGAAAAAAAAACTCTACATATTGATATAATTTCACATAAAGCTCAATATAGCAATCTTTATCCGAAACAGAAGTTTGGATTTCAATCAGTGCTGAAATCCAGCCGGATCCATCCGGCTCGCACGATCCAGTAGGGCTGGCGGTGGGAGGTTCTGCCCACTTGCCCAGACATCATTATGTCCCATTTTTGACCCTCTGTGCATGTGCAGAAGCCTCTGCGCATGTGTGGAGGAGGCGTGCATGAGCGTAGCGCGCGCGTGCTCACTCACATTTGCAATCCAGTAGCGAAGGTAAGTGCATTTCACCCCTGATTTCAATGCAAATGTTGAGTTAGTTGCAGAGATAATGAGGAACATCTTGGTAGCATCAGAAAGATGTATTGAAAGACAATATTATTGGAATTGAAGACCAGTAAAGGGAGGATTCTTAGAGGAGGCCAACTTTTTTAAATTGTGAAATGTATTCAGTTTCTGACATCAGTGGCCCATTTAATTAAATGGATTACCCATTTTCTTAATAATTCTGAACTTAAAGAGTTTCCCTGTTTGGACTTGGCAACTTTAAGACTTGTGGACTTCAACTCCCAGAGTTCCTCAGCCAGCCACTTTGAAGTCTTAAAGTTGCCAAGGTTGGAGACCCCTGTTCTACAGCATACCATAATAAAAAGTTAACTTTGCACATCTATTCAGAAAAAAACCTCAGAATGGACATTTAATTACTGAAGGGGTACGAATTTCCATCATTAAGTAGAGAATCTAAAAGTTCCTAAAAAACAAATCACATAGAAATTAGTTGCTGCTTCTTAGCATGGTTGCTATAAGTAGTTTGGAAGCAGCCAGTGCTGTTTATAATCAATACAGATTTTTGTCTAAAACTGGACAGAAAGTTCACTTTATCAGTTCTGCTGAGGGACTAGCTCCTTTTGTTGCTTCTTCATCTTGAACTGATTGGCTCCAATTAATTGCCTGAATTTGTTTCCCTGCGCATGTCTCTATGTTAAATAAGATGATTACAGGCAAATATTGTCTTGATTTTTATAAATTATAAGTACTGGTAGTCTTTTTGGCTATAGATTTAAATACCAGGTTTTTGGGGAGGATGGCGGGTTGTTAACCTTAAATCTTATATTTAGCAATAGCAATAACACTTAAACTTATATACCACTTCATAGTGCTTTTACAGCCCTCTCTCTAAGCGGTTTACAGAGTCAGCATATTGCCCCCAACAATCTGGGTCCTCATTTTTCTGACTTTGGAAAGCTAGGTTAATCTTCAGCAGATCAGGATCCAAATTCTGGCGGTGGGCAGAATTAATCTGCAATACTGCCTTCTAACCACTGCATCACCATGGCTCTTTAAAAATAAAAGCAAGAGTTTTCAGTCTCATTCAGCAGGGAGGAGGGATTGCCCATGACCAAGGCTGAAACACATGGCTGGAGTCATGCCTCATTGTTTTCAAACAATGGTTTGTTGAACAAATCATAGCAGCTTGGATCATATAAAAAGGAGCCTTAAACTAGAGGTTAGTGTGTGAGGTTGCTCACTCTTGTTATAAAGTACAATTTGTAAAATATGGATCAGTTAATGCATTATACTGAACCCAACCTAGACAAGCCACCTTAAAGCTTAGTGGAATGGGTAAACAAAGCACGTGTTAAAATACCGTATTTTCCGGTGTATAAAACGACTTTTTAACACATGAAAATCTTCTCAAAAGTCGGGGGTCATCTTATACGCCCGGTGTCATTCTCCTGTAACAAAATGGCTCTGACGATCCAAGCTCTGACCATCCCACCTGAGTTGCCTGCTAATCAGGCAACTCAGTTGGGATCGCCAGAGCCATGTAAAAGGAAAAAAGTTTTCCCCCTCCAGCTTGCTTACCTCAGCTGATAGTCGCAATGCTTGCCTTGCTTCGCTTGTCTGAATCCATTCCATCAGCAAGCAACTCCCTGCCTGCAATCAAGCAATTCTGGGAGTTGTGGACTTCAACTCCCAGAATTCCTCAGCCAGCAAAGCAAAGCTGGCTGAGGAATTCTGGGAGTTGAAGTCTACAAGTCTTAAAGTTGCCAAGGTTGGAGACCCCTGTTCTATTGGGTAAGTTTTTTCCCCTTTGGGACCTTTAAAAAAATAGTTAATTGGGGTTTTTAGCCATTTAAAGTTTAGGAAGTTTTAAATTTAGCTTTCATATAAAAATAAAATAAAATAATATTTGTGCAGCTTTCTGAGATTTAGTGTGTTTCTGTAGTGTTTCACTCTAACTACACGAACACACAAAATCTCACAAAGCTGTATGTGGAATTTTGTGTGTGTAAAGTGTGAAAGTTGTTTTTTGGGGGTTTTTGTGGCTGTGTGAGGTTCCTGCTTGTTGCAGGGGCCATTTTGGGTCTAGCACAGCTGCTTTTACATTGTGGGTGAGCCAGTTGATGTTTTTTAATTTTTATTTGGTGTGCGTTGGAAGAGGGGTAGTCTTATTCGGCGAGTATAGCCCAAACCCTATATTTTAACAGGAAAAGTCGGGGGTCGTCTTATATGCCCAGTTGTCTTATACACCAGAAAATACGTTATAACTTTTGTGTCTGAACAATGCAACTATTGTGTCTGAACTTCTCTCTAAGGAAACTTCTGAATTATATTCATTTTGCAAAGTTTTAATCTAGTATGCTAGATTATTCCAATTCAGGTAGGAGATAGTGTGACTTCAGTCCATTTTTATGTCTGGTCTCAAGGTAAGAACAGTTTCTTTTATTCAATAAAACAGGTTTTTGGAGCCCAGGCCAAACAGATTGATGTGTACCGGTCTGTTGTATATCCAATTTTGGATGAAGTACTTATGGGCTATAACTGCACTGTCTTTGCGTGAGTATTATGTTTATTTTTTGTTGTACTCTAAAATATATTATTGAAGCTAATTTTTCAAATTCCTTTATACAGTTATGGTCAAACCGGTACAGGAAAGACCTTCACTATGGAAGGGGAGCGATCACCTAATGAAGAATATACGTGGGAAGAGGTAAAAACATTTTAGTCCCTTCCAAGTATAATGCCGACACATTCTTACGTGCTAACAGCTGCCTCAAATCCCTGATTTCTTTGAGTATCTGCTCATACTTATTTGCTAACATTTTAAGGCTGAATTTCTGGATTCTAAATCGAGTCAGTTAATACATGTGATATTATTTTTCTATAGGATCCACTTGCAGGTGTAATTCCACGTACCTTGCATCAAATTTTTGAAAAACTGGCAGAGAATGGTACAGAATTTTCTGTGAAAGTTTCTTTGTTGGAAATCTATAATGAGGAGCTGTTTGATCTTCTGAGTCCAACTCCAGATGTTGGGGAAAGGTTGCAACTGTTTGATGACCCACGTAACAAGGTAAAAAAAAAAAAGCATATGTGTCTCTTCCTTCAAGGTTATGAACTTCTGAATTAGAATGTGTAACTTCAACATTTTGCTTTTGACAGAGAGGTGTAATAATCAAGGGCTTAGAAGAAATTACTGTACATAACAAGGATGAAGTCTATCAAATCCTAGAAAGAGGAGCAGCAAAAAGAACCACAGCTGCTACTTACATGAATCAGTATTCCAGGTAAAGAAACAAAATATTTTAGAAAGCCTCAACAGCAGGTTTTACATAAGCAGAAGTAAAGCAGAAAATCACAGTTGTTTTGCCATTGTTAGGCAATCATTTGCTTAGTGTTATTCAAATATTGCAGGATACAAATTCAGTAAGAATGATACAGAACCTTTGGAACTATTTCAGCTGCAAATAGTGGGGTTCATTACTGTGACCTCCTAAGACTCTGTTATCTCAATTTATAGCAGGTCCCATTCAGTGTTTTCCATCACATTGCACATGAAAGAAACAACAACAGATGGAGAAGAGCTTGTGAAAATTGGAAAGCTAAACTTGGTGAGTTTCAACACATGGTATCGCACCACATCAGATTATGCTCAATAATACAGAGATGGCAGAATATCAGATCATGTTATTTTGGCCACTGTCTGAAGGGAAGTTACATTGCAATAGTAAACAGACTGTCACAAAACCAAGAAATGGATTTGTTGTGATTTTAAAAATGCTAGTGGGTGTCCTGCCCTTTAGGACGATAGAGAGAACAGGTCTTTCCATTTGAATTCCATTTTTGGAGATTTGACATCTTAATCCCATATTCTGTATCATCAGATTTCTGCCTAGTAATGCAGGCACCTTTTCCTCTTACCTCATGGTGTAATTGAGGGCTTGTTGGGTTTGTAATTCTCCAACTGTTGACTGCATATCCTAAACTATGGGCCACATTACCTATATTTGTTGGGAATTGTAAATCCAAATACCCTCAGATGTAGTTGTGTTGATTTTCAGCTGGTTAGTAGTTAGCAGTAATCGTTGGTTACCAAGGCTGAATATAATTTATAGACCCCTCCTTGTGACTATACATACTGATTGTGACTCAGACAAGTTGTTTTTTTATTTATAGGTTGATCTGGCAGGGAGTGAGAACATAGGTCGTTCTGGAGCAGTTGACAAAAGAGCTCGTGAAGCTGGAAATATCAATCAGTCTCTGTTGACGCTGGGTAGAGTTATTACTGCCCTTGTTGAAAGAACTCCACATGTTCCATACAGAGAATCAAAACTTACCAGAATCCTACAGGACTCTCTTGGAGGACGCACAAAAACATGTATAATTGCAACTGTTTCTCCTGCATCAATCAATCTTGAGGTAAGGTGTTTTCTTTCAGGTAATGTGTTATGAGTGATATCTGTCGGACTTCCAGATGAAATTACTTTTAGAAATTTATAAGATTTAATAAGCATTATGAGAAGACAGATCTCTAGAGAATAATTTGAACAAGTAGAAGGAGAAAGAAGAGAACAATCAGCACTAAGATGGGTGGATTCAATTACAGCAGGGATGGCTGTACCATTGGAAGACTTGATGGGACAAGTTGGAGACAGCCTATTTAGAGAAAATCTATCATTTTGCTTGCAAGGGTTAAAACTGTCTTGATGGGACATAATGATAAAAAAGTCAATAAAAATTCTATTAGTGGGGTCCTGATCTATTCTAGTTTATAGTATTATTATTAAATTTTCTGCACATCTCACCGTCGGGCAGTTCTGAGCATCTTACAACAGTAAAACGTAAGATTATAAAAAATGTAAATAAAACAATAATAAAACAGTGAAGCAATAAAAATAAATGATGAGAACACAGCAATTCTGAGTTATATGCCATCTTTCAGAACAGAGTTTTCCCAGGGCAGAAAAAGAGTTGGTAGAATGCTTTGTAAATCACAATAAATGCCATTTCTCTATAGAGAAACCCAGCAAGATACTTCTGAAGTGAACTTCCTTGTATTTTTCAACAATTCATTTTTCTTTTATACAGAAGTGGCTACAAAAAGATGACTCGCTCAGCATTTTTTAAATGCTTTTAAAAGGATTTAAAATTAATTCTATTTTCACATATTTTTAATTTATTTTGTCTTTTGTACCACAGGAAACTCTGAGTACTCTAGAGTATGCTCACAGGGCAAAGAATATCATGAATAAGCCTGAAGTGAATCAGAAACTCACAAAGCGGGCCCTCATTAAGGTTCAGTATGCCTTCATTAAGTATAAATGCTTTCTAAATTTTCCCTGCTGCCTTGCAGTGTGAACGCATGATAGTCAATTGGATTTTTTTAACTGGCCAGGCTAAAAATATAAGTTTATGGAATTTATGGATTCCAGATGCTTCAGAAGATACATTCCACCATTGTGCTGATATTTTTCACAGGAATATACCGAAGAGATTGAACGCTTAAAACGAGACCTTACTGCAGCACGAGAGAAAAATGGTGTCTATATTTCTCTGGAAAATTATGAGTGAGTACTTGGTTCTCCACAAAGACTGGCAGCTTAGGGTAAACATGACCATTTTACAATCAATTTTATAAAATAAAAATAAAAATAAGCACCATCTCTCCCCAGTCAGGCAAGATCATGCACTGTTGTGTTTCCTTTGTAGGAATCTGGTAGAGCGACAGGATGTTGCTCAAATGTCACATTTGAGAGAATGTCCTTTGCCTCATACATCATTATTGTTCCAAAGCAAGCCTAGCTAGCATTTCTTATTGAAAAAACTTGGATGATGCTAATCAGGGCCACTTTCAGAAGAGTAGAGCAACATTCCATTATGAGCAGATTTCTAAAAAATAATTCCTTCAGTAACATAAGCTTAGGTAGTGAGTTGTCTATTGAGAAATGAGTTTCTAACATTTTGGAGGAAAACCCTGAGGTATATTGAAATACAGTATTTTTTTTTTATTTTTTTTTTTGGAAAGTGAGGGAAATCCCCAGTCATTGTGAGTTAAGATACTTGGTGACTATAGAATACTGAATATTATTTGGAAAAGAAAGGAAAGTCAAAGGTTCAAATGTAATGGAATTCCCCAGAGCATAACTCGATAGCAAGCTAATTGGGTTTTAAACCTTTTGGATGTCCAGATAAAAACCAGAATATATACTGGTCCCACTTATTCCCTCTTTAATGAACTGAGGTGAGGAGCAACAAAATAAGGTTTTAAGCATGGTCACTCAGAGTCAGAAGGGAAGTGGCGACATGATTGATTAGATAAAATCTGATATTTGGAAAAGGAAAAAATATCTGGATGACGGAATGTGGCAACATGATTAACTATAGAATTTTTAACATAACTGAAACGAAGGATAGATATGGGGGATAAGTCTCTTGGCTCAAAGCATCTTCAGGTATAACTAATATACTGCAAGATTTATCAATTAAACTGAAGAGAAATTCCCCTTTATAGAAGGCCTGGTATAGCTAAAAACAGAATACAGCTCCTAGCTCAATTGTAAGGAGGTAAGTTATAGGATCATTTACACTTGTATAATATCATTGACTTTAGTGTAAATGGTCAATTCTGTTTATTGTGAACTGCTTTTAGATTTTTAATTAGCAGTAGCTAATGTGTTAAATGAATAGCAAAAAGATAAATTCTTAGTTCAGGCAGAAATGGCTATCAATAGTTAGCAATATGAAGAACTTTCAAGCATCAAGCATGATGCTTGAAAAACAAGAGAACAATCTAGTGACCAGAAATGAGCAGCTATTTTCTCCTGTTTGCTCTTAAAGTTATTTCATTGTTTGGCTCGGAATTAATAAGACTACATCATTGTTAACATTAACGGACCTTTTATAGTGCTCTTCATGGGAAAATGACAATTCAAGAAGAGCAAATTGCAGACTATACTGAGAAAATCACAGCCATGGAGGAAGAATTGAAAAAAGTAAGTGAACTCAGTACATTTCTCTTATCTTTTGGGATGATTTTCAGATGGTTAGGGAGCTCTAGCATGCTCAACTTTTCACAAAACTAATAATGTGAAAATCTTCCAGTTGTAGATGAATTTCTTGAGTGGCTTTCCTTTCACAAGAGCCAATGATTTAACCTTTGTTGCCAGTTCTGTCACCTTACTAAATGTTCCTCTATAGTAGGTATCACAGGGTCTTTCCAGCGCTGAGCATATAGTCGTGCCACCGTTAGATATAAAAATAAAACGTGTGATTTTTCCAGCACTTTATCCATTAAAGCCTTCCATTAACTCTTTGGTCTGAACTGTATATTAATTTTCAAGATTATTTGAATTAAATTATTAATTTCAATCCAATATCACTTAATTTTTTTTTTGTAGGTCTACCAGTTTGAAAGTCATTACCAAGTAGAAACAATACAATTAACAGAAATATGAAACAGGGGGTGGTAATTAAGATGGAACATTGCTTCAAGCAGCTGTAGTACCTTTAAAAAAACATGCCAGCAGTCAGAAAAACTACAGGTAGTCCTCAATTTACAACAGTTTGTTTAGTGACCGTTCAAAGTTACAATGGCACTGAAAAAAGTGACTTCTGATCGTTTTTCACACTTATGACCATTGCAGCATCCCCACAGTCAGGTGATCAAAATTCAGGCGCATGGCAACTGGTTAACATTTATAACAGTTGCGATGTCCCTGGGTCATGTGATCCGCTTTTCCGATGTTCTGACAAGCAACTGTGTTACTAACTTACTGTAACAAATGCAATGATTCACTTAACAACTGTGACAAGAAAAGTTGTATAATAAGCAAAACTTACTTAACAAATGTTTCACTTCACAACATAATTTTTGGGCTCAATTATGGCCTGAAGTCCGTACTTTCAGGACTACCTGTAGTTAGAAAAACATTATTTTACTGACACACATGCAAATGTATAATGTATGTATGTACGTACTATATATATGAATGAAAAAGCCATGTCAGCTTTTGGCAATTTTTCCTGCACAATCAGTAGGAAGGAAGAGTTAGCAATCATACAAAAGCCCTTACAGGCCGTATTTGGACTGCACGTGGCCTGTACCTTTACAGGTATATTTTGTCTTGACGCAGGTTACAGAGTTATTTACTGTACAAAAAGGTGAAATGGAAAAGTGCCAGGCAATCCTACAATCCAGGGAAATGGAACTGGAAGTTACCCAGAAAGACTTGGATATCACCAAGATTCTTCTTGCTGAAGAAGAATATGTGACCTCAGCTTTAGAGAGCGCAGAAGAAAAACTTCATGGCACTGCTACCAAGGTCAGACCATATGACATACTAATATTGTTTTTTTAAAAATAGATTGGTTGCTAGATTAAAACAATTGTATTTTAAGTAGAGATAGACCATTTAAGAGTTTCAATAGCTCTTACAGTTCTGAAGGAATATTGGACTTTTTAGTGTCATTCTTGATGAAGTCACAATGTCTTTGTCAATCAGAAAAGAGTACATCCTATGAGGGGCGATATGGGCATTTTGTAGAAGCTTTTTCAATTAATAGTTTAAAACAATGGTCTCCAACCCCAGTCCGCAGCACGGTACTGAGCCGCAGCCCGTTAGGAGCCAGGCACAAAGTTCCATTTGCACAAGTGGTGGACACATGAAACCACACATACACACACACCACTGCTGCTACTGGTCCACGGAACTGGAAAGATTGGGGACTCATGGCCTAAAAAGACACAAAAGCCAAAACAGGCAAAATTTGGAAAGAATATTTCTGTAACCCCCTCTCTTAGTTTATACTTTAAAATGTAATGGAAAACATTGTGTGTGAGAGAGAGATGGGGGGGAGGGAGGGAGGTGGTATTTGAAGACTATCAATCTTCTTTTTTGCCTTAGCTGCTTACTACTGTTAAAGAAACTACCAGGGATGTGTCCGGTTTGCATGCAAAATTAGATCGGAAGAAAGCAGTTGAGCAGCATAATGTGGAAGCTCAAAAGACCTTCATGGATCACATGAATATACTTTTTGACAAAATCCAGAGCTCTGTGAGAAAGAACTATCAGAATCAACAAGAGATGCTAAATTCTTACACCTCCTCAGTTAGTAAGTATTTCTATTCAACTTCATATGCCAATAAAGTCAACACACACCTATACCTGACATGCCAAAACCTTGATTCAGACTTGTTTGAGAAATCAAAACAGTTACCAAATCACTGTTGCCTTCTACTAAGAAGGGGACTGGGCTAAATTGTTATAACTCGTCTTTTTCTTGTTAGAAGATCTTCTATCCACCAGTTTTTCAGCATTTGGAGTTACCACAGCAGCTATAGATGCGGCATTCACTTCGGTAAAGGAAATGGTTTCTACTGAAGTGTCCCTAGTTGCTGAAAAAATGCTGAATCAGGACACGCTGACCTCCAAAAATAAAAATGATCTGCAGAAAATGATCGTAAGTACAAGTGACATAAAGTAGAATAATGTATTTGCTGTTAAAGTATAAGCCAGAAACAAAAGAAGGATCCGATTACCCAGAGTTGGAAGTTCCATGTGGTTTTCAAATGAAGACAAGGTAGACTACAATACTATTATGACTACAATAAGACCGATTTTGGCACACTCTTTCTTCATCCAGTGTCATGAGCATAAAAGCTAGGAAATTTGATGATTAGAAACTTGGGGCAAGTTCCTATGCTACAGCAAAATGCAAATAGAAATAAGAATGCAATTCTATAGAAGGAACAGAAAATTGTGTATTTGGCATATTTGTGAATATTTTTGCTTATTGTCTTCAATAAAGTTTCACTGGAGATTTATTAGGTGCCATGTCAGCTCTTGGAAAAGCATCTTGCATTGGAGGAAGCTTGGGACTAAATTGATCTTATTGATTCCTAACGTGTGAGAAATAATAACTAATTCGGAGCAATTATAATGTCTTTAGCCTTTCCTCAATTCTGTTTTCTGATTGGGTTTCTAATGTTTTCTTCGTTGGAATCAATGAGTTCACTATCTTGTCTGTTCTTCTAGGAGGAACATGCATCTGGACTGGACCAGGCGTTAAGTAGTCTGACTCCTGTTGTACAACTTGTGCAGAGTATAAACTCTCAGCTGCAGGAACACTTCAAGAAAAATTCATCCTTGGCAGAAATGGTAATAAACATACCTTGAAGTACTATAGTTGTTGAATGCTAGCATAAGGATTAGGAACCTTGGGAACTTTAAGATATATGGACTTCAACACCCAGCATGCTGGCTGGGCAATTCTGGGAATTGAAGTCCATCTTAAAGTTCCCAAGGTTGAACAAAACACTGCTTTAGCCTTTCAACCTAATCCAATCCATGAGAAGAACCACCAAGTTGCCAGAGCCTTCATTGGGGCCCTTTTTCCCTCTTGCAATGTAAACTACTTCATTTGTATTCCAGTTTCAGCAGTTTCATGCTTTGCCCCTTTAGGAAAGGCATGAACAGTCACAGTTGTCTAGAGCGATGGAGCTTAGAGGTGATTAAGATGGAGATCCCTCAATCATATGCTTGTCTTTGGAGAAATTGCCATTGATGATGGTATAAACAGAATTCTTCCATTTACTGACAGGAAAAGCCAAGGAACATTCCCTATTTTCTCCTGCAGGCAAAACGTTTTCTCCTGCATGAACACTTTATAAACAGGCAGTG
Source organism: Arizona elegans (assembly GCA_022577455.1). Classification (NCBI taxonomy): domain Eukaryota; kingdom Metazoa; phylum Chordata; class Lepidosauria; order Squamata; family Colubridae; genus Arizona; species Arizona elegans. Next base: position 72,540,219 of record JAKOOJ010000005.1, read on the forward strand.
CTTTTGAAATGAGCTAGCTGTCTGCCAATTCCCTGCCCTGTCTACCTCTTGAGCATCTGGAAGTTGGATCCTCTTTCTTACCTGATCTCGAGGACAGCTTGTGTCAATCTCAAACTCTCCAGCTGGAGTGAACTAGAACACCTGCCCTGATATTTCTAGATCATCTGGATAACTCCAGATTGAAGAAGACTGAAATATCTCAGATCTGCTCATATGTGTTTGGCAGGAGGATGAGTGGTAAATGTATTATTGTGACATCACAACACAAACCCTGTGACTTACATACTTATATCTGGAGTCTGTTATGATATTATCACACATGCCTTGACATGTTATCATGCAGTGACACCTGTACTCCCTCCTGAATGAATAGAACTTGCCATGTTTCTTTTAAAAAAAAACTTCCAACACATATATACCCATCAGACTAGTCTTGTTTAGAAAAAGTCAATCAATATCAATGTGCCCTTGAAAACTGATGTGACCTCTTTTTCTGACTGAAAGATTACAGGCTACAAAGAAGACCTGGCTACCTTCTTCCACGAGCATTCTCTTGCTTTGAGTAAACTACAGAAAGACAGTTCCCAAATGTTTTCTCAACTTCAGAATAGTTATGAGAGCCTGCAAGAACAAGTGGAACTGACCAAGATGGCACAGAAAACGGTATTTCTTCCATTTGTAGCCCAAGAATGATCCAAGTCAGTGTCCATAGGAGGTTCATAGTGCGCTAGAATAGAAGTGGGTGGTGGGGTGATGATCTTAGAGAAATATGGATTGCTATGCTGTTGAAGGAACACTTAGGTTCTGCTGGCTCTGCGGGCCATTGTTCCTTTCTCTATCCTGGTGATCATGATTGCATGTTAACATATGGTCCAGTGTGACCGTCTTAAGAGACAGATAATTAGTTTTCTGGACTTCTGCTGCTGTTATGCCCAGTTGACATTACACAAGATTGTGAGAATTGCACTTGAAACTAATTGGAGGACAGTGGGTTCTCTACCCTTGTCTTACTGCAGTGATGGCTAACCTTTTTGTCATCACGTGCCAAAAACGGAGGGAGTGTGGGGGAGTCATGTGCACGTGTGTGCCCACACCCATAATTCTATGCCGCCCCCCCCCCGCCCCCTGCACATGCACTTATGACGCTCCTGCACTCCCCCCGCTTTTGGCACGCAATGGCCCGGTAGGCCTGTTTTTTGCTTTCCCTAGGCTCCAGAGCCTTTCTAGGAGCCTGGGGATGGTGAAAACAGCCTTCCCCACCTCCCCCAGAGACCTACCGGAGGCCAGAAACAGTGTGTTTCCTGACTTCCGGTGGGCCCAGAAGGCCCGAAAATCAGCTGGCCGGAGCTGAGCTCGCGTGCCCACCAATATGGCTCCGCGTGCCACTTGTGGCACCCGTGCCATAGGTTCGCCATCATGGTCTTAGTGGCTCTTTGAAACATATTTCTGTTTCCATCACCGACACAAAAATTGGCTTGCCTGCAGGCTTCTAGCAATGAGTCCCATAGTAAACAGTATACATAGTTCTGGTCAGCTCCATTTTATAAAAGTTCAGTTGTTTGTTTTGATTTTCCACTTATATTTTCTACTTCTACTTCTTTTATTGTAAGAATAATACTTGCAACCAAACAAAGAAGGATGAGAGGAAAACATGGGGATATACATTAGCTTCATGTGCACAAATGCCTTCTAGTAATATGGATGTTAACATTGTTTGCATTTCTTCTTAAAGTCACATAATACATGCCAAGTCAAATGTGTTCAAGTAGATCAAGGAGAAATGTGAATGTGTCATTTCTTGTGCACATCATGTAGGAGCGGAGAGGAATTTAGCTGTACCTAAGAAGGAGGAAATCTGCTTATTGAAAAAGGGCTAATCAGGATAAGCAGTACTATATTTCTATGTTTGTTTCATCCTTCATAGTAACTCGGAGGTAGGGTTGTGGTTATCTATAAATTCCATTTTAGGTTTGTGAGCCTGCTTCTTCCAGGAAGCAGATTGGATAAAACTGACTTTTGCTGATATCTACCAGAATCTTTCATCCCATGTATCTCCTGAAAGGTGGATTATTTTCCTGAACTGTCTCTAAAATAAAATATTCAGATGTATAAGAGTTATTGTTCTGCATTAACTATTAACTGAAAAATGCATCTGAAGTACATTTGAATAAATGTGAGTTTCCCGCATGCTTTAAAACTATTTTACTAGTATACTTTTCCTTAGTAATTTTTTTTTCAATTTTCCTTGATTCATACTAGGGTACAGCCCAACTTATTGCTTTGCTGCAAAATCAGCTAAGCCTGCTCGATCACCAAGCTCAGCAGAACTTCAACCAAATCCTAGAGAAAGGTGGAAGCCTAAAGAATAATATTAAAGATGTACAAGAGAATATAATTGTGTAAGGAAGCTTTTAAACTTACTTTTTTTCTGAAATATGTTTGAAAGATTATTCTAATATTCAGAACGTATGCACCAAGACAAATTCCTTGTGTGTCCAATCACACTTGGCCAATAAAGAATTCTATTCTATTCTATTCTGCAGTTCTTGGGAGTCAGATTCATTCCGATATTTCTTGGGTTAAAACTCACATTCCTTATCATAGACTCAAGCACCTGTAAGGCAGCCCTGCTTCAGACTAAACCTGCATAACTGTCTTGTCAAGGTAGACATTGGGAAATCAGAATTTGAATTTTATTTCACTCAATATCAATTGAAATAAATAATAAAATATATTTTTTGCTAATCCCCTTTATTGACTATCAATTTCAGGAACTGCTACTGCCTTTATGCATTATGCATGGCTTTGATCTCCATCTCAATAACACTTCTGACAATCAAAGACAGGGGTGGACATCTTTGAGGGATGGGCAGCACTTTAAAAAAATATTTCAGGGTGTTCAAATTAAAGTAAGGCTTGCATGCATTTGCTTTTAGCATTTTTATTGGGGGGAAAATGGCATACCTTATGTTTCCCCACTTTTATGCCAAAATAATGCCATAGCAGACTCTTCCAGAATGATTGGACACTTTAATAAATTTTGGTGAAATTAGCAGTTTAGGTATAATGCTGATTTGGCTGCTGCTTCAGTCTTAGCCTCCGTGATAAAGCACAAAGATTAGCGCTTGAATAATCTGTGGCTAAATCCTTTTTTTTTTAGGCAAACTATTGGCCTTGTCAACTCTACCACTTCTCAGCAGAACAAGATGATTCCAGCTCTGGATGACCTTTCCCAAGAGATCAGACAGTCCAGCCATGATAATGTTAAGATACTTCTGGAATCAGACAACCACTCTAAAAATCTGAGCAGTAGTTTGAGAAACACATGCAAAGAAGCAACTTGCTGGGCTGAAATGGCAGCTGCAGAGATAGGCTGTGTAGTTGATCAACAAAGAGCTTTTCTCAAGAGCCAGAAAGAGCACCTACAAAACCTGTATAAGGTAATTCTAAATCTTCCAACCTGGTGACACCTAAATCATCAATGATTTTTTAGACATAGAATTTTATGGCGGGTATATCCAGATAGTCCTTGACTTACGGCCATAATTGAATCCAAAATTTCCATTGCTAAGCGAGGCAGTTGTTAAGTGAGTTGCGCCTCATTTGACGAACTTTTTTTTTGTCACAATTGTTAAGTAAATCACTGCATTTGTTAAAGGAATCATGCAGTCATTAAGCGAATCTGGGCTTCCTCCCCAGCTGAGAACGTTACAAATGGTGATCGCATGAACCCTGTTACAGTGTAAACTAGGGGTGTTAAACCGACCTGCAGGGTGCTTAAATCTGGTCCATGGGGTCAGTCTGGAAATAGCAAAGGATTGGCTTGCGGTGTCTCTGGCAGCAAAACTGGGACATTTGGGCGGGGGGTCCCGTTTTTTTTTTTTTTTTTAATTGAAAAAGTTTTTGAATACAAATTTTTTCCCCCATTTTTCTCCTCCCCTCCACCCTAACCCCCCTGTGACTTCTTCACAACAAAGACCTAATTCATAACAGATTATATAATATTTTACCATCCCCTTATGGGCGGGGGGTCCCGTTTTGACCGGCAGGGGCATCACCCCCGGAGAACTACAATGCTGACCCAGCCCTCAAAGAAATCGAGTTTGACACTCCTGGTGTAAACTGTCATAAATACATGCCAGATGCCAAGCATCAAAATTTTGATCATGTTATCCTGGGGATACTGCAACGTTAATAAGTGGAAAGACTGATCATGTCATTTTCTTCAGCGCTGTTCTAATTTTAAATGGTTGTGAAACGAATGGTTTTAAGTCAAAGACTACCTGTATATAATTGTTTAGACCAGGCCTGTCAAACGGGCGCCCTGTGGGCCAGATGCATCGTGCACAGACCACGCCCACCCCTGTTCCGCAAAGGCAAAAAACATCACAATACGTCATGATCCGGCCCATGACGCGATCGAGTTTGATACCTGTGGTTTAGACCATATGGTACAATGTATTCTCCCAGGAATAGCTATCAATGGCTTTAATCAGGGAAGCCTGGAAGAAGGACCCAATCCATGTTTTCCCACACCCAAAAGTCTCTTTTCTACAAATAATGATGGTTCATATACTTGGAAGGGACCATAAATTCTTGTCATATATTGAGTACAATAAGTTTCATTCAGTCAAACCTGCAGTTTATAATATTGAAGAACTGGTTTCTTAACATAATACCTTAAGATGTTTTGCTTCCAGGATCTCCATGACAAGTGTAACGCATCAGAAGCCAAAGTGACAGACCACATAAGGAGACAAAAAGAGGCTGAAGATGTCACCCTCAAGAGGGTTCTTGACCACTTGCAGAATGACCGAGGGGTGCTTACCGAACAGAAAAACCTGCTCCTTAAAGAAGCAGAGGATGGTTTAACTCAGATTAACGGCTTCCTGACTGAGGATCTGAAAACGGATCTCCCCACAGGTATTTGGAGGAGAAAAATTAGCCCTGCAGACTTTAGAGGGAGTCAAAAAAAAGAGGAAGAGCTACTTCAAATCAGTTGTGAAATCCAATAAGAAAAGGGTGGCTTTGTGGTCGTAGGGTGGTGTAGTACAGTGCCTTAATGATCTCTTAAATGGATCTTTTACTAAAGGAAATACTCCACAGCGGAAGGACTACTGTTACCCAGTGACGGTGGTGAAAACAGAACCACGCGATCTCCTGCTTGAAAAATTAAGGCAAAAGCAGGTGGAGCTGACATCTACTTTAAAGGCTGCTGAAGCCATGAAGACTGACGTCTTGGATGAGGTAACTACAAAGAGTAAAAGATGGAGAAATAGTTTGCTTCTCCCAATGGTGGTACTTAAACTGTTAGGTTGCTGTAGAGTGATTTAACTGTACAGAGGATTGCTCCTGCTCTATTGTGTAGTTAACTTGTAGAAATGGTTTATCTACACTGCCACAACTGGCTAACTGTTGTCTGTCCCAAGGACTCTTTGGACGAAGAAGAGATAAGAGAAACTAATGAGAGCCTTTGCAGTGAAAAATCCTTCTTGGAGACTAGCTTGTGTATTCAGACTAATGGTGTGCCTTTCTTCCAGGTAATTTATGTCTTTTTTTGTTGACTGTTGATCGGGACATGTATATTTTTTTCAGTAATTTTATTAAGAACTATACAGATAAAACTAACAAGGAACCTAATACAAGAATGTTTTTTTTTTAAAAAAAAAAGATAAAGTGTAGAAAGGAAACACCACCAAAAATGGTAAGAAAAGAAAACTTCCCTCAAAATCTGCAGCAAGATACTATTCAACATAATTTATTGCTGTCTCTTAAATAACAACCAAATCTTCATTCCATGCCTCACCCCATTTTCTATATCTAAATCTTATTCATTAATAAAGATCTAAAAAAATTAATAAAAATACCTGTCAGTATATTACTGTATAATCCTTTCCATTTAGTCTAAATCCTCCTCATCCCTCTCTTAATAATTAAATGTTACAAAAATAGTAATAAAAATTGAAAGCTATTAAACAAACATCGTTTGGAATGAAAACCTCTTATTTAGATATTTTAAAAAATGGTAATCTAAATATTACCAATTCATCCATTACACCACTGAACATTTCCAAAAGAGAAATAATCCAATCCAGATGATCATCAAACACCACCAAAGATAGCAACTCATTATTTTACCATAGTCATATAATCCAATTTTATCATTTTTTTCCTACTTCCTCTCAGCCATCCTTAAATCTCTTGGATAAAATTCTGTTTTCTTCTAGTTTCTTTGCCCTTCTCTCAAAGTTCTTGTCATCTTGATCTAAGACCATTTGTACTTTCCATGAACTAACTCCAGTAAATGTCTTATATTTCAGTTTAAAAAGATAGTTCACATTGTTCTTTGGTTACATTATTTACATGTCTTTTTTTATTGGTGACTGATTATTCAATTCTATATGTAGATCCGGTATTTCCATCTCTTTCTTGTAAGTTGTAATTTTTAAGTCCACTTCCAAGTCCGATTTAGTTGTCTTCAAAGGAATTTGGTCATCATCTTAAATGTTTTCTAGCAAAGGGTTAAAAAGCTCCATCACTTCTCATGCCCACGGATCAGGTTTTCTTTAAAGTAGCCATCATGTGCTTTAGTAATTGACCCTTCAAAGATGTTTTGCCCTGAAATGTAAATAAAACAGGATTTTCCCAAAAAGAGAGGATCTTTCTAATTAAACTTTTTTTTCTAAAAGTTTTTTACTGAAAAACTTTTGGTGATAAGTTGCTTTGACATTTCTATTGCTGAAGAGTATTTCTGTTTGCCAGTAAACTGTCTGAGGCTATGTATTTGCCAAAACGATGACACAACTATAAAATGGAACTGATATAAAGCTTTCCCAGCACTTAGTAAAAGTAATAAATAATAACGCAAGCTCTTTAACTTTACAGCATAAAAGAAGTGTCAAAAAGGATAAAGAGAACAAAGCAGCATTCTTCCTGGAAAAGGCCAAGGAGGAGGATTCAACCACTCCATCTCACCCAAAGTCAAAATATCCATTAAGAGTCCTCAACTAATGTACAATATCTTGCTTCTATTTCTTTCCATCCTTGTCAGCTTTCTTAGCTTGAGTTATTCACATGGCTTTGTAGTCAGTGTCCCAGATTGCATAGGTAGATACCTCATCAACATGGGATGCCTTTTATAAAAAGTACTTTGCTTGATATTTGTGTTTTGCAGATTTTGAAATGTAATAAAGAAAAACTAACATTATTTGGTAGTCTTGGTTTTATTTTTCTTTTGTAAGATCAGGTAACACCCAGAGTTGGGATACGAGCAGAGATCTCTTAAATGTGTCTTATATATGTGGCTTACTTGTAGTAAGTGGGGGCGAAAAACTACTTTATAATTTATGACAGTAATGGAGCCTGTCCATTATGGTTGCAAGTCATGACGGTCATTAAGTGAGGTGGCTACCTGATAGCCTCACTTAACAATCCTTACGCCTGATCTCCCCGATAAGTCATTAGTAGTGCACGGAGTGCCTCAGGAGTGGGGGAAGGATCTGGCAGGCCTGGCCCAAGCCCATACTGCAGCAGCACCTTGAATCTCATGTGGCCCGCCCAGGGCCTCCCAAGACCTCCCCTATCCCCTGAGCACTTTATGGTCTGCTTCCCACCCCTCAGGGTCCCTGCAGGTCTTGGGCCTGTTTTCCCACCCGCCTCTGTCTCCTTACCATCTGGATCTCGGAAATAGGTGTCTTCTGGGAACAGCTACAATAAATTGTGGCAACTCCAAAATGAAACCTGCTTCTAGGATAGTGCCACGTAACTAGAGACAGAGCAGCCTTTTCTGTTTGTCCACCATGAAGTTAGAGTTAGGGGGCTTTTGCACAACTTCATGTTGTATGCTGGTTGAACCAGTTCCTGGATTGGAAAGCTTTGCTCAGTTGCTCATGCCCCAGTCACCTACCTTTTAAAAGAATCCAGAAGCAGGGGAGGGTGGGGCTGACATCGCAGCGACACGATGCATCTCCATGAGATCACGCCAAAATTCAAACTGCAGGAGGTTCTAGTGGACGTAAATCACCTAGGAGAGGTGATGAAGTAAGAGAACACACTCTGTTGATCTCAGAGAGTTCACAAGCTCCCTGTTCGATCCGGAGAAGGCTCTCAATCTGGCAGGAAGAAAAGGATTGCCATTGTGTGCCTGACTGAAGCTGTGGCAGCCACCGATGAAGGAAGCGTGAAAAACTGAGGAACAGTGTGAACGATCTGGGTGAGAAATTTCTAACTTTTGACTTCTATTGAGAAACGAGCCCCCGGGAAATTAGCCTGGGTGAAAGTGGGACCCTAAAAGGAGGAGGTGGATTTGTTTTCCTCCCACTTCCCAAGAAAAGCATCTCAAAATGAAGAAAACTACATCATCAGCATTAACATCTAGTCCAGCAGGCCAAAGGTCATTGGATGCTATGTTGCAGCAGGAGAAAATAAATGCGATGCAATTAGAGATGAAAGCTATGATTCAGGCCATGCAGAAGACATTAAGGAAAGAATAGGAAAAGTAAAGGATAAAATAGAGAATTTTCAACAAATAATGGCTAAAAATGAACAACGCGTTCAGAAAGTAGAAGGGAAAGCTGAACAAACAGAGAAAAGAATGGAAGAGGTTGATTACAGATTTACCCTGGCAGACAAAAGTCATGAGAGAATAATAATATTACTTGAGATGGATAAGGCTGATTACTACTTGTGATTCCAGAATATTGAGGAAGAAGAGAGAAAATTTGGTGTAGATAATGGCAGAGCTGCTGGCAAACCAGTGGTGGGTTTCAACTGGTACGTTCCATTTCAAAACAGCTGAGGCGTGGCAATCCGCTCTGCCACACCTATCAGCTGGGCTAAAAACGAATAAATATAGGTAGGTATAGCGCAGGGGCGGGCGGTAGGGCCCAGCTGACGGTCGGAGCGAACTGCTTTGCTCTCACCTCACCATCGCCATTACTGGATCGTCCGAACTGGTAGCAACCTACCACTGTGGCAAATGCTTTAGAGGTGACCAAAGAAAAGGTGCTTGCTGAGATGGATGAAATATTTAGAGTTCACACTAGATATGCGACAAGAAATAGACACTCCAGAGAGGTACATGTGAGATTTACTAAAAAAGCAATAAAAGCAGAGATACTACAAAGCGAGAGATGACTCTTTAAAATACAAAGGGAAAGAAATAGTAGTTTTAAAACAGAACCCCAGAAGAGTAAGAGAAATAAGAAAGGAATATCAATTTCTGACAAGACAGCTCATTAAGAATGGAGTAAATTTGAGATGGCTGATATCAGAGAGAATATTGGTGACCTGGATGGAGCAAAGTTATAGACTGGATTCCCTAGAAAAAGCAGAACAATTTTATGAGCACTATTTTGGACCGCAAGAGGAAATAAGAGTAAGAGTGGAAAAAGAGGATAGTGTTGTGGCCCCGCCCTCTGAGCCTATCTCATCGGAGGAAGAAAGCTCCGAACACGAGGAAGAGGAGTCAGCCAGGCCTCCCTCTCCAGGCCCCTCCCCTCTGGCACTGTCTCAGGTGCCGGCCAAGGGAGAGGAGATTAGCCAGGAGCCAGGTGTCTCAGATGAGAGCGAAGGAGAGCCGTCATTCCTGGATGCACGCCAACGAAGGCGTGATAAACGGTTGCAGCAGTTAAGGAGGCATGCTAGGGATTAGAACTGAGTCACTGGACCACACCCCAGAGACTATATAAGAGAGGGTGGTGGCTGGTAAAACTCCGTGATGAACAAAAACGAACTTTGGCTAGTCACTTGAACAACGTCTGAAGCTGCCAAAAGGGATTTTGTTTTGCTGGACTATTTGCAATGCGTATGTAATTTTATGTTATCTGTTGCAGTAAAAGCTCTTGGCAGACAGTGATTATATTGCTGCCAAGTTTGAGATAACGACCTGTGTGCGTGCCAAGTACTTTCTTAACCCTCGGCTGGCTGTGTTTGTGTGTGTGTGTGGACAGGGACAGATCAGATAGACAACAAGAGGTAGCCATAGGAGAGAGAGAAATGCAACAAAAAGAAGATGAGAGTTAGAGGAAATAGCAAAGAGAGAAGGCGGAGACAAAGCCAAAAGATCAGAGAGAGATAAGAGCAACCAGAACAACAAAACCTGTCTAATAAGTAAAATCTTGGAAGAAGAAATAAAATTACTGTCAATAAATATAATGGATTGAATTCAATAAGGATATCAGTCTGTAATTTTTATCTGTTGTAAATCTGAATCTTCTTTCGGTATGAGAGTAATATATGCTCCGTCCATGAATGAAAGCACTGATTCACCCAAATGATATTAACTTGGAAAATATTGTTAGGTACAAAGATATTTTGAATGAAAAGGAACTCAGAACTAAATAAGAATTGAGCGATCAAGGGATTAACATGGCATGGTACTCACAAGTGCAGATACATTCAAGATATGAGAAAGATGTTAAACTACATGGATTTTATAAAGAACAGAATTAGACAATATATTAACAGGAACAGAAGAAAAATTGATGAAGAAAAGGTACAGCTACTTATTGGGCATTAAATTGTAAGATGAACAAGTGAAGGAGACAATGATAGTATGGGCAAAAACTTTGGTTATACAAAGGAGTTAGACAAATGGCAGAAACTGGGACAGGAACTATAAATTAACAATGTCAACTGCGTATAAAGAAAATTTGTACAAGATGTTTTATAGATGATGTTTTGCATCAGCGAGGTTGGCAAAGATGTTTAAAAATAAGTCAGCTAAATGCTGAAAATGCCGCCAGATACCTGGGTCATATCATATGTGGTGGACATGCTCAAAGGCAAAAAAATGTTGGACAAAAATACATATGTGGCTGGAAAAAATAATAAAGCAGCATATTGATTTAAAGCCAGAAATATTTTTGTTGGGGATTTTACCTGAAAAATACAGTAAGGGAAATGCATATCTAATTATCCATATACTAACTGCAGCTAGAATCGTATTTGCACAAAATTGGAAAAGTGAAGAGATCTCCACAGATGAGAATGTGATCAGGAAAATATTAGAATGTGCAGAAATGAATAGAGTAACACTAGCAATTAAGGGAAAAGAACAAACTGAATGTGATATGACATGACATGGGACTTAAAATAGGCAGCGAGTATTAAACCTTCCGTTTCTTTCTTGATGGTTCCTCTCTTAAGCCATGTCCATGTCAAGTTGTTATCACACTTTCCTTCAATGTTTTTCAAGTTTGGTTTTCCATCCATCATCATCATCATTATTACTATTACTATTATACTCAGGGACAGTCAGCTACAGCTTGGCTTGTTCTTTTTTTTCAGATTTCAACTTTAAGCTTTTTTCAAATCTGCACATAATCTGAACAATTAAAGTAAGTCTGTAACCTTGCCGACAAAGATCATGTGATGATCTTGACCAACAATTCTAATAAATACCCTTGTGTCATCATTGCCATCTGCCTGTTTGACATTAATAACAGTCATGTTTATGTGAACAAATCAAATCTTGTACCAACCTGGATTATTCTTTTTGTTGAGAAAATATGCTCCTTAAACCAAAAGGTGCCTGCTTATGGCTTGGTGGTTCTTTCAATCCTCACCTGTTGTTGTGGCTATGTTTATATCCATTTAATATTATTATTGCTTGATAGCCCTAATGTGTAAATAGCTCCGTATGTCAGGATCAGAGGCCAAACTACACACTGGAAGCGATGGTCTCCAGCCACAAGATACTATGGGTTGTCAGGCAACAGATCGGCACATGGTGCATAGACACATTATCTTCTTCAATACTGATTTTTCTACCTTGTGTTGTCTCTGCAACTCGTCATCAAACAGTGATAAGGGTCAGTTCAACTAATAATGAGGCTCCCCCTTTTTGGGACCTTATTGTGAGGGAGCAAGTCAACCTGTCATGCACCATTGAGACCTGGTTGACTCCATAAGAGGGCGTCCCCTTTCAGAGATGTGTCCAGATGGATTTAGGGTTTGAGACCACTGAGAAGAAGGGTAGCAGTTGTCATCCAGAAATCTCTAGCCTTCAGGGGCCATGCTCCCTGGGTTTATGGTTGTGAGACCATAATCTTGAAGCTGGGCATGTGGGATCAGTTGGGTCTATTGCTATTGTACCAGCCTCTCTGATGTTTAGCAACCTGAGCTTCTGAAGGCCATTTCAGGGTTGGCAGTGGAATTCCCCAGGCTGATGGTCCTGGAAGATTTCAATCTGCCATCCTGGAGTTGGCGTCAGAAGCAGCTGAAGAGTTCATGGCAACCATGGACCTATCCCAGATCATCCACCCCTTCCAGTTGGGTTTCTGGCCTAGTTATGAGATAAATACAGCATTTGTTGCATTTGTTGATGATGCAACAGTACTTAGCACGTAGACTTAGGCTGGCTGTGGGATTTAGGACTGGGCAGAGCAGTTTTGCACTGTTTTGGCTCCTTTCTCTGAGGTTGCTCCCAATCAGCGTTAATAGGGAAGGAAAGGCAACTCGTATGTGGTCTGCTGCAGGGCTCAATACTCTCTCCACCCCTGTTTAACATTTTTTTTTTTAAATTTGATTTATATGCCGCCCTTCTCCGAAGACTCAGGGCGGCTTACAATGTGCTCAGCAACATTTACATGTTAGCTATGTATGCTGCATTGGTTGCCAGTTTGCTTCCAAATGCAATTGAAGATTTTGGCTATCACTTTTAAAGACTATCATAATATGGGCCCAGGAACTGCCTCACCTCAATGGGATTGGCCCACTTCACCCATTCCAGTAGAAGGGACATGCTGCAAACCCCATCGGTCAAGGAACTTTGGCTGGAGTCTTTTTTTTCCTGCTGTGATCCCCACCTTCTGGAACATCATGCCACTGAAGGTGAGACCTTCCCCACCCACTTAGCCTTCCAAAAAGGGCCCCAAAACCCTGCTTTGCTGGTTGGTTTGGGGCCCCGATGGAAGCATTCCACCCTAGAGGTGGATAGTAGACAAAGAAAAAAAGATCCCACTTCCTTTCCACTCATGTACTGGCTCCTAGTTTTATCTAATCCCTTAATTTTTATGTTTTTATGTTTTTATGTTCATGCTTTTGTTGTGTTGTAAGCTGCCTAGAGGCTTACTGCTTAGTAAGACGGATGGAATATAAATTTAATAAATATATAAATATACATTCAGGGCACCAGTGCTCCCCTTTACTGAGAGTATCAGCTTGCCTTTACTACATCAGAACTGCCTTCACAAGTCACCATAACTGTAGCCTGGATGCAAAAATCTATATTTTCTCCCTTATGGGATTGTTATATTCCACAGTAAGGAGAAAGCAAAGATTCCTGCTTTCTTTTCTCACTCCCACATTGTACTAAGCAATTGAGTGGCTTGGTTAATTTCGTCATAACGTATGGTGCAAATCCAGCCATTATGAGTTGTAAGTCATATCATATTGTTTACTGTTTATTTCATCGCAGTTTGTCAAATGAACCACCGTCAGTACTAAAACAATAGAGAAAACCACACCACTTGCAAGCAAAGTGGTAGCTTTATATGACATGCTGTACAAATCCAACAGATCAACCACAGGTTAGCCTGATCTGTTCCTAACCATAAAACACCAAAAAGATGAAATGTGACAGCTCCGTATCAATTTGTTTTTGCTTTGTAATGTCAAATGCAAGTATAATTATAATTGTTTGGCCATTAGTCAAACAATGTTGACTGGCGGCCCCCAGGGAGAGCCTTCTCTGTGGGGGCACCTACTATCTGGAATGAGCTCCCCCCGAAGATACGGAGGATCCCGGATCTGCGTACCTTCCGTCGCGTGCTCAAGACTTTCTTATTTCATCAAGCTGGCCTGACCTAAGTCTTTCCCCTTTTTAAATGGAAATTTTAAATTTGTTTTTAAATTATTGGGGTTTTAAATTTGTTCAGCCAAATTATTTAATTCCTTTTATTTTATTTTAAATTTTGTATTTATATGTTTTATTCTATGGCTGTTCACCGTCCTGAGTCCTTCGGGAGTAGGGCAGTATATAAATTCAATAAAAACAAAAAACAAAAACAATTAAACCTGGGAGAGGAATCCATGGTCCCCAAGGGGTTATTAAATGATGTCAGCTAATTTGAGAAATGGGAAGAGACGGTAGATGTTACTTCAGCAGTCTTGGTGGAGGGCATAGGAACATATCCTTCTCTGCTTAATTTTTTTAAAAAATATTTATTTATTAAATTCATAGGCCACCTATCTCTCCATCATGCAACTCTTAGCAACCTATCATTTGATAAAACAATATTATAAATGATTAAAATAGTAATCATTTATAATGATTAGTAATAATACTGAAAAACAGAAATAAACAACTTTCCTTCTTAAATATTTTGGGAGGTTATAAACTTGGGTTAAAGTTGATGAAAGGCAACATCAAAAATAATGTCAGTCCAGCAGTTCCTTTGATACTAACATATGTTCAGCTTCAAAACATTTTTTCAAATATACAATCACCCTAACAACAGTGATTAAAAGTGAATTAGTTTATTATAGAGCATCATCTCAAATAAAGGAAGACATAAAAAAAAAAAGGTTGAATACAAGGAGACATTTTATTACATTTGATTATGCGGAAGCTAATCTTATTCTTCATAAACTGAAAGAGGCCCATTTTATTAGATGCTATCCATAGCTTATGTTGACAATTGATTTTCACTGCCGCACTATGACATTTATTATCTGCAAGTTGATAAAGATAATTAAATTGAATTATAAGCATGGCTGCTGTCATAAATGTTGGTGTGCAGCTGTAAGGCTTACAGAAACCACTGGTAGGACTGCAAATGTAAAAAAGTGCAGAAATGATCTTATTATATATAGAAACATGAAGGATTTCGTTCTTCTTTTTCCTCTTTACTTTTTCATGTTGCAGCCATTTCCTTCCAAAGAGTTATTTTGCTTTATAACAGACGCAGGGCCGGATTTAGATGAAAAGAGGCCCTAGGCTATTCCACTTATGAGGCCCTTTCACCTATAGTGAAAATGTAATTTTAATTTTGCTAACAATTTGAATGTAGGCCCCTCTTGATCTTGAGGCCCTAGGCTGAAGCCTAGTTAGCCTATAGGTAAATCCAACGTGTATTTCGCATGCAATAAGATTTGAAGAAAAGAGTGTAAAGAATCCCTTCTATTATTCTTTGCTTTTGTTTGCCACACTGCTGTAGTTGGGGATCTACAAAAGATTGGGAAAAGCCTGCCTATCGAAATAGAAATCTCTCTGTGTATTTGGTATGTATATACCGTAGGTGCACTTTACAGTGGAGGTTTATAGATTTACAGATTAACAGAGTTGGACGGGACCTTGTAGGTCATCTAGTCCAACCCCCCACCCAAGCAGGAGACCCTACACCATTTCTGACAAATGGCAGTCCAATCTCTTCTTGAAAGCCTCCAGTGATGGAGCTCCCACATCCTCCGAAGGCAAGCTGTTCCATTGGTTGATTGTTCTCACTGTCAGAAAATTCCTCCTTATTTCCAAATTGAATCTGTCCTTGATCAGCTTCCATCCATTATTCCTTATCTGGCCTTCGGGTGCCTTGGAAAATAGTTTAACCCCCTCCTCTCTGTGGCAGCCCCTCAAATATTGGAACACTGCTATCATGCCTCCCCTGGTCCTTTTCTTCACTAGACTAGCCATGCCCAGTTCTTGTAACCGTTCTTCATATCTTTTAGCCTCCAGTCCTCTAATCATCTTGGTTGCTCTTCTCTGCATTTTTTCTAGAGCCTCAACATCTTTTTTATAGTGTGGTGACCAAAACTGGATAGAAGGTAAATTAGGCATAAGTGCAGGAGCTCAGGGGAGAAGTATAAAGTTTGGAGATTGTGATTGATCAAATTGAAGCAAAGCCAATTTGACTTACTGTACATTCCGGTTTTGGGTTGTCTTCACTTGAGCAAATTGGATGCCCCTGTTGCCACTGAGCTGGCACTACTTCAATCCTACCTAATGTCATTTGCAAAAACACAGATTACAAAGACAGTAAGGTAGGCCTGTCCCTAAATTCTCATAGAAAAAAACAGCAAAATACTTCCCAGATCTGCCATCACACACAGGATTCTTAGGAACTGGGATAGGTAGTTTTCTCCCATGAAAAAGAGCTTGGCCAAGTGGAGATGAGCGATCCAGGAATGTGGAGACTTCCCAAGTTCTAATAGGACCCATTTGTAAGCTTTGCTTCTAATGTTTTTAATGCTTAGAAAATAGCATCTGGGATGACTTACTGCATGTTATTTTATTTTTAAATATTTATTTATATATCTCACAGAGCAACTCTGGGCGGTGTGCAATTAAAATAAAAAAAATGTTACGTAAATATTACACTCCCATGGGAGGCAATTAAAACAGGAATAGAATGATTAAAATGAAAAAGTTAAACAGTTAAAGTTTAAAAGGCAGGAGGAGGCCCTTCAAGGCACTAACCAACCCCAACAGCTGTGTGCTCCTCTGGGCTTCTCACATGTGATGCCAAAGAGCCATGTTTCCACTCTTTTCTCGGAGGCCAGGAGAGTGGGGGGCACCTCACCTCTGAGGTGGGGGAGAATATCCAAATGGCAGGAGTGACAGCAGAAAAGGCCTTCTTCCTTGACCCTGCCAAAGTTCTTTAACTGATGAGGTCCACAACATACTTTCCTTGCCTGACCAGAGGGGACTGGTCTACATAATGGGGCAAAGATAGTTCCATAGGTAACTTGGCCCCGTGCCATCTAGGGCTTTAAAGGTCAGAATCAACACCTTGAATTGGACCCAGAAGCAAACTGGCACCCAATGCAATTCACACAGTATGGTCACATGCGTCTCTGTCCTTGGGACATCCTGTACAGCTAAATAGTAACTACAATACTTCTAGATTAGTTTGTTGAATAAGACATTACAATGTTAGATTCACACCATGCGCTGAATGAAACCTTGTTTGAGCCAAAAGATCATGCCAAGGTTTCGAAAAATATGACTCAGCCATTGTGATGATATGTAAGCCAGCCCTTAAATCTAAGTGGCTCGAGTCAACAAGCTTTGCTTTAGGAAAATGGAGTAAGTCAGCCAAAATTTTAAGGTGATAGTACAGGGGTGATCCAGCCTGCGGCGTGCTTAGGTCTGGCCCATGGGGCCGGTCTGGAAATAGCAAAGGACTGGCCCACAGTGCCTCTGCTAACAAAAATGAAGAAACAATGAATGAAAAATAACCTTAATTGTATCTGGCAGCCACTATTACCTCTAATAGATTCCTAAATTTCCTAGCTGATTCCTCTGTAACTATATATATAATCACCTTTTTAAAAAAAAATTAACTGGGCTAAATAAATCAATAAAATGAGATGCAGCCTGATAACAAAGCACATTTTAGCACATTTAAAAACTTAATTTACTGTACAATCGAGATAATGTAACCAAAAAATTAGAATAATTAAACAAATCATGTATACTATCAGTCTTCAGTTCAGTGTATTATGCAAACATAGCTAGGCTACATTATAATGCTAAAAAGACAATAGAGGTGGGTTTCAGCAGGTTCTGACCAGTTCTGGAGAACCGGTAGCGGAAATTTTGAGTAGTTTGGAGAACCGGTAGTAAAAATTCTGACTGGCCCCACCCCCATCTATTCTCTGCCTCCCAAGTCCCAGCTGATTGGGAGGAAATGGGGATTTTGCAGTATCCTTCCCCTGCCACACCCACCAAGCCACACCCACCAAGCCATGCCCACCAAGCCACATCCACAGAACCGGTGGTAAACAATTTTGAAACCCACATATTTCTTGCCAATCTAATGAACTGATGCCTAAGTACACTAGACAATCAAACTAGTTCATAATTGTCTTAATTATCCTGGCTTCCCCCAAGAATCTTAGGATTTGGAGGTTTGTCCTAATGGCAATCCTATGTCAGAAGTCCTGCTTGAAAAAGTTATACCATGTTTCCCTGAAAATAAGACCCTGACTTATATTTTTTTTGAACCCTGAAATAAGCGCTTGGCCTTATTGCCATGCACTCAAAAGCCCAATTGGGCTTATTATCAGGGGATGTCTTATTTTGGGGAAAACA
Organism: Arizona elegans; assembly: GCA_022577455.1. NCBI lineage: Eukaryota > Metazoa > Chordata > Lepidosauria > Squamata > Colubridae > Arizona > Arizona elegans. Next base: position 72,558,253 of record JAKOOJ010000005.1, read on the forward strand.
GGGTAATTTCTAGAATTCATGTCAATCTGATTTGACAGCTTTCATGGCTATATGATCTACTTTGTAGCATAATATACGCAGGTAAATATATATTTTAGTTTTAAAAAACAGAAATGTAAATTAGATTTTTAAAAGTTGAACATCTCAGCAATTAAGATATATCCACCAGGATTGTCTTTGAGAGAAGTGGTCAAAAAATCCAGGTGGTACCTGCGACGGTGTGATCAAAAGCATGGTTGTACAGAAGTACAACGAGAACCTTGAATAAAATATGCAGAAGCCGTAACAAAATACCAGAATGCAGCAGTCTTGACAAAACATCATCTTAGTCCTCTCAGATAAAACAAGAAACTCTCCTTTCAGGCTTGAGGTTAACTAAACAGAAGCTTTGTTTTACAGTCTTCTTAGCAGCAAAAGTTTGTGCAAATACATGTATTCTGTTCCCTCGATGGATCTTTTAAGTCTCTTCTGGACCATCCAATTCTGGGAGAGATGGTCAATTGCTCATTTCTGCTTCTGGAAAGCATTTTCTCTTTAGGCGTTCTTCCAAAGTGAACGAAAGGAATAGTATCTGGCCTCACTTTATAAATAAAGGTAAAACCTACCACCAGAGGTCACTCATGTCTCCACGGAGAGAGATCTTTCCAGCAGAGTCCATGCTAATGAAAGCAAAGCAAGCAACACTCCCATTGTAACTATCAGTGGCCAGCGAGGTTCTCTTTGTTTGGGATCTATTCCTAGAGACCGTGTTACCATCCTCTGAGTAACGCTACGTGGGAAAATCAGAAAATATTTCCCTGTATTCTTAATGGGAAGTCACTCCTGGGAGCAGCCAATGAAGGCATTTGAATCTGAATGTCTTCCATATATTGGATCTTGACTCCCATGGATGCCAGAATTGGTTATTAAGTGGATTAAGAGATTGCACTAATTCATAATATGGCTTGTCTAATTTTAGCTTAACCTGTTACACAAACACAGCCAATTGTAGCTTATTCCAGAGACATGATTCACAATTGATCTTTATGGGAAATATTCAGTCACTCAAAAATTCCACATAACTAGAAATAGATAATAAACACATAACTGGTTGAGTCAGTGGTGAAATCCAATTTTTTTTACTACCGGTTCTGTGGATGTGGCTTGGTGGGCGTGGTGTGCCTTGGTGTGGCTTGGTGGACGTGGCTTGGTGGGCATGGCAGGAGGAGGATACTGCAAAATCCCCATTCTCTCCCCACTCCTGGGGGAAGGATATTGCAAAATCTCCATTCCCACCCCACTCCTGGGGGAAAGATCCTGCAAAAACTCCATTCCCTCCCCACTCCTGGGGGAAGGATATTGCAAAATCTCCATTCCCAGCCCACTCTGGAGCCAGCCAGAAGAGGTATTTGCCGGTTCTCTGAACTACTAAAAATTTCCGCTACTGGTTCTCCAGAACCTGTCAGAACCTGGTGGATTTCACCCCTGGGTTGAGTCCTATTCTGTTTTGTTATTTTTCATCTCTTTTTTCTGTATATCTCATCTGAGCATGCTTCCAGTTTCCTTGGGCTGGAGGAATGGTAATAATTTCAGTAGGATTCTGCCCAGTGGGACATGATAGAAGTATTACAGTATTTGAGAGGCTGTCACAAAGAAGGGGTCAATTTATTTTCCAAAGCACCAGAGGGCAGGATAAGAAACAATGGATGGAAACTGATCAAGGAGAGAAGCAACCTGGAATTGAGGAGAAACTTTCTAACAGTGAAGACAATTAACCAATGGAACATTTTGCCTTCAGAAGTTGTGAGTGCTTCATTACTAGAGGTTTTTAAGAAGAGACTGGACAGTCACTTGTTTGAAATGGTATGGGATCTAGAAGACCTCCAAGATCTCTTCCAGCTCTATTCTGATTCTCAATTCTTTTTAACCTTTGCAAATATTCCCCTCCAGCCATCTTGAGGGTCAAATACAGGGGTGAAATCCAGCAGGTTCTGACAGGTCCTGGAGAACCGGTAGCGGAAATTTTGAGTAGTTTGGAGAACCGGCAAAAACCACCTCTGGCTGGCCCCAGAGTGGGATGGGAATGGAGATTTTGCAATATCCTTCCCCTGCTATGCCCACCAAGCCACACCACGCCCACCAAGCCACGTCCACAGAACCGGTAGTAAAAAAGCTTGGATTTCACCAGTGGTCAAATATATTATCTGCCTCTGTTGGGGACTGAATTGCTAAAGCCTGGCATTCACCTCTGGCTGTCATGTGTATGAGTGGTAGGAAAAAGGCTGATGCAAGAGAGCCTTTTTGTCTGAAAGAAAGAGAACAAACTATTTTATAACTGACTCAATCTCTTAGGCAGTACTTTCACCAATCCCTCACCATAACAGGAAAGTTCTGATTGAAGAAATACCAACCTTCTCTTCCAATTATATTGCCCAATTAGTTGACCATTTTGTCATTGTGCGTGCACATGAGCATACACCTGGTGCCTTCGTTTATTCTGCTTTTAATCTGAGATGGATTGAGATGTTTAAGGAGCAAAGCTGATAAACCAGCAATTATAGGAGAAAGTCAACACGATGAGTTGGCACCACCTAGTCAGGTGGATTGTTTGCTCTGGAAAGGAAGGGAGCCAGTCGCTGGACAAGATAGGACCTAAACAGCAAAGATAAGAGGCTTCCTTTTTTTGACAGAGGCCCCTGAGCTGAAGTTAAAATGATCTTAACAGATAAACTGGCATCCTTACCCTATAAATATGTGAAAATGACTGTCTGGAAAGACTGGCCATTGATTTGTGAAAAACAAACAAACAACCCTTTCACCCTCCTTTTTTGAAAGTTTAGAGCAACTTGGCAACTTTAAGATGTGAGAACTTTAACTCCCAGAATTCCGCAGCCAGCACGAACCTTTAGTACCTAAATTTGGGTGATCTAGATTCACAGATTTTATACTTGTAATGGTAGGTCATAATTGTGCTTATTTTGTTTATACTTCTATTTGCTTGCTCAAATCTACTACTTTTTTCTTTCTGCAGAAAACAATACAGGTAGTCTTAGACTTAGAACAGTTCATTTAGTGAAGTTACAACAACACTGAAAAAGTGATTTATGACTGTTTTTCACACTTACGACCGTTGCAGCATCCCCATAGTCAGGTGATAAAAATTCAGATGCTTGGCAATGACTCATATTTATAATGGTTGTAATGAGGACCCGGATTGTGGGGGCAATAAGCCGACTTTGTATAAAAAAGAATACTGCTTAGGGGGGGCCCGAAAACCCTACTAAGCAGGTATATACACAAGTATGAAGGCTATTGCTTAACGCATTGTAAGCTGCCCTGAGTCTCCGGAGAAGGGCGGCATATAAATCGAACCAATAAATAAATAAATAAATAAATAAATAAATAAATAAATAAATAAATAAATAAATAAATAAATAAATAAAATGTCTTGGGGTCATCTTTTGTGATCTTCTGGCAAGCAAAGTCAACGGGGAAGCCAGATTTACTTAACAATCATGTTACTAGCTTAACAACTGCAGTGATTCACTTAACTGTGGCAGGAAAGGTTGTAAAATGGGGCAAAATTCATTTAACAACTGTCTCAGCAACAGAAATTTGGGGCTCAATTGTGGTCGTATGTCGAGGACTATCTGGAAAGTGAAAGGAAAAGCCTTAGCAAGTTCAGTCATGACGTGATCAGTTTGGTCTTTGCTTGGCTGATTATAGAAGATCAGCTACCAAGGTAATCTAAAGCACAGTTTATGTCTTAGCATGTTGTGTGAGCCCATGAAATTGTAACACAATGCTTATTAAAAGAACAGTAGCTCAAGGAAAAACATATGAGAGATACTAGTTGAACTTGAGTAAGTCGCCCTGAGTCTCCGGAGAAGAGCGGCATATAAATCAAATTAAAAAAAAAAAATCTTAAACTGATAAGCAGAGCCAGTTCTTGTTAGTATTTGGATGGGAAACCACTAGGAAATTCTAGGGTTGTAGGCTTGACTGGGAAGTGAAAAAAAAAATCCTTGAAGCAGGCATTGAAAGCGAATTCCATATTAGTTACCCTGAAAACTACATAAACTCCAGAATAAAGAGTTGACTCAGGGATGGCTTTTCTTCACCTCCCCCTTTTTTCCTTCCTTCCTTCCTTCCTTCCTTCCTTCCTTTCTTTCTTCCTTCCTTCCTTCCTTCCTTCCTTCCACCTAGAAACTTGAACTACAGGTTTCCTCAAGTTCAGGATGATGGCAGTTTTAATCCAATCATCTGCAAGAGCAACAATCCACTACTAATACAGGACTGTCCTATAAATCTTCACTTGTCATATGTATTAGTAAGTTACTCCATAAAAGTCCATAAAATAAGTCCCATAATAAGCCAAAAATCTAGGTAACAACTGCACAGTAGTGTACTGTTTCCGATTTTGGCGGTTATCAATTTTTTTTAACATTTGGAATTTATTTTTACTTTTTTTTTCAGAAGCAAGAGAATGTCATGAGGTTCCAAAGTATGAATTGCCATCTTCTTTTTAATCTACAAACATTTCTCTTTTCTATCTCTATTCCCAAAAAAGGATACCCTGAAAACCTTACGTTTCAAAAGGTTACCTGTTCTGGCTAATCAGTTTTCCTTCAAACTTTTGTATTATTCTCTGATTCCTTTACAATAGGTTTCCTAACCTGGAGCCCTGCAGACTGATGGATTTAACTCCCATAGTTCATAGCCCAGAATTATAGAGCTGGTGGTTCAAATATTGAATTAGTACTTAATTATGCAGAGATGACCTCGCTAAGGTGATCTCAGAAGCTGGAGAATGAAACATATGTTCTCCCACATTTAAACAGAAGAAAGAAAAGGGAGGAGAAATGAGGAAGTTTAATTTAGCCAGAATATAATTAATTTTTTTATAGGTTTGAGTATTCAGCAGAGCAAGAATATTGAAACTCCAAGCAGTCTTCTATTTTAAAAAAAAAACCCACAACTGTTCAATGTTATGGGTTGTTTGAAGTTGTTTGATGAGGGCCTGTTGACAGAATAGGAAAGTAGGGCAAAATCACCGAATTTGAAGAAGAGCAAAAGGCTGTTATCAAATAATCAGACAATCCCGTATAAAATTTAAGGCAATTATATTTAAAACGATTTAACTTTCTAAAAGTAACGTTTCTGGACAGTCGGAATTAATCGGATATGAATTTCTAGAAGGGAAGAAAAAAAAGAAATGGCGGGAAAAGGTTGGGCTGAAGCAGTGATGGGATTAAAAGGTATTTTTATTCTGGGTAGCCCGGAAAACGATCGTTTCGCGCAAATACCCAGAAATGCGTGATTTGAAGAGTTACTGAAAGTTTTCAATAAGGTATAAAAAATGGGATTGGCAATCTTTTTCCTGCGTCTATTTGATTCCTATTTCTCCGCGCGGACTGGCGACTCTCCGAGGCCCTTGAGTCCCTCTCTCCCACCCGTGTTTCCCGCCACGGCGAGACGTGTTGTGGTTTGCTAACTAACACAAGTAAAAGGCGTGCTAAGTAAATCAAGCCGCACGTCTAATATCTTCCAGAGCAAAATGAAGGCTGATTTCCCCGGCGGGAAAAAAACACGCGCGCTCCGCCTTAAAAGACATAAAGAGAACAGGCAAAAGCTAATAGAGCCCGTTCCTTAGTGGTCATATTTCCCCGAGGCTTTGGCTGCCGAACGGTTGATTGATGGATTAGCTCTCTTTCCCGTTTTTGATCGGCAGATGGCAGCACCAATATTGGCCACCACAGAAAGCTAAGCAGAGTCCGCTTAGGAAGTCCTACCAGGACTTTCCAGTTCCAGGCAGGAGAATAAAACCGGTCCTCCGAGGCAGCAAAACTCTTCTATTTCATGCACAGATCAGTAGTAATTTCAATATTTTTTACTACCGGTTCTGTGGATGTGGCTTGGTGGGTGTGGCAGGGGAAGGATACTGTAAAATCTCCATTCCCACCCCAATCCAGGGGAAGGTTACTGCAAAATCCCCATTTCCTCCCCATCAGCTGAAACTTGGGAGGCAGAGAATAGATGGGAGTGCTGCCAGTCAGAATTTTTTCTACCAGTTCTCTGAACTACTCAAAATTTCTGCTACTGGTTCTCCAGAACTGGTCAGAAACCCACCTCTGGCACAGATGTGTCCATGGTGGTCACCAGGAATCATTTGTCTCAAAAGGAAATGGTTATTCTCCACCCCGCGGAGCCACAAAACAGATCATTCCTCTTGCCATTTCTTCCCACAACAACCCTGTGAGGTAGGTTCGGGCTGAAAGAAATTGATTGGCCCAAAATCACCCAGCAAAACCTCTGTGGCTGAAGATGGCCTTGAATCTGGATTTCCCAAGCCTCCCAAATCCTAATCTAACATCTACCCAGGCTCTCCTACTGATCTAATATTAATCTAACAGGCTGCATATCACCACATCAGTGGTAAGGTCATAGTGACAGGTCAACAGTGTCAAAGATCAACGCTGACAGAGCAACTCACTGTATAAAAAACAAGGAGCAAACCCCATTTCTTTCTAGCACTGATGATGTTGCCTAACTGGGTAATGAAATGTCTGCAAAAAAATAGCCAACGTCAAAGAGCACGAAGGATCCCACAATGGCATAATGCCTGCATCCATGGTCATGGGGAAAATAGCTTAGAAAAAGGAGTGACACTCTCAGCCAGTTGTGGCCACTCTCATGGCCTTTTTGTGATATAGGGGTGCCCAGAGGCTGTGGTGAAAAAAATCAAGAAGGTGGCCTCGAGGATGTGATTGTACCCCTATTATGATTGTCCTTGAAATCACTAGTGAGCAAAGGACCACAGAAGCTAGAGAGAGATACAGAGAGTTGTTGTCTCCTCTCCTTTTTTGGGCACAATTTTTCCAGAAATAAGACCTGGGGAAGGGAGCAGGGTGTTAGGGAAGGGTGATTATCCTTTGCTAATCTGCTAAAGGTGCAAATTTATTCAGTCAATTAAAAGAATGGCTTTTTTAAAAGCCACAGAAGAGGGGAAGAGCCACTTAGGTGTAAAGCTCCTTATCCTTGAATGAAGCTGGCTAGACAACTTACAGTGTATGTTTGGCTGGGTTCTCAACTCACACTAAGCAGGAATATGGTTTGTTTGGTTTGGGCTCCACGTGTTCGATGAGCCTCTATGGATTGGATTAGGGGTTAGATTCATTGTGGTTGTGGATCAGGCCCTAAAAAGTGAGTTTCCATAGGAGCAGATTTGCTTCATTAACCAGAATCACTATCTCAGTCAACATGCTAAGCACAAACCAGGCAAGACACAGCCTAGCATAGTATTTCTCAACTTTGGGAATTTTAAGAGGGTGGACTTCAATTCCCAGAATTCCCCAGCCAGCATGGCTGACTGAGGAATTCTGGGAATTGAAGTCCACCCATCTTAAAGTTCCAAAGGTTTGAGAAACACAGGCCTAGCACATTGAAAGAAAAAGTGTCTTTTGAATTGGGAGCAACCAGCTGTAAAATGAACCAGATTCCTTCAGATCAAAGGCACTTTTGGCCTGAGATAGGAAGATGACACATAAAATTCCAAGCTAGCTGCAAAACACATGTATCTATCTCCTGAGAAAGACAACACAAATTCAGGACTTCAGCAGAACTTCATCAAGTTTGGCATGGCATGCCAAGGGATGTACTGAGAGTCAGGTGTGTGTGTATGTGTGTGTGTGTGGGGTGGGGTGGGTTATGACTAAAATGAAAGAAAATGCACCCTTTGCACCAGTGGTGGGTTTCAAATTTTTTTTACTACCAGTTCTGTGGGTGTGGCTTGGTGGGTGTGGCATGGTTTGGTGGGCGTGGCAGGGGAAGGATACTGTAAAATCTCCATTCCCTCCTCAATTCAGGGGAAGGTTACTGCAAAATCCCCATTTCCTTCCAATCACCTGGGACTTTGGAGGCAGAGAATAGGTGGAGGTGGGACCAGTCAGAATTTTTACTACCAATTCTCTGAACTACTCAAAATTTCCGCTACTGGTTCTCCAGAACTGGTCAGAATCTGCTGAAACCCACCTCTGCTTTGCACCCTCCAAATAGCAATGCTGAAAAAGCTGAAAGGAACCCCTCTCCAATAGAGGAGTGTTACTTGTAACTCGAGTTCTTGGTGCTCTTTGACTTTGTGGTTTATCTGCAGACATTTCATTAACAAAGTAGGTAACAAAATCAGTGCAAGTGAGCATGGTTTTTGCTCTCTGTTTATATACAGAAGCTTACTCCTTCACCCCACCCCCACCTCCCCCCAAAAAACATCCTGCCAGGGCAAGAAATCTGCAGGAACCACTTTGTACTGTGCCAGAGCTAGAAGTCGATATTCAGGCAGACCTCTCTGAGACCAACTGGGTTCCCACCACACCCTGAATCCCACACCAGCCAGCTTTAGGCCAACATGTTGTGTAAACCTCATCTCATTCAATATGGCTAGTTGAATGAACCAGAAAATTGGGTAGACCATATTAGGGGTAGACCTGCCTAGCAAACCTCATTTTAATGAAGACTTTGAGATTCTGCTGAATTCTGCTAGAGAAATTCCCAAGCCAACATATGTACCTTTTAATTCCAAAGAAGAATTTGACTGGCCCAACAGCATGCATTTTCTGACCTGGAGACCCTTCAGTTGTATAGGACTACAACATATCTAGCCTGCTAAAAACTAGAAGCCTGGTATATGACCTCCAAAAGGTAAATTTTCTGTCTGTCTTTGCTGCCATCCAGTGATCATCTGGATTTTTACAGCCCACTTCTGGTAGGCCTAAATTCTGTCCCACCCATTGAGAAGGCTGCAACTGAGGAAGATTGGAAAAGAGGACGCTGTGATTCCTGGATGTGTATTACCGTATCAGACCATCTTTGCTGGATAGCATTATTGCCTGTTAGGGAACTAAACAACTCTGGATGAATTCAGGGATTAAAGCCAAATTTTGAGGTCAAATTTCAAGTAAAAGAGAGACAGACATACAGACTGGTTTCATAAGGCACAATAACTGTGATCATACCCATATATTCACAGGTCAGTTAAAAACTGCCCAGAATCATTGAGAGTTATGCGGCATAACTTATAAGTTATCATCTTTTAGAAGATGCATTAGTACAACATGATTAATTGGTGTTAATTTGTCTATAGATATTCCAGTGGTTTAGGGTGGTTTATAAATACATTTTGTTTGGGTATAGTTCAACATCCCCAGGGAATGGGTTAATACAGGAAACAAAGAGCCTAGGTAGCGCAGCAGACTAAAGCACTGTTATTAACATCAGCTGCCTGCAATTACTGCAAGTTCAAATCTCACCAGCTCAAGGTTGACTCTGCCTTCCATCCTTTCTAAGGTAGGTAAAATGAGGACCCAGATTGTGGGGGCAATAAGCTGACTTTGTATAAAATATACAAAAGTATGAAGGCTATTGCTTAATGCATTGTAAGCTGCCCTGAGTCTCCGGAGAAGGGTGGCATATAAATCAATTTTTTTTAAAAAAAATTGAGCCTTTTGTGTGAATGCAATTACTGAACAGAATTGTGTTCAACTGTATTTTAGCTTGTGAAAATCCAACCTTGTGTTTAGTTTAGTGAAAACGTAGAAATTTGGACCGGGTGAACCATGATTGATTTAACCACAATAATTGGGTTGTGAGAAAGACGACTCCAGAGGTTTAAATTTAGGCTTACCAGAAAGCTACTCTATTGTCCTTCAACCTTTGCCTCCAACTTATCAAATTAGACTTCCCTACTTGGGTGCCATTTGGATTTGTATAGGAACAGTTGCCACAATCCTGCTTTGTAAAGTGGGAACTGTGGACAGTTCAACAGGTCTAAATAAAGATGTTTGCCCTAGAAAAATGCATTCCAGAGAAACGGGAGACAAAAATCCTTGGTTTGTAGAACTAAACGCATCCTACACGTGTCCAGAGCATCCCTACGTCTTGCAGGGACCGTCACACTCCCTAGTTTGGAGATGGTTTTAAAACAGAGGTTAAGTAAATCTGCGGAGAGAATTGCAGGACCCAAGCACCTTCCTTTGGATTTAACCAAGGGGCCTTCACGCCTCTCCCTGTATTGCAGTGTTTCTCAACCTTGGAAGCTTGAAGATGGGTGGACTTCAACTCCCAGAATCCCCCAGCCAGCGACGCTGGCTGGGGGATTCTGGGAGTTGAAGTCCACCCATCTTCAAGCTACCAAGGTTGAGAAACACTGCTGTATTGTATTATCGAGGATGGGGGGGAAAGGGGGTGAAATAGGAAGAAGACTTCTTTTATTTTTGCACGCAATCAAAACCAGTCCAGGAGTCTTTCAGGAGAAGAAGAATCCGGTAATCTGGCGAGGGAGTGCTCTTAACTCCCCCCCCCAGGACCACTTCCCACTTTTAGAAACGACAGAGGATCCCAAAAGAGGCTTTGGTCTGCATGGGTTATGTTTAGCGATATTAGCCGAATTGAAACCGATGCGTTGGCTACCTACCACTTCTCAAGCTTATTGGGATTTTTTAATACTGTGTTATTTTTCAACATAGGCTTGCAAATGATTTTGATTTCGCCGCCCCCTGGCAGGGTCCACGGGAACATCCCCCCCCCAAGAGTCCTAGGAATACACTTTAAAGGAGCACAGCCGTGCCCCCCACCCCACCCCACCCCACCCGGGGTTCCCTGCGGAGTCGCCAGGCAGAGGTTCAGTCCGGGGCTGTGGATTGACGCCGCGGGACAGCAGAAAGTCGAGGGGGTGGGCGGGGCCTGTGGGAGTGGCCGGCTTCACCGCCGGCCGTCTCATTGGTTGGACTCAAGGCCCGGGGCAGGAAGCGGCGCTGCCCAGCGGAGCTCCCAGATTGAAACTTGCCGTGCGGGAGGCGGTTCGCCCTGCTTCGGTGGGGTCCCGGCAGAGGAAAGACGGGCCGGGGCCCGAAGCCCGAACGTGGAAAAGCTCCTGCCTCTGCCCAGATCAGCCATGCAATACCAGCCGTCGGGGTCGGCCTCTCTGCCCCCTCTCTACGCGCCCACCCCGATGCTGCAGCCGGTGCACCCCACGCCCTTTTACATCGAAGACATCCTGGGCAGGGGGGTGCCGGGGCCGCCTCCCCCCACCTTGCCGTCGCCCAATTCCTCCTTCACCAGCCTGGTGGCTTCCTACCGGACTCCCATCTACGAGCCGACGCCGATCCACCCGGCCTTCTCACACCCCCTGACTGCAGCCACCTACGGGAGCGGGCCCTACGGCCCTGCGGCCGGGCCGCCCCTCTACCCGTTTCCCCGCGCCGTCGGCGATTACTCGCACGCTCTCCTCCGCCACGATCCCCTGGGTAAGTCTCGCGACCCGGGGAATAGGAGGAGGGGTTTTTGGGGGGGGAGCCGCCGCCGCCGCCTGGCTCCGGCTGGCCTGCTCCGGGATTAGGGGAAAGGGGAGCGGCGTCCCCCCTCCCACTCCACCGTTTTGGCAGGATCCTGCCGGTTCGCCTGATTCCCGAGACGTCTTTAGCGCTCTGGAATCAGAGCCGATTTATGGGGCGATTCTCAGAGGGTCTTTAAGCCTTTTTTTTTTTTCAAAAAAAGGTGGCCGTATAAAAGAATCCCTCGGGAAGAGTTTTGCTGCGTTTTGAGTAGGAGAAACGAGCAACGCCCAGCCCAGCGGCTCCAGCGGTTTATCACTTTTCACTTTCGCGAATGAAGCGCCGTCTATAATTCCGGACCGATTTAACGGGGGTTGAATAAATAGGGCATCGTCCCAACTCGCGATTTGCGAGGTCGCCTGAAGTAGTTCCAACAGTGGCGGATGGAGGGGTTGGGGGGACAGCGGACGGAAATGGTCCTCTAACCACGGAAACTTCTAACAAGAGTCCGGTCTTGTTGCTGTCTACTAGGAAATTGTGTGCCAGGCTCTGCAGAGATCGCCTTGACATTTGCTTGCCTGTGGCTTCAACCGAGGGATACTACTGTGATCTCTGAGCTGGAGAAACTGCAGACCAACAAGTAGGGAGACTTTTCGGGAGGTCTGAAGGCGGGTTATCTCGGACTGGTTTTGCTTCCGAGCCCTCTCTTCTTCCGAAGGCTTTCCTTAGAAGTCGGTTTAGTTGAATGAGTTGCCGCCGAGCACTTTCCCTATCTGGGTTTCCTCGGAAGCCAGCGTCATTGTGACGATCAATTAAGTTGCGCGCAAAGGTGGAAGGGGGCGAGGGCTCGGGGGTGGCCGTAAATTGTGGGTGCGGTGGACCCGTGTCCGTAGAATTCATTTCTCCCCGGTATTCCCACCCCCAAATTAGGATGCAATAATGGGGAACCCCTGGACAAATCGAAAATGTTCCGAGGAGTGCATTTTATCACTGTTCGTATCTTGAACAACAGCAGCTAAAAACAGCCATCAATCAGATCGTTTAATTACTAAATTTATTTTGCACAGTTCTACAATCCTAGGAAGGATGTGTGTGTGTTGGGGGGGGGGAAGCCATACCTATTGCCCCCGAATCCTGTACATCTCAACCTCTTTCCTTGATAAATATATTGCCTGGCTTTGAAAGGGTATGTGTGTGTGTTTCCACCGTCTTCCCGCCGTTTCCTACGTCCCATTAAATTATAGGATATTCCTACTTTAGTCTACTTTGGTACAGATTCCAACTTAGGTTAACTTAGAAATCAGTGAGTCGGGCAAGGTCAGAAACTTGGCTTAATTGAGAAAAAGGCGTGCTTCTATTATTTGCGGATAAGCGTGCCTATTGGTAATGGACTACAATGCCCATGCCTTTAAGGATTTCTAGAAATTGGGATTCCAAAACTTGGAAAAACCCAATCCGGATCTCTACGGATCTTTCGGTCCATCAACCGGCCCGGTTCGACCTCGCGTCTTTGCGAATCGCCGGCTTGGCGTAGGAGTCGGTTCGTGCCGTCTGAGCTAGGTTGGCTGACCCCTTTCCGTTCATACAGGATATCTTGAGCTCTTGATAGGAGCAAATCTGGTTTCAGAAGCTGTAAAGTATTTTCCTGGACGCCCGGAGCTGGCTCGTCTCCGGGAGCCGTGCACGCTGCTGATTATTTTATCGACATCCTCAATACAGACACATTCAGGAAACACTCGGCTTCTGATAGCCCGGATCCGTTTTTCTGATATTGTTCATTTCCTCTGTGTGGGATGGAGCTTTATGACAGCTAAAATAACTCGTTGCTTCCTTTCAAGAAAAGAAAAGAAAAAAAGAAAAAGGCTGTTTGCACCGAAATTGCTGAATGCCTGACGCAAACAACAATGCTGCATTTTCAAAGGCGCGGAGACAGACAGAAACCCAAAACCGAAGCGGGGGGGGGGGGGGCGAGTGGAGGGGGGGGGAGGCGAGGAGAGACAGACTCTTTGAAACGTGCCCGCTCGGCCTCCTGCCTTCTGGCGCGACCTCGGGATCCCGGACCTGCGTAGTCGGTTCCACCCACTCCAGGGAGACTTCCAAGAGGTGCCGAATTGTCGTCTGTTTCTGCGGCCATCTCAATGTCATTTTCCTCCCAAGAACATCTCAAGAGCTTCAGGCCTCCAAGAAATAAGGAGCGCCCCAAAGGCTACCAAGATTTGTGGGGGGGGGGGGGGGCGCACTACAAACGTTCTTGGCTTCCTGGCTGTTTTGGTGCTGGGTTCGAGTCGTAAACGGAAATAGCAACCCATCATCGTCCAGACTCCTCAGCCCAGGGGGAATAAGTGCCACTGAAGTGGAAGTGCGTAATTGAAACTGCCCATCCCACTCCTACGGGAGAGAGTCCACTGAAAAAGAGTGGATTGGGACCTGGAAAGTGGCATCCGATTCCATTCGCCCGATGGGACTGGTTTCTGAATAGACTTCTATACAAATGTGAAAAAAAAAACAGAATGGCTGTTCACGAAACACAGATTAGGCAACCACATTTAGCCCAGGATTTTGGGAAACCCAGATGGGCGATCGATTAATTCAGGGCATCCTGGAAACCGCAACATTGTGTTGAGTGAATGGAGGTCAAGTTAATCAGAAGTGAGATTTCCAGGGAATCTAACCTCCGAAGACGTCTGCCTCGGGATTTGGGGGTTTTCTGGAGTTGTTTCCTGATTGTTCTCCCTTGCGGATTTAGTTTGAGAATAGTAATCTCTGTTTCCCTGAAAAGGCAGTAGCTCTCTTCAGAATAAACTCCACGTAAGCAACATAGGGGGATGGCTGTTTCATATACAGAAAATGTGTGGATTCTCCCTATGGTAGAAGTGTGGGATTGTGGCTCATCTCAAGGTTTATCGGGGCATGGGAACCTAAGTCAGCATCTTATCTTTCCCAACGTTGCCCAGATTGAAACAGAAGCTGAATAGTAAGGGTTTGCTCCCAGGTACCGCTCACTTTTTCATACACCGGTATTTTAGTTACCGGTATTTCTAAAGATAAATAAAACAACAAAGCACGTCCATACATTTTAATGGGATTTTGTCCTTAAGTGTGTTTGAGTCCAAGGTTAAAAGTTTTCAGCTTGCTTCCTTCTGTCTATTTTGTGTAGTTGAGAAGGATTGATTAACTTGGTTTGTTCTGAACAGAGATAATTTAACCAAGTTTCGTGGCATATCCATATGGCTTTTCTGGAGAAGACATTCTGTGAATTACATCTAATTACACACACATTTCTTTTTCTGAATCGATTTACATTCGCAAAAACAAATAATATATATTAAGTATTTGCAAATATAAAAGGTGGGTCTGAAAGTGTGTATTCTGCCTTTTCATTTGTAATTCCACTCATTGATTTATGTTTATACAAATGATCTATAAAAAGACTGAATATTTTTTGGATACTGAGCATTCTGCAACAAATATTATTGCTCTGTTTGGTTTTTATTGCTTTGTTGATTTACCTCCTGAATTACATTATTTGGAAATAAATCTCCTCCCTTCCTGTAAACCGGAAAACAAGAGCCCAGCTAATCCAATTCGTTTTTATTTGCATCCATAAGGCTTTCAACAAAGGACACACACTATAATTGTGATGTTTTGACCTGGCATTCAACTCACAAATCTCACAAATTCAAAAATAGATGTAACTGCTGAATAAATTGCGTAACTTTTTGCAGAGACATTTACAAAAATTTTAAGAGAACCGCTGAAGTCTCCACAAGGTTTTGACACAAAAACCAATTGCCAGAGGAAAAGGCGATGGGGAGCGATCCTATGCTTGCCTCTTGAGGCAACCAGCAAAGCGAGAAGGGAGGATATAGGATTGCTGTCTAAAGAGACGGAAAGCAGGAACCAGTTGGATATTCCTGGCGAAATAGCTGTTTCTGTAAGGAAATTAGGCAGTAAAACAGCAACAATGACGTTGCCGCACACTTTAAGTAAGGTCATCTAGAGATACAGTCCACAGGCCCTAAACGGGGTGATTTATAAGGTTCCTGTCCTCATGCGCATTATGGTGAAGTTCTATGCCAATTCCAGAAAAAAAAGCCGTTTTCTTCTTGCCTCTTCGATCTTCGTTTGTCAATATCATTTTAAAAGGACAAAGAAAATATTTTATTTTTTACTTACATATATTGTAGTGGGCCGGTGTGTGTGTGGGGGGGGAGAGAATAATTTTCAAATTAAAATCCGTTTATTTGGCTAGCGGGACCAAATACAGTTAGGAGGGCGATTGTGGATTCCCTCCTCCCTTTTTATAATATAAGTCTAAACGGCGAAGTTTTGATCTCCGGTTTTGAACGGTTCCACTTCACTTGGGGCATAATTACTTTTAGAACTGAATTGGTGATCAGAGGTTTCGATGGCTTGAATCGAGAGCCTGAAGTCGTCAGGTGGGATGTAAAATCCCTTTGGGGCCATTCGTTTAAAAATGGATCCTCCGGACAAGAGCCGCTAAAGTTTTCGACCAAATCGGGACACTACAGAATCTATCCCGGCAGGTTCAAAATCGCTTTCTCCCCTCTTGATGGCTGAGATCATGAAAGGAAACAGGATCCAGCCCCCCACCCATACCTCGCAAACTCACCTGCTGGTTGATAGAACGAGACCTTATGCATGGGGGATAGACTTCTAGAAAGCTGTTAGCCGCGAGCGCATAACGAAACCTCCATGTTTAGGAGTAGTGTACCTCCGAGGACAAAAAATGAGAATAACTCGACAGAGTTCGATCAGAGGCGGGCCTTACCCAAGAGGATCAGGCGCGAGATCTGGATCTGGTCTCTTCTGCGCGGGGAGGAAGCGGGGGGCGCAATCTTTGCCTTCCAAATTGATGCCCGGGGTTTGTTTGAGGCCGTATTCGAGCTGCAGGGAGGAAGGCTCGGCTCTTTCTTCTCCTTTTGATGCACCAACAGGAAACACATTGACGGAAATGCTGCCCTCGCCTTCTGCGGCCTGCTTCCAGGATCCTCTGCCCCCCGGCGCTCGTCAAAAGGCTGGCCCAAGAGAGAACCGCGCCGACTCGGTCCTGCCGCCCACCCAACTCCCGGCAGATTCGGACAACCAGCTGTCCGTTAAAGTCTAGTAGTCCGTCTGAATAGACAAGCCTGCATCTTAAACGGGTGGACTTCGGATTTTAGGAACTCTGGCTGAGTTGAAACCGATTGCCAGTTTTGTGTGCTGTGGTTTTCGACCCCTTGGACGCAACTGATTTGCATTACAACTCCCACGATCCCTTTCAAAGCTGCCTGATGGAAGCTGAAGCACCTGGAGGGAAGTAGGTTGGGTCCCCCAATCTATAACAGACAGTCTCCTCCAGATGCCCCCACCCCAACCATAAGTTTAATATTTATTTTTTTTATTTTTTTTATTTATTTTGTCAAGCAGGTATTAGATAACAGATCTAACATGGTTATATATAAAAACATGGTTATTAATACATGAAATGGATACGAATAAAAGGGGATATTAGGACAGGGTTGGTAGGCACGCTTTGGCCTATCTGTATCATCATGTGCGATTTAGCTTCTGTGCGACCTTCACATCATACAGTTGGGTTGAGTAAATTATGAGTAAAGTAATGTTTTGCTTAACGCCTTGTAAGCCGCCCTGAGTCTCCGGAGAAGGGTGGCATATAAATCAATTTTTTTTTAAAAAAATGTGGGATTGCGCGAACACACCCTCCTAATACAGATAGTCCTTGATTTACAACAATTCATTTAGTGACTGCTCAAAGTTACAATGGCACTGAAAAAAGTGACTTATTACCGTTTTTCATACTTATAACTGTTGCAGGATCCCCATGGTCACATGATGAAAATTCAGATGCTTGGCAACTGGTTCATATTTATGCCTGCAGTGTCCCAGGGTCATGTGATCAGCTTTTGCGACCTTCTGACAAACAAAGTCAATGGGAAATCCAGATTCACTTAACAACCATGTTACTTACTTAACAAATGCAATGATTCACTTAACAATTATGGCATGAAAAGTCGTAAAAAAATGGCAAACTCAGTTAACAAATGTTTCACTTAGCAACATAAATTTTGGGCTCAATTGTGTTTGTAACTCAAGGGCTACCTGTAGATATTGCCAGAGTGGGGCTAGACATTCACGAAAACACCTGCACTAGGACCGTGGTTGGGCCCAAAGCAACTTTTAGAAAGCGGACTTACAATTGTAAAGTTTGTTTCTACCAAAATATTGTGGGAATCTGACTCAGAAACAATCTAGGGCAGCAGCAAAATAAGCAATTTCCCTTCCCACAGTTCTGTCTGTAATCTTCAGGTCTCTCGCTTAATGACGCCTGTGGGCGTTTAAGGTACTGCTGGTGTACCAATTAAATATACCCATCGAAAAGAAGCTACAAATGGGAAATATTTGCTATCTATCTGCGGAGCTCAGACCAGGCCTTCCTCAGCGTGCAGGTGTTTCTTATGACACACCTATGGACAAGTGAGGATTTTTAATGCCGTTTAAAATGCCGTTGGAAAGAAACCCATCAAGCGAAGAAGAGCGAACCAAGAGGGATGTCTTTGCACTCCATACCATTCTCACCGAGCGATTTAAGAATGAAACGCTGGGCTCTTAGCTGAATGTTTTTTGATATGGGACGCATTTTATCAATGGCTAGATAACAGGAACAGAAGTTAGAAAGGAGGAGATATAAATGGAGGAAATGGTATAGAGGAGAGTTGTTAAAGATGATGTTAAATGTTAAGTATTATTAATGTTATTATTTTTGTTGTTAGTTGGGAAGTCAAGTCTGACCCATTGCGACCCCATGGACAATATTCCTCCAGACCTTCCTGTCTTCTACCTTCCTCTGGAATCCATTTAAGCTCACGCCTATTTTTATATTATTATATTAATATAATATATTAATGTATTAATTATAATATATTATTATATTATTAATACGATGGTGATGGCAATAAAGATGTATAAACATGACTATTTAAACATAACTGTACCCAGAATACACTGTTTGATGAAAATTGAATGTTATATAAATAAAACATGAAAAAAAAAAGGGATGAAACGCTGGGCTCTTAGCCGCTTCCTCGACGGTCACGTCGGGACGGTCCCAAATTGCGCGGGCCGGAGAGACCCTTTCCACCCTAAAATGCCCCGCTTTGCAGGGGTAACATGCGGAAGGCTGCCGCTTCCCCCATCTGGGCGGGAGGGAACCGGGACTGCCTCCTTGTTTGTCGGGACCAAAGATCAGTAGAATTACGAACAAGTGTTTTTTTTCCCCCTGAGTTTAAGCAAGGGAAGGGTAAGTAGTCCGAGTTGGAGAAAGCGGAGGAAAGCCAGCCAGGAAAGCGAGATTCCGTGGCGGAGAAAGGGAGCTCGTGCCGCCCCTCCCTGGCGGTTCCTAACCCCCACCCCGTTTGGTGTCTCCTGCAGGGAAGCCGCTGCTGTGGAGCCCCTTCATGCAGAGGCCGCTGCACAAGCGGAAAGGAGGCCAAGTGCGCTTTTCCAACGACCAAACCATCGAGCTGGAGAAGAAGTTCGAGACGCAGAAATATCTCTCCCCGCCGGAACGGAAGCGCCTGGCGAAAGTGCTGCAGCTCAGCGAGAGGCAGGTGAGAAGGCCGCCAAAAACGTTTCCCGCCAAAACCGAATTCGGGCGTGGTGGTGAAACGAGCTTCGCCGGCGGAGGCAGCCAAGTTAGTAGAAGGCTCCTTTTCCCGCGAAGAGCCGCCTTTGGTTTGCTTTGCCTTAAGAATGGAGGCTGGTGGAAGTCGCTGGGTCTCCAAAAGCTTGAGCCCTTTGGAGGCAACAGGCTCCAAAGTGGGATGCACCAGTTACAGGGCTGCACAATACAGGTAGTCCTCGACTTAACGACCGCGATAGAGCCCAGAATTTATCATGTTAAGTGAAAAATTTGTTGATGTGAGTTTTGCCCCATTTTAAGGCTTTAAGTTTGTTAAAGCGAACCATTGCTAATATTAAACTAGCAACATGGTGGTTAAGTGAATCTGGCTTCCCCATTGACTTTGCTGGTCAGAAGGTAGCAAAAGGGGGATTGGTTGTCAAGCATCCTAATATAAATCACGTGACCATGGGGATGTTGCAGCGGTCATAAGTGTGAAAAACAGTCATAAGTCACTTTTTTTTCAGTGCCATTGTAACTTTGGTCACTAAATGAACTGTTGTAAATCGAGGACTACCGATACAATCCCCTGAAGAGTGGGAAAAAAATATGACAATGCCTGATTATATTTTATTTAAAGCAGTGAGTTCTCAAACATTTTGGTCGCTGGGGACCTGTATACGTTCTTAAACTATTGCAGATCCCAAAGGACATTGATTTATGTGGGTTACATCAATCAATATGTACTGTATTAAAACAAATATTTGTTTGACTTTGAGGATCCTTGAAACGGGGTCCCCAGACTATACTTTGAGAACTGCAGATTTATAGCACATCTAAAGAAAGAAGTTAAGCTATACAAATAATTTATATTAAGTATAAACAATATGCCAAATATAATGAAATTGGTATATATGTATATGTTAGTATAGTAATATTTAATTTATAAATAAGCATACATATGTTGAGGTGCGTGCTATATTTTTTTTTTAAACTGATAAGGTGTGAATCAGAAAAATGTGGAGAGGTTCCACTATGGATTACATTCAACCCACAGGTTGTTCATTTGAAAATTAAGTATCAGAAGAATTATTTCCAAATTCCACAAATCCTACCCACTAATCTCCTCTGCAGGCCTCGTAAAAGCAAATTGATGTGCATTTATTATTTGGAACATAGCTGTGCCCTCTCTGTGCAGGATCAATACAGTTAGATGTCTCTGTCATTCTGATAGGCTCTTTTTTTCTTGCTTGAGAAAGTCTCTGAATTTGGGAACAGGAAGGGGATGGGGTAAAGGATGTCATTGCTCTCAAATCTTCTCTTTCAGGGGCCTGAAAAAACAAGACAGTGGCTCCACTTCTCAGATTGTTAAATACTATAGGCGTGTTTCACTTAACAGGGAGAACTTCCTGTAGACAGGTTAAATCAGAAGTCACATTTGAATTAGGTTCCTTCCTTACTCTGATACTATTAAAAATATCTAGTTTTTGAGTAGGCATTTACAGTATTACAGTTCCTGATGAGTATCTCAGGCCTATCCATAGCAGATAAGTGTGTATTGGATTGTACTTTTTAGAGGGGTTTTTCCCTCATAATTTTCTCCCATGTAAACTTTTTTCTCCACCCCCCAATTAGGTTAAAACATGGTTCCAAAACCGGCGAGCAAAATGGAGGCGCTTAAAGCAGGTAAGTGTAATGTTTCCTGCTCCTCAATCTTACTAGCTGTCCCCAGATTCCTGTATTTTAATTAGATAGATCAGAATCATAGGGAGTGCTTAATTATTTCAGCTTACTTAAGAGGACAAGTGACATTCCAAAACATTACATTTGAAAACCTCCTGAATCACAGCAACATGTTTGTTTTTACAAAAGTTGTGGCATGTTTAGATATTGTTGACAGTTTCTTGTGCTAAGCGGTACATGGCCTCTGTTCACATGCAGTTATTGAATCCTAATCAAATTAATCTCCTGATGAACACATTTCCTGGGTTCACACATTATCCTCAGCCATGATGTCTTGTTTTAACCATGCATTGATAAGTGAATCATAGTTCACACATTGTGATAAGCTGAAAAATGAACTTTGCAACTAGAAGAGTTATGCACAGATAACATGTTTAATCAAAACCAGACCAAGCACATTATACAACATCGGTATGATTTCATTTTGGGATTCACACTTTAATTAAGATGCAGCTTCCTAACTTTGAAACTATATGTCTACTTGATTTCCCATGGAGCAGAACCAACCTAAAATGTAATTTGCCTAATTTTTATGGATTACCTTTCACCCTTTTACCTTTAACAATTCACCTCAGTCATTATTTCCAAATCCCAGTTTAATTTATAGTGCTATAGGTTTCTTAGTGTTTTCTCATACAGATATTAACAGGTCTAATTCTGCTTAGATTTCTGAGATGAGCCAAGGTCAGGAAGATGTTGCTGACGTCTAGCCTAATGTCTAGCTACTATTTTACCCTAAAGTCTAGCTACTATTTTATTAAAGAGTGAGTGGCTCACTTAATTTTTTATTTTACTCACTATCAAGCGAGTCTGAGCGGATTAAAATCTCATAAATTACAGGGTAACAAATTGGAATGTTAATAACATAGTTAAAACTTAAAACATTAAAATTAACAACAAACTGAATAAAAAGGACTAATATATAAATGGGGTAGAGGTAAGATATTCTCCTAATCTTATAACTGCCTCCAGAATGGGACTGTCCTAAGCCAGTTGGCAGAACTAGGTTTTCAGAAAACTAGATTTCTGTAATGTCCAAAGGAAGCTTGAAATGTCCAATATTTTCCAAACTAGTTGTTTTCTCACCAAATAGTCTTGATTCCATGACTTCTGTGTTTGTTCTCAGGAGACCCCTCAACCCAACAAAAAAGAGTCAGAAAGTGGAGAAAGTCTTCAGACTTCCAAACAAGAAAATTGCTTGAGTCCTGAGATGGATAAGGGAGTTTCTCCACGTAGGCCACAATATACCCCTTCACCTGTCTCCCAAGAAGAGTTGGATTCGGACATCTCAGATGATTCAGATCAAGAGGTGGACATTGAGGGAGACAAAGGCTATTTCAACAGTCCCCATCTGTAGCACTTGAAGATGGACTTTCCCTCTATTTGCACTTTAAGAGGAACTGGCTTGACAAAAACAATCAGTGCTAAAAAAAAAGGGGTTTTCTCTTCTCTTTCAGTTGGATGGAGAAAGAGGGAAGGAATAACAAACTCTGTAAATAATTGTCATTGTGTTTGTCGAGACAATCCATTTGATAAAGGAGTAGATCCTTTCATGACTGGAAGGGAATCCTATATTTGCGTTCCTCTATTTGTACTAGGATTGATTTTGTATCCTAGCCCAGAATGCTGCATTCTCCTCCATGAATTTAAACATCAAGATCCTTAGACCACAGGGAGAAAAAAGAACAATTACAACAGGGAACAACACGAAAAAGGAATTTTCTGATGTCTCAAGGAAAATTTTAGTTCTTTGGATGCATCCTTTTGCAGAGATCTCACAAATGTAATAGTATGCAGAATGAAATCAGTTTTGCATGGGTCATGAGAGTATCCTTCATGAAAGTACATATTCCATTAAAATAACCTTTCCTGAGGTATGGAAAATAATGTATGAGACATTTATTAGGTGTGTAGCAAGGTCTTAAATAATACAAATAATAGGAAAATGAAAAGGAACTTTATTTTGGGTTGATTTGAGATATGAACAGTCTAAGGAACTTGATATTGGCCTATACTAGCCATGCTCACTAGTCCAAGGTCGGAACGGAGAAACTATGGTTATACATTCACTTATCATGTTTAGTCATAATATAGATTTTTGGTTTGTAGATCCTAGTTTGTGGTCTGTTTTTTAATCCAACTACTATAGCCTATTCAAGAACCCATGCCTAAAA